>OY987238.1:7608805-8208805 GCA_963920705.1 Odiellus spinosus | reverse complement strand
GTTTGAGTGAACATTAAAAGTGCCTGTTTAATTAAAATATAAAAAAATTGAAGGACATAATTTTAGTGGGGCCACTTGAAAAGATAATTTGAGGGTTGAGGGGGCCAATGACACTACACCAAGCAAGTTAAATGCCTAGTTTTTATTCGGATTTTATTAAAAAAATTCGATTTCCCTGGAAATATTTGGGAAAATTCACTGTTAAAATTCGGCAATAGTAGTGAAAAATCGCTGTTAAAACTGTTGCGCCGCCCAAACCATAGTGGAGGCTGATGCAAATGACAAAACCCTGTGTTATATTATTTTATTTAGGCTGAAGAATTCTAAGCGGTTGAAATAAAGATTATTTTATTTTAGGGTGGCTATTTCACTCAGCTAAGGAACACAAAGAAACCATCGCAGAGACTTAAAGAAGCTCTTCTTGAACAAGATTTAGCTCTTCCTTTGTGCATACTTATGGCCCAACAGAGGAACTGCATTCTTTTCAGGGAACAAGAATACGGACATTTAAAGCTTGTTGGCAAGCTCTTTGACCAGGTAAGATGAAAGCTGATAAAAATAGCTTTTGGAGGATCTAACTCCTAATATTCGTAATGTTAAAATCGTGAAATGTCAGAGTTTTGCTACTTTAATTTTCTGTTAACAAGGGACAAAGAAAGTTGGGGTTTCAAAATATGTCAAGATGAGTAAGGATGGTAACTTGAATGTAACGAGTAAATTTTGATCTTTAGAAGTTAAAATGATAGGACAATTATGGTTTCTGCTCCTGAAAGGGTCCAATTGATTATATTTTTTAGAGACTTTAGATATAATATCCGTGAAAGACTTTTTTTTGGCCTAATGCCTGCCTCCATCAAAACGAGAAAATAAAATGGAAGAACAGTGATCTGAAACTATGCAAATTAGGATATATAAGTTTTGGATTTTAAATTTTCAGCGACATCATGCATTTAGTCATAATTGTGTGTATTTTATAAAAACTGCCTGAATTAATTTTGGAGCTTTGACCTTAGGATTGTAGATTTAGGGTTTTAAATCTTGTAAGAATTGAAATTTGACAGATTAACGCAATTATTTCAGTGTCAAGACACTTTAGTGCAGTATGGAAGTTTTTTAGCCATTTGTTTGAACATGGACGACTACTCGCAGCGCCTCCCTTCAATTGACCGACTCTTGTCAGAGTATCATATTTCAGCGGATGTCGCTTTCTTTCTTACCAGACCTATGCTATCACACTCTGTAACGGTAAGAAACATAAAAATTTAAATCCCGAAAGGTTACAAGAAGTTCGAAGGGATATTGATGTTTTCAAACAATTGCTGATTTCATTTTAGTTACTGCCCTTTTCTTGTAAGATGGTAGACATGATTTGGAGCACTCTGATATCCTGTTGTTTTAAGTGACCCTTTAAATTACGTATTTGATGATGTCTTATAGCATCAACTGTTATTCAATGTTAGGTTTTTAATTATAAGCCTATATGCAAACAACTAAAATGCTCTACATGTATTGGTTAACCAGTCAAGTTTACCCAGTATTCACAAAATTATTTTAGTTTTGATTATTTTATGTGCGGAATTCCTCTTTCCAATGCTTAAAAAATTCTTATTTCTGATAAAACAACCCCTACATTCGTGAAAAATACAATGATATTCATTATACTCTTAACCATTTGAGTTTGCATTAATATTGCAAAGTGATTAAGACATGAAAATATAACATGCACTTAATGACATCAAACATGAATAAATCTTGAAAAGTAGGTAGACTTGTAGATGATTTACAACTTAAAACTTTTGACCGCATTTAACAATTTCTTCATTTTTAATCCAAAATGTTTTAAATTATAAATTACTAAACCGTAAATTACCATTACCCTGGTAATTTTCCGCCTAAATTACCAGGATAAGTGAATGATTTAGGACTCTGTCTATGCAGTGTATGGTTTTAAACCCTTATCAAAAAAGTTAGTCTTAAGAGGTCTTGTGGAAGTCTTTCAGGTGTTTTATGTAGTCTTAAGAGGTCTTGGGGAAGTCTTAAAGGCTTCTCCAAGACTTTTGTAGTGTTCTTGAGGACCTCTTCAGATCAGACTAACTTTTTTTTGGTAAGGGAAGTGCGATTCAAACCAGTTTGCGAAGGTTTAGCATTGTCACAAATGGGGGTTTATTTCTAGGAAGAGAGACTATTGGTTAAGTAACTACTATAGGTATCTTTGCTGCTCAAGTGTTTTTGTCCAGAATTTAATTTTAACCAGATTGTGGTTCTATGTTAATTTGATACTAATTCAGCTTTTATTTACTTTTTCTGTTCTTAGTCAAAATACGAAGAATTGAGAAAGCAAGATAAGATTGGGAAAAATTCTTCTTCGTCTCAAAAAGTAATACAACAATTAAACTTAAATCAGAATCTTGGAAGGAGTGTTAATATTTGGAAAATTTTCACGATAAATTAAGTTCCTTTCAAGATTGTAAATCAGCATTACATCTTGCACCATTAACGCCTGGTTATTAATACCTAACCATTTTAGCTTCAAAAGTACTTAGAAGCGATGCAATTTGTGGCTAAACCAATCATGCAGGCTGTCTGTAATAATTCTGGCACGAAGATATGCGAAGATCTCAGGTAATTCAGCCATAATTTCCTTAGTTGTAGCCTAAGTAACAGTATAACAAATGTATATTATTATTTTTAGCTCTAGTTTTTACGTCATGTTCTGGTCAATGTCCCTGTATGATCTTCACGTCCCGTCTTCTAGCTACGAACGAGAAATCAACAAACTCAAATCGCAAATCAAACAGATTGATGACAACAAAGAACTGGTATGTTATTAAATCTTGTAAGAATTATTATTTAAGGTTGATTTAATGAGCAATATGTTAATTAAACTGATACATAGTCCCCCTCATTCCCGCATGAGAACATGAGCTAGTTAATACTCCGTGAGTGTTGCGATGAGTATAGTTGTACTTTACAGGGTTCAAAGTCAGGGAAATAAAACATGTTGGTACAGTTCTACGAAATGTTTATGATAGGTTGATCATAAACTATATTAAAGCATACAGGAACCTGGAAGGTTTAGGTCTAGCGTTGACTTAGGATTGTGACTGGCTCTCAGGATGCTACGAGTGTATCTCTCAGAATTAGTTACAAAACTATCGGCCATGATTGATAGACTGTGTCATATCAAGTCATGTAAAATATTAAGTATTCGTCAGGGAAATCATTTAGAAATGATCAGGGGAAACGTGGAAAGTCAGGGAATCTTAATTATAGATTATTTTACGAACCATGCTTTGGTGTACTTAGGTGGCGAGCAAGAAGAAGAAGGAGAAAGAACGTTGTCACGCACTTATAGAGAAACTGCAGGATGAGGAGAAAAAGCAACAAGAACATTGTTCACGCGTTCTAGCCATGTTAAAGGCCGAGAAGGACACATGGTTTCAATCTCGTAAGTTGTTTGGGAAGCGTTCAACTCATTTGAAGCTCTATTATTTAATAAAATTGTTGTAGGTTCAGCCAAGAATGAAATGATTACCCAGTTTCTTCAATTGTGCATATTCCCCCGTTGCATTTTCACCTCGGTTGACGCCCTCTATTGTGCCAAATTTGTCCATTTGATACACAATTTGAAAACATCTAATTTTTCTACCCTCATTTGCTATGATAGGGTAAGTGCCAATTTTTCTGGCCTTTTTTTCCCTACCATATCGTAAGTAGTGGATGATCAGTATCAGTAATTTAGAAATTATATATTTGGTAAAGCTCCAATATCAATACCGATCCAATATTTGTTTGGGCCCAACACTACTAAAACGTATGAATTTTTTGATTGGATTTTCAGATATTCTGTGATATTTCTTACACCGTGTCATCATGTACGGAAAACGAAGCAAATAGATACGGCAAGTTTCTTTGCGCGATGCTCGAGACAGTCATGCATTGGCATAGTGACAAATCTGTTTTCGATCAGGTAATGCGTAAAATTTTCGAGTAGTGATTGAGACTGGAATTTATCTAATAATACATATTTTTAGGAATGTACAAATTACCCGGGTTTTATGACCAAGTTCAAAGGTTCTACTCAATCTCAAGTCAGTAGCAATGATCACGTGGATTACGAAAACTATCGTCACGTTTGTCACAAATGGCATTTCCGAATAACTAAGGTAAGCTTGCGACTTAAATATTTCTTGGTTTACCATGAGTTTGTTAAAGGCACCAGGGAATATGGGTATAAATTTTTACAGTTAAATTTGGTCAATAAATGAACTTGGTGTCTAAAAGTGATATCTTAAATAAAGGTAGTTTTTGTAGAGTTTTCTCGTAACAAAATTAATGCTTTTTATATAATTTTATATTATCAAACAGAACATCCCCCTTAATAACATGAGTACTATACGCTACTAGGGTAGATCTCTTAGGGTTCTCGAAATAACTTTTATATATACTCGAAACTTGAAGCCCAAAAAAAGAGGACTCATATTACCTATAACTCTTCAATAACAGTTTGAAAATTTTGGCTTATTGTTTGAATCTTTTTTTACTGGTAGGCTTTGGTCATTGGATTAGAATCTGGAGACTACATTCAAATCAGAAACACCCTGATCATTCTTACGAAGGTAATTCATAGGATCTGCAGTAGTATAATCACTCATTTTCAAGTTTTAATCTCTCTTCTATCGTGGATTTCCTAGGTTATTACGCATTTTCCAGTGATTACCAATTTAGGTTTGGCCCTTGAAAGAAGAGTTGAAAAAATCCGAACTGAAGAGAAAGACAAACGAGCGGATCTATTTGCTCTTGCCACTGGGTCAGTTCAATTCTTACGATATAATAAAAACTTCAACTGTAGTTGTCTAGAGGCCTGCCTAGATAATAATATTATTTAACAATTTACTACTTTGATATCTTTTGCAGGTATCTTGGACAGCTGAAAGCTAAGAAGAATGCCCTGATTCCTGAGTTTGAGTTTCATATCAAAGAAACGGTAAGTGGTTTTGGAAATTATAAGTGTTCTTACATGGCTTGGAAAACCTGGAAAAGTTGGGTAACTTTGATATTGGCCCGAAAGGTCGGAATTTGAAAATGGGCCCAAAAGGTCAGAAAAAAAGAAATTGTTGAGGAATTTGAAAATGTGCCTAAATGGTCAGGGAAAAGTTTTCTAATATTCTGAGTTAGCTATCGACCCTGATTGATAAACTATGTCAAGTAAAAAGTGTGAATTGCCAAGAGCTTATAAATTAGCGATGTTTTATACTTATACTTGGAGGGGACATATGTCAGTCCTTTCCCACTTGTTTTTGCGCCCAAACTCTATCCATTGAGAGTGTGCGTTGACGTCAGAACTAAAATAAACCAATGCCGTAAATTTCTGTTGAGTTTTATTTAAGAAATAGCTGACAGCTCGCAGTTTCTGTCGAAGTTTAGAATTAAAGAAGGGTGCCATGGAAGAAAGCCGAGATTTAGAAGTATTTTAAGGTTAATAAGTATGATAATTTGAAAGAAATACCTTTCTTATGCTCTTCAGTAGTTAATAGGTCTTTTAAAATAGTAGTATTAAATGAAGAATTTAAGAAAGCATGCTCAAGAGCTACAACTTGTTATCAATAAATTTAAATTTTACAATATATATTATGGTATCGTTTCAACTTTTGATATCAGTATCTAGATTAAATTACTATATTGGCCAACACTAGAAATTGATTCTTTCGCAACATAAGTAAACATGAGGGATAGAAGTATCTTCATCTCAGAAAAAAAAACGCTTAAATTTAAAGAGCAATTTCCAAATTGATTTGCTTTGCTTAATAACTCAATAATTTTATCCATAGAACAAAGAGAATGAAGCCAGTCAGAAAAACGTTTCCAAGGAAAACGCTTCGAATTCTGAAATAAAATCGGGTAAGTTTAGATAATATCAAGATTCAAACCCACATTTTGATTATTTACGCTGATCAAATTTTAAATTACATTTTGCGTTTTTGTGACTTAGAACCGAAAGAAATAAAGACCGAATCTGGAGTGAAAGTTCCTTCTAAAATTTCTGGCTCAACAAAAAGTACCATTTCACTGTCCAAGTAAGTCAATTTATGTGTTTTTATGGGGGATTAAACTTGGAGAAATGCATGCTTTTACAATAAATTTCATTCGTGGTAGGGCTTTATACACCCTTATAACTGGGCTCAACAATGTTTATGAAAGACCTAGGTTTATGTGATGAGTAAAGGGGCTTAAAATTCCCTTGCTGAATTCGCGACCTGTAAGCTAAAGTATTGGTGTAAAGTAATTAAAGCATGCATTTTAAATGATAAAATTGGTAATAATTTCAATAATTAAGGACGTAACCTGCACTTAAACACCGTAATAAAGTTTATTTTATTCATCGTGACTACTGTATATAAATTGATATTTCCATTGCCAATACGCATTTATTAAACTTACACTTAACATTAGAAAGAATTAAAGGGAAGGTCAAAAGGAGAATGAAGTGTTTTTATTCTGCTTCTAAAAATAAGATTCTTTTGCTAAGTGAAACATCCAGGAAATGTCTCTGAAGTGTACAAAAAATTTGAAAAACCTAATTTTTTGGCTTAGTAAAATCATTGTGACACCTGCTGCTTTGAATCAAACAAAATTATATTATATTCACTATTTCACTCGTACAACAACGCCTGTCGTTGATATTTTATAAAGCCAGAGTGGGAGTCTTCGATGGGTCCGAGACTCTCCTCTTAATTGAAAACCAAAATCTTCACTGTACCTTTAACCTTATTTATCGTAGAAAAATTGGTTTTACAATGTGAATTTAGGGTAATGTACAGTTTTGCTAAAGGATTAATGTATTTGAACAGTAAATCATCTTCGGAGACTATTACCATGGCTGCTGTTAAAGAGGATATTGTCGGCGTTAGGCAGAGATTGTCAGAATCAACGAGTGGAAGCACTGCCTCCTTGTCAAAAGATGGTAAACGCTCTTCCCTTAATACCACTGGCAACGATCACCATCATCACGACGCTGAAAACAATTCCCTCTCAGATTCCACCACTTCTTCGGGGCACGCTATTCGTCGCTCTGCCGAAGTGGCCTCTGATGTGGAAAAGGGTGAGTAGTTTTGACCTATTTCTTTTCCATGGAGAAAATATTAAAGATTAATTGTTAGGATCCAAATGTAGTCAAATTCCACCTAAACCATACAAAACGTAACATAATATGATCTATAACCAAACTCATTCAAAACCCTGGATAATATATGGTGACAAGAGGTGTTTACAGAAAATAAAAAAGAGAATAGATACTTAATTGACCTTAATTTGCCTTTTGTATACAAAAGGCAAATAGGAAACAAATATAGGAGAGTAACTATATTTATTGTTTAATGGCACTTTAATTTACTCTTAGTAGGTCAGGGAGCCCATTGGTTATATACTTTCTATAAAAACCTATATTTTCATACATGTCCTATATTATCCTGTATTTCCTTAAAAGTCGTATATTTCCTATAGTTTTGAGTTTTTAGACATTTTGGGATCAAATAATATCACCGCACCTTCAAAAATTTGAATGTTTTGCTGAGCTAAGATTTGCATATTGCTTCTAACACTTAGAGCTTGAGCAATCAAAAGGGGTGGGGAGCTCAACCAAGCTCGGTTTTAGGCGAGTTCAATATATCTAAAACCAAATTTTGTGTACTGCTTAACCTTTCGCGGGAAGCTGAAAATATCTTGAACAACATTTTTAAGTACATCTCAACTATCTGAGCCTCTAAAGTATAATCATTAAGAGTAAATGTAACTTGTTAGCTAATTTTTTCACAGTTACCACAATTACAATTACCACGAACCTAATGATAATTTTTTGAGAGCTTTGGACTTTCTGCAAGTCTAGGTTAAAAATATTCGACTTTTAAATAAATGTTGGAAAGTGTGTGAGAAAGAAGGCGAAAATAGGCCTGTTGTGGAAAATCTCTTGAGAGCTTTGGACTTTCTGCAAGTTTAGGTTAAAAATATTCGACTTTTAAATAAATGTTGGAAAGTGTGTGAGAAAGAAGGCGAAAATAGGCCTGTTGTGGAAAATCTCTTGTATACTATGCCTAAAAAATCGGGCGGTTAAGCGTAGTTGTTACAAAAACACTAGATAAGAAAATAAATTAACAACTAGAACTAGTGCTGGGCTGATCAGATTACTTGGAGAGGTTGAATTACCGATTAAAATTACTGGGTAAAATGATCGGTTACTTTCAATAGTTACAAGACTTTTAGCTACGCGAGCGAGTAATCGTTGAAAGTAATCATTAATGGACTTTCTGGACCGATTACCTGATCTTGATGATTATACTCTTTTACTTGTAATCGAGTCTGCTCAGCTCTATTTAGAACTGGGATTTTGGCTTTCTGAACTACCCAAACAAGGAATTACTGCTCACTATAATAATCCCTGGGATGCCACTGACTGGTACAAATGTACTTTTTCGCTTTTGTCCCCTTATCTGAAGATGTTTGCAATGACTGCAAATCGTAGCTAAGGCTGATGTAGAGAGAAACCATCTGTCACAGTATATATTAACCAACCTAAACTAAGTCAACTGAACCTAATTATCTAATCCCACCCAACTTTGATACATTTATATTTTTAGGGCACAAAAGGCGTAGAATGGAGTTGAACCAAACAAAGGTTAGTATCTGAGCGTTCAAAGACGGTCGGTCGATTATTCAGCAGATGGCTCGACTCTACTTTCTGCCCGTTTATCATCGTTAAATCAAAAAAATGCCCTTTAATCGAAATTTCTATGAAATACCAAAGCACTTCTTGAGCGTGAGCAAGTAGAGAAAAATGTTGCCAAAAAAAGGGGGCTGCGCAGCCAGATCCGAGGTTCAAAGATTTAAGCCGATCCCCCACTGAAAGGATAACCGAGCGGGTAGATTTTTAATTTTCAATATTATAGTATCCTTTACGGAGTTTTAACAAGAGCCAAAAAAAAGTAAGCCGATCTGATAATCAGCATTTGAAATTGAGTCGGCTATTCGGCAGAAATGAGATCCTTTTTGCCAAAATTAAAAGCCAAGTCAAAGTGAATCAGAAGATACGAATCTAAATTTTGAAGATTGAATGTGGAAAAATGAGAGAAAACCGTTTCTCCGAACTTGCAGAAATTGGCGCGACAGTGGGAAGGAAATTCATACCTTAGCTCATTACGTTATTTTGGGATGACATCTAGATGCCCGTTATTAGCTTCATTTTTAAATTGAATCAAGAGAGAGATTGGAAGATTGCCCCATTCTGTCTGAATTGAAGATTTTATCACCCGAGCCAGCATCGTCAGCATTTTGGAAGTTACCGTTTAGTTTTCCCCAAAATCGTGATTCTTTGAGGCTATAAAGAATCGTTCGTTCACTCGTTTTACCACTAGAGGGAAAAAATATCGTTTAAAAAACGCAACTGCGTCAAAACGGGTGCGGAAATGCCATTGATCATTTACGAGAGACTGTCGTAAATTTGAAGAGTCGAGGCAATTTTTTCTAACAAATGTTAGAAGTTAAAATCAGCTGGTGCCAAAAATGAACTGAGAAATAGAAGAACGCAAGAAGAATGAAAAATCCCGGAAATTCGTATATAGATCTTTAAAGAAGCTGGGCTTTTGACGGTTTTTCGAACATTATCTTTAATCGGTGGCATTTGAAATCCAACGTCTTCTCCCTTTCCGTCTTTCTATCAGACTCGCGGCTCAGCCAACCTATCTCGTTTCTCTAATTGCTTAGCGCCTCCTAAAGAGCCGCTTCAAGGGGTTGTTCAACGCACACTCCTTGCTGTTTAAAGGTGACCTATTTAGTAAACAAATAATAGATTGTTTAAACAAAAACTTCAAGCGTATCTTTCAAAGCTCAAATATAAATAGTACTTGAATAGTGTACATTTACACTATGGAATAGCTGTCGCTGAAGCTTCTATTCCTTTTCTTACATTTTCTATGTTGGAATCTGCCAAATAAGGGCAGAGTAGTTAGGCCTCTTTTTGTAATTAAAAAGGGGAACTTCTTAATTAATTGGAACCTGGTGGCTCTTATTGCGAGATAATTCTTAAAGTCAGATTTAACATTATGTAAAAAATAAAGCCTTAAGGCTATGAATTATTTTTTTGAGCCTCTAAGGATACGCTTGAAAATTTTCTTTACTAAATACAAAGGTTTGTAGATGTTAATATTTTCTTTCTGCTATGTTTGAAAAAGTCTGTGCGCCAATGATTATCAAGATCTAGTTAGTCGATTGAATATGATAGTTGGGAAAAATTTGAAAGATAATTTTGGGCACGCAAGCTTTTTTCGTAAATATTTTTACCCACTGGTTTATGAAAAACCCACCATTGAATATGATTTTGAAATGGTGAGCACTCATTTACTATAAAGGTTTTTGTATCTTTCTTAGTCCACTTCCAAACACTAAATCATTTTTTATAAGACCCAAAACCTAATACTTTGGTTGTTTAAAATTAATTTCATTATAAGCTACATACATAATTTACATGGAGTTTTTTTCCACTCTGAGCTTTAAAATTGACGTAACTCTTTATTAGTTCTTCCTACTTAAATGGTTGATAATTGGCAACCACCCAGAATAGGCTATGCTTCTTTGGTTGCCTTCAACTCTTCAAAAATATATATTATTATTATTATTATTATGATTTGAAGTAAACATGCAACCTGACTCAATTTCACCAGCAGCTGGTCAAATTGACTCTTGAATTTAAACTTTCGAAATTGAAAAAAATCCATGTGGCTAGCTGTTTCCACATTTTTCATTTTCATGTGCTCCCATCGGAAGAAATTGGCATACAAAATGATGAAAATTTGACATAAATGGTCAAACATAGTACGACTTTTGATAATTGATGTCATTTTCATTCCATTTGATAGAATTCTGTTGAAATTTTCTAATTTGGACCAATTTAGTCTTTTTTTATTATTATTATTATTTTTTTTTTTTTCCTGATTGGAGGAAGCTGATTTTTTCGGTTATTTTATGGCAACTTATTGAAACGAAAAGTAAAACAAACATAACCCCTATGTGCAATCAGCCTCAGGTTGACAAACTTTAATTTTGTTACACATTCAAAAATGGCTTCATTACAGTGTAATTGATCAGATAAATAATCCATTTTTTTTTTTTGGAAGTGGGCTAAGTTTTAGTCCTAAAGAGCTAATTATGGATAGTGAATTAACTTTCTCATAACGTAGTTGTTTAGGTACTTCAAATGCATATTTTTTGTTGGCTAGAACGTTTGATAGGCCTACAGCTAGTAGACCATGTCGGTTTTTTCCCCTTTGGTGGCTTTAGATACAAAAGGCGCAGGATGAAGCCAAAGCACGCAAGGAAGTTTCCCCCACAGAGACGGACAGGGCCTCCGATATGAGTAGTAGCAGCGTGACAGTCGGTGAATCCCGCAGTAGCAGTCGAGAGCGTAGCTCAAGTAACAAGGAAAAAACTCCTGGTAGGGAAAACTCCTTAGATCGTTCTGCCACCTCTGGCAGCGCATCCGTTCATTCCCCGGAGAAAAACAAGTCCAAGGAGAAAAAATTAAATAGAAAACGGGTTAGTTGCATTTTATTTTACCCTAGACTCTGACGCCCCTGAAAACACGCCAGCGCAATGATTTTGACCCTAGCAATATCCAATATTTTTGGCACATTGTGATCGGTTAATTTTCACTCTGAAAAAAGCTGCCAGAACTTGAAAAAACAAGGTCTGCCTGTCCATTTTTGTTTTTCGCGGCGCCAGAGTCTTTTTTTTATACAAATTTACTGTCATTAAGACCAAATCATTCCCAAAAATTCCCTATATAAGTTTCTGTACTAGAATGTGACAAACCACATTTTGTGAGTCAAATGTTGTTTTTAAAGGAGCACAGCCCAAATTGGTATGATGCCAGCTAAATGTTCTTGTTCCTGTGCTTTTAGTTAGATCAATGAGGTCCACTTAAGTGATCTGGCCTTCTGTTCTAACTCGATACCTCAAAGAGTTCTTGGCAGAGAGGGCAATGGAAGGCCATATGTACTTTTACTAGTTCTGGCCCGAATGATATTTGGTCTTAATTTAGAAATGATCTTTTTCCACACTAAAATACTTGTAGCTTTTGTAAATACGCATTCATTTATCATAAAATTATCACGGTAGACCTTATAAAAGAGGAAATTGGTCACTATAACCTGGAAAAGTTAGGGATTTTCAATCAAAAACGTTTGTACAAACCCTGTACAAAGATACTGATTGTACTATTTAAATAAAATTAAATAGCGCACTCAGTATCTTCTTTCAAATTATTTTAAGAAGAACAAATATAACAGGGAGGATATATTTTTCAAGGTGCAAATTTTAGACCATATGAGGCGTTTAATTGAAACAAATTAACCCAATTTCACAAGATAAACGTGACCGAAGATAATTTCACTCTTTAAAAAGAATTCTATCTATGCCTATTTTTTCTTCATTTAGACATTAAAACATTTTGTGAAATAGTAAGCCTTTGCTCTGTAGAAAACGCAACTGTTTTATTTCCACAAAGCTGACAATATCTAGAAAGGTACCACCCTTCCCTGAGCAATGTGATAGAAAGGTTAATGATACTATTACGTATTTGTGTTAGAATAAATAAATTCATGGTTCTATGAGAACATATTTGTATGAGTTTATCAGATTGTACGTTAAAGTGTAGTTTGTTGTGGAAACATTTCATTTTTCTCTGTTTTTGAATGCGTGTTGGAATGCTTTTGAATGAGGCCTTCAATCAATCTGGGATTTTCCATGCATTGGAATTCTCACATTTTCTCTCCATTCAAAATGCCCATTTAGTTGAGCCTCAATGCACCCAAGACCATATCTCTCAAGAAGGGCCTAGAAGTAAAGGTGTGTATTATAATAATGACCTATGATAGTTAACCTCGCCTACTCGACTTATTATGCTACCTCAAATACACTGCATGACATGTAAGATTTTTTTTTTTTTAATCTACGTTGAAGGAGAATTTAAAAGCCAATTTTCTTGACGAAACAGTACTACAGTAATAAAAAGTCCCTTACACCGGTCTAGTATTTTTTACTCGCCTTAATTATGCCAAAGTTAAGGTTTAAAGTCAGCGTCGTTGTCCCTGACTTATCTAAATCGTCTACTACTTTGATTCATGTAGAATAGGGCATGCCAGCCTATTAGATTTTGAATTTTTTGTTTTGTTTACTCGAATTTAGATGGCGCCACAGTGTCCTTATAGGCTAGAAACCATTCATCGTTTATAATTCGTCATTTTTAGTAACACAAAATTATCATTTTTATGTATTAAATCCGCATCTTTTTTACTGTTAAATTCAAATTTTTTATGGGAAATGTGGCGCCACCTTTTGGTGGGTTTCCTATTGTATATCCACCCTTACGGAAAAAAGTTAGTCTAATCTGAAGAGGTCTTCAAGAACACTATTGACATAATGGAAGACCTCTTAAGACTACATAAGACACCCAGAAGACTTACCCAAGACCTCTTAAGACAAACTTTTTTTGGTAAGGGCATTGCTGGCATGTAGCTGCCTAAAAAGACGTGATTTGATTGGCGCGGATCCCCTTCTCTCCGCGCTTGATCAAAATGGTGATCAACCTGAAAATTAAAAATTTAAAAATACCATTTTTTTCGCTATTTGACCCTTATTTGCATTCAGCGTCCGTTCAAGCTTTGGCAAAAGTTTGAGTTTGGTGTTAGTGTTACTCTAGTTTGCGTTATTAAATTTTGAATAGCGTTAAATCATTTTTAAAAACTATGTTGATAGATAAGGAATTCTTTTTCACAGCGAAAACACTAGTTCTTATTGGTAGTCTAGAATCCAGTGAGGTACCCCAAAAAAACTTTTGTCGTTTTGTTAGGTCTCTTTTGGTATGTCAATGAAGTTTAATAATGTTATCTGGCCTTCAATTGGAGGTCAAAGTACTGCTTATATGCAGATAGCAATTTAAGGTCAGATATAACAAGCAGCAGGTGATCTAGAGTAGCAATTAAGGAAACGTTTTGTAGGCACTTTGCTTAGCATTAATGCCATAAAATCTAACTGATACGCAGTTTTTAAAAATAATGTTTAATGTAAAAAATTTGTTTCAATTATATTTCAGGACCACAATGGTAGTGGTAGCGCTGCACTCAAGAGAAGAAAGGACGAGGAAAGCGGTAATGTTAATTTCATCATAGTTTGTTTCACCTTGAAGTTGTAGAGCGAATAAAGGTAGCTAGGTACCCTTTAGCACTTATGCTCTTATCTTCGATGTGTACCGACTGCTTTAGTTGGAATATACCATAAAAAATTAGCTCAAAGCTTTCCAAATTGTGTAGATTGGGAGGTGTTCAAATGGACAATCTTTACAGTATCCCTACTTCCCGAAAACACTAAGAATTTAATAATGGTCCAGGATCCCTTAGTTAAGGTGTTGAAATACCAAGAAAGTATGAGATTGAAAAGTCAGGGAATTTGGAAATTGGCCCCAAAAAGGTCAGGGAATTTGGAAATTGGCCCCAAAAAGGTCAGGGAATTTGGAAATTGGCCCCAAAAAGGTCAGGGAATTTGGAAATTGGCCCCAAAAAGGTCAGGGAATTTGAAAATGAGTCCAAATGGTCAGAGAAATTAAATATTCTGGTACATGTCAAGGAACTGTTTATGATTGGTTGACCAATTATTTGTAACATAATTGTTATGAACTGAAAACATTTGTCTACTGATTAAAATGGTTTCTCATATTCTGAGTATACTATCGACCCTGATTGATAAACTCTTAAATAAAACATGAGAATTGTAAGAAAAATTCACGAAAAAAATATTAAAATTGGTCAGGGAAACTATTTAGAAATGGTCAGGGAAAGCCCGGAATCTCGGGGAAATAAACTTCCAAAATTTTATACAAACCCTGAGAACGTATGAGATTGAAATAAAAACACTTATCTCTAAAACAAAGATCTTTTTTTGAGTCCATAATAATTATAACAGAAATAGAAACCTATTACCCAATAAGAAATATGATCAAGCGGTTTGCTGACTTATTGAATCCATAACAAGTATGACAATACTACTAAGATATTACCCTGCGTATAATGATCCTTTGGGAAAAAGGAAAATTTATTTAAAAAACCGAGAAATATCACGAAATAAACAAAAATCTGAAAATATGAGGGAAAATTCGTTTGAAAACCTGAAAATATCAGAAATTTATTTAATGGCTTGGAAAATATCGGGGAAAAGGGAAAATCCATTTTAACAATCTTAATAAGCCATGTTTTGCCCTAATGTATAGCCCGTTTTAATTTTTGAATGTTTGCCCAATTGTTTAAGTTTTGAAATTTCATATTTTTAGTTCATATCTGGCAAAATATTAAGCAAGCAGACTCTTATATCTCTTTATATTGATTCTATAGTTTTTCTTTCTCAATCTAGGGGTTAAGGTTGCGACTAAACAAAATGACGGATCGGAAACAAAACATAGAATTGAACGTCATCGAATTCGGGTATGTTCAACGTTTTTTACATACCTTCAGTTTTTATAAGTATCAATTAAAACAGGTCGATAGTGTTACTTCAAAGTCACGTGGCGAACGACGCAGTGAAAAAGAAGAAAAAAAACAATATCCTTTTTATAAAATTAATCACGACTACCCCTTTCCCATCAAATTGATGAAAATAATTAATAATATGTCACTTTCATGAGCATGCTCTTAAGTTTACCTTGGTAAAAAAGCCCTGCATTTATGATGACTTAATTAGCTAACCAAATTAACGTGGTGATTAGGACCTGTAAAAAACAGTCATGGGTGGAATTTGAACATTCAACGTTCAACTTACAGGAAGACCACTCTACCGTTTAAACTACCGTGGCCGCGAATGGCTTACATTAATTGGAGGGAAGGTTACCGAAAAAAGTTAGTCTGATCTGAAGAACCACCCTGTATTTCCTAAACATGTTTGGAGGGATTTCCCTGGTCACCCTGCATTGTTAATGATGTAATCTATATCTCTTTATGGGTTTTTTAATCTGGTCTAATCTTAATATAGAGTTTGGCATGAGCCTTGAATAGATTGTAAACACTTTTGCTTAACTCCTAGTTGGTATAAATGATAGCAGACTTCTTTAACCGCACCGTTCCATCTTCCTCCCTCTTTTTTTTTTTTCAATCTAACCGTCAATCTTCCATTATTAACTCCTTAACGAAGGCTTACTCATCGCTCTAGCAGCGGCTCAAACTCTGCTGTCATTCAGAAGAAACGTTCCTGATACCGAAAAATGGCGGAATCTTTAGATTTATAATTTTTTAATCGATTAAAAAAGTTTATTTTTACGTTTTCATCGGTAATGAGAAAAGAAAATTTAATTTTGAACCAAAAATGTTTTTTGATACATGTAAACGCGGAACAAAAGTTTTCGAGGCAATTAAATCCACAGTTTTTAACGCACTCCGGAGTTTTAACCAATTATGTCTAAGAAAAAAATGCCATCTTATGAAATGTCACTTTCATATAGAAGAAAAAATAAATTTTTAGAAATTAATCCACTGATTTATTTCACTGATTAATAAAAACTTGTTATTACCTGCTTAGTCTAGACTAGTTTACAGTGGAGTCCATCCTTAAAGGAAGTATAAGCTAAAACGAAAAATCGTCTAACGAGCGCGACATCTAAATTGTTTCCCAATGTAACTCGCCCAGATTTTAGAGAGCATTGGTTAGATATAGTGGCATCAGGAAAACCACCACCTTGACACGCGCTTCATACTCCCTTTAACTTTAAGGTGAGGCTGTTATGGATTTTTCAATTCCGAATTAAAATTGAGTAGCATTAACTAAAACTAAAAATATAATTCATAGCCATTTAATTTATATTTTGAGATAGTTTAAAAATTTAAGGATTAATGCTTTATTTTTGTTTTGGATATTTAGATTCTTCTAAACTGAACAACTTTAGAAAGACTATTTAAAAAGTGAACGCCATAATATTTTATACTTTATGCCATTAGGTTTAGTTGTAACTATAATTATTAACTGTGTAAAAGAATTGGGTACATATATAGATGTCATTACCCTTACTGAAAACAGTCAGATTTAAAGGGGTCCTCAAGAACACTACAAAAGTGCAATGAGGCGACATTTTAAATTTTCCGCCAATATTGCCAACCAGGGTGGGAAAGAATATAGAGATCGAGTGGGATGATGAAGAGAATGATGTAAACGATTGGACGCAGCCATATTCAATATTGTTTAATTTCTAATCATTGGGTTTCAATCAATAAAACTTTTCAACTAAAAAAACAATGCATTTTCTCCTATGGAAAACACATTTCGGTCGTGAATTGGATCTTAAATAAACCCTATGTCCATAGCCAAAAAAATACCATCAGTTTTCAAGTGACCATAGAAAATAAAAAGACAGCGTCGCGAGTCCGTGTTTAGATGTCAGAAACACTTCAGTACAGTCGTGGTGGTGCGTCGTTCTTCAAACCGCTCTCCCAGTTGCTTAAATATATCCTCATAAGATTACCATCTAGCATTAATTTGTTTGATGTAACAAATAATTGGAATCTTTACCTAAAGGTATGTAGTCGGTTTAATAATAAATGGTAAATAGTCAAAGCTCATTCATGCTTAAAAATGTACCTATCATGTCATGATGTCCAACTTCCAAGGTAGCTTGACAAAGGCTTAGGTGTTTCTGCGGAAGGTGACCTTTATTGGGATACCGTTTGAAATAATTATTGGTTCTTATTTGAGCCGATATTTGAATTCATTTCCCCCAGAAAGCTATAACCACAACGCCAATGTTCGCCAAAGGTTCTAGCCATAGCCAATGCCAAGAAACTGATTTTGTAGCCAATGCCACTGAATCCGTAAAACTTCTGACGAGATATATTACTATAACCTGGAAAAATCGGGGGGCTCTTTATGTAATTAAAATGAACTCAATTCAGGATGAAAAACAAATGCACATGGCAATCGTCATAGTTGATAGAAATCATAGAACAGATTTTACGCGTACAATTTTCGCCGCGAGAGAATCTTTGTAATGTATTTGTATGGTAATTTTCGAAAGTGAGTTACGTTTGATATTTCAACCTTTAATTTTTTTATATGATAAAAAGCTCGATCTTTATTTTGAGGTTTTTTTAAACCATTATATGGCCCACACAGGGTTGCCACAAGTCAGGGAAAAGTCAGGGAATTTGAAGAATTTTTAAACTGACCCAGCTAAATTTTTAAACTGGATATTGTCCAGTGAAACCGCCGTATTTCCCTCCTTAGCGAGTTACTTTGGTTTAACCTCCCTTTGATTCTTCGTTCCATAGTTTGCCAGCATTGCCTACCTTTTCCTAATCCAAATTTCGTTGTTTTTTGAAACAGGTTACCTGTTCCTAATACGGATGATGATATGCCTGATTAATCTACTGTTTTTACTTTGATTCAATAATCATCCACGTTTTCACGCCATGGCTAATTTAAGGAGAACTTATAATGTCCGTGTAACAATAACTTCCAGTCATTCATGGGTAAGCTAGAGTTTTATAGCATTTTCCATTTGAC
Source organism: Odiellus spinosus (assembly GCA_963920705.1). Lineage (NCBI taxonomy): Eukaryota > Metazoa > Arthropoda > Arachnida > Opiliones > Phalangiidae > Odiellus > Odiellus spinosus. The sequence continues at coordinate 8,190,223 of OY987238.1, read as the reverse complement.
TGAGCTCAAATCGCTGGAGGTTTGCGTTCAGAGATCATAAATCTCGAAGCGCTCCAGAGCATTATATGGAAAACGCTATTAGACCTAAAGGTCAAATTTGTGTTTTGTTGGTTGTGGCTCTTTAGCTTAAAATTAACGTCGGCAGCGATGAAATATATCCTACTTTGGGTGGCTTGTAGACCTAGATTTTAACTTAACAGTAAATTAACTTAAAATTAAATTAAAATTAATATGAGCCCCTTTGGATTAGTGATAAGTTACTTGTAGAGTCACCTTTTTCTGTTTTTAGTTTTAAGTAGGGATTCCCTCTAATAATTTAACCAATGGCAGTCTCGAGGTAATTTAAAGGTTCATTCTCGCCCTTTCTCATCATCATTTTCAACCGTCGCTGGATTCTTCAATGGTTTTTTTGCCGGATTGGTTAATTCCTTTTCGGTTATGTGTAGAACTGTTTAACTCTGGTTGGGGGGGGGGTTCGTCCACTAATGGCGGCCGCCGTTTTTGGACGAAGCGCGGTGGAGGCTAGCACTTTGTTAGGGTCAAACTGTAATTTCTTTTTTGTGTCAAGGTGACTGCTGCGGGGGATCAAAGAGAAAGGGCGCAACGCTTGAGTTCAATCAATTGCGTGGGAGATCGTTAACCTCGAGACTGCCCTAATAGTTGGTATTATAAAATAACCTTGGAACCAGCAAAAAGAACCGATAAAAAACCTGTTTCTATCGAAGATGTTGCCTTTTTTCAACGTTGGGTCAAAGTATAGGATTATATATACTTTGGCAGCCTTGAAACCAACAAAAGAGCCGTTAATTAGTACGTTTCAACGGAAGATGTTGCCTTTTTTTCAAAGTTGAGACGAAGTAAACTTTTATAATACCAACTATTAAGCCCGCTTATTGTAGGATACCGAGCGCCATGTGATTTCGTGACCAAACTAGGGTCGCGACGCGTTGGTCGCGGAAGATTCGAGCGAGCGGTATCATTTTTTATTTTCGCAATGTTTACAGTACTCCGTGGGACTTTAAAAAAAAATAACCCCCAAATTGGTCGGGTTTTTTTTACTTCCGAGGTCGAGTAGCGTCCCTAACGTGGACGTTGCTCGTAGCGATAGTTGTAATAATCACGGTCGAAATTGACATTATGTTTAGGGAACTCGGAAGCTTTTTTTTTGGCTTCAATATTTACTAACTACACCATAGAATTAAGCTTACCAGGCGGCACTACCCAGGTCGCGGTTAGCTCCTTTCGCCTGCATATACGTTAGAGTTAATGTTTGAGGTTTACTAACCCTTGACCTCGTAGTCATATAATTATGACGGCGGGGTCGAGTAATTAACTAATTTATTTTCACAGTTCAACGCGTAGATTCGCGCTCGAAATAATCGCGTTTCAAGATATAAAGAAAATTTATGTTTTAAGATCTTTCTTAGTTTGAAAGTTGGTATTACATTACTTTAAAGTTTAAACATCACTTGCTGATTCTCTTTTTGCGTAATTTCGTATATAAGCTTCCCACGAGTATTTACAGCCTGCCCTTGGTCCACTTGTTGAATCATTTTTCATTTGGTTTATTTGGTTGAATTCTATTCGAATTTTCCTCTTTGTTGCTTATAACTTATTTTACTAAAGAAATCAGAATTAAACCAACGTCTTTGAAAATTTTATTCTCTTACAACGAGGAGGATAGAGCCTAGTTATTTTTCAACAATATTCTTAATCCATGATAGATATTTGCTTACGTCCGTGTATACCGCTGGGCCACGTTCCGTGCCGCATATTCTGTGTCCCCAAGACACAATACCTCTTAGAGTCCACTTGCCGTCCACAAGTTGAACAAGAGGTCCACCACTATCACCCTACAAAAAAATCGTTCCCGTTGTCAAAAATGGCATCATGAATATATTTACGTAACATGAATATATCATTGTATCAAGAGGCTTAGTATCGTGTTGTTAGGGATTGGGGGGGAGGGGGGTACCTTTCTTGATCGTCAGAATCAAATATATCAGCCTGAGCTCGGAGTTTGTGCAACTTTAATTAATTGTATAGATCTACTGAATTGATTACGGGTATTATCCGTTTGGATATCAATCCATTTTATCCAAAGATAAAATAATAATCGTATCACTTTTTATCCGAAAATGACCACTTATCCTAAAATATTATCCGAGTTACACGTTCGGATAAGAAAATTTAAAACTCAATTTTCTCTAAAAATAATAAATAAAATTTAAACCTAAATGTTTAGTTTTATCGTTTTATTTTTTTCGAATTTTAAGTAAATTTGAAATAGGCGTATATTTCTTTTATTTTCCATGAATTCTGAGAATGCGAATTTTCTTATCCATCGTTATACGTTAATAGATAAACCTTCGAGCGTTTATCTTCGGATAAACGCAACATCCATTGTTGTAGTAAACATAATTTAGATAACTATGACACGATTTCGACAAAGATTAATACTCAGTGGAGGCGCCAGGATTTTTTAACGTGTAGGCTAGAGCAAGTTGGGGCCCTTTCACGAAAAATGTGCCAGTTTAAAGAGTAACGGACATAAAATATAACCTTTATAAAAATTGGTTAAAAAATCAAATTTTGATTAATTTAATTTATTTTTACACTTTCTAAAATGTAAATTCATTTGATGCCGATTATTGGTTTAGGGCCCACTTACAAGAAATTCGGGCCCCTTTTTCTCCAATTTTGGTGCCCCTCTCGTACTTTCAAGTAGAGTGTGGCGCCGCCACTGTTAGTACTCGTGCTAAAAATAGAATCACTAAAGATTTTTCTTGAGAATTCTTAACGTTTTCCCGACTGGAATCCTAGGGGTATATAAATTAATGATGTCCAGATTAGTTATTAGTGGAAGGAAAGACTTCATAACCGTAAAGCTAGTGATGATTGACGTCACTAAATTACGTTTAAGAACAATCCCACGATTCGAAGTTGAACTCTGCCATCCCGCAACCATAAAGATTTCCCAGCGCATTGTCTATCATTTTATCCAGACTCTTTGAAATGGTTCGTGTCTGCGGGCGCGGAGAGAGGAGGTAGTTTTTCTTCGCTCTGCAGGACGGCCGGTCTAGGTCTTAGACCTTTTGTTCTTTTATTTATATTTGCCTGAAACCTTTAATTACGAGACGTATGTGATGTCAAGAAATTCCCTTACGTTGCACGGGCTTCGTCCTCCTCCGGGCTGCAAAGTGCACAAAGTATCCGTTGGGACAGTATCGAAGTAAAGCTCGTTACATAGACTCGAGTTTATGAACGGAATTACCACTTGCCGTAACACGTCGGACTCGCCTTGAGCTTAAAATCATAGGTTTCTGGTTAATATATAGAAGACACCAAGTTAAATCATAATTGCATTCATACATAGACCTAAAAGCTAGTGTTCGTTCGATTTTAAAAAAATCTGGGGGGGACTAGATCGGGATCGAGATAACCCCGAAAAAGCAAGACAGGGTCGGGGACGGGATTAAATGTAGACTTCAAAGGGAAACTTGGAGCTATAAATGAAACAACTGTTTTATTTTCGAAATCACCGTACCAAAAAACCTATTCGAGAATTTTGCCCATATTTTGGTTTTTTGCCAATCTGTTAATTTAGTTTTGGACCACTTTTAAGATATTCTGAGCCGTTTCTCCAATTTTTGGGGACCATATCAAATGGGCTACGGACTACTTAGTCGGAGTGTGGCGCCGCCACTGCTAAAGGCTTCTGAAGCCATTTATTTCTACACACAAGGCATATAATAAGGATACATACTCATAGTGTCACCCCAACCAGTTACCGTCGCTATCCCTCGAACCTCGTTAGTCTCCGATGGCAAGCATATTGGAGAAATCCATTTGTTGAATGAAACTGGCGCGTTTAACTTCAACAACGCAATATCATTCTGAGAAAATAAGTCAATAAACGTAATTAAGGGCCATATCGGCTATATCAGAAGCCAGGGTAAAAAAGTTTATTAATTATTAGACTTCGGAAATTCATGGAGGATAGAGCTAAAAATTCTGGAATTAACCGAATTAGATGATTTTTTTCTCATTGTGATCGCGGATTTCTTTCTTTATTTTATGGGAGCACATTGAAATGAAAAGTAATACCGACGTCACACCTATGAATATTTTCAATTTCGAAGGATAAAATTGTGAACTTGATGCGTGATTAATTTGACAAGGCCTGAATCTTTTCCTGGTGCATCTTTCATTGCTTAAATTCATGTTTTCCTTTACAATACATCTCTTCCATTTATTTTGACCCCCTCCAAAGGGATAGTCAAGCACAGAATCAGAGGCAAAAGGGGATGAAACATCGCCGTTACTGCGCATAAGCTCATCATCCCCCTTTGCAGGTCTGATTCAATGGGCTGCCTACCCCTTTTGGAGGGGTCAAATGAAAGAGGCCTATGTGAATATCCTTCATTAAAAATCACACCCCCTCTCGTTCTATAAGTTGAATCTCTCGTGACCTGCCCTTCAACGAATCCGTAGATATTCAAATTTAGTGCCTTGAGAACTTCTACAAATTTTGATTAGTGCGTATCGAATTTTGAATCAGTGTAATAGAGCGACGTCTACAGGTAGGCACTTAAGAACTCGGGTGTACAAAATGTTTGAATTCCTTGCATTACCAAAGCTGGAATCGCGTGAACTCGGGTGTACAAGAAAATCAAGAGTGACGTCCTCCTCGTGATTTTTTATTAATATTTTATGCGTTGATACAACGATGGGAAGACCTACTTTCGGTTCCGGATCGTAAGCGGGATGAACGTAAACCTTCTCGACGTATCGTGTTATTTCTTTTCCTTCGCGTTTGAACGTGTTATGGTCGCCTAATACAATTCTTACCACAGAAGCATTCCTTCTTCTACAAGAGATAAAAGGAATATTACTGGACATGTATTCACTCCTTTTAACAGTTTAAAAAAGCGTACTCGAAACAGTGACCGGCTGTTAGAACCCAAAGGTTATTTATAAGAGCTCCGCCGCAAACGTGACCACTGGGATAGATATCTTTCTTCTGAATAGAAATTTGCCATGGCCAACTACCCGGAATACTTTCTTCACCGCCAACTACACGGTCGGATCCAAGATCGGGACTAATTGCGGGAACACCGCATTGCTTTGGGCGTTCAAAAGAGTGTCCTGCTCCGAAGAAAATAGATATAATGAGCAAATATTTAGCACGAAGACCGTAAACTGACCTACAATAATTTAACACTAACATAACTAAACCCAGGAAGAGTTTCGGCATAACACTGATACCCTCAGGTTTACATAGCCTTCTCAGTTCTATAATCATAAAATTGACATAAACTGATGGGTCATAGTCAAATCTCTTCATTTTCAACTAAACCTGAGCTTGCAAGAGACTGGAATGGGATTGAATTATTAACTTTGCATTTTCTACAATTAGAATCCATGGTATAGATATAGTTTTTATTGTTAAAAACAGTAACTGTACGAGAAAGCTTTCGACCTCAGTCCGAATCGATTTGCGTCAAATCTTGCCACATCTGTACTTCATGACTAAGGAATCTTCAATACATATCTCTTATTCTTTTTGTAGGCAGCCGCGAAATTACATAATCCGTTGGTTGGTTTTCGGTAATTTCCCCCAAAGAAGACATTGCCGACCCAGATTTACAGTTTTGGTTCGCAATTTTTTAGTGATATATTTACCGCAGGTTTCTTCATCCGATCCATCGCCGCAATTGTCTTCTTTGTCGCAAACACGCCTATTTTCGACGCATTTATTATTTGTACACATAAATTGACCGGGAGTGCACCCTTCTGCCAAATTTACCATAATTTTTTTATATTAGAATGGCTTTAAATAAATAAAACTATGTATTCAATCGTTTCCAAGGCCTAGAATGAGCCCCAATTATATAACTCACCAATTTCGTCGATCCGTTCGTATTGAATTTCGATTCCTGGTTCGTCATTGACGCGACCGACGCTGTGATAGATGATGGCACTCTGAGGACCAGCGACGAAAAACGAAGGTGGAATCTCTCTTCCGCAGTAACGAGTGGTGACAGTTTTGTTGACGGTGATGTCGACAAAAGAACTCGGACATAGTTGTTGCTCCTTCAGACTGAATTTGTTGAATTGGATTTTCATGTACTGAAATGACTCTCATAAAGTAAAGCTATTGAGCGAGGCTTGCTATGGGAAGACAGCTTGGCGTAGTTCACTTTCGCTTCGTGTCTCGTCTATATGGGCATTGTTACCTTATTGGCTGGTACCGCTAGTATCCATAAACAACTCCTTTCTGAAGACGAACTAGGCGGACTCTTGAGTAATCCACCGTTTGAGTCCCGAATAGTTTTGCCACCTGTTAAACAGTTTTCAATGTCCAAGGCCTGCAGCCCTAAAATCATAAGTCGATTATATTCCTGAGCCATTTCTTTATGTAAAACTCCTTGTTTTAGGCTACAGTAGCCACCGATCAGAGTATAGTAGAAAATCAGAAGCGGGGAGAAAAAGAAAACTGAAAGACAACTGAACAACACTGCAGTTGGTTTGAAGTAGAACACATTTTTTGAGTTTCTCTCGGACGAGTTTTGCTTGTATATTTTAGTTCGTAACAGGAATGAAAAGGGACTTTTACGTTCGCAAACTCTCCTACAACGGTTGTTTATTAAACTGTTCGTCTTAAGCGTGAAGTAGTGGTCTTTTAGATATTAATTTAATAATAGTCTAAGTTAATTAACAAGTTTTGTGTATAAGTCATATTTGTATTAAGTCTTTAAATGGGTTTAATCCGGAAATTAGAAGATCGATTTCTGGCGAAACAATCGGGAATTGGTATTTTATTTATCATCAAGTGAAATAATTGACCTCTAAATCATGTGGAACTACCATCTTTTACGGGGGGCAAGATTAGTGGCTCTTGTAAAGGTTAAAAATTAAACTCCGCAAAATAAGAAGACGCTATATTCAATTGTCTTAATTGAATAGTCCAAATTTCGGTAACGTTCCTATGCTTATAGTTAAATCCTTGGAAGTGATACGAATACTATGGGAAATGCGTCTCATACCCTTCTTTGTCGTGATTTTTCGTAATAATAGCAATACACTTACCGAGACAATGAATAATTAGTAAACCTAAAATAACACAACCGTGACTTAACTCCATAATAAAAGCTCTTAATTAATATTGAGCCAATCGTCGATATTATGTGGATATTAAATTTAAACAGAGGGTAATTTTCTCAGGATAATCACTTCAATTCGATAAGAAACGCGAAAGTGTTTATCTTCCAAAGATTAAATAAATAAAAACTGCATTCTATATAGTTTGAACATTGAGAATTATATAAGGTTTATTTTCACTAAGCGACTTTCGCCGTAAAAACTTAGAAATATAATTAACTTTGGCTGGGGTTGCACCACTTAGTGAACATAATAAATATTTTCTGGGATTGCAACACTTGTTAGTGAACATAATAAATATTTCCTGGCGATGGACCACAGGTCTAGGAAACGTAATTAACATATTCTTGGATTGCACCACTTAGGAACCATAATATACATTGGGTGGCTATGGACCACCTAGGAATCATAATAAACATTGACTATCGTGATAGAGCTTTTGAAGGCTGATATAATATGATTGGCCCGAATATATACTCCACTTACATTCAAATTTAAGCGAACAATGAAATTAATTTAAACCCCAAAACGTGTTTGAAAATTTTGGAATACGTGTTTAATTTTTAGCTCATACTTTCCCTTTAACTTAAATTTGGAGAGTATGACGTTTAACCATTCGTATTTTAATTTACGTTTACAGTTTCGGGTTAAGAATTATTTCATTGAATACTTAACAATTATTATAGTTTTAAATAGTGCAAACGATTTATCTTAACGTGGTTTATTTTTTCCGTAAGAAGTTTACAAAAACGCTATGATTTCTGAATTATCCGCCTTAAATTTTTTCCTCTTCCAAATTGGTATAACAAACGTTTTTCAATGACGTCACTTTTAATTTTTTTATTTCTAAGAGAGATGAAGTTTTTCGTTTAAAACTTTCGGGCTTTTTTGGGACAAAGACTTTTCACTGATGACGTCATGGTCTTGGTGTAACGTTAACTTTTAATTTAATGTGAAATATCATTTGTGTTCCCTATTCGTATCCCCTTTTTTCGAAAGAACTGCGGATAATGAGCTTCCCGGAAAAACCTTGATTGTAATCAAACGTCGTAAGTAGATGAAAATCCGTGAAGGTAGAAGTGAGAATACCACCAGTCTCTATCTACCTGCCGGGCCTCTCTGTTGTACCTCAAGTATTTCGCGCCTAAATCCCTCGTGTGGAAATCAGTTTTGTTTTATCTCCTAAAAGAGTCCTTAGCGCGTTAAAAAAATAAACAAATCAAAAGTAAATTAGTTTTAAATCATTTTTAAAATATATATTTAACGTGGGATTATTTTAAAGATTCATAACAGGTACGTTGAATTAATATTTTATATGTTATATATCTAGTATCTTTTTTACAAAATAGTAAAAACCGAAATGTGTATGTATGTAGGACATTTGAAAACCTGTTCTCTGACGGTGAGTCTCAGCGTTATTATTGTGACTTCTTTTCATTAAAAATGAGCTCTTCCATCGGGAGTGGGAGCGTTTAACCTACATTTCCATCGATATATATAAGGTTTCATATCTAGTTTATTGTTTAAATGTTAAATTTAAAGCAAATTTTTAAATTTGATAAGTATGGTATAACTTAAAGGGAAACTTGGAGCTAAAAATGGAACAGCTTTTCAGTTTATTTTCGGAATCACCGGATGTCATAAAACGTATTTGAGAATTTTTCCAGAATTTTAAACACGTTTTTGGTGATTAAATTAATTTGCAAAAAAAAAAAAAATTAAAAAAAAAATTAAATTTCTCCTTCCGTTAAAGGGAGAATTAATCAAACAAAAAGTTTTTTTTTTCGATTTCTAATCGTTTAAATAGGCCTAATCTACCACTAAAAAAATTGCAATCATATATTGAACTAGAAATTTATTTAAATAGGCTTAGCTGAATTCACGAATTCCTGAATTTCTTCTCGTTGAAGGGTCAGCGACCAATCAAATGTTATTTGAAATCTCAAGGAGATCTTGTCTTAACGACGGGCCTTGGCTCATTGGCCGATGACCCTTATACGCGAAGAAATTCAAGATCCCCGTGAATACAGCTATAATTAATTTATAATTTAATATTTGTTTGTAATTTTTTTTACTGGTGTCTTTTTTATATTGAAACGATAAGCAATCGCATTGTTGTTAGATTGTGCATTCTCCCTTTATTATTATAAATTTCCCGCCATGTAAGTAAATATGAATTATATTTAAAAGCAGAATCAATAAATCAGACGAATAATAGCTGCTCTACCAGGAAGCATTTTGTAGCGTATCAATAATCTATATAATATTATTTTCTATAAATTACGTTCATTACAACTATCGTAATAACTTAAACTAAAAACTAAAACTCAATCTGAATTTCAAATGGAAAAAAATGTATAAATATTGAAATTCTGATCCATGGTTTTCTAAAGTTTATTTTGAATTGTCTATTTCAAATTAAATGATTGAAATAATCTTAAGACACTTAAAAAAGCATGACCTCACAATTTGAAACCGTGCCGTAACTCCGAATATTTCGGGGAAATCCATTCATAAATTCTAGACTATTTGGTTAACTCCTCCACCCAAAATTTTTAAATTACACGCGTTTTCCCTCTTTTCTTTGGGCAAGACTACACTACACAGTAGCTCCAGCTTCTATTTGCATTGTTATATCAGTACTTAATTCGTAAACCCAGAATTAAAGTGATTATATGTGCGATTTTTAAATCCCCTTTAAAGTCGCCTTCTTTTCTAGCTTAGCAGACGACGTTGACCGTAACAAATTGTACAGTCAAAGCTAGGCTGTGTGCGTAAGGGAAGAGCATTTTAAAGGGGCAAATTTCTGAGCAGATAAGGCCTTTAAAGGGTGGCACGCAGAACTAAATATTATGGTCGAAAAAAATGATAAATATAAAGATATATATCGTGTTTTACATTTAAAACACGTTTTCTACTAACAAAATGACAATCAAAACTAAGTCAGCGAAAAGTCAGTGAATTGAAATATATTTTAAAAAGTCAGGGAATTGAAAGATCTTGAAGCTGACCGTGTCAGTTGTATAGATTAGAATAAAGATATTCATGCAAAAAGTTTGGCGAACGCAATTGCAAAATAATATAAAAAATAAATGGTTTAAAATTTGGTAGGCAATTAGCTGAAACGGTCAGGGAAAATCGTTGGTAAAGGTCAGGGAAAAACCTTTAAAAGTCAGGGAATTTGAATCTAAAAAAACTGGCAACCCTGTTTAAACGAAAAGGGGGAGACCACGTCTCAAAGAAATGCCCAATTTAGTTTGTGGTTTTAATTTACTTGTATATTTATGCGTATCTTTTTCTTTATCAATATTTAAATGGGTGTCATTGTTTTGAGCTTCACTTCAAGAGCTTTTGGCTCCTTTTGAATGTTGTAATTTATTACTACTTCTAAGGTAAAACATAAGGTTCGCCTAATAAAAAAATCCTCTGGAAAAATTATATAGTTTAACACTCTTTGGTGGCGATGTCGTAATCTAATCTAATCTCACGTTTAATTAGTTCTCATTTTGGTTACAGAGAATCGTGAATTCCGCTTTGTTTGCGTGATTTCCTTATCCGTTTTTTTCCACTCGGGGGTGGGAGGATTCGTTTGATTAATTCGTTGTTAATGTAGAATAGCTTTAAACACGTATAAGGTGTTAGTAAAACGGTTTCGATGATTTAAATTCAGTTTAAACGTAATTACGAGAAACATGTCGTGTTTGCTTTTTAAACTAAAATGAGTATGAAGAAAAACATAAATGTTTTGAATTTGGAACGACGTAAATCGTACGGAGCTACTGATGAGTTACGCAAAAATGGTAAATGTTATCTCTCTCCTAGCTTGGCCCGTTACGAGTTGCTATCATAAAAGAGGAGGAGCTTACTTAAGTAATGTTGCCGTCGACGTCATCAGCTACGTCATAGCTTGTAAAGCTCATAGCGCTCGTGAGCACCGAGCATTTCTTAAGCTTATTATTTCTATATCCGTGGGGGCTCCCCTAGCGTTTTACAAAAACTGAAATAACGGAACTGTATAACCTTAACGCCACGTGATTTCGTGACGTAGTTAGCAACATTCGAACAAGATAGCTACGTTCACACTAGCATTTGCTAATCGATTTGAAACGATAAAATCAAACCGATATTCGAATCGCCAGGAATCGTTTATATCTAAGTTATATCTTTATAAATCAATTTATTGTTGCTTTGTATATCGGTTGCTGAAACCGTATCGGTCCGAAATTGAGAAACGTTTTGAAACGGTTTAAATCGATTCCAAGGCCTAGTATGAACGCGGCTCTTCTCGAGTTGACTTCTATATAGCTTCGGTCACACTAGTATTTCTTAATCGATTTGAAACGGTAAAATCAAATCGCTATTCAAATCCCTAGGAATCGATTTATTGTAGCTTCAACAACGGTCGCTTGAATCTGAATCGGTATGAAACTAGTTCCCGAAGCAGTTTCAAGAAATCGAATCAAGTCGATTCGAGAAAAGACGGTTTCCCGTTCACACGATTATAGCGAAACGTTTGGAAATGGTTAAAATCGATTCCAAGGCTTAGTATGAACGCGGCTTTTCTCGAGTGGACTTCTATATTTGTAGCAGTTTTATTCATGACGCAAGTAACTTTATCTTATAGCGAAGATAGTAAAAAAGCCTTCGTATATATTTATTATTGTCTTTCGTAATAATAGCTAGCGTTTGAATCTTTCAAAGGAATTTAAAACTATGATGATTCCGAAGGTCGGATTATCTCAAAATTTCATAAAAAAACAATTACATAGTTTGTGAAGTGGTATTTCAGCAAGAAAGTGACAAGGGATTGTATCTGATCTTTAAGTCGGACAAGCCTGTCTTCGAGTTTTAATTGAGTGATGTTTTAGATAAGCTAAATACAGATTCGTGCAATATCTCTTGTTCAATAGGAATTATCCAAATTGCCAAACTTAAGCGGATTGGTGCACGATGCAAAACTTCAGAGGGGAAATTAGTCCTAGAGATAATTCTTATTAAATCAAACACTATTAATTTACAATGTCCGTACGTGCGTACGTCCGTAACTTTTCCCACAACGTTCTAGAAGGTTCCAGAAAAGTCTGGATAGGTCTGGAAATTTCTAGAAAAGTATGGAAAATTCTGTAAAATTAATTCTGGGACATTTGGAAAATTAATTCTGGAACGTTCTGGAAAATTAATTCTGGAACGTTTTGGAAAATTTATTCTGGAACGTTCTGGAAAATTAATTTTGGAACGTTCTGGAAGTTCTGTAATATTCTAGTTAACTCCTGTGATTTTTCACATGTTTTTGCTAGTTTTAAAATAATACGTCTTTGGCAAATAATTAATTATCCTTCAGGGACTTTATTCTGAGGTTATATCAAATTTAACATTAATATCATATTTCATATAATTTTAAGGCTTTTTTCCCATTTAATTTAATTATTATGATGCATTTAATGATATTAGAGTATATTATTTATTTCTAATGCTTCTTTTTTAAATATAATACGCCCATTAGTTTTAATATCACTAGGGAAATAGTTTTATGACTTATCAATTTCAATAATAATATATCATATGATTTATTAAGTAAGATTTAGTAAGGTCATCTTAAATAAATCTTAATCAGTATATTTCGCAATTTGGTAACGTCAGGAGTTCATAAATAAGTATAGAAATAATTCTCACTGGCTTTGATAAGAACTCTTCCTTGTGCTATGATCGAGTCGGAATAAAGTTAAGGCAATTACTTTCCTGGTAACGATATAGATATCCCAACCAAATCAGTAATTACAGTTTTTCTTTTTAGAAATAAACGAGTCTGAAATGGAGACCCGAGGCCAACACCCAGTGTCGGTTCCAATTTCAACACCGACATTTCCGGTGAATGGGAAAGAATTTTTAAACCACGACCGGCCTTCGCGCAACAAATGCTTAAACTTCTTGATTAAGAACTGGTTAACGATCGCCACATTTTCTTGCGTACTACTGGGCGTTCTAGTCGGCTTTTTGATTCGTAACTCGTCGGATGACGAATTTTCTCAACGAACCGTTATGTACATAATGTTTCCTGGCGAGCTCTTCCTCCGGATGTTGAAGGGACTCATATTGCCTCTTATCGTCGCCTCCTTAATATCCGCCATAGGAAGCTTGGACACGTCGTTGTCCGGAAAAATTGGAGGTAGGGCGGTGGCCTATTACATGATCACCACTGTCATGGCCATTATTCTCGGGATTATTTTGGTTCTCGCCATCAGACCGGGAAAGGGATCATCCGACGGACAATTTGATTCTAAACAAGGAAAAGTTATTACAACTGCCGACACACTTCTCGATTTACTTAGGTAGTTAAGTCCATAATTGAATTGAACCTTTCTGGGGGGAGGGGAGTTGTTAGTCCTCGTATAACAAAATCAAGTTATTTTAATTCCTCTTAAATTTCGTCTGGAATCTTAAAAGGACCAGGAAACAATCACAAAGGAAAGGAAGGCAACCACAGAGACATAGCCTATTTTGAATGGCTCTTATTTATGTTAGACGACGTCATTTTAAACCAATTTAAGTTAGACTTGGTCATTGGAACCAAAGATTGGACCATTGAATTGTTTTAGAAAATTACAAAAACTACCTCTATTTAGAAATAACTTTTGGACCCCAAGTAGCCTGTCCATTTATGACCAAAAATTGATGTTTTATGCATTTTTTACAAAACTTTCTACCCTATCCGTTTAACTTGAAATTCTCGAACCCATGCAAGTTTCCAAGTCCTTTTTAAGTGCATAGAAGGCTCTCTTTAACGAGGTCTTTCTTTTCTATTTAGGAACATGTTTCCACCCAATTTGATCGAAGCCTGTTTCGCTCAAGTAAGATTTATATTTCCCACTCGAAGGGCTAAATACTTGGATATTTCGTATATATTTGGATTTAGGGTTATCTCACCTAAGTATTTCCCCCTTGTTAATCTGCGAAAACGTAATTTTTAGATTATTAATAATTAATTTTTATTTTTAATTTCAAAATAAAGTATTCTACTAAATTGATAGAGCCAGAACTGAATTTAAACGCTTCGATAAACTATACCGGTAAGACAACGTCTCTAGTTTTAAGATGGAAAATCGGAAATGAGTTGGGAATTGACGAATTCGAATTATCTATACTCATAAACCAACTTCCAGGGGCTACGGTCATTGGGGTAAAAATATAATGATGAATTATCGCAATAGATGGCGCGCCTGCACCTCACTCTATCTCTCGCTCTCGTACCTATCCACGTATCAAACCCGTTGCTATAGGAAACGCGTCGAGTCTCGAAGCGCGAGGGGAGGGGTTACCGCCTAGTTTGCCTCTCGTCATAGTTTAGCCAATCAGAATAAGATCAGAATGGAAACTACGATAGCGACATCTCTTAAAAGATCGGCGCGTAAAGAGCGTACCCCAATGGCGCCCTGCCCCTGCAAGTTCATCTTCAATTTCGAATTCGTCTATAAAATGGAGAAAGAAAGAATTCGGGATTAAAATTTAAGATACGCGAATTTGTCAGTTCCAGCGACGGAGTGGAAGATTCAAGAAGGTGGGGAATATGGTGGCGGAACCAACATCCTAGGCCTTGTTGTTTTCAGCGTCATCATGGGAATCGTTTTGGGCAAAATGGGCCCGAAAGGAGAGCCTCTACTCAACGTCTTCATGTCTCTGGGCGACGCTATGATGATGATCACTAAACTGGTAATTTGGTAAGGGACAAAACAATTATTACTAACGCTTCGTGCATAAACGCCAATTTATAGGCTTGATGGCATTTGATAGATAGTGGGTTTTTGCAGTAAAAAAAAAACCTACGCATAATCATATTTTTGCGCAATCGGTGTTTTTAGGAAACCTTCTTTACACCGATGGACAATATTTGTTTTTGTTAACGTAGGCTCTCACCAGTCGGCGTGTTTTTTCTTATCACTGCGAAAATTGTGGAAATGAAGGACTTGGGATTTCTCGCGGGACAACTGGGGATGTACACCTTAACTGTGCTTATTGGTCTCTTCATTCACGGCGTGATAGTTCTTCCACTTCTGTATGTCGTGTTTCTACGTCAACTGCCATTCAAGTACCTTTCCGGAATTATTCAAGCGTTGACAACCGCTTTCGCCACATCTTCTAGGTAAGCATGCGCAGTTTTACTTGAGGACTTCCTTCTGCCTAATTAGTTTTAAGACGCCACCTACCGGCTGCCGCCTTATGTGAACCCACCTTAACTCCGACACGACTGGCTGACTCTTATTTCTTGCCTTTTTGTCTCACATGAGCCAAGAAAAAGGGGGGGGGAACCGGCAGCCATGGTAGCATCAAATGGCAATCATTCATATTTTACATGTGTTCCCTATGGCAGAGAAGTGCACTTGTGTATAATTTGTCCATGCCCTTAATTGTAGCGTACTGGAAATGATTCTTACTGCTTGTTTTCCTCAGCTCTGCGACATTACCAGTAACATTTTCGTGCTTAGAAGACAATAATGGCGTGGATAGAAGGATATCTCGTTTTTGTTTGCCGATTGGAGCCACCATCAATATGGATGGTACGGCGCTGTACGAAGCGGTAGCCGCCATATTTATTGCTCAAATGAGGGACGTTCCAATGGACGCCGGTAAAATTGCCGTGATCAGTATCACGGCGACTGCAGCCAGTATCGGAGCCGCTGGAATTCCACAAGCAGGTATTCGCTTAATATCATTAGAACTGATTGTTCAACACCAATAATAAACTCTCGTTTATCTCTGTAGGACTCGTTACAATGGTAATGGTACTGAATGCTGTTGGCCTACCAGCCGATGACGTAGCTTTAATATTCGCTGTGGATTGGTTGCTGTAAGTATACTTTCCTTTGAAAACCGAACATCTTACTCGCTTATCTCTTCACAGTCAATAATTCCATAAGAAAAATTTAAACCTCTAAGTAGCCAAATTGTAATGCAGTCTACAGGGACCCTGAAAGTTCGGTTCGGTGATAGCTTCTCTTAGAAATGCCCCAAGATTTTAATTTACTAAGGATATTACTCAAAGCCATTTTCTTTCATATTGCTGAGTCTTTTCTTTATCGCAGTGATCGATTTAGAACGGCTATCAACGTATTAGGCGATTCAATTGGAGCGGCCATAGTGGAACATCTAAGCAAAGATGATTTAAAGAAAATGGACGACGCTCACAGGGTATTAGACAATTTCGACGAGAATTCCGATGATACCGTTAACCTCAAATCTCTTAACGAAGCCAAATAATCGAGTTCAGTGATTAGCTATTAATGTTTTAGTACTGAAGGGTGTTCAGAAGCCACGCGTAGATCATCTATGGTATTATTTTTCCACGTGCCTTGTGTTAAATTATTTTATTTCTGCATACTAGGACTATTAATAATGGACCTGGCGTACATAAGCGTCATCTATCGGCAAACAGTGCAGGCATAAGTAGGAACTAACAAAACCTCCTGCGTGGCTGCTATGAATAGAGAATATGCAGACGCTCACGTGCTTTTCTTAGTTTCTACTTAGTTTGCCGCTAGAGGACGCTTATGAACGCCAGCTTTTATTACTCATCTATATCTATTAAGATAGGTGTCCACTGTTAAGTCATAGCTTCCTACAAACCAAATAAATCCCTTTTATCATTTCCGTACCTATTATCTCGCATTTTAATATCACTAGATTCTTCAACTTCCAACGAAAGTCAGTAGTTCACGGTATAATTTTAGAATTTGAAGTTTAATTTTTCTCTAGTTGGGATAAGAAATGTATATTTTAACGGTGTTTTACTCGTAAACTCGAAGATAGAGCCTATTATCCGAGACCCGTAAGCCTACAGCGTTCCCACCCGCCGCAAGAGGTGGGATACTGGGGAAAGAGTTAAGAGAGAAAGTCCAGTAAACTGGGAAATAAATCATTCCCAAACAATGCTTACCCCCAGAAACACTGAGACCCCTTCTCTGAAAATCAGTGCCATCTCGTGTTTTTCCATCGTACTATATAGCACTTCACTACCGACTTAAAAAAACTGTTTCTATTGAAGATGTTGCCTTTATTCAAGCGCTGCCAACTTTTTCAACGTTCGTTAATAATGTTTATTTTAATATATTTTATTAAAAATCCAAATTAATCATATTTTTTCTTAACCAATTATATTGAAAATAATTTTGGTCACTCGCATCTGCAGCACGTCAATTCAAGTGAGCCAATAAGATAATTATAAAGTTGGTGGAGCTTCCTACTTTGTCTATGAGTCGGAATAAAGTAAAGGCAATAAGTTAGATATTTCTTCCTGCTTCTATCGTAGTATATAATTAATTCAATGTCTAAAATCATATTAGGTTTTATACATTCTAAGTAGTATATAGAAAATAACAAACGTAATAATTTAGGTGTGTTTTACACGCATTTAAAAAATATTACGAACAATTCCTAGGATTTTGGGTTAAATTGGGTAAGATTTGGTTATGTTTACCCTTGCGAAAAAGTCAATTGTTGAATATTTTACAGTTCGGATCTAATTTACTTAGTACTTATTTTCTTACCGGTAAAATAAAATATTTTTACTGCCAAAGGAATAATTAAAATAAAGTTTTTTATATATTTTTAGAGGAACAAAAAACACTTTTTTTTTTCAAGTTCTAAATAATATTTTTACTACCAAATGATCTATTTTTTTTTACTGGGAAAAAAGCTTTATTTTTTAAAAGTCATATTCCAAACACTTTTTGTTGTAGAAAATGCAATAAAAGCTGAGCTTAATATAAAAACCTCAATCAAAATCTGTGGGATATAACATTACCAAGAATAGATGTGTTGTTAATCTATTCTTGACACCATCGAGTAACTTACAAAGGAGGCTCTATCTTTATTATCCATTCACCATGATTTTACGTCTGGTTCTCCCTATATTTTCCTTACTCCATGATTTTACGTCTGGCTCTCCCTATATTATCCCTACTCCATGATTTTACGTCGAGCTCTCCCTTTATTATCCCCACTCCATGATTTTACGTCAGCCTCTCCCTTAATTATCCCTATTCCATGATTTTACATCTAGCTCCCCCTTTATTATCCCTACTTCATGATTTTACGTCTGGCTCCCCCTTTATTATCCCTAATCTATGATTTTACGTCTGGCTATCCCTTTATTATCCCTGCTCCATGATTTTACGTCTGCCTCTCCCTTTATTATCCCCACTCCATGATTTTACGTCTGGCTATCCCTTTTAATATCCCTACTCCATGATTTTACGTTTGGCTCTCCCTTTATTATCCCTACTCTATGATTTAACATTTGATTCTCCCTTTATCATCCCAACTCGAAATACTTTACAATCAGTTCCAGCCTTGAAAGAGCCTTATATTCCTATTTAAAACCCATCATTCTCTGGGATTTTATTTCCCTTCCAAGATTAAAACTGAATATAGTATATTGAAATTAAAAAAAATCTTATTTCACGATTGCTGCAGGGAAATTCTAAAAGATTTTCTCCGGGTCTTCTTATCAATTTTTGCTTCAGTTTTACCGCGAGAAATGAGCTCTTTTCGCTCCTGTTTCTAAGAAGAGAGAAAGAGAAATAAGTTTTTTTTTTATTTCCGAGAAAAAGGAGCTTTTGATTTACAATCGCCTTAGAAAAATTACCTCGAATTATAGGCCATTATTTCCAGGAATATTCAAATATATCGTGTTAATCGAAATAACGGAGTTTGTGGAATAATGCTAAAGAATATTTCTACGTTTGCCGAGGTATAAAAAACAAGATGGTTCGTAGGCGGGCTAAGATTGTTGCTGTATTTTTAGTCGAGATAGCTTGTGAGAGCTCTTAAAGGGAGAATGCAAACTAATAAATAACAAGTGATTTTTTTTTTATCGATTCCTTATCTTTTAAATAGGCATAATCCGACAGTAAAAAAATTTAAAAACAAAGATTAAACTAGAAATAAATTGCTTAATACTATCAGCAAAGGGCCAAAGGCCCAGTTTTACATCATAGTCCATCACTTAAGAGTAGTCAAAAAAGTCATAACCCCTGTCTGACTCGTGTGGTTTGGACTCTTCTTCGATATTTTGAGTCGGGAGATAGGGACGGAATTTAGGCGGGCCGCGCTTGGCTTGGGCTATATTGTCTTCCCTCCCAACTCCGGAATTTCTCCAAAGAGTGACGCTTCCTCCGTTCACTATTTACACCAACTGCGGCCGCTAGAGTGTCTCGAATCAGAATCTGCCCGGTACATTTATCTGGTCCTTTGCTGATAGTATTAAGCTACGGGGTGCTGTTTACTTTTAAGGAGTAAAGTGATAGACTCTTGGTGATACTTAGAACTAGGGATCGAGCTTGCCCCTGCCTCAAAAATTCTTCTCTGAAACTAAACGTAAATATTGATCGGCCGTTTCATGATGTAAGAAGATTTTTCGAATCTTCACTCTTCCCCTTTCGGTTGTTTGTTCTTTGATGTATTGAGTTTTAAGAGAGGTGGAGGAGGGTTGTCGTAATTGTTTCGTACGTAAATAATTTCAGTATAAAAGGGGATGCCCTTTCGCCGCTGGGTTCCTTTGTACCAAGACGAGCTCCCGGGAAAGCGAGCGTTCTTTCGCAAACACGCAAAATAAAAGCGGAAATGAATTCGGAGGCTACTGCCGTTTTGCAACTTCCTCTCTCTCCAAAACAGCCTGTTCATTTTTGATAAGAAAACCCGCATCATTCCGTCTCTTTCATCATTCCATTCGAGAGTCTGATTGACAATTATAAACACCGATTTGTTAAAGATATACTACACGTGACCTTAGTAACTGAGTTGACCATTTCTCGACATCTCCGATCCATGTAAGTGTGTATTCTTCAAAAGAATAAACTTTCCCAAGAGTTTATTCTTTTATTTTAGTTTAGAAATCAAGTTACTAGTTCTCCATACTTTTACTAAAGGCCCTATCTGTTCTGAAATTTGCCCCTTTAAAATGCTCTTCCCCTACGCACACAGTCTAGCTTTGACTGTCCAATTTGCTACGGTCAACGTCGTCTGTTTAGCTAGAAAAGAAGGCGAATTTAAAGGGGATTTAAAAATCGCAAATAGTCCCTTTAATGAGCTGTTTTTCTCAACCATGAGGTAGCATTTTCGTTAGTTAATTTAATATTATTACATAGTTTACTGGTTTTAAAACTTTAGGAATCTCATAAAGAATGTCTAAGTGATGTTTCCTGAATTTTTGTTCTTCTGACACAATTAATAAACTCTAGAGAACCATTTTTTCTAATTGTACAAACTTAGCCAAGCTCATTCTAGTAATGTTTTCATAAAGAGTAGTCCCACATAGCGACTTTTTAAATTTCATAAGTGAATATTTTAATTAAGAGCGAAATTTTGATGTTTCAGGCTTTAAGAACTACGAGAACTTCCCCCCAAAATGTGATTTTATAGACTTCTGAGTGTATATTTATTATGGCGGGAGTTGCACATCGTTCCAAAGGATTAAAGAAATGAATAATTCATTTTGCAGATTCGCGGTTCTCACCATGAGGGGAGGATCGTTTCACTTGTCAATTCTCATTTCACTAATCGTATTGATCTGTTTCTCGTCACCCGCCTCGACTTTCACGACTTGCCCCGGAGACCCGGTGAGAAACCATTTCTCTTGATTAAAAACAAATAAAGGAGACTACAAAAAAATTATACTCGAAGGGAAAAAACTCAGAATTCCTATAAATCGTTGGAAAATGTTAAATTTTCCTATAACATTTTGAGGGTTTTTGTTGTGGTCCCAAAATGAGATCCACATCCACTACAGAATCATTTTAAACCAGTTTCTTCTCGTGGGAGCTCTAGGAAGTTACGAGAAAACTGATATGCTATTCATTTTTCCGAATCTGAATAGAAAAAACTGTTATACATTTCGCTGATAAAAACTGTTTACACGACCATTTGTCTATTGAATCTCTTTATAACTTATTTTTATATCTGAATTATCTGTCCAAACTGATTATACTTTTATTGAGCAGATATTTACGGGTTAACCGATACTCAAACGGATAACTGTAAATTTAATTCTAATTCTTTGTTTTGCGAAATAATGCCCAATTACTTGACAATATTTCTAATTCATTCCATAAGCGACTATTCATTTACAAAGAGTTTCACAGTTGGCTAGCAGATAGAAAGCGTGGTTAAATGATAGATTAAATAATTATGCAAATATCTTTCCTTCGGATAAGTAATTAGCGGCTATCCGTTTCTTGTAGTTAAATTTAAAAATCCGTTTATCTGATTTAGAACCAGTTGAAAAAAGTATCAGTTTTATCTGCGGACCAAAGAGAAGGGCATTAGCCACTTGGAACAACTATTTACCGCATTCTCATGTAAATTTCGTCATATACAAAGTCTTCACTTTAGGGACATGAGGAAATTATCATTTATCAATCTATCTCATCAAATATGATCTTTCCCATATATCCTATATGTACATTTATATTTATGCATGCATTTAATTTTATATTATACGCTTGTTTTTGTAGTGCATTTGTGAACAAGATGAGGTCCAGTGCGTTTGCAATCGAAATGGAGTTAGGGAGAATGTTACGCTTGGTAAGTTCAACAATGTAACAAAAGAAGCGGATTCCCTAGGCATAAATGATATTTTATTTCTCTGCACGCTTTTAGAAATATCCCTGTTACAACTGATTCCCTAAAAGTTGAAGAGAACTATGAGTTCACGTTAGTGTCATCTAACAGTTTGGAAAAACGTTTATTGTTGCTTGTTTTTGAGCCAGAGTCACTTTTCAGAAATTGTTTAATAATTACAAATTATTGGGGAACTGTAACCTTTCAATACATGTATATGTAATATTTATGAAGTGTTGAGTCTAAATATAAGCCTCTGACGCGTATAATAATATAATATTATTATTACGCATTCCCCCTATATGGCTACTCGGAATTCATTTTTCTATCCAGCCCTATGATTCGTGTCGAAGCGGATAACACTATCATGAAACCGATGGTTGTCAAATAATCACTGCAACCATCCATACTCTATACCATCCGCTTCTGCCTATACGCGGAAACTTTCGTCAGATACTGACACTTTTAATTATTTTTTTCGTGTTTCAGATGACATGGTGAAGATGGGTGGCTGGCATTCCATCAAGGTGGAGCACTGCGACGTGGTCCGAGTAAAATTTGGAGCGTTTCGTCTGGTGGCGAGGCTCGATTCCGTCACCTTTCATGACATCAAAACGCTGATCCTCGAAGGGGATGCTTTCAACGCCATAACTGAGCTGCACACTGTCAACATCTCGCAAATAGCTTCCTTCCAGCCAAGTTCTCACGTCTTCTACAAAACCGGAAATATATCCAACGTAAGTGTCCTAATTAGAACGTACAACTTCCACGTGACCCACGGTCTCTTATTGATTTCTTTCGCTGATAGTTTTTTCTAACGGACCTAAAAGTCAATGTCCTTCCAACGGGGTTCCTAGGAGCCAGCCATTGTAATATGCTCTTGCTTTCCGATCTGGACGTTAGAAGCATCGATCAGTTCGCTTTCTTCTTCGAGCGAGCGGGGCACGTGGCCATTGACAACTCGACTATCGGTACCATCCACACCGAAGCAATTAGTATTTCAGAGAGCGCGGTCGGGGTTTTTCTTAAAACCCTCAAAGTTGGCACGATGGAATTTGAAGCCATGAACTTCAGCGTGATTACCAGCCACTTAATAGTGCAAGATTCGACCTTCGAAACCTTCCAGCAATCATTCCTCAAAGTGCGATCCGCCAAGTACTTCGCATTTCAACGCAACGACGTCGACTATTGCGAAACAAAATCCTTCGATTCGGTTGTCGTCGAAGGGGAACTGTTTTTCGCGAACAACAGTTTCGTGCGGGCGTTGGACGAGTGTTTCCCCCTGCTTTTTCCGCGGCCGAAACAAAGCACGCTAACGGGAAACCATTTCAACTGCGATTGTCAACTCGAGTGGTTTTACGAGAAAAAATACGGGGAGATTTACTTTGGTTCGACATGTACCCTCGAAGGAAAAGACACCAACCACAGTGAAACCGAAATCATCCTCGGGCCCGACGGCCAATGCCGACAGGTGGCGCTTGAATCGGACGAAATTTCCGTTCCATCTAAAGCGCCACCGCAAGTGCCGCAAAAACCACTGTCAAAAGTCCAAACTTCTAGCTCGAGTGTTTGCATGATTGAAACATTTTATTTATCGTTTTTATTACTGTATTTTTATTTCATTAAAGACGATTGAATATCCACCCATTCTGAACAAAAAACGAAAACCCTATACTGTTGATAAAACTTTAATGCGCTAATATAAAACACTTTTATTTCCGCTGAGTCATTAGAAAATTAAGTTTTAAAATCAGTGTATAACTTTCTGTCGTCCAACATATTTTTTCATGTAGAATTATATATACCAGTCAATCAAATTTAAAATTTCTCAAATAGCTGATATAGATATGTGCCTGATCAAATAATCAGGAAGGGCGCCAAATAATTTAGGAGGGTGAAATTTACGTTTTTCGTGAGGGGTGAGTTCGGAAAGCCGCCCTGCAGGTGGAAACTCCTAGTGATCCTCTCCTGCTTTTATTGATATTCGGTATGGTTGGGGAGGTGTCGGTATTTAATAATTTGGATAGTTTGTCCTCTTAATTGCAGGTTCTTGTCTTTCGTTAATTTGCGTACAAAGTAATAATGTTTTTGCATAAACCTATTTCCATGATATTCTATGCAGATTTCAAAATCAAACATATGCTCTTGACCAACTTTCTCATAACGGCAATTTCAATGGACACGGAAATGTTTTTTGATTTCATTTCAGCAGAAACGTTTTGCCGAATGCGTGACTTTGTCAAAGCGCAGATATATTATTATTTCAACTTTTCAAGACACAAAATAAAGGAAAACTAAATTAATATATATATATTTTTTTTTTTCACAATCAACCACAGGTTTTTAACCTGTGTTGGTACATTATTATCTCTAAGATAGTACCTTCTGTTTTAAAAATTAAAAAAAAAAAAATCTCCAGAAAATTTCTATGACACACTAAATCATATGATCATATCAATAAGGTTACAAATGTCTCGATCAACCGCATCTATCCATTTTCTTAGCAGCTCACTCTTGCCAAGAGGAAATCGTTATGATAAAATGTTTCGTGGTTATTGCTTCTAATATTATAATATTTTTTTATTATTAATGAACACTTATGTTCTTTCCCAACACTCTTATTGCAAAAATAGCACAACTTTTAACCATTAATATTTTATTATTTAACTATCATTAAAACGCCCAAGCCCTCTAACCTCATAAAGATGCTAACTCATTTTGTAATTTCCTGCACTTTTACTTAAAATGGTCTATTTTCTTCTTCATATTTGCCGCACTTTTAATAACTCAAATTCACACCTTCAAATTTTGCCGCGTTTTTTCCTTTTAAAGTTTATTTGATGGCGGTAGAATCATAATATACCCCTGATATCAGCCTTCGGGGTCTGACGTTTTCCACCACAATTGGATGATCTGGTTAATTTTTCATTTCTATGATGCAGTCTTATCTTTCTACAATCTTACATCACAATTTACTAGTGACAGTTCGTCAAGCTCATGATGTAACTGGCCAATGTCCAGTTTTTTAATAAAACTGCTTGGGCTGCTTATATCCAACCCTGTTCTAACTGAAAAGAGAAAGCAGACGACGAATCGGTTTTGAAAAGAGGCAAGGGGTCAACTTCACAGTTCACAGAATTCTTTCATACGAGTTAGATTTTGCGTTTAATTAGAAAAAATATTAATATAGTTTAATGACGTTGTGCACGAATTAGTTATTACGTTGCAATTGTAAAGATTTTTAATTAAGTAAGCGATATGTCGTATTTTCGAAAGCGAGATGAGTTGGGTAAGAGTTTTGACCTAAACAACATAGAGGATATAACTGTAAGGAACATGTTAAAAGAAGGCCAAGGATATTTCAAACAGCAGTGTCGGACAAGAAACCAGCTTGAAATGAGCGAGCAGAATCGAGAAACTGTTCCCAAATTCAGTTTAGATGAAACTACTGTGCCTTACGGATCTGACAGTTCTTCAAAAGGCTGCACTAATTCTCCGGAATATGTCAGTTTATCTAGAAGCTCCTCTTTAACACAGGCGGCTTCCAAAAGAGCGAGTGAAAGCGGAACAGAGCCATCTATATCAAATTTGAAGCGTAGATTAACAGAAAAAGAGGCGGAGCTTCATTACTCAAAAGCATTGAACGAACAACTGAAAACCAGTGTTTCAAATAGGGATCCTGAAGCCAAAATAAAATTGATAGAGCTTGAAAAAGAACTTCAAATGACAAAGGACCAACTGAAGGTAAAACTTAATGAAAGGACTCTTGTTAAAGGGATACTTAAAGGGAGAATGCAGCATTTAAATAACAATGGCTATGGACTAATTAGAACCTCTGTAGTTCAGAAAAAAATACTACAAGCAGCAGAAATGTGAGAAAAATGTATTGGAAATTTAAAAAAAAATCCATATTAAAATCCCATAGTGTGCCTAGCCTGATCTGACCTAACCCTTACAAAAAAAAGTTAGTCTGATCAGAAGAGGTCTTTAAGAACATTACAAAAGTCTTGGGGAAGTCTTTAAGACTTCCCCAAGACTTACTGACGTAATGGAAGACTTCCCCAAGACCTCTTAAGACTACATAAGCCACCCGAAAGACTTCTCCAAGACCTCTTAAGACTAACTTTTTTTTGGTAAGGGAACCTAACCTGCCCTTACCTATCCCTGCCTATGGGATTTTAATATGGAAGTTTGAAAGTTTCAAATAGGTTTTTCTTAAACTTCTGCTGGTCATATTTTTTAAGTATTTTTCTGAACTCCCCATTTCCTAATTAGCCTCTATACTTTGTTGTTTAAGGAGCAGAACTGGAGATTCTGGAACATCGCGTATCTTAATCTTCTACCAGAATACCTTGAGTGACTTCTCTCCAAGGCTTATACAGGGTGGTTCAGATCAAAAAATTGTTTCTATGGAAGTATATAATTAACATTGAGTGCGTGCATCTGGCCATAGTTAAATTAATTCCTTTTCTTCAAGCTCTAGGGCATGACGTTTTGAAAAAATGAATTCGCTAAGCAAGCGCTCAATGTTAATTTTATTGGGTTTTTTGATCTGAACCATCCTGTTTAGACTCTCGTTCACGTGATATTTGAGGGGAATGATAATGAAAACCATGTGACTTGATGTAGCGCCCTCTGTGCAAGGTTTCCTCAGGGCTTGAATACTGGGTCAACTCCCATTATTGTTTTTTTTTTTTAATTAATTTTTTTTTTTCACAAGGAGTTAATTAAATGTATAATACCTGCAAAAGAAATGATTGGTTATATCCTATTAATGTGCTTGCTTCTGTAGATCTAATTTAGGTAAGGATTGGGTCTTTCATTATGAGGGATAAAAGGGGTCCCCTTTGCAATAGATTTGTTTCAAATGATCTGGTCTAATTTAAAAAAATATTAGGTATTTTGAAAATAGGTTTCCTGGTCCCTTGTAAGCCTGGTTGGGGATCTAAGCCACCTTGTTATCTCCCTCTTGGGCTAGTTTAGCATTATTTTGTTACATTTGCAGAGTGAAAAAACCCGAAATCAAATGTTATCAGAGAAATTTTCTAAATTTGAAAGGCAAGAGAGCCAACTGAGAGGGATGTTTAATGAGAGGGAAGATGAGCTCGAAATTGAGGTGAAGAAACTCAAAGCTAGGCTGCAAATGGCCATAAAGAACATCTCTGTTAACGAAGGACAATTACAAGAGGTATATGAAAAATGTTTTATATTTTAACAAAAGTCTACTACTTTATTACATATAAGTAAAAAACATCCGTAGCTTAATACTATCAGCAAATGGCCAGGTAAAATTACTAGCCCTTCACTTCAAATTAGCCAAAAAGTTATCACCCCTGTCTGGCTTGAGTGGTTTGGCCTCTTCCTCGATATTTTGAGTCGGGAGAGAGGGATGGAATTTAGGCAGGCCTTGCTTGGCTATATTTTCTTCCCTTCCAACTCAGAAATATCTCCAAAGTTGCTTCTGATTTCACTATTTACACCAACTGCGGCCGCTAGAGTGTCTCGAATCAGGATCTGCCAGTACATTTACCTGGACCTTTGCTGATAGTATTACGCTACTGGGCGTTGTTTACTTTTATGGAATAAAGTGATAGACTTTTGATTTTAATGATTTAGTCTTGAGGCGGGGAATACTAGACTATAGTTAAAGACTACTGTTTGAAAGATTGAACAGTGTGTTTTTCTTATCATCAGAGTAGTGATAAATTGAGGTTAATTTTTTTCGCGGGTAGTCATTATGGCTTAATTTATAATTTTTATGGAATGTAATGTAACTTAAATTAAAAATTATATAGTATTTATTTAAAAATATATCCTTTAATTTTGAAATATTGTCTCTGGGAATCACTGAAACCTCTGAGCTTTTGGGTATTTCAATTAATTTAATCTTTGAATTTTTTAATTCGTAGGAAAAGTTTGCAAAAATTTCCATGAGCAAGGCTTACGAGACTGAAATTATGCAGTAAGTGATGGATATTATTTCTCTCTTTGTATATAAGACTCTAAGCCTATTTTTAAACGTAGCTTGCTATTTAGGCTTAACATATAGCCATAGAACGGATCTTAGAAAATTTTTTCACTAAAAGTTCAAAGGCATCCTAGTTGGTATCATACCCTATGTAACCACGAATCTTTCTTAGATTTTCCTAATAAATAAACTTCATTAAAGCTTTTTAGGAAAATATATTATACTTTATTTTCGCTATGGCTGTTCAAATAGTGAATTTTCAAGCCAAATCTAATGGTAAATTTGAAAAACCCGGTTATTCAGTCCTAGAAAAAGTGTATTTGAATACTGTATTTGGTTTTTCAAATCTTGTATCTGAAATTCCGAATAATCGTTTCAAATTGAATAATAAACATTTAAAAGGGATCCTGAAGGAAAAATGGAAAGCCCTAATTTGTTGATAAAACAGTAATAAATAGAAAAGATACCAAAAAGTAAGGTTTATAAAGTCAGCTTTTCACCCCCTTGTCTCACTTTAATCGTCTACCATCTTGTTCCCTGTAGAAAAAGGGGAGGCCAGCCAATCAGAATTTTTCTTTCGAAAAATCTTATGTTTTGTTAGATGTTGCAATAATTGTTACTGGGAAGTTTCCAAATACAATTACGGCTTCATATAATGAGAAATGCTCTCGCCTCTGTGGAAGACTGGTGTAGGGAGGTAAACCTCACAGTCAATCCCAGTAAAACTGCCCTTGTACCCTTCACTAGGAAGAAGGTACAAGGGCCTTTAATACACGGTATAACTGTCAGTCGAGGCTCGCTATCCCCTAGGAGCAAAACTCCGCTTTCCTTTATGCTACGGTTTGTTAAGTAGGAATGAGCCTCAATAAGAGTTAGTTCGAACAAAGACTATTTATTAAATTAAGCCTAACTAAGCTAGCAAACTCGGGCTTGGGAAGTTAAGGAGAATTAAGACTATGGTACCAAACAGAATAATCATCATCTAAATATTGTTTGGCTACCTGTTACTAATAGAACCAAACAAACTTTCAGATTGAAGTCTGATATTGCTGTCACGGAAGATCACCTCAAGACTCAAAAAGAACAATTCAAACTTCTCAGCAAGTAAGTTATAAGATTTAAAGACCAATTTTCCGAGCCCAAGTACTTCGAGTCGAAGTACATCAGCTTCTCTAACATATTTGATAAAAATTTTGAAACAAGGATTCCAATGGCTTAAGAGAGTTTAGGTGCGAAATGATTAAAGGGATATCAGCTAATCGGGAATAGAGCTCATAATTCGTTTAATTTTTATTAATTGGATAAAATCTACAAAATTCTGATGTATAGTATCTGTTTGGTTAAAAATAGACTAGAAGGGCTCCCAGACCACCTATATTACCTATAATTATAATTCTGAAGTGATCCTATGAAAACCTATAATTTAACTTTTTAACCTATAATACCTATTTTTTGGGTAATTTGTTCAATTTTGCTGATAAAATTCGAAATGAATGATCCATATAACTATAAAATTTATACTTTTGCTTGAAAAAGTGCAAATGTTCGCAAAAACCAAAGCTGTGGCAGAAAGGTTTCCTTTCCTAGGTCACTGGTAATTATTACTCTATTTTATTAGAGGTTAGGTAGACTTTCTGGAGGGGGCGTGTGTAGCTAGTAGTGCCAAAGAAAGGCAGAGGGACAGGTCTAGAGGCTATAGACCCTATATTGCATTACATGTTAGCCAAACCCATATTTTTTTACTCTAAAAAACCATAAAAAGTCCTAAATTGATATTTTTGGACCTACCTATATTTTGTCTTTTAAAACCTATAATACTATTTTTTTGGGCTATGCACTGGGAGCCCTGGAACATAGTTCTGGATAGACGGATTTTTGGATAACTTTTAACATACGTGCTGTAACTAGTGAGGAATGACGTCATATGATTAGTTTTAACCAGAAGTAGTTACATCAAAAATTAGGAATCTTCAATTATTAGGATATTTCTCATTGAAACCCATGTAAAGAAGATTCAATGCATGCCATTACAATTTTGGACAGAACATAATTCTGGATAGACTGATTTATGGATAACTTTTAACACGCGTACTGTAAATAGTGAGGAATGACGTTATTTGATTAGTTTTAACCAGAAGTAGTTACATCAAAAATTAGGAATCTTCAATTATTAGGATATTTCTCATTGAAACCCATGTAAAGAAGATTCGATGCATGCCTTCACAATTTTGGACAGAACATAATTCTGGATAGACTGATTTATGGATAACTTTTAACACGCGTACTGTAAATAGTGAGGAATGACGTCATATGATTAGTTTTAACCAGAAGTAGTTACATCAAAAATTAGGAATCTTCATTTATTAGGATATTTCTCATTGAAACCAAAGTAAGAAGATTCGATGCATGCCTTCACAATTTTGGGCAGTCAGGGCTCCCAAACCACCTATAATATCTATAATTACCTATAATTCTGAAGTGATCCTATAAAAACCTATAACACCTATTTTTTGGGTAATTTGTTCAATTTCGCTGATAAAATTCGAAATGAATGATCCATATAACTATAAAAATTATACTTTTGTTTGAAAAAGTGCAAATGTTCGCAAAAACCAAAGCTGTGGCAGAAACGTTTCCTCTCCTGGGTCACTGGAAGTTATTACTCTATTTTATTAGAGGTTAGGTAGACATTCGTGAGGGGGCGTGAGTAGCTAGTAGTGCCAAAGAAAGGCAGAGGGACAGGTCTAGAGGCTAAAGAACCTATGTTGCATTACATGTCAGCCTAAATAAAGTTTGCAGGAGTCCACTATTTTCACTAAATCACCTGTTATAATTTCTCCCTTGGTGTTATTCGAATCTTGTTAGTCTATTGTTAGCCTAAATTTGAATTTTCATGAAAGACATTTTGAGAAATAGGCTTAAGATGAACATTGTTTTCCCCCTTAGAACGATGAAAGAAAAGTATGAAATGGAGAAAAATCAGCTGGTCACTAAATACGAACAAGAAATTAAGGTGAGTGTGTTAAGTAGTAAGTGGTTTAAAAAGGCCTAAAACATTGTTAGAACTAATAAGTCTTATAAACCTGATTTGGCTTACAGCCTCAGGTTTCATAATATCTTATATTTAAAGTTTAACATGAAACCTGGATTTATTTCGGACCTTGTCAAATTAATCTCCCGCCAGTCTTTAGCTACGTGATGTCCATTTTACTTTACTTTCCAGTACGACAAAACTTCATAGAACATTTTCATCTTAAAATGACCCATAGAACCCACTGTAGCTCGGTCCTACCACCATTTTCAAAGCACCCGGTATATCAAATGAAATAACCTGATTTCAACGTGCGTGGACCAAATGCATTTTAATTTTTATTGAACTTTCGTTGAATTCAGGTTATTTAATTTGATCTAGTTGGTTGAAATTTTCCAATAAGGACATTTTTTTGACAAAATTAGGAAAAAAATTCTATGGGAGCATATATAGAAATTAAAAGTAACCAACTTCACCCTTATGTAAAAACAGCCTCGGGAATATTATCAATCTCTTAAAATTAAATTTGTAAGGTTGGTGCAAGATCAATATGACAAGACCTGAATCGAGTCAGGTTACGAAGTGTGTGTATGTATGTGGTGAAGCCACGTAATAGATGTTTTTTTTTTTTTTTTTTCACTTGAATTCCTTGATCTCTTGAGCTCTATATTTAGAATGTTCTAGCAGTATAATAACCCTATTTACATCATGTTATGGATTTTCAGGTTTGCCACAGACATGGAAAAGTCGGGAAGTTTCAAAATAGGTCTAAAAAGTCAGGAAAATTTTAAATCAGTTAGGGGATTTTGATATTGCCCCAAAAAAAGGTTGAATCTAGTATTATTCCATGAGTATGCGTGAATAAAATGGGCCTTTATCAAAAATGTGCCTCTATCCACAAATGTTTTGAAGGTGCTGATCAGTGACTTTCCCTTACCGAAAAAAGTTAGTCTGATCATAAGAGGTCCCTAATAACTCTACAAAGACACCTTAAAGACTTCTTGACACAATTGAAGACTTCCCCAAGACCTCGTAAGACTACATAAGACACCTGAAAAACTACCCCAAGACCTCTTATGACTAACTTTTTTCAGTAAGAGTTATAATAAATTTCTACACATGCATGTGTAGAAATTAATTCAACGTTTATTCAAAATTATGTAGTCTTAAGAGGTCTTGGGGAAGTCTTCCATTGTGTCAAGAAGTCTTTAAGGTGTCTTTAGCACCTTTGTAGCGTTCTTAAGTACCTTTTCGAATCAGACTAACTTTTTTCGGTAAGGGAAGGTCACTGATCAGAACCTTCAAAACATTTGTGGATAGAGACGCGCTATTAATAAAAGCCAATTTTATTCACGCCTACTTTCTCACAGTCTAACAAAAAGAACTATTTTCAGGGAGAGTTGTAGGGTTAAGCTCTTTTTTATATTCAGTAAATAAGGCTAAACTGGGGTATGCGCGTTGTAATACACCATTTTGCTCTTCCACTGTGCGCATGCCCGCGCTCGAAACGCTTACTAGTGGCGAAAAAAAAAAGTTCACTTGGTGAGGCGCGTGTAGTATCCCGCGTATTACCCCATTCAGGTTTTTTTCGCTGCCATTTTCACCAAGTGAAAGTTCGCTATATGCCGCTATGGCGCCCCAAGTAATGGCTAAATGGTGTATTATCTAACTTACTACATAATACAGCTGTACAGGCCCACGGCTCGCATCATTAAAAAAACCACAGCTTACGACGCTAAAAAGTGGAGTTGTAACACTGACCAGAGAATTAATAACATATACCTTGAAATAATAAATATCTTTATGAGGATCAATACTGCTTATTAAAAAAAAAGTAGATCACGCTTTTCATTTACAAAAGTTGTTTTATACTTGAAAACTACTGATTTAAATGGCTAAATTGGTCATGGAAATTGATGGAGATGGTCATGGTATTTTGTAGTGAAAAACCTGTGCAGTTCTGGTTTATGACGCTTGAGCGCCCCAAGGCACTGGACATTTCCAGGGGCCCCTAGACACTAGAATGGGTTTGCGAAGAACTTCGGGGTTCCTAGGCACATGCCTGCTGTGCCTACAGTGGATAATCCCTGACAGAATCTGTAGCAACCCTAATTTTGCAAGATTATTATAGGTTTTCATGGTTATAAGTTTTATATCATATTATACTTGTGTTTGATTTGCCAAGTGCACGAACTTTGTTTAATATAAAATGTTTCTGATGTTTTCACCCATCTGTTCAAACTATAGAATCTAGAGCGCAAACTGAGGGAGGGTGAAGAAGCGGAGGCCTTTGTCAATTCTATGAAATCCAACATCAAGCAGTTAATGGAGCGAGAGAAAGAGGTTCTTGTCTTGCGTGAATTAAACAAAACTCTCAGGTAAGAAATATTGCTAGATTTGGGAAATATTTTTAGTTCAGTTTTAGTTGAGAAATATTTTGAGTTGGTGTACTACGATAAATCTTAAAAATCAATTTTTAATCCTTTTTAATCTTGCAAATCTTAAAGGGAGAATTAGACAGCTAGAATGAGCTTGTGAATTATTTTATCTGTCAAAGATAGAAAGCTAGAATAATATGATTTTTACATTAGAAAAGCCTTTTATTTCATAGTTAATGGTTTATTAATAATGAAAAGTATTTGGAAGAAAGATTTTAAAGTGAGCAATCGATAGCTTACGTGACAAATTTTGTACCATAAAATTGGCTGCTGAATATCTTTTGAAACTACATTTATTTTTAAATAAATTTTGAAGGACAAGTCCATTTTAGATCAAAATTAATCTTGTATAGATTGTTTACTATAAATTTTATTCTAAAATCAGTTTTAACTTCAGAGTACGTGGAAACTTAAAAATCTTGCCTATGAACTTCCTTGCGAGAAGATGGCACTTTTCCATGTATCCTTGTTAAGCCATCTTTCCAAGTTATAATTGATTTCTATTATGTGGTTTAATAAATAAATAAAGCAATACATTAAAAATAAACTCATTAGTTTAAATAGTTAAATCGAGATATATGAATTAAATTATCTAAGCCATAGAGAGAAATGAACTGACTACCATCTCAACTCAACATATGAACTGATTGGAAAATATAGGAAGAAATTCATGTAAATTAATGATATAAAATAGGAAACCTTTGTGCAAAACAGCTATCTAGAAAACTATATACTAGCCAACAGAAAAAATTCTTAGCAGATAAAAAAAGACAAACTCTTAATTACTTGAACTTGTTTATTGGCTATGTTCAGCAATGTGTAAGAGAGATGCAATATCTATAGAAATACATAAATCAGTAGTCTACTGTAGGCTGTACAGTGGACTAGTAGTCGACATGCCTGACCTGATTTGTCAGGCCACCCCTTTCTTAGTAATAATAATAATAGCCTACTGTAGGTGTAAGCTTCATAATATGTCGTCTCTGAGCACATCCTTGTCAAAAAAAGTTAGTCTTAAGAGGTCTTTTGGGTGTCTTATGTAGTCTTAAGAGGTCTTTCGGGTGTCTTATGTAGTCTTAAGAGGTCTTTCATGTGCCTTATGTAGTCTTAAGAAGTCTTGGGGAAGTCTTCCATTATGTCAATAAGTCTTGGGAAAGTCTTAAAGACTTCTTCAGATCAGACCAACTTTTTTCTGTAAGGGCATATTACCTTCAATGTCGATCTGGTGTAGTCTGTATGCCTTTGTCAATGTATACTTTTCAGTTTAACCTTCACTGAAGCAAAAAATATTATTCAGCTTACAGGAATGATTAAGAGCAAGATTTAGAATAAAAATATAGGATATTATATGAATTACCATTAAATTATACGAAAAAAATAGGAAGGAGGTGAAAATATAGGGAAAAAAGAAAATATCTAAAATGTGGTAACCCTGCCCATCAAAGTCCTCAGATCAATAACTACAAAAGCCACTTAAATCCTCCTTTGAAGTCTATTACTCTAAGGTTCGATATAGCAGTCCTCTCTGATGGGGTAATTTTTCCTCTCTTACTAGCTCTGAAAATATGGAAATTCTCTCTCTTTTCTAGGAGGGGCTTCATAACATGTAGGATACACGTAATTTATTCCCAAGCTATAGCGTTCCCATAAGTACCCCGTGTTTTGATACAAACGAAATTTGCATGACTCATTGAGTATAAAATTTGCATATCCAGTCGCCTCAGCTTTATCCCTTTTTGCAAACTTGAAAACTTCTGTTCAACTTAGTAAAACGTAGCTGGGGAGACCGTGAGAACCACCTGTCATTTTATAATCCACAAAAAAAAAAATAAAAAAATAACAATGAAAGTCATTGTATTCACTTTTCTCGGAATCAAATGAAATAAATCCTGGCCAAGGAATTCCACCCACAAAAACTTTTTCCCTATCGGCTATTTGTGGCATGACAGTCAAACCTAAACCTCCGCTCTGAAAATATCTACTGTTTGGAGGCATACGAATCGGAATTTTGGAAATTTAAACAAGACCTGTGAGTAATAGACTTCAAATTAGGGTTCTTCCACTTCTGATAACTATTCTTCTCCCCCCCCCCCCCTCCTAGTGTTAGTGAACCATAATTATCTATATGTCAGAGTCAGTGCTGGTCGCTGGATTAAAGGGCGGCAGAGGAGGCACCTGCCAAATCTGAGCGATTATTCTACTAAAATTTGGAAAACTTGACTTTTGTTATTGAATTTTAAATGATTTCTGGGCGTGAAGCTATTGAGGGGGCAGGATGAATTAGTCTTTTTCTCTGAGTGAAGGCGTGAAGAATGTTGGCTAGCATAATTTTTGCCCCTGGCGCCAAATCACTTAATCTGGCCCGCAATTTCTTGATAATGGTTCTCTAATTTTTTTTGCTCGTGAATTAAGCCTATTATAATAATATGGAAATTGAATGAAAAACCACTTGTCAAGTTTCAGGTTTCGTACTCCCTTTTAAATGTTTTCTTACTAACCATCAGAAATCTTTTTGGTGTCCATATAGGGAAAAACAAGACAATGCCATGTTACTTGGTGAAAAAGTAAAGACACTGGAGGAGCAACTATATCATGAAAAGCGCGCCAGTAACGAAGTTGTCAGACTTTCTACCGAAAACCATTCTTTGAAAGCTTCACTCAGCCAGTGGGAGGCTTTAGCTAAGAGCCAAGGTCAAGCCTGGTTAGTGTATATGGTTATATTATTTTTAGCTCAACTGAGTCAATTATTATCAATTACATCTACAATCTTTAATTTAAAATACGATTATAAGCATATATGCTTTTATCAAGTAGCGCATGGTTTTTCAAATCCTCGATCCAGACCATATCTAAGTTTCTAATCGATGCTCAAACCTTATTTGAGGCTATTAGTTAGCCCAACTACAAAGAATATGAGAGCAAGTTTCCTCTTCAGCAAGATTGGATCTTCACTAATACCAATCAAGTAGAGATGCCAGTTAAATTCACGATGCCCTTTTAACAAACTAGAAACCAACAGTCTAGTGAGAGTAGATTTATTGTGCTATTTTTGGATGAACCGTGGACAAATTATATGCTGGGACACTTTTCTGCCATCTAGATAATGGGGAAATCTTAAAGACTTCCCCAAGACTTTTGTAGTGTTCTTGAGGACCTCTTCAAATCAAACATTTTTTTGGAAAGGGCACTTTAAACCAAATAGTGTATAATTCAGGATGTTGATCAAAACATAAAATCCATGTATATTCTTACACTTAACTCTTGTTATCTTACACAACATGCGGTGTTAATTCACTAAATTCCATTTTACTATTTACGCATCAACCAGTTTGTGGTCACGCAATGCTCCATTAGCATTAATTGCCAGTCTGCACTTCCTTCTGTTCTTGCTATTTATTATCACACTTGCATGATCTTTTTCTAATTTAAAGACATTTTATTTAATTATTACCTTTCTTAATTATTCCTTCAGCTCACCCTCCGCTGTTTCCAGTCGTTTAGCATTGTTGCAGCAGTCACAACTCTCCCTCAAGGAGGAAAATGGACAACTCCACTCACAGTGAGCAAATTATAATTATTAAAGTGAGGCTATCACAAATTTACCTACTACCACTCAATGAAAATTGAGTAGCATTTTCGGAAAGATCGCTATCAAACGATTCAGAATAGATGTCATAGAAAAAATACGGCAACAGTAAAAATACATATTTTATCATCGACATTTACGAAACCAATACTATAAAATGTACATGACTCCAATTATTAACAAGAATATTATTTTATCAATTTGTTTTTCTTCTCCTGTTCACTGCCCTTCTGCCACGCCCGATGAACGAGCTATATGGGGGCAAATTTTATTCAGATAGGAGATATTTCTCTTGTATTTTTCAGTAGTGTTAGTGTTATTTCTCCTAAATTTCTGTGATTTGCCTCTGTTTTTCCTATTTTTCCTATGTAAATTTCAAGGCATATCCCTGGTCTTTGAGATTTTCTCAAGGGTGCATTGTGCATTCCTGAAGACTGATTTACTTCAACGCTTTTATAAAGGTTAATGTTCTTCCAGGTTGAAAGTGGCGGAAGCTAACCAACAGCGTGTTGAATCTGAATCCAAGTCTTTGAAATTGGAGCTGGAACAAATGAAAAAGAGTCTGGAGAATATCAACCAGTACGCTCGTAAACTACGCCACAAACAGTTACTTCTCTCGAAAGAGTGTGAAAGTTACAAGAGGCTAATAACATCTTATGAAAATGAAGTAACAATGGATTTCAGTCTCGTTAACAAAGAGCGTGTCGCAACCTTGGAGAACCTCCTTGAAGAATACAAGACCCTTTTAAATGAAGCTGGGCAAGAGGTAAGAGCTATTTAGGAACATATTTCTTATTCCGTATGAATTAAAGAAAACCCTGTTTGAGCACTTTAAAATTATTTTCCTTTTGTAATGCCGAAGGTTTATCGAAGAGCAATTAAGCTGACTAGGTTTTTAATTAAAGAGATACTAAACTCTAATAGAAAGTTTTTCTTAATATCTATTTAATGGTGCTTAGAATTTCCAACAAGCTGATGTTGTAGCTTTGACAGTTTTCTTTAAGAATATAGCAATGATTCAATCCTATATCCTAAAGATAACTCGCCAGCTCAACTTTAGTTCAAAATGAAGGAATTTATTTTTGGCAAGGTACACTAGACCCTATAGTTTCCCTTTAAATTTATGGAATCATAAACTTTATTGACACTATGATGGTACAAATTCGTATAGTTTATATTAGGGTTTTAAAAACCTTTGGTGGCCCCTGAAATTTCAGGGAAAATTCACTGGAAAAAACCTGGAAAAAATCACAAATTGGTTTTTAAATGTTGTAGGAACCCAGTTTTAAATAATCTTGCTTTTTTTCCAGCCAGGAACTAATGAATCAAAAAATGCGCAATTGATTCGAGATTTAAATGAAAAACAAGCTGAAAATGAAAGACTAAGGTAAGTCAATAGTCCTTTTTTAGTTTTTCATAAGAATCTTAATAATTATTTCTTCTCAGCATTCAGATAGCTGAACTATTGCGAAATAAGGAAAATGGATCATTGATGCAATCTGGAGGACCTTCTGGGATGAGGGTGTTGCACTTTAGGGCCAATCCAGTGGCTTGGGCCGAAGAGAAAAGACAGAAAGAAATGTCTGCTCTCAAAGAGGAGAATGAGAAACTCAAAATGAAACTCTATTCGTTGCTGGAGAAAGGAGGCGATGCTAATTTGACTTTACAAAGTGATTGTCAAGTGACAAATCCCAGCGAATTGAAAGGCAAGTCTATCCTAACATTACAATGAATTAAAAGGAAAATAAAGCTAACTAAATTAAGAAATACCATTTGGAAAGCTGGTTTCCTGATCCAAATGCCTAATTCTTCTTTATTTAGTTAGAGCAGGTTATTGAAACATATTTATGTTTTATCCACTTTGTATGCTATTTTCTACACTAAAACAGTTGAACTATAAATTCATGAACCCCGAGGTTCCTGGTTCAAAGTCTACTTTCAAAGTTAAAAATTGTTTTAATTTTTTTACTAGCGAATTATCCCTTTTACAATGGGTTGAAATTTATATAAAATCGCTCTTTGGGCTTCATTTTCCCTTTAAGAGTGAAAAAACCCGGAGAATTGTCAGGGAATTGTCTTAAAAAAACTTAATATTCATGTCCGTACATGGATTATGCTAAAAGGAAATCTTAGTGAAGTAATGTGGCAGTTAAAAGTTATTGATATCTTTGTTTGTAGCATTAAAGGAGCAATTGCAATCTTCCGAACAAAAAAACAAGCGTTTGATGGAGGCCTTCAAGCGCTCAAGTTCCGAGTTCCGAGAAATCAGTTACCTCCTAACCGGATACCGCATTGATCTAATATCGCCCAAGAAGTACAAACTTACCCACGTTTTTGCCGA
Source organism: Odiellus spinosus (assembly GCA_963920705.1). Lineage (NCBI taxonomy): Eukaryota > Metazoa > Arthropoda > Arachnida > Opiliones > Phalangiidae > Odiellus > Odiellus spinosus. The sequence continues at coordinate 8,151,085 of OY987238.1, read as the reverse complement.
AGCTCCTGGGGATCATCTGTTGTTTGAGGTAAGTTACCGTTCGGAAAATTATTCAGGGTGGAGTGGATAAAAACTCAAAAGTAGTGCTGGTCCATAGCATCATCTTCAGTTTCAGATGCCAGCGAGTTACGGCTCTAAAGCGTGCTTTCTTAAATTCTTTATTTAATAATACTAATTTAGGAGGCCTCTTATCATCCTTAAATACCCTAATCGTTAAAATACTTCCAGAGATCTGCTTTCTTTCTCGCCGAGATTCTCTTAATAGTTTATACTATAAAATGGGAAGGGCTAAGGTAGAAAATACTTCTCTCTATGTCATAACTCGTGAAATTGCTAGCCTAGTGTATCGCAAATTAAAAGGCGCATGTTTAACGGTACATGCAATTATTAAAAACTGGAAATTTTGCGCGCTAATTTAAAATAAGCTAGAATCTCGTGATACCAAATATTCGTAAGTCCAACAGAAAATGTGATCTGTCTGCTACTTTTTAAATGAAACTCGACAAATTTTTGGCATTGGTTTATTTTGGTTATGGTGAAAGCAAGATAGTAAAACCCTAATATTGCTACCGATTCAGTATCGGTTTTGGCCCAACACTACTCAAAAGGTTTTATGAATAAAGATATTTATATTTGGCAAGTTCCACATGGAAATGAATTTTTTTTTCCCTAGTCAACGGATGATGGTAAGTTGCAACTTTTGGAGACAGACTACTCGAAAACCATCCTACCCTTGATTGAGGACCTTCTTGGCAGGCAGAATTGTATCCCTGCTTTTCTCAGCACCTTGACGTTGGATTTGTACTCCAAACAAACTGTAACAATTCCTTCATTTTTAACTTAAAGCAGAAATATTTATCAAAGATTGCGACGCGACAGTACCACTCTAAATCATGTCTCGTTTTAATAACCTTGAAACTTTAAACTTTCTAATAAATTTTTATTTATTTTATGCAAAATCAATAATATCTCCTCAGAGATTGATACGATTTTGTTACATCTTCAATCCTAACACTTGTTTAGTGGTACTCTGCCAAATATGGACATCTTTGATGTTACTCAATGCCTTTCACGAGAAAAATATGAATCTGTTAAAGGGAGAATGCAACCTAACAAGTGATTTTTTTTATCTATTCCTTATTGTTTAAATAGGCCTAATCCATTAGTGAAAAAATTTACGAACAAATATTAAACTAGAAATAAATTTAAAACTTAGCCGGAAAATAGGCGTAGCGGTATTCGTGGATCCTGATTTCATCGGGTATAAGGTCTAGTGACCAATCGAACGGGATTGTAAGTCTCGTGGAGATCTCGCGCGAACGACAGGTTCATTGGTCGCTGTACCTTACACCGAGGCAGTTCAGGATCTCCATGAATCGAGCTAAGCCTATTTTCCGGGTAAGTTTTAAATTTATTTCTAGTTTGATATTTGTTTGTAAATTTTCTCACTAGTGGATTAGGTCTATTAAATCAAGGAATTGATAAAAGATCACTTGTTACTAGGTTGCATTCTCTCTTTAAGAGAGAGAGTTTAACAACATTTTGAACTAAACATATTGCTATATATTTTTTCTTTTGATTGGCAATACATTCTTGATAAATTTTATTAGTTTAAATATCGAAGATGAAACCTTCAATTATTTTTGAAAAATTAAATTAGAATAGCCAGAGAGTAGTTCACTCACTTATTGCAATAGATCTCCCTCAAACCACCATTTTTAGTTCTTAACAAAAATGTGACAGCATAGCTTTCATGCTTCCTTCCAAGTCAGTTAGAATAAGTTATAACTTTCCCCTTATCGAGAAAAGTTAGTATGATCTGAAGACGTCCTCAAGAACACTAAAAAAGTCTTGGGTAAGTCTTAAAGACTTCCCCAAGACCTCTTAAGACTACATAAGACACCCGAAAGACTTCCCCAAGACCTCTTAAGACTAACTTTTTTTGGTAAGGGTCTTTTTTGTTTATTCATGTTATTGTTCATTTAAGTAACATCTCCAATAATAAATATTTGAAGAGCAACTGGTCATCATTTCTAGTCTCAACTACATAGGCCTGAATTACCAACGAGGATTATGAAGAGATTTAAAGTAAGTTTGATTTAAATAGAATATCTTGAATTAATATATATTGGGAAAAACTCATTTCCCCAAGAGTCCTACAATAATTAATGAAAAATAGACCTTATAGGTAAAAGAAAAAGATTTGTAACCATAGTAACAAGTTTCCCTAAGGTAATTTTATTAGGTTATTTGGTTACACCCTTATTTTTGGATTTGCACAAATGAAGGCATTAGGCTTAAAATTAGTTTCCACTAACGAAGCTTTAGGGATATACTTAAACAAGGTTCGTACATGACCTGCATAAGTCAGGGAATTAAAAAAAGAGCTCAAAAGTCAGGAAAATGAAACATTTTGGTATAGGCCAAGGAAATGTTTGATAGACTTTATAATGTAATTTCGGACAGTGGGTTTTCAATTCCGATGATTCCGTTCTTCGTAGCTCTTGACATCCTAGCTGTTACATTTTGAACATAAATTTGTATGCTAATTTAAAATTTTCTTTAAAAGATTTATTTGACATTTAGTTCTAAAAAAACCTCCGATTATCAAAATTCATCATGACGAGATGATAATAAAGAGCTTTGCAAAAATGCCTAAACCTACCTATGGCTTAAAAATATTGCAGGAGTAAGCCTCACATTGAAATTAAAACCTAGCCTCAAACATTATTTTTGACCAAGTAAGGCCTAAAATGTATGATGGGTCGCTTCTTGCTCCTGAAATAGTTTAAATAACTCTGGAAACCTTTTTTTTGTTTGCGCCGCTTTATTATAAAATTTCAAATCAAGACGACTAAATACTGAGCAAAGCGATCAAACGCGTGTTTAGGATTTTATATATAAAGTACAACAAAAAAACTTCGTTTTAGGACAAGATTTTTTAAAAAATAGGACACTGGATATACGACTAAATACGTAAAATGATAAACTTACAGAATAGATTTTTTTACACAGTTTCACAAATATTCACATCTTTTACAATATATGAATTGGATATATATTACACGGGAGAACATTTAATTTATGGTAATCGTAGTAGAATGTGGGTAATAAAGAAAATATACCAAAATTTATGTTTCACTTTTTATGTTTTCCTTTCAAATCCTATAGACTTCGCAAAAATACTTTTCTCACTGTTTCTCTCAAATGCCAACGAGACATTCGAGCTTTTAGGACATTTAAACATACGTACGCAAGAAGCCAACAAACTATATATATAAAATGGAGGAATTATAAATTGCACTGAAAGCGTGTCAATATTTTATTAATAAATTTAAAACCTTTTATTAGGTATGTTTACTGCACTATTCCGCCACTTAGGTTTTTCAGTTATCATTGCCAATCACATCTTGGGACTAACAGCAATGTTTAACTTAACGATGCGTGTGAGATTGCCAGATCTACTGGCTGAAAAAACAAGACAGTAGTTTGTTGTTCAGTCTTATCCGGAAGAAACTTTCCTTTTTCTTTGGGGTTAACCATAGAAAAACAAAAGTTTCTACTAGATATGACTGTACATCACTATTTTCCAACTTTTTATCGAAGCCAGTTGGTTTGCACTTTCACGGCTAAATGTTTAAACTCAAGGTTACTAAAAATCAGGTTTGAATCTGGGATGACGTAAGAAAAAACTGTCATTCTATTCTACATTCAGTAAATCATATTGGAAGTATACCACAATTGCTGTTGAACTCAATTTTTTTTTTTGAGGAATTGAGATAAGTTGTACAGTTAGTTTGGTCTTGAAGTGAATCTCAATCTATTAAATCGAGAAGCATGTTCTAAATATTTAATTACAAACATAAAAAATTAGTATCTGTTTCGAGTAGTGCCGTTTTTCCATATGCGTCATTATGACGTGATCTAATACGGGGAATATCCCAATGTCAAAACCTGATTTACAATAATTTTAGTTTGATACTGTTTTTTTTTTCAGCTTCTTTATCTGTTAATAAAACGCCGTGGCTCTTATGTTAATGCAAAAACATCATAGATTTGAATTTCCGTGATGGTAAAAAAAAAAGGTAAGTTTTAAATATGGCAGAATATTAAATCAGTTCGTTTTTGTTCTGTAATCAGAGGCTAGAAGCAAAATGATAATTTTATCACAAATTTGTTAAAATTAGGTTAATCGCGACAAGCCATCAATTCAAAAGATGAATTGAAACAAAAGAACGTTTAAGTGCGATGAAGCTTCAGTTTTAACTGTTTATTTTACGTATCAACCCTTTGACAAAAATTATTAATTAGTTTTATGAAATTGGTTACTTAAAATTCTTGATTAGGATTAAAATATTTCTTCTTGCGTCACGTTATAATATAAAAGAACAAGAAATAACACGGTAATATCCCTTTAAGGCTCAAAATTAAGGGAATCTCGTTATAATAAAGTAAAAGTAAAATGAGATTATTTTTTACGGGCTTGAACATTTGATTTTAGGTTAATTTCTAAGATTCTTCAATAAGATTTATGTTCAGCCGTAACGTGACCAGTTAGGAGTTCAAAGTTAGAGAGAATGTGGACTGAAAAACCATCAAATTCTTGCAAAAAAAAGTTGATTTTTGAATCAGTGACCAATTTTTTTTGGAAATATTAGAATAAAAACTATAATTTCCCAAAGTTTGGTTCTAGAGGCAGATCACGATTTTCCAATAGGAATATAAGTAGTTAATTTTAATTTAATAGAAAGATTCTAAGTCCTCGATATCACTCTTCCAAAAACGTCGCCAGGAAGCTAACCTTTTTTGGGTGGGACAATTATAAAACTGCGAATACATTTAGTTCCATGACTGAAATTGTGAAGTAAAACTGATGTCACAAATCCTTCAGGGAATATTTTCAATTCTTCAAAAGAAGATTCATGTGTTAGTGCGAGCTAAATTTCACGAGGATCGAATGGAGTCAGGTTTGCGTGTCTAAATTTAAATTAGTAAAATTTATTTAGGCCTGTGATATTATTTAACGGGCTTGGCGAAAACCGATCCAATAACACTACTAATATTAGGGTTTTACCCAATATCAGTTTTACTTCTAAATTACTGATATCAATATTTTAAAAACTGTACCGATATTTTTAAGTATTGATAGACAACTAGCCAGTGCTCCCAGCGCATAGCCCAGAAAAAATTATAGGTATTATAGGTTTTAAAAGCCAAAAATATAGGTACTTTATAGGTCCAAAAATATCAATTTATAGGACTTTTTATATAGGTTTTTAGTTTCGAAAAATAGGAGTTTTATAGGTAGGTTTCTCTGACATGTAATGCAATATAGGTTCTATAGCCTCTAGACCCGTCCCTCTGCCTTTCTTTGGCACTACTAGCTACTCACGCCACACTCGACAGTCTACCTAACCTCTAAAAAAATAGAGTAATAATTACCAGTGATCTAGGAGAGGAAACCTTTCTGCCACAGCTTGGTTTTTAGCAATCATTTGCACTTTTTCAAGCAAAAGTATAATTTTTATAGTTATATAGTTCATTCCTTTCGAATTTTATCACCGAAATTGAACAAATTCCCCAAAAAATAGGTATTATAGGTTAAAAAGTGAAATTATAGGTTTTTATAGGATCACTTCAGAATTATAGGTAATTATAGGTATTATAGGTGGTCTGGGAGCCTTGACTAGCCAATGAGAGTGGTTGTCTTCAACTCGATATTGCAACTAAAATAAACCAATGGCTTTAGTTCTTTCTGAAGAAGACAGTTCTTAATTTAAAAACTAATTAATTAATATCAATATTGGTTTAGTTTAAAAACTTTTGGATATTGGGCAAAATATATGAATAGGATTAGGAAAATTACGATATTGGCCAACCCTACTTATTTCGCAATGACGTTTTAGAAATTTGCCCCACCCAAATTCTCTAGAGTTGGAAAAGGTACGAATATGATATTTAGAGAATTTTAAAAATAAATTTAGATTTGATCAAATCACTTAAAAATGCAAAAAATATAAATTTTAAGAGTGGGATTGTGAAATCTACAACAATCGTAATAGGTCAGTGTTAAAATTATTCATTAAAGGAAATACATGAGCTTTAATTAAAATCCCTTTTAGACTTTCTGTGCTAAAATGAGATAAGATAATTAGTTTTAATATCTCGTGATAAGCTGTTAAAAGTCGGCAAGTGATGGTAAAGAGGAAAAGTGATTTTTTTTATTAATTCTGATTCTAAAAAAATGTTTGTGTAGTAATAAGACTCAGGAAATATCAGAAACCTGATTAGGGCATTCAATTAAAAGTAAAAACTTAGACAAAATCAAGTCGCCCCTGTAAAACCCCCGCGACACGTACTGTGGCACTCTTTGAATCTAGCCGAATCTCATTCTTGATTATTTTCACGTGTACAATCACGCGTGACGAGTTATTTTATGAAGCCAAACGTGCACGGCGAGGAGTATTTTGAATTAAAATAAACTCCAACTAATCAATATCAAAATCATAATCCATTTCCGGAATGTTTAAATCCACGCCTACAACGTGTCGTGGATATTTTATGAATCAAACAGTACAGAGTCATCTTTTTAATTGAACGCCAAAATATGAATCTTCAAATTTCCCGAAGAATCAATAAGAAACAATTTTCCTTTTATCTTCCCTCGTAACTCTTACAAAAATTGCTGGTTGAATAAAACTAGTTTTTCAGCTCATTATTTCTCTTTAACAGAGGAACATTAACAACCCTAAATTTTAAAAATTAACTTAAATATATCATTGTTGAAAAAAATTTATATATATGCGCACTGATTATGATAAATTTTCAGCGCTCTTATTTTCAATTTATATTTGTTGCCCGTGATACTTAAATTTGTAGTTGAAAATATAAATGCGTAATTATCCACGAGAGATTCTAGAAATAGTTGAATAGAAAAAATAAAGAGGGAGTAAAAAAGGTACGGAAGCGGAGAAGACGAGGGATTCTAAAAATAAAATGATCCCTAAACGTTTCGTCTTAGCCTCAGTGTTGGATTGAAGGTGGTCGCGCGCACTTAAGGAGTCACTAAATTTATGTAGGATCCCTCACACTCGTGCGTTTAAAGCCTTCTGAATGTTCCTAGACGTTGCTTGCAATTTGGACATCGATGTTCTATATCTTGGCATTCGGGAACGCAACAAGGAATCAGGCAACAACCAAACCAGCATCTGAAAGTTAAGAAAAATAATTAGTCGCTAATAGTGAACTTTAAGTGAATCTGAAAATATAAACTTTCTAAGTAGGGCTGTGCAAGTTATTCGTTAGTATTCGATTTTCCCAAATATTGGATTTACTATTCCCACAAACAAATTCAATATCTGATATTCTAGAATACTTTAAAAAACAGTATTCTATTCATTAAAAAATATAATTTGGTTTTCTATAATGAACTTCTTAAGCCCTGAAATGTGTTTGGACTTTGGCTTAAGAGAGTTAAAATTTGCAACTTTAATTAACAGAAATTTCTTGTAACCTATGGTTAGACCTATTTTATGTCTAACTGGTTACAAAGTCTAGTATCCATTTAAGGCCTAAGTATTTTCTGAAAGTGGATAAATTAATGACTGACCCAAAAAAGACCAAAGCACCAGCGAGCAACCACGTCAGTAAGCCGGGAGATGATGTTGTTTCAGTGAGAACATGCGCACTGCAATGCGGACACGTTATTTGCATCGGATATGGGCCAAACTGCGCAATGCTAACGACCGATACCACTAATGGAGAATCACACAGTTAGATCACGTTAAAGATATCCTTATGAATTATCTTTTAAAATACCTTGACCAGTAGCGGGCGGTCCAACCACTAGCGTTTGAGCCGTGTTTGGAGCCATGTTGTAACCACCTGGAAATACAGAGAATAGCTATAGTACAAGAAATTAACTCTAAGCTTAGTTACGACAACCAATCTTTCCACATCTTAGATCTAAAATTCTTTGTAATTAGGATTCTTGGACGCTAAAAGGTATAGAGGGGGAAAACTGCTTTAGAAGATTCAGGAAATCAGGTAATTGCGCAACAGGGGCTCAACCAAAGCCAAGTATACTGTTCAAGTCCAATTTATGGTCACGCCCACATCCCTGAAACTCACAAGGCCAGAAATGATCTGGACTAGGGCTAGAGTATCTGCAGACGGGCAAAATGTGACATAACAGTTCATAGTTTCATAATAATACTAGCAATATATACGTCCAAAAATCTTCTGAACTGAGGCAGTGGAAGTTCAGCATTCGCATCTTTATAACGTAATCAAATCTTCAGGTTACAATTATTTTTTACTGTATTATATCACGAATAGGCGCGAAATATGTGACAAGTATCTAAAACTGACAGAATTATTTGCTAAAACTTTATTAAGAATTTTGCTAATAGATTAAAATTCATGGAAAAAAATACAGTTGTTTAAAAATTCAGCCGAGGTGGATTATGGGAAGTTACTAAGAAGATGGGAATTTGCGCTTTACAAGCATTGGGGATATTTTTCTCTAATGAAGGTCACGATCGGAAGGAATTAAAACTATAAGCGCCATCAATTAGCGATTGTAGGGTTCGTACAACAAGATTCGGAAATCTTGTACCAACCCTGGATTAGTGGAAATAAAGTTACATTATAATTGGACAGACAAAAATACGCGATAAGATGAACTATGACTGGGATGGCAAATTAAACTTATTGGCGATCTACAGATATTATAGCCGGAGAGGTAAACACCTCATCTAGAAATCCATTTTTGCCAGATACTTTTAGCTAGGGCTTCGTGAATGGGTTGTATAATACACACACATGCAATGGGTGTCAAAAAAGAGTGCATTTTCAAGCATAAACTAGGGTTCGAGCGAGTGATATTAGACAATGGACAGACAAAGACTGACCCGCCATAGGAAAGACAGGGACGCCGCCTCGCGGGGGCGGATGACTCGGTTGAGTCGCTGACAGGAAAATGTTGTGATCCACCGCTGAAGCAACAATGAATTAATACAACATATGCAAAAACACTTTAACGGATTATTATGGGAAAGAAAAGTTTCTTCCCAAACCATATAGTAAATGCGTTTTTGCCATCAACCCATTTGGGTTTTATCTAACACTTCCGATGGCTCCCAACTAAATCCAAAAAATAATTTAGGATAAAGAACTTTATTTTGACCCAATTAAAATAACTAAAATTACACTATTCCGATATTCCTTGGAATTATAGAAAATAGGCCAAAGGTTTATAGCTCCCCAAGAGATGCCACAGAATTTTGTATTTAAAAACCTTAGGAATTTATTCTATCTTGGCGCATTTTTCATTACCAAATAATTCCATTTCTTCCATAAAATATAATTTTTTAACAGGGATTTCAATGGTTAATAGACGGTAAACCATACGTCTAAGGTAGAGAATTTGAAATTCTCCCCTCTTTTATAAAATGCAAGCCTCCCTCATTTCATTACCTCTCATACCCATTTTCTAATTTCACTACTACAGGTTTTCCTCGACTTCAAATAACATAGTTATAGAGTAAAGCGGGCAAAATGTTACCCAAAAATCACCCAAGGTGATCTTACCCCCAAATTTATTATTTGAAAGAAGTATAAGTACTAACCGCCTGTTTGATGTCCAGGATGCATTCCATAGTTGATCCCAGGTGGCGCAGCGCTGTAAGGCGGAGGTGGTTCAGGATACGGACTCGTTGGTTTCTGTTCTTGCGCCATCTTTATTTACCGTCAAAATCTAAAAAACGAACTAATCAGGCAATGACTAATCATTAGATTTATATTTTCAATAAAATCCAAAAGGGCAGGTTTCATTGAGGATTAGGTTTTTGGTTAATGAGAGATCCGAATATAACTCAAGATGAGCTTCAAAAATCAGGATATTAACTTCAAACTGGACAAAGAAGAATAGTTAAGTTTTCTGAACCGTCTTCCAGATACTAGGCTATGCCTTATAAAAATATGGGAATTGCCAGACATGACATTTTGCTATTAATATGTTATTGACTTTCACATGAAGTGTTGGGTCAATTGGTTCACGAGCGTATGATTTCATATATATAATTGGGCTCATTTTTTGTTATCAGCCTCATTTAATTGCTTTCAATGAGTTCTACTTGTATTTCATCATTAAATTACACTTTTGGTTTAACATTTGTCTTATGTTCCAAAAGCTTACTCTCGATACTGGTAAGCAAAAATGGATGAGGGGGATGTAAAGTCAGGCTAATTGAATGATATTTTACAACAATATACACGACTTAAATATGAAACAGAAGAGTGAATTTCGTCTTCTAATACGAAAGTTCCCACAGAAATAAATAATGTCGACTTGCATATTATAATGCATTACAAAGTATTTCATCATAGCATGAAACTTGATTTTAAAGAAAGTTAAATCAGGTAAATACTAGATATGGTACAATTTTTAAATATATATTATACCATAATAATTCATGGTTAGTAAGGTACTTACATATACAGTCAACTTTGAAACATAAAATAGAGATTATACTAATTCGGATCTACGATGATTCAAAAATGGTAAATAAGAACGTATAGTGAAATTTAACTTGAATAAAGGATTAAAATGTTATCGGTATTATTAAATCAGGCCAAGGCCTATTATAAAACTACAACTGCTAAGAACTCGAATGAGTTGAATACCGTAATAACGTGACGGTGACACTTTAACACTGATACATCCGTTCAAACGCCACGAATAAAAAGCTCTCCAATGAGTCAATGACGTCATTAATACGTCATAGCATACTAAATGCAAATCATGCGATCAGAGACCCACAACGGAGCCCACCATCACCAATTGAGCAGCGGACTGAGCGGAGCAACGGAATGATGACGTAAGAATGGCGCGGAGTTATCAGAATTTTTACCCTACTTAATAGCGAATTCCATTGGACCACTCTCGGTACTCTGAAACATAATTGCTCTTGCCCACGCTGGGTAAAGAGTAGCGAGCAGTGGAACGCAAAATTTGGAAAATATTTCAGCCCCTAATCATTGATAAAAGTGCCCCTCTTCGTTGCTTTCTCAAAAAAAAAAACAAAAAAAAAAATGCCTTGCGAGTGAATACAAATCTTTACTGCTCTAAGAAATATGCTATCATTGATTCATTGTATGGCACTAGAGGGTGGAATAGAAATAACTAGAAAGCTAGAATTTTTAAACTAGTCCCTCACTCACTTACCTTGGGCTATGGTTTCTTGAGCGACCGCTTTACCAGTATCCATGGTTCTATCGCTGAACGCGCTGTTGCTATCGCTCGCTAAAGAGCATCGGAAAGTGGAACGTAAAATGTGAAAAAGATTTAATTCCCCAATAAAATCAAATAAAAAAGTGCTATTAATCGAATGCTTTCTCGAAGAAGACAGAGCTAAAAAAGTTGCCTTGTGAGTGCTTTATTTTGCTCCCAGAGTGCTAGAGCACCCAGTGAAATTCACCTTGGTTCAAGAATCAAGTTCATTACTTGTTCAGGCCTTATCCTGAATCATATAGTCCCAGACTCCCTGATCAATGCATACAGTTATGGACTAATGGTATTTACGCGTTTGGATTTGGATTTTAGAAGTTAGGACTCGGGAGTAATAATCATTACAACAATTAAAGGCGAAGAAGGCAAATTAATCTTAATTGGGGTAAAACGGGTTTTCGTTTTTTGAATTTTCGAATTTAATACCCTTTTTGACTACATTTTCGGAGGTTTAAATTTTATCTTGGTAAGAAATAATCAAGTTATATCAACCCGACAACCCCTCCTTAGGCAAGTTAGGCTTAGCAGACTCCCCTAACAGGCTAACAGGCAAAAACCATGAGCAGTAGCATCTTGTTATCTTTCCATAGACCCTAGTACAGTCAAAAGACTAAGAGCTCATAGAGTAATATGAGCTCTCTGCCTTTGCCTTTATTAGAAAGCTCGCTCATGTGTTTTACGTAATAGAATTAATACAGGCTATGCCAGATTGCTCCAGGTTCCCCATGTGAAAATCTTAACCCTAATTGTCTCTTAAGCCTTGATTGAGGTTTGAATTTCTTTTGTTATTGTTATTTGAGTAGGCGTTACCATACAAGATTCCATCGTGGAGATGTCTAATGCGACGGGGGCCAACACGACACCCCTTGGCCGTTTAAACCCGGCAATGAATATCACGAAAATCCAACAAGCATCGCTTCTAAAACCTAGTTACCTGGGGAGCACCGGTAGTCCCATGCACAGTAGCAGCGCCAATCACAATGTCATGTCAAATATCGCTCTTTCTAATAACCCGGCACTTCCGACTTTCGGTAATCCTGTCAGTAATAATAGTAATCACAACACAGTCAGCATGAAAAGAGAACGCGAGGATGATGGTAAGCCCATTCTTTTTATCATTAATCAGCTCAGGTTTTCCTTTACCCATATAATGATGCCTCCAATCAACAATGATAAATGTAGTCCAATTGGTTGAGGAGTGATTTTCAAAGTTCAAACCTGTAAAATTGGGTAACATAGTAGTGGCTTTTAGTATGTAGGTGGATTATTAAAAATACAGACAGAGACTAAAAACACTGTGAAGGAGGGGCTTAAGAAAACTCTGCATAAATGCCACTACTATATTATTAAACAGAATGATCAAGAGAATTTATTTTAAATGCTAGGAAAAGGAAAAACTTGAGCTGCTCTTTTGCCAAGATTTCACATATTTCTGTTGTTGCGAGGTCAATTATATAACCCTAACTCGTAGAACCTTATTCTTATTATTTAGTTCGAACTAGATATTGGGTGATTTTCAAGAGTTTTGTTCTTAAACTCTATTTGAACCCCCCCCCCCCCCCGATAATTGCCAAAAATTTATTTTGTTTCATTGATCAATCAGGCTCCTAGTTATTACAGGTGGAATTTTGTTTAATTGATCAAATTTTTTCCTAGTTATTAGTAAAGGCCAAAATTATATTTCAATCTGTGGGGTTTATATATCGACTTGGAAATAAGCCAAGATAGTACTTGAAATATCAGTCTTAAGACTCAAAGTAGACACGCAATCTCACTCATTGTGGGCTTCGTCAAATTGATCTCGCGCTGAACACGTGAATTTCCTTTTCAAGAATTTAAACAAATCCCTGAATGATTTCTGACGTTGGTTATACTTCTTATTTTAGTCACTCATCTAGCGGCATAAGTACAACACTAAAGAGCCCTGTCACTAAAATTAAAAGTTAAGCCAACGTCACAAATGCTTTTCAATTCTTGAAAGAGAAATTTCGCGGGTTTGGCGCTAGTTCAATTTTAGGAGGCCTGATATGAGTCTGGTTGCGCATGTGTCTCCTTTATATTATCATTGCTGATATTTAGGCTTAAATGTACAGGTTCAATCTAATCTTACCAGGAAAAGATAGAAGTACACGTTTAGAATAAATTTTTAAAAGTTATTTAGTGGCAACAGCATAATCCTGTTTGAGTAAAATTTGAACATTATGTTACTGGGATGATTTAGAAAGTTTAGTTGAGTGTTAAGAAAGGCCGAGTGAGATAAATGCCTGAAAGTTTATAGCGGAGTATAACTTGGTTAACGTATTTTGGTTCAATCTTTCAAATTATAAGAGGTATTTTCAGATTAAAGCTTAGGTCTTATTCTAAAGCTGAAAAGCTCTCAAAACTTGTAAAGTATGCTACAGTGTTGTTATGGGATCTCGCTGAGGACTGGTTGAAACAGTGTGGTATAATAAGAACAAATATTTAAGGTTTCAAGCTGTTAAAGATGTACAATTAAATCCTCACATGAGGTCAATGAACCAATATGCTATAGCAGTGTGTACTGCTATTTCCCTTACCAAAAAAAGTTACTCTTAAGAGGTCTTGGCGAAGTCTTTCGGGTGTCTTATGTAGTCTTAAGAGGTCTTGGCGGAGTCTTTCGGGTACATTATATAGTCTTAAGAGGTCTTGGGTAAGTCTCTCACTATGTCAAAAAGTCTTGGGGAAGTCTTAAAGACTTCCCCAAGACTTTTGTAGTGTTCTTGAGGACCTCTTCAGATTAGACTAACTTTTTTTCGTAAGGGTTTTCTTGTATATATCTCAAACAAAATTTGGCTCAGCTTGACCTAAATAGGAACACTTGCTTGCCAAGCAGTAATTCCTATAAGCATAAATATGAAGGTTATGCAATTTTTACCAATGAGGGGCTTTCTTTGGGACCCAAATAGTGAGGTACAGTCGTATCCAGAAGAAACTTTCTTCTCTCTTTGGTTGTTCCAATAGAAAAATCGAAGTTTCTACATCATACAACTGTGCTTATAATAAGCTATTAACCGAAGACTGAAGTTGAAAATAAAGTTTTTTTTTAAAAAAACAGATCTTTTAGTAACTAAAACATCCTAAAATCTCTGAATTAAGAAAAATTATAATAATAATAATAATTCGAATAAGATTTTCGATTAAATTTACTACAAATCTTTAGACCAATCACAAGACGTACACTCCACCTTTAACACTCTAAAATCCCAGTGATAAGGGCTGTGGCAAATGCATTATACATGTCATTTGTGCTGTACAGATATGATTTCTAGTAATCGAGTAATAAATTACATTAAGTATTCTTCAAGATCTGGTAATCAATCAAGTCCTTTAAAAATCATACTTGCAATGATTACTCGTGCTCGCAGCTTCTAGTTGTTTACTTTACTGAACACAGTTTTTCCACCTTTAGCTGCCGTTAAACTTGAAAGTAATAATTGTTAATAAATTACTTTACCCAGTAATTGTAATCGGTAATCGAACCTTCCTAGAAATTTAATCTGCCCAGCATTACCTGTGATAATAAACAAATACGCAATTTCACTGTGATTAAGACCACCCATCAGCCTTTAACTCTAGGATTTTACTAAGCCAAAGATACCCTTTGTAATTGGTCAGAAGATTAATTTATTCAAACACTTTCTGAATGATATACAATGCAGGGCTCCCACCAGGTCCCTAAAATACCTAAAACCCCCTTATTTTTTTTTTTTTTTTTGGGATCCCTAAACCACCATAAAGTCGTGATTTGGTCCCGAAATCACAATAAAATTGTGATTTTGGTCCCTAAATCACCATATTTCTAGTAAATTTGGTTAAAAGTACCATCGTCCTATAATATTAAACCCAAATTTTATGCCAAGTCAAAAAACTGACTAAGTCAGTATGATATAATATCACGAAAAAATGTGATAAAATTAAAGTCCGATTTTGGTGGGAGCCCTGAAAATGGAAACTGGGCTTATTTTTACTAGAATCCATTCTTCATTGCAAACCTTGTAGACCCAATATGATTAAATTTTTATAAATAGGTGTTAGTAAATGAAACTTTTGTATCACCCAAGATGATTTAGATTCAGTTTCCCTGGAAATGTACAACACCTTATCACAATTTGCCGCAAAATATGCGGAACCACCCACCACACCAACAGGTATTAACTCTTCTTAGTAATTAAACTAAAACGTTATTTTTTGGAAAGTAATTTCAACTCAAAATGTTGAAAAAGAAACAAATGTACAGAGGGACGGGAATATGTTTCTGGTAATTTTACCTGAGGAAACCATAAATTACCATTACCCTGGTAATATACTCGGTAAATTACCAGGGTAATGTTAATTTATGGTTTGCTATTACTGATTTAAAACTAGCTTCTGGTGGTATATAAATGTGAATTTTTGGCATGTCGCATTGGCAACGTTTGTTCAAATGTTTCAGATTCTAATACAAGCTGGACATCTCAAGAGAATCCTAGTGGCGGAGGAGGAGACCGCAAACGAAAGCGTCGTAGTCGATGGGGAGGAGATGAGAAGGAGAAGGTCTTCATCCCTGGAATGCCTACAGTCCTACCTAATAATCTCTCTCCCGAGCAGGAAAAAGCCTATTTGCGTAAGTTCAAAATCTTGTCTTTTTGTAATTCCCTCTCCCCCACGACCCCCTTCGCTTGATGGCGATTATGATTTTTGATGATACCGGGTTAACTGAAGTTTTTATCTGCTAATAAAAGGATTAAGAGTGCGCGAGCTGAACTGATTTTCAGGCATTATAACTAAAATTAGTTTTAGATAAGTGTATTAACGTGTTTTTAAAGGTTTACTACTTTTTAAAGTGGTCAGAGAACCCTTTTTCAATCTATTTAGATTGATAAGATGTCAAAACCAATAGGAAAACATATACCAAAGAACTTAAGAGTTAAATAGTTTGTATATTTTTTTCTCTTGATGCCATAGTCAAACTTACGGTCTTGTGCCTTTGGTCACAATGAAATGTGAGAAAAAAAAAAGGTGAGAGAAATCAAGGAAATAGTGCCGCTGACTGACATTGTACGAATCAAATTATAGTTTTTTCATCAAAGAGAGTTAGTCTTGGTGTTGCTTGAAGCTTGAGAAAAATATTTTAAATAACAGAACATCTTATCATTCTAAATTGATAAAAGGTTATTTAACCACTTCAAATTCTAATTGGTTAGTAACACTGGGTTTGAAAACTTTTTTTTTCAACATTAAACTTGCGCGTTCTTTTAAAATCTTTTTCAAAAAGGCTGTATAGTGACTCAACTGCCTGACTCCCTGCTAAATAAAAAACTAGCCCAATATCATCGTCCACTATACTCTGATCTAAGGCTGCGCTTTAGGCCCGGGACAGTGGAACAAGATTGGACTGGCCCAAAATTCAGGCGCTATTAATTTTAAATTATATTTTAACTGTTAATGAACCGAAAATCGTGACTTTTCTCCGTTACAATCATTTTAGGCAATTTACAGTGGCGTAGCTAGGTTGACACGGCCCCCTGTGCATAGAGTAATAATCGAATACCCTCTTGCGATCAGGATCAGGGGCCCTCCTGAGCTTTAGGGCTCTGTTGCACCGCACCCCTTTGCCCTATGATAGCTACGCCGCTGGCAATTTACTGTCTAAAGATTGGCGGAACATCGATCCGCAGTACTAATTCTTAACCTAATCCTTCTTTTAGCAGAAAACGCTAAACTCTTTGGCAATATTCACCAGATGGTTGATTATCTTTTAATTACTAATTGATATGATTAGGCCTAAAAGCTAATTTATTATTTTTAATATAAACTTTTTCCCATTCAGACCTATTTTATCAAAAATTCAAGCGTATTTATTTGGGTTTATTTAATGAAATTAATTTGAAGGTTTGTTCCTTTGGATTGAATGTAATGTTGGGCTTTTTGGCCCCATTTTTTTTTTCTAACCGGCTCTATTACAGTTCAGCTCCAGATCGAGGAAATTAGCCGCAGACTTCGCACGGGTGATCTCGGAATTCCGGCAATTCCCGAAGAAAGGTTTGAAACTCGGACGATATTCAAGTTTTTCAACTATATTGAACTCAAAATCATCACTTTGGTTTCAATTTAACCTTTTCGCTCTAGATATAAGCCTATACTTTTTTGTGACAGATAAAAGTTTTCGTTTCCTATAATGAAACGATTCAAAACTAAGCCTAAACATAAAAGTCAGCTTTGATTAAGGCGCTCGCTCGGTTGAAATTACATTAATATGAAAGTTTTGCTCGTGATAAAAATTGAAAGAAAAATAATTTGAAAGTTTGTTTCACCTAAGATTGCCCGGCCTGTATTTATCTAAGGATAAAATTAATCCTAGACAATAAACCAAAGTCATTTTGGGCCTTGTCAAATTTAACTTGCACCAAACATGTGAATTTCCTTTTCAAGAATTGAAAAAAAAACAAGAAAACCCTGAGGAATTTGTGCTGTCGATTTTGTTATTCATTTTAAGAAAAACAAAACTAACAAATCCTTCAAATTCTGAAAAAAAAAAAAAAAAAAAAAAAAAAAAAAAAACATATTAGTCAGGTTGAATGTTTACATTAAAGACTACCAATTGGTTTGTAGTACAAGACATTTAGTCTTATCTCACTGGGAAGAAGTAGTTAAATAAGTGCTAAGCCTGCGTGTAAAATGTAATTTGAACTGAGCTATCATTTTATTTTGGGTTTATATTTAGGCTTAGTTCGATGACAGTTGGTCTATTTTCGTTCCATAATCCACGTCCACCTTCCATTCAGTCTAGTACTTTAAATTGCCAGTGTTGCTCGATCTTTTTTTTTTTTTTTTAAATTATAGTGGTCGAGCCGGGTGTGAATGTTCTTTTATAAATGTATATTATAATGAAGGATAGAAGTTACTCAGGAAATCTTAAATGGTGCAATTTTGCTGCCTTCTACTTGGAATTCTAGAGCAGTTTGCAAAACATCGATGTGGTCATCCTTAATTATAATGGCTCATAGTGGCTAAGAGTTAATGGAAAATAGCTAGAATAGAAAGAAATGATGCGTATATTTTTAGCTCTTAGGTTTTTAAACATTTCATTTTTTAATCTAATAAATAAACGATAACGCCTTTATTTTTCTTTGCGATTTGAAAAACCATTCCAAGCCTGGGAATTAACCCTGCATAAATTTTGACATATTTGTCAAGCATCTTTGATGCTAGCAACCAAACGGTAAACCATTAAGGGTGAGACGGTTTTATCACATCCGCTAGTATTACTTAAGTACCCTCCCCAGTTTGGAAAATGTTCCTAGAATGGGCACATAAGAATTTCCAGAGTAACACCTATCCTATGATATAGTAAGCATAAACTCAACTTCTTTTGTTGTAATGAACTGGAATTTTGCGAAGAACGTTACAATTATCTTAATTTCATAATGTTCATATTAACCCTTTCATAGCGTAGTCACATTTTTAGAGACAGAAAACTAAAAATAAATCGACTCATTAGGATTGAGCTCTTCCCATTTATTTTTTAAAATTAATTTATAAATTATCTTAAATAAATTTTGTAAATATGGGAAGAGTCCCTGAGTGGCTCACCTGATCCCTACCAGATAAAACTGTACATGTTTCTACAACTCTTAAGCTTGATATATTGGCTAGTTTTACAAAAGAGACAGAAAGTAGTAGTGCTCGTAGGCTTGGAAATCAAAAGGCTTTGTACTTTTGATTCTTACTTTTTAAGAATTTTAGCTAAATAAGTCGATTCCGACAAAGTAAAATCATCATTGTGTGCCAAAAATCAAAAAAAAAAAAAAAAAAAAAAAAAAATTCAAAGTACCAGAATCTCTTGTATGGAAGAGGGACCAAATATTCTAGAATCAATTTAAAAGAAAGTGTCCCTTACCGAAAAAAGTCTGATCTGAAGAGGTCTCTCAAAGTCTTGGGGGAGTCTGTACCACTTCTCCAAAACTTCTTGACACAATGAAAGACCTCTTGAGACAACATAAGACACCCGAAAGACCTCTTAAGATTAACTTTTTTTGGTAAGGGTATCTTCCTAGAATTGAAAAACCCTTCTCAATCTATCCCAGAAATTAATACTGGAGCGTTGATTATGGAACAACTATTTTTTGTTGATGTTATTTAAAATTTTAATCATAATAATTTGATAGCATAACAAGGTATGCGTAGTAATTTCCGATTTTTAGGTGAAATTAATGAGTACCGGCTAGGTAAATACCGGTATTTAACTATGCTTAATAATAGTAATTTTAACAATATATTCCATACATGGGTTGTCCTTAATTATTTTTAATTTTTCCATACTTCTATTTATCCTAATTGCATATTTTCCTACGTTACAGGAAATTTGTTTAATTATTTTAATCTCATTTTCGCCAAAATAGCTGTTTTTTTAGCTACCGCTACATGGCAGCTCGACTTGGAAAGAAACGTGGGAGAGTGAAGAGAAAAATCAATTTATATTTTATCGATTCAACTATTAAAAATAAGATTCGGTTGCTTAATTATTAAAACATTCGGGAAATGTGCAAATATTTGGAAAGATTGTGATACTTTGGCATTCAATTATAAGAATCTCAGACTAATCAAGACTCCCCGCATTTGGCTTTGTAAAATATCTGCAAAGACACGCAGATCAAGAACACATTCGCCGCAGCACGTGTTACTAGAATCCAAATGTGAATTTGAATCCCATATTCAGCAGATTTGTTTTTTCTGAATATACATTTTTAGGCACTGAATCAGTAAAAAAAAAAAATCAGTTCATTTTTCTCTTCATCCGCTCTTTAAACAATATCTTTGTGATAAAACTAACCAATTTCTTCAATATAGATCAATTTTTTTAGGGTTGATATTGACATCAATGATTATTGTCCAAAGTAATATATATATGGCTTTCGGAAGAGTTTTAGAATTACTTGAGATATACGGTGAAGTCAGTCAGAATCAGTATTTGACTTTCCATTAGATTTGATACGAAAGAATGGCTTGATGTGACAAAAATACTAGTATCTAAACAAACGGTAAACTCAAACTAGTTTTAGAGGAGGATGTTATTAGATTGAAACACATTGTATATAAATAAGAAAGTAGAAATTACACTGGGTATTCTTAAGGGGTGCGATTTGGCCACATTCAGTTAAGAATTGTGCGAGTGGCTCGCAAGATGTTTTGAAATATTATTTAGTGATGCGTATAGTCTTTCCTTACCAGAGTTATTCCCTACCCGCAGTAATTTAACATTATAACAAGATTGAGACAAATTACATGTATGTCGGTTTTTTACATTTCATTCTTTAAAAATAATAGTTACTCGACCAATAACACCTTTATTTTACCTTGCTGTAGAAAAATCATTCCAAGCCTAGGAATTATTGCCACAAAAGTTTTGGTGATTCTTTAAAAATAATAGTTACTGGCGCAATAACACCATTTTTAGCTTGCTGTAGAAAAACCATTCAGTAAATTTCTCAAACGACTTTGATGCAAGAAATCATCAAGTCAGCTAGTAATACTCCCCAGTTTGGAAAATGTTCCTAGAATGGTGTCTATGACCGCCTATGAATTCTCAGAGTAACTTCTATCCTTTCGTTATATAAATGTGATACTCCCACGATTTAGAAGGCAACTTTGACCTGTTTAAACACTCGCAACATGTTTTAATACTTTGGAAATAGGGCAAGTCAAATCTCTAGCATAGACAATTTTAAAAAACTAAATAGTGTTGAATTCTATCATGAAAAGCAATTTGAGGTACAATTGAAGTTGAGATTCGGACAGATAAAATGCTGTGGCTCATCTCCCCCCTGGGTATACTAACGTTTCTTGGTTATCGAATAATTTTATACCGGTATTTAAAATTATAATGAGTTTTTCTAATGCAACATTGCAGCGTAGCTAAAACTAGACATTCTTTTTTAGGCCTTTCCTCTTTAGCAAATAAACCCCGCACTTAATTGTATTTCCTTCAATTTTTTTCTCTTGGCAAACAGATCTCCTTCACCAGAACCGATTTACAACAGCGAGGGTAAGAGGTTAAATACTCGAGAGTACAGAACCAGAAAGAAACTAGAGGATGACCGACACGCTCTCATCCAGGAAATGTTCAAAGTCAACCCAGACTATAAGCCACCTGCTGATTACAAGTAATAATATTAACAATTTTAACATAAAAGATATCTAAAGCAGGAGTCGTCAAACAGTCAATTGTGAGCGTTCTGAAGTCAATTGCGAAGATATCGGAGTTTATTCATGAAATGAATGTTTAGTTATAAGAACATAGTTTTGGTACTGAAGTTCATGACAGGGATTCAAAGTTCCTCATGTCACTAAATTTTGGAAATCTCAGATTCTCTCATGCAGGGTGACCACTTTTCCTATATTTCCTATATTTTCACCTCCTTCCTATTTTCTCATATAATTTAATGGAAATTCCTATAATCTCCTATATTTCTACTCAAAATCTCTAGTTAAGGGTAAAGTTATAAATCATACTGTCAACTGTGGCTGTATAAGATTATTTTAGCTTAACTGTACATTTTCCAGTTAAAATAGTCTGTAAAATTCCATACTATTTAAGCAATTGGATCATATTAATACCATGTTTAAACCGGTGGCGAGAGTTGTGATGCAATAATAAACATGGTTCCTACTTTTAATTATTTTCCTATTTTATCATATATTTTACTTATTTCTTCTTATTTTATCATATATTTTACACTTATTTCTTCCTATTTTATCCTATATTTTACATACAATTCTTCTTATATTTTCCTATATTTCGCAAAGAAATTTCCTATATTACCTATATAGGATTTTCAAATTTTCAGTGGTCACCCTGTATCATGAGCAAAATTTAAATCTCAAAGTCTATCCCAATTGCAAAAAGTTTGGCGACTCATGGTATAGAAAATCACTTTTTGTCATGCTTTATTCTTCCTCGTGATTTCTTAGGAGTGGAATGGAAATAAGTCCATAAAATCACCTCAACATGTTTATTCCTGCTATGATATAAAAATAAATCCTTGTTTTAAATCGTGGATGGTAATTTATACTTATATTTTCTCCCTGTAGACCCCCGATGATTAGAGTTTGTGAAAAAGTGATGATTCCTCAAGAAGAGCATCCTGATATTAATTTTGTGGGACTCCTTATTGGGCCGCGAGGAAACACTTTGAAATCCATGGAAAAAGAAACTGGAGCCAAAATTATCATCCGAGGGAAAGGATCTGTTAAAGAAGGGAAAGTTGGCCGCAAAGATGGACAGCCACTTCCCGGTGAAGATGAACCCTTACACGCTTTTGTCACCGCCACTAATCCCGAGGCTGTCAAAAAGGCTGTTGATAAGGTTAGTCACTTTAAAATTTTATTAGTCTTTGGAAGGGATACTAGGCTCGGGTAACAAGTTTTAATTTATTTACGCTGTTAAAATGTGTGTAGACACTGTATCAACCAAAGATTTCACGATAATTTATAGTTGATTAAAGTCCCGAACTGGACTAGTCTTGTGACCCATCTGTTTCACGAGTGGGTGCATTTATAGACTAGCTTTTGCCTAAATCTATTTCAAACTAATTTTAATTTTTCAGAATTTTTGGAATTAATTTCTAAATTTTGGTAGGCCGGTGTTTGACGCCTAAGACGTTGGGCATCAAATGCCAGCCTGCTCTTTTAATGTTAGGGCATTACAAGCACTGCTGATACCTGAAATAATGATTTACTTATATAGAAATTAATTTAAACACCAAAAACGTGTTGAAAAATGTTTAGCATGGTGATTCCGAAAATGAATTTCGAAAGCTGTTTTTTTTTAGCTTCTTTAAGAAAAGCTAGTTGCTGATGAATTAAATATCGTAGAAAAATGACCTGTGAAATAATTTAACTGTAAAGCACACTATTTCTAACAAATAACTATTTCGGTTCACCCGACATTTTTAAGGTCTATCTCTCATTGGCATCAGTAATTGCATCGTTTTGAAATAAATTTCTTTGAACCTAATTTCGCAACTTTGATAGTTAACCTTGAATTATTAAGAATCCTTTAGCGATATTTATTAATGTTTTGGGCATGTTTTAACTGTCTTAACCAATTAATTAGCAGAGTATCCATTTAAAGAGGTATCACCATGATTTGGTCAAAATTTTAATTGGAATGAAAACACTTCATTCAGTATGGGACATTGAATCTGAAAGTTGAGACCTAGCTAATAATGACTAAAATAATTTCGTCTTAGATTAGTTAAATTATTCTTAAAGGAAGAATGATTTAAGGAGAATGCAGTTGAGAGAAGGTACTGAATGGAACTCTTAGAGAAATAAATTAAATCTTTGTCCTCCTTAATATTCCATAGAAATGAGCTTTTAAGATATTGCAAAATTTGCAAGAATGCTGGAACATATATCACAGTCTTGTTTGTCAAAATTTAATTTTGAGTCCTGTGATGATGGTATGGAATTATTAAAGCATGTAGTGTGTTCTCTAGGCCCTCCTATGATAGTAGTTTCTTTCTGTGCACCAAATGAGGCTTGCCAAAGACTGGACCCAATGGGACTTGATTTGCTTCTATGTTAAGGTAACAGACCTGTTACTTGCTTCAAATGAATAAAGTTTTAAGTAAAAAAGGTAATGTTCAGCTAAAGAATCAGAATTTTAATTAGTGTCCTTTAGACGTTAAAAAAGAACCCAATACACTCTGGAAACAAGTTATTTGAATAGATTTTGGTTAAAATATGCGTAAACACATAAAAACTAGCTAAAGGTTTTATTGTAATTCACAGATAATTATCAAAGTCGCGAAATTAAGATGAAAAATTAGGTTAATTTCTAAGGACTCAATTGATGATGCCAAAGAAGTTCGTCTTTGAAATGGTGCATGAACCAAATGTAATGTTTGGCATCAACAACTCAGTTTTCTCAAGAAGCGCTGTTATACATTAAATGTAAAAGTTGAGCCCTAACTATTGTATTTTGCATCTCAGATTCGAGAAATAATTCGACAAGGAGTAGAAGTCCCGGAAGGTCAGAATGATTTAAGAAGAATGCAGTTGAGAGAACTGGCGTTACTGAATGGAACTCTAAGAGAAAACGAAGGACCTAGGTGCACAAACTGTGGCGCCACAAACCATCGTAGTTGGCAATGCCCCGATAAACCCAATGTGACTAACAACGTTATTTGCACAAATTGCGGCGGAGCGGGGCACATCGCCAGAGATTGTCGAGAAAAGAAGGGAGCCGTAGTGGGTAACCCTGGTGGCTTCGGGGGAGGAGGAGGTGGTGTTGACAAATCTAAAATAGACGAAGAATACATGTCATTGATGGCGGAGTTGGGCGAAGGCCCACCCGTCATGCCTAAGAGCAACTCAAACTCCAATTACAATAGCGGCCCCAGTCCCCTTTCTGGGCCACAAGGCATTCCGAGGGCCATCATGGCCCCTCCACCAAACTCCTCGTCCAATGGGGGCAACATGCCTCCTCCCAACTGGATGATGGGTGGCAAACCAGCTGGCATGCAACAGATGCAGGGTGGGAATGGACCTCCACCTGGCATGCAGCCTCCTGGTATGATGAATCCCAATAATGGAGTGCCACCACCTCCAGGGACTGGTGGAGCTATGGCCAACATGATGATGTCACCTTGGCAAGCCATGAATCAAGGACAGGTACGTACAATATGTTTAGAATTGTTGAAATATTCAAGTTTTAATAGTAACTATAGGCGTATTAGAAACTTAATTGCAGCTCTGGGGAAATAAAAAAATTGTTTTATCATGTGCTTTCGTAAAAATGAACAAACAAAAGTTAAGATTAAAAGCCTTTAGAGCCTTAATTAGATAACTAGAGTTCCTATGGTATTTATATATTTCCCCATATATTGACCACACTTCCATAGTAATATTCAAATGAAAACTCAAGTTTCTACTATTGTTTGCTGAAAAGCAGTGAAATACTTTTCATAGAAATTTTCAGAATGTTAAATATTTATAAATGTCTCCTTTTAAGTTATAAATGAATTTCTAGCCTGCAAACTCAAATCCATTTGTATATTTACATCCGCAGAATTGCTTCAGTAAATGCAGAATTTGGATCAGACTTGGGAAGGGAGAATGCAACCTAATCACAAGTGATTTTTTTATCGATTCCTTATTGTTAAAAAAGTCTAATTCACCAGTGAAAAAATTATGAAACAAATATTAAACAAGAAATAAATTTAAAACTTACCCAGAAAATAGGCTTAGCTGGATTCATGGAGATCCTGATATCCTCGCATGTAAGGTTTAGCGACCAAGCAAATGCAATTTTATGTCTCGTGGAGATCTCGCGTGAATGACGGGCCTTTGCTCATTGGTCGCTAGACCTTGCTTGGAGGTAATTCAGGATCTCAAATCTTGCTAGGCTTATTTTCCGGGTAAGTTTTAAATTTATTTTTAGTTTAATATTTGTTTCGTTAACTTTTATCGGTGGATTAGGCCTATTTAAATGATAAGGAATTGATAAAAATCACTCATTGGCTGCATTCTCCCTTTAATTAACCTTGGGTGCATTGCTACTATAAAAATCAAACAAATAAAAAATTATCAGAATTTCGTTGAGTACTAGTATATCAAGATGTTGATTTCAAGATGCTGATTGAACGTTTTACTTATCATCATTATTTTCATTAACACAATAGATATTTTAAAACCAAAATTAAACAATTTCGGAAAAACCTTAGCAAGGGGTGGGGAAAGTTCTTCATTGTTGAAACCCAGCTGATCCCCAAGTTTTTAATTAATTTTTTTATTACAGGGTGGAATGAATATGGGCGGTATGGGACCCCCACCTGGCATGATGGGCCAGGGTGGCAACCCACAGATGGGCTTACAGCAAGGAGGCATGCAAGCGATGCCCTGGATGATGCAGCCACCCGCAATGGGTAAGCTACATTTATGCGATACTTCAGTTTTAAAAAATAAAGGAGACGAATAAGGAGATGATAGCCTTTAAAGCTTTGTGGTTCCTAGCCCGTAAAAAGCGCACGTTTTTTAAAGCTGAAAATTGAAGAACGCATTCTTGTTGATAGGCTCTGTTGTAGTTTCTCCAGTTCCTCTTATGGCTTGACTAATATATTGGCTAATATTGATTTCTTTAAGCCCATCTGCTGCGACCAATATGTCATTGGTAGAGTCATCCATAACGAATTGGTCTCAGCAGATGAGCTAAAGCTCAGGGTAGCACTCTCAAACAATGTTAAACCACTCCGACAAGGTGGTAAGTATAACGCAGAGGTTTATAGTTTGAAAAGTAAATTCTTGGTAAAATCGTCATCAGACAGTTAAGGCTTAGTTTTATTTCCAAATTGCTGGAACCGGAAAAGAGTTTTTGCTTGAATGTAATACTCAAAACATTATCACTTGGCTTGGCTGCAATGAGTGATGCTTCTTAACGTATTCCTAGTACAGTAATCCTTGCTACATAGCAATTAACGAAAAGGCAATGTACTGGTTGTCTTTGATGTAACTTGCAAACCAAAAGCTAAGCCTGCTTTAGCCAATTTGTAGTCATCTTTTGTTTGTGAATTCCACACTAGGCGATCATGCTTTTCGATAGCAGATGACAAAGTCCGATCTTTAAAATGTTTTCTATCATATTTAGATGTGTAAAAATAAGAGTTACTTTTTTTCTTAGGTTTTCAATAACGTAGATTTAGAAAAAAAAAAAAAAATTAATCAAGAAAGTGATGCGTCAGTTTTCATTAACCATTTAATCATGGCCTTCAGAAAAATCTAGTTAATCCTGGGAAAAGATGAGGTTTATGAATATATCCCTTACAAAAAAAGTTAGATTAAGATGTCTTGGGGAAGTCTTTCGGGTGTCTTATGCAGTCTTAAGAGGTCTTGGGGAAGTCTTCCATTATGTCAAGAATTCTTGGGGAGTTCTTAAACACTTCCCCAAGACCTTTTTAGTGTTCTTGAGGACCTCTTCACATCAGACTAACTTTTTTCGGTAAGGGATACTTAACAGATTTGTAATGGCATCAAGGGGTTAAGAAAGTTATAGCCTGGGTCGGTTACAGTATATTAGATAATTACCAAATTAGGTATTAAATATGTAAGTTTTAGATTTATTTGGTTGTTGTAAGAGTAGGATTTTTATTTTATTCTGCAGTTAGGGCATATGCGTCTGGTCATTTAATTAATGCACTGTTGAATATAAACATTGCCGAATGTTTAGTAATAATGGATGAGTTTATTCAACTTACTAAATTCGATTTGATTTTCATTTTCCCTCTTAGACCTGGCGGAAATGCAAATGGGTGGCAATCCTTGGCAACAACAAGGAAATCCTCAGCAAGGAATGGGCATGAACCAAGTAGGAGGTTCGAATCCCTGGATGAACTACTTGGGTTTTCCTCCCGGCCCTCCCATGATGGGCGTACCGCCTCCTCCACCTCCACCAACCACCATGGGTAACCAATCTGGCATCGACATGAATGTCCTCCCCAATCTATTGGCTGCTCCACCTCCACCACCCCCACCCAGTTAAATCTCATCACGCTAGTATGACTATGACGAATTTCCCCTTTTCCAACAGTGTTGACCATTTTTTATTCAATTAGGTTTCCTTTCTCATCAAAATGCTAAAAAGTAGCGTTTTGCGCTTTAAAAAATGTACCATTTAATGACAGTAAACGTTAAGTTGTATGGTATTTTAATTTGTGTACAAATACACTTTTTTCTAGGTATTTAAAGGATTATATTTGTAAGCTGATTGGTAAGACTTTCATTAACCTAATACTAATAAATACCATCTACTAACCATTAACAAAGCCTAATGTCAAGCAAATTAGTTTGTAAAGCCAAGTAACTGAGAATCAAAAAGTTTCATTAAAGGGATCAGGATACCTGTTTTCAAAATGTATAATTCTTCTTAATTTAGATCGGGTCATTTGAAACAAATCTTCTATATGTTAGTTGGAAATATCAATATTTATCAATCAAAATCAACAAAAACAACTCTCAAAACTATTGAAGTTTCAGCGTTTAAACTTAGTTTGAAGCCAATTTGATTCTCGCGCACTCTAGGCGCCCGCTCCATCAGAGTATAGCCATGTAATTCTCTTGCCATAAACATGTGCATGCAACTTTCATTTTTATATGGACATAGTCCCGAATTAGGCATAATAGAAAATCAACCAGATAGATAAACTTTTCTGAGTATAAAAGTGAATCATTTTATTGGTAATAACTAAAACAATATAGTTTTCGCTTCGTAGGAAATTTTGTTATACTTCTTGTTTATTTATAATTTAACTGACCTAAGTGCAGCGTTTCGATAACTCATTAAGCTCGTCTGATTAACCCGGTTCATGATTGGCTATTGAATGACTTTTCAAATGACAAAAAATACCTTTATTTGCAACTCACCTTTGGACACCAAGTAGGTCCTTTTAAGACCAATATTAATGTGTGTACGATATTTTCTACCTTAAAAACTGTATAGTTCAATTTTCTCTAACTCTGGTTTCCTGGTCCCTTTAATACCTGATATGTATGATATTTCCATATCCTCAATTGGTAGGAGGAGGTGAAAGTTGCTTTGCAATGGTCTCAGTTTTCCTGGAAATATTTTAAATTATCGCCATGACATCTAAACCCCCCTCCTTCCTCGAGGGGATGCCAATAGCTCTTGTATAACAGTTACCAAACAAAAAGGTTTTAAAGCAGAAACCAAGAAGCAAAATAATAAAACCATACTGAGAACCAAAGTGCTTAATCAGGTAAATCAGTTTTGGCATTCGTATCCAATAAACATAGTCCATAATTCTCTACCTAGAAGAGCCCTAACTTGAAAACTAGAGTTCTTTATGTGCAAAGAAAATTTTTTCAACTATTTGGAATAGAGAGTGTTGATGAAAGCCTATTATACTGTATGTTAAGAAAGGAAAATGATACAGTATATTTTTGCGCAAATCGCTAGAACAAACTCCTAATAAAGCCTATTATTGCGAGAAAAATAGTGATTTGAAAGATAAAACCAGAAAATCGCCAGAGCGTGGGATATTGCACCTATTCCATTTTTGTCTCTTGCGCTTCAGTGATATCTCTCATTGATAAATTGCTTCAAATATTCAAATATTGTTCTCGTTAAAAAGAGCCTTTAGAGTAAAAGTATGAAATGATCAATAGGAGGGCTCCCATCAGGTACCTGGTAGTACCAATGGAAAGCCAAATCTTATAATTGGATGGTTTTCGCGTAGAGGAAACTAGAAATATTACATGACAGTTATAAAGCGCCACTAGCCACTGTTATATTGCCTTTATTTAAACTATATTTTAGATAAATACATATTTCACGCAATTACAAAGTCAAAGACCGCAAACGGTTCCCATGATATCTTTTCAATCAAAATTTAAATCCATTTAGCCATTAATACAAGTTCAATTACAGTTGTTTCAAAGTTTGCATATTTTGAGGATAAAAAGGTTTAAAAACTAATCTTAGTATTTTCTTCAGAAAAACACCTTTTGTTGTAAGACTTAGAAAAGGTTAAAAAGGGATAATGTTATATAGGTTTTAGATAAAAAGTAAAAAGGATTAATGGGTTATGAATATCTGACCAATCTCTGTGGAAATTGGCTGCTCATACATTCTTTGCGGAAATTAAATAGTGGTTTCTTCCAACAGTTTAAGATATTGATTTTAATTTGACAGTTTATGTTGCTATATCAATTTACGTGTGCTAAGTGTTAACAAATGACTGATTTCATAAAACTAAAGAAGCAATACTTGGTTTTACGAAAAAAAAAAAAAAAAAAAAGGAAAAAAAAAAAATTGGTTATGGACGTGTTTAAATGTTGTCTTACCAAACATTACAATCACTTGACCAAGAAATGATAGAAGTTACTGTGAATTCTACGGGTTCATAGACCCCATTCTACGAATATTTTCCCAAGTGTTGAAAAATGAAGGGATTTTCTAAATATTATTATATATATTAAAGTATTAAATGCCTAAAAACGTAAAGTAGCGAAAAACATAACACATTCTTAGTCTGAATCTAGTTATTTTTCATTAACCCTTGGCCACAGCTTGCCAAGTTATACTTGGAGATTACTTCGGGTCGCGGAAGGAAAGCCATAAGTGGAATGTTATAGGTGATCATTTCAAATCCTTTGCAAGTCACTCCCACAAAGTTGAACGCTGCATTCTCCCGACCCTGTAACTTCTATCCTTTCTTGATGTGACTGAAGCTAAATTACTAATAGCATGTAGTGGAGTAAACTATTTTCACTCCATGCCAAGTCTCTTTGCTTTTTTAAAACCAAGCATTGAGCCATAATTTACATTTATCTGATAATCATTCAAAATAAAAACATTCGGTATAAAAATTTGCTCATATCACTTTGTTTCTCACTTAACCTCTTACTAAAATAAAGGAAAAAAACAAAAAACAGATTTTTGCCATCTGAGGGGGCCAGCTTATAATTTTAATAATTATATAAATATATACCCTGCACAATAAATACGGTTCCTTTCATTTGGTTTACTGATAATTTTATTATCAGTTATCCTCCGCCAGGAATTTTTTTTTTTTTTTTCAATGCCTAGGGTGAGAAATGCCGCAAGTTGAAACACTTTACCTGGCAACATAATTTTCTAAAACATCTATCAAATTTCTTTGCCAGAAAGAAATATTTTGCCAGTTGCTACCCGGCTAAGAAAAATGAACATAGGCACAATTGGCATCTGTTAAATATTCTGGTAAGGTATTGATTAGCATATTTAGCATTCGATACATGACCAAAATTCAAATTTTATCTAAATTAAGTTTAGTAAAATTTAGTTTTTAATTCCAAGTATTTTAATTTTTGTGGTATGGTTGCAGTTTACTCAGAGAGCTTTAAAACCAACCTTTGCTAACCAAAATGTCTTCTAAGAAATATTTATTTTTACACATGGACAAATTATAAAAAGGGACACCTGCCATTAAGATCCCATGTTAATGGTTCATATTTCATGCTAACGTAACTGGCAATTTTTTCATTCTCATGTGAGTCCAAGAAACTGGAAGTAAAAGTTGGGCTGGAGTTAGGCCACAATCCTACCGGTTTTATGAGCCTAGATCATCCAAGATCACTCCAGTTGGTGTAAGAGCATTCACATCTTTTCACCTTTCCACAACATGGACTCACTTTTCCGTTTGTATGCCTCTACAGCCAACAATCTAGCAGAGAAGTGTCGCTGAGTATAATTTATCCATGGCCTGACAAACACTTAAGGCATGTTCACAAGCGAGGGTGAAATTGAAAAAATGAAGCTTAGAGTGCAAAGTAGAAACTAATTTTTGATATCAATACTTGGGAGATTACTATCGCCCACTTTTTCTGTTAAATCAAGCTGATCCTCTTGCATGAGAAGATCAAACTTGTTTTACATCACATGCGCCATTTGGTTTTCAGTTTCAGCTTTAAGCGTGAGCAACACGCACGCTTGTGAACAAGCCATTAGTCTCTTAATCCTGTATTAATGTTTTAAAAACAATATTTTTCAGTTTGCGGTGATATTTGGTTTGCATATTTTACGGTATTGCGGACAATTAGGTCACAAGGGTTATCTTAAGGGTTAAGAAACAGTTACAACTAGAAAATTATTAAAATTCATGGCATCCCAATGGGGCGTCTCTATTGTGTCACACGCTTGAAGTGTTTCTTGTACGTCAATGGAAGATTCAAATTGTGTGTTTAAGGCTAGGTTACATTTTTCTTTTGAGTTAACAAGTCAAGGTGGACTAGACTTTTTGTAATTATAATTGACAGTAATCTAGGAATAAACTTGAGGCGATTTTTAAGGAGTTACTGAAAAAACGCTGGTACAATGTTAATGCTGGGGTGCCAATTTCCAAAGAGTGTAGCTTAAAGACCCCTTGTCACTAGTGCAGATCCACAATGGATTCATTTGCTATATGGGTTTGCGGATTATCTGCTAAAAGGGCGTTGATTTACATGAACTGATTTTACTGCCAAGTGAGTTTTGCGATACAAAAACAATTAAATATGCTTTCTTGAAAACCATTTCATTTGTATGATCTTTATCTTTTACCATTTGACGTTTCTATGTTGAAAAATCATCAACATTCAAATTAATCACAAGAGGACTAGGAATCTAGATTAAGAATAAAACAATGTAATAGATAAAGATTTAAATATTCTCCGGGGGCAATACACCCTTAACCACATCAAAAAATAAACTTCGTAAATAGGTTACTGGGCAGATTTATGTTCCGCAAAAGGAGACACCTTTGCAGATTTGTGCCAGTGAAAATGGGTCTTGAGTTTCAATACAACATAAACTAGGCTTTAGACCTAAGGTGGGAAAGTGTATACAGTTACACAAATACACATCTTAATTTGAAATGAACCAAATTATAGCCATCAATAACTTATTCGCTAGTCAATGCTTATTCAATACCAGTAATTTTATGTTAATTTTTGCAAGGATAATTTTAACTGACATTTTATCCTTCACGACACGACAAATTTCCTGGTGCAAACCAAATACTTACACTACCAGAGGTCTCTAGCTTAGTTTAAATATAGTTTGTTACGCGTGATTGAATACTATTTTATTTCGGACAAAATTAAGAATTTTTTACAAACTGAGTTTATATGTTTATATATAAAATTTGGATAAGTCCGTTGTTTTTTTTAACTGTATTGAGGGTTAGATATACAATATTCTAACAACCTATATGCTAATTCCAGTCGTTTCCGGTAAGAAGTGTGTCCAAGGAAGGTCAGTTGGTAGTGGGTGTCTAGCGGGAGAACAGCTACTAGCCACCATAGCCAGGCGGGACCATCCTCTTCGCTCGAAAGATCGTCTTCGGGTAAAGACGGTTTTGGTCCAAAGTGCTGGATAATTCGATATTTCGTTTCCTCCGTTAATTTGCCGAACCATTCTTCACTCATTTGGTAAACGGACTCTTGGAGTTTCCTCAATTCTATCGAGGAAAAAAATGACAAAGTTTTTCCAGTTATAACAAGGTTCGCACAAAATTTTCAAAGTAAGATTCCTTGACTTTTTCTTGTTGTCGTTTTTGTTAAACAGTCGATTATCGAGTAGTTGGACCTTAATTTCCAAGCATTCTAATATTTAAGCGAGTATTTAATTTTGCTGACCAATATTTAATCATTTACATGACTACACATATTTGCAAGCTTTTGCCAATGCACACACAGTCGATCAATAATTATTTATTACAATTAAAAGGTCAAGCTATCATAAACATTTCCTTGACCTGCGCTGAAATGTTTTATATTCCCTTTTAATTTTTCTCTTTCCTTCGTTACGGTCAAAGGTTTACGATATATTTATACTTTTGTGCTAAATCAAATTTCTTGGACTGCATCTAAAATTTTATGATTTATAGTAAGTTGTAAGCAATGTCATACCCCTTAAAACTTCATCTCCTCCTTCGATGGGTTCATCTTCTATGTATTCAATGGTGCCCGTGTGGTAACCATCCCTCATGCTGATATCCAAAACTTTGAATCGTCGCCTACCCATAGTTTCTAAAATGGAGCGTCCATCCGGTAAAAATTGCATATCACGGATCTGTAGCATTGTTCCATAAGTTGTTCTGAAATCATGGAAAATTGAATTACCTTTGTGTATACTACAGTTCCCACCATAACTCATTCCTTTGTTCTAGTGCATAGTAGCTTAAACCTTAAAAACAAATTAAAATGGTTATTAAATTTAATATAAGAGACTAAATGGTTTTGTACTGCTTTGTAGCAAATTCCATATTAATTAGGCTATCAAAATTTTGCCTATTGAAAACTACTTGATTACTCGATACAAGAATCAACAAATATATAAGGCTCAGGTTGGAATCCAAAAATTCGAGGCTTGAACAACTCTACTCAAAATACTTTGTGCTAGAACAGACACTTCATCCTTACGGAAAAGAGGTAGATTCCACAATGAAATTAAAATTCCTCTTAACCATCTCTCACATATTAGGAGAAGACTAGAAAGTAAGCTTCAGCAGTGCCAGAAGTAAAATGGGGGAAGTACATAAGCCCCTATTAACTAGTGAGACGTCCCTTGCACCTAAAAAACCGTGGCTCAAAATTTTGAATTTAGCTTTTAGCAAGAAACTGCAGATGAATACAACTTTCTCTCCCATCGAATCCTTGCATACTGTTTTGTTAATGAGCAGTTTTCCACCAAGAGCGCAACAATTCGAAGGCGCAGAAAAGAAATCTCTTTACTTCTGCCAGCACTTAACACTCCGTGGAAGTCTAACTTTAATCTAAGAAACCCTAAATTGATCCAACGGACTTATTACAAAGCAGACAATTTAATTTCGACTTTTCATCTTGTTCAGAGTTAAAACGAAAAGTTGGCAGTGAAGGAACAATGGTGGGGTACCTGAACTGCTTTTAACATCCAGGAATAAGATAAAGATTCTACACAATCTTTAATTTGCACCAAGGACTTTTTTTATAATAAAATTATCTATACATACGTAGTTTCATCGTGAGGAAGTGTAGGGCACATCCCAAACATTCTGGAACCCGATTCAACGCATTGTCTGGTCATGAGTCTATATCGTGGCTCAAAAATGTGTAAAGGACATGGAACCGTGGGGAAAGCGATTGTACAAATGAAAAGAGGCACATCTTGCATAGAAATTGTTCCAGCCCTGAAAATTTTAATAATCCCTGGATATATCATACGTACTTTATTACACTATGGAAGGGACCAATGAGAGAAGACTCGTCTTCATGAGAGTGATATTTAAAGCAATTCATCAATATCATGCACACTCGATTTATTTGGGTATTTTTCACGCTAATGCCTGAATTTTTTGCACACCAATAGCTCCTTTCGCGGAAATCGCCAGCTATTTGTTATTTCTCATGAACACAAGGCTTTAGTTTTATCATGAGTGAATCATATACACGCCCTATACGTTACCAAGGTAGAACACCTTTTTCTGCCTTACCCCCCCCCCCCTCCCTCAGGTATAATCCACGCCACTTCTAACCCTAAATCTTTAAGCGGACGATCAAAAAATTATTCTTCACCACAAGACAGCGACTCTTTAGTCATACTTTACACCCTCCACTCCAGACTTGGAAGAAATACTTGGATACATTAGTTTAATTAGGCGTTAGTAACTTATAGGGAGCGTATATGATTCACTCATGGTTTTATCCAAGATTGTAACTTAGTTCCACATTTGGTTTAAAAATAATAATTGGGGCTTTTAAAATATACTTTTTAATGGATATCAATTCTTCATCGTCAGCTTTCTTGCGCTCAGCGGCTTCATTGGGCAGAAAGTTTTGAATAGTTAACTCTACAATCTGGGTAATCCTTTGTCTACGTTCAGCCAAATACTATACGAAAAAAATGGAATTCAAATAATTTTAAGAATTGTATTGAAATTTTAAAGAAGGGACTATGACAAAATTATACTTTTACTATTGGAATTCTAGAACTCAATAAGAGCTTTCAAATTTGAAGAAAATCTGTTGAACTATAAGTTCGAAAGATTTGATTCGCTCCTCATTAGAAATTCTACTTAAAGAAAGGATTGTACATCGGGAATGTTTCACTATGCAAACATATCAGGTTTTTAGAAGCAGAATCAATAAAAATTACTTCGTTTTCCTTTATACCCTCCCCATGAGAACTAGAATATAGTTAAAAAGATATTGGCTTTGTTCATTAAGTGAACCTATGAATCTAGCCATTGCAGAAGATTAAGCCATCATATATTTTAAATATATTAGAGTTTGAGAAATGAACGCGTACGCGTAGCTATCTTTAATAGAACGTAAGTGTTCTTCGTACAATTTCTCATACCCTAATAGATTGAGAATAGCTCCACATTGTTACCATTATTACCTCCTCTAGGGAAGTCTTGCATAGTGGGCATAAAATTTGATGGTCGAGACTTCGATCGAGGCATCTGCGGCAGTACATGTGGCCACATGGGGTTGTAACTGGTTCGAACAGGAGTCTAAAAAAATATTTATTTAGAGACTCTAAATATGAATGTTAAAATTGCTCGCCCCTTCTAAAAATCTTATTTTTATTATAACTAATGTTATTAATAGCGTATGCTATACAGACCTTATGCATAAGGGACATTCTAGGTCTTGTTTGTCTACATTGTCCCAGTTGATGGGTCGCACGTTGAATTCACGATATCCTTTAAACCCAAAAAAATGGTTAGTTCTACCCATGCTTAGCTTAAAGAAAATTATGGACTAAAAATCTTACTAGCGCTTTTAATTTCACCCTGTTTTTTTGTTTTTTTTTTTTGTAATTATAAACTTGGATTTTTTTCACAATTTTAGATCAATCATTTCAATAAACTAGGAATTAATTTTTAAAACTTTTTAACGCTATCAATGATTTTCTATTTTAAGTACTGACTTAACAACCAAACAGAGGGTACGATTTATCCTGTGATTTTTCTAGAATATAGAATGTTTGAGATAGTAAGTTTGGCGATATTGACGAGCTTTTTAAAGATCAGGGAACAATACCGATCAAAATTTATGAAGTGGATAAATTAAAGTATAAATTTAAAAACAGAGCAAAAAGTCACAGATAAGAAATACAAAGTATTTTTTCAACAGCGAAATTCAAAAGCATGTTTATGATATATCTTAAAAAATCTTTTCTAATACAATTTGTTCTTCGAAAATTGTGAAAAAAATCAAGATCAGGTATTTTAACATAATTAGGAATTAGAAAAAATTTGAGCTAATAATATCTCTTTAAATAAAACTTGGTATCATACTCGCTGCATTTATGATGTCAATTTGCTGGATACATCGATCATAGAGTTTTCGTAACTTTTCGGACTCTTTCTTCATTAGACAATGACTCATTTTGCATCTCTATAGAATAGCAAATAATATCCATTAACGGAGCAAGCAGTCAGTCGCTTTTATATATATAAATATAATTGATATTAGGAGGAGCTAGACAAGAGTTTGCCCCCCCCCCCCCCCGCAACGTGTCTTCTAAACTTAACTTGTTTTAGTCAATTTAAGATTGATCTTTCTAATTCAAAAGTTTTAAATAATCAAAATATTTTGCAGTTCTCAATGAAACACAGTTTAGATTAGTCAATTTAGAATGATAATTTTTAAAAAGTAAACTTGAAACTAATTAAATAGAGCTTGGGGTATCTACTTACCATTTTTGCTGAGAAACCCTCTGGAATGAAAGAAGGGCCGCTTTCAGAGTCAGTAGTTGAGTAGCTGGAATTCCTTGGATTGCTCACTCCGCTGCTGTTTGATCCAGAACTGCAGTAACTAAGGGAAGAAACTCTGTGGCATAGTTGACCCTGTTGCGCTATTTTCTGGAATAACTATACCATAAAAATAAAACATTTCAGCAAACCCACTTCGGGGAAGGAAAATTCATAACTCGCGAGTTTCAATGAAACATAAGAGTTTGAACTGGAAAGCAATTTTACAATTTTATTTTGGTGAACTATAAACGCAAGCTACATCTTTCATATGCAGTCATGTTACTCACAAATGGCGTGTTCTATTTTAGCGCATATAACAAAAACGAGCATTTATGAGCCTACTTTTCTTACAAGGATTATAGGGATTATAGTAGAACAGGGACAAAACTTTTGTTTCCCATCTTTTAACATGAATCAGGAGTTTTAGTATCGAAATTGGCAGCCTTACATTGTGCATACTAAAATTTGCCAATAAAATACATACCTTGGATATTTCTTTTTTGACTTCCGATATGTTATAGCCAAAATGAAGGCAGTAGAAGTACGATAAGACGGCATCTTCATAGCGCCCCAGGCTAATAAGAGCAGATGATTTTACAAAATAGTTCTGAAAAGCACGCAAAACCAACAATGATGAGAAATAAAATCTTATCAAGGCCCTCTTTTTTTCACTGTTGGTGCTACCGTAAGTAGATAATTGAACCGAAGTGTAAAAGGATAATGAATACAGGGCTGTTTTCACTACTAAAACTAACGAACGACTGAAGAGCCATGGCTCAAATCGTCTCGTTTACAGTACAGTTTACTACAAATACTATATCATCTCTTCACCATGGTAAATAATAGTTTAATCACGGTTAAATCATTCTTCAAGTTTACAAAAAGGCTTATTATGATTGGTACATGGTTCTTTTGCCTGAGAGCAGAAAAAAAAATCCAAAAAAAAAAAAAATACTAAAAAAACTAAACGGCCAAGATACAGAAGTCAAAATTGCTTAGCTCTCTAGCGGTTGATATTGGTACTAAATAGGCGGAGCTAATATTTATTATATTGCACTGAACGCTGCTCCTACCCTTCATTATCCCTTTAATTGAATTGAAAAAATAACCATTTTCAAATTAATTATCAAAAGAGTATTGGACCTCGAGCCACAATGTTGCTTTACTTTACGACCTTGATATTTATTAAGTCAGCTTACTGGCATAGTTTAATTTTGAATTTATATAATAGCTGGGGTATAAAGATCTCTTCCCCCGCTCTTTATATAACGCTTGTTATATAAAGTGCTAATATTGCACTGAACGCTGCTCCTACCCTTCATTATCCCTTTAATTGAATTGAAAAAATTACCATTTTCAAATTAATTATCAAAAGAGTATTGGACCTCGAGCCACAATGTTGCTTTACTTTACAACCTTGATATTTATTAAGTCAGCTTACTGGTCATAGTTTAATTTTGAATTTATATAATAGCTGGGGTATAAAGATCTCTTCCCCCGCCCTTTATTTATTAATTCAGCTTACTGTTTATAGTTAAAATTTGCATTTATATAATAGCTGGGGTATAAAGATTTCTTCCCCCGCTCTTTATATAACGCTTGTTATGTTATATAACCTAACTTACTCTAATCTCGCAATTGATTTATTTATCTCGCATTTATTCATTTTTTCCTATTACATATATTTCATGCTTAAAGTAAAGCTGTCACTGAGTTTTCATGAACTCTAGAAAGGATGATATGTGAACAGTTCCCTACTTCATTTAGTTGCAATTTGTGAAATCCCCCCCCCCCCCTTTGTTCTTTCTCAATACGCAAGGATTCATATCAATTGTCTCTAAATACGCAATTGATACATTATATAACATGTTTTATAACGTCATAAAGTAGATGAAGTTAATTATCTCACATTTATATAAGTGTCATTTTTTATTCATTTTTTTTTAAATCTTTTGTAATAAAGATATATAGTGAAAATGATTAGAGATAAGTTATTAACTATTTAAGATCAGTGGAATGGGGTCTGGTACAAAAGCCATGGTTTTATCATGTATTATTTATAAACACATCTGAAGAAAAAAATATCTCTAGTAATTTTGGTTTTGCAAATTTCTCAGTTGAAGTGAACAACTGATGTAATTATAACAGCTGGAAAAGATAGGGTTAAACCGTTAAAGGAATAGAATCAATGTTTTTAATATAAATGATTGCAAACCAAGTGTTATATAAAATATTATTAAAATAATTAACAAGCCTGCTACTTCATGGTTGCGAAAAATGATTTTATTCAACATTTCTAGACAGCTTCCGGACGTACTAATCCATTATCGATCCAGAAATGAATTCATTCGATATAATTCCGAAGATGTTTAGATTTTAACTGGAAAGCCGATTATTAATAATTTATAAGGGACTAGTACATCAGAGAACTCAATCCAGATGCAATAAGCTGGTTTTCGCAACCATGGAGTAGCAGTCTCATTAATTAGTTTAAGTTACTCCCCATGGGCTATAAATCTTGTGTAAGTGTTAATAAAATTGAATAATATCAGAAGTGAATAGGGGGAAGTAGGTAAGCCACCCTTTAACTAGTGGGACGTCTCCCTTGGACCAAAAACATGAGCTTGAGCTTCAAAATATTGATTTTTACTTTTGGCAGGATAAATACACCTCTTACCAAAAAAAGTTAGTCTTAAGAGGTCTTGGGGAAGTCTTTCGGGTGTCTTACGTTGTCTTAAGAGGTCTTGGGGAAGTCTTCCATTATGTCAAGAATTCTTGGTGAGGTCTTGAAGACCTCCCCAAGACCTTTGCAGTGTTCTCGAAGACCTCTTCACATCAGACTAACTTTTTTCGGTAAGGGACAAGTGCAAGGCTGTCTCGCACCATCTTTAAACTGTAAAGTCTTGCGTGCTACTCTTCGTTTTACATAGAATTAAACATGCAATAATTTAACTGTGAAACATTTCATGGAGCTTTAAATTAGCAATATTTTTGTTTCAGCATTTTAAAATTTTTATATTTCTATACTGATTTTTTTTTTTTTTTCTTATTTTTCAGCATAAAATTTCAGTTTTGTTGGATTTAGTGGCATATTGGATATTCTAACACATGGTTTGTCAATTTGTTATCATGAAAGAAATGGTTCTATCCGTTCAAAGGGACATTAAAGATGTTTCTAACTTTATACTTGTTTTCAAATATGAAACTAGAAATAGAAACTAATGTAGTTACCTTTCCAACTTTAGGATTATTTTTAATGGCGTTTTCTGCATAGCAAAGTGATTCTTCAGCCCTTCCTCCTTTTAAAAGAGCCTCCGAAAGATCTAAAGCGCTACAATGGTCCTGAGGATCTAGAAAATTTAAAATTATAAGTTATAATTCCAGGGCTCCCATGAATTTTTAACAAATTAGGATTAAAGGCACTTTTTACCATAAAAAAAGGGCAATCAAAATCATCACTTGTGATTTGAGGTAACACATTTTGAGACATGAGATCATAATCTAAGCCGATCAAACCTATAATCTATTTTTAGATTAACTAAATAATAATCATGCGAGGTTATATAAATTGGGGGTTTCTATACTGTGCTTTCCAGAGAGAGGTTTATATAATGTTGCGCAGAATGCGCACCCTTTTTGGATCAGGTTGGCTCCTATCATACTCGATTCTACATTCATTGCATCCTTACTCGGGGAAAAACTAATTCAGCTCACCCCTAACAGCATTCAATGTGCCCCAATTTGTTCCTCCCCCCCCCTGGTATCATCTGTACAATAACCTAGCGGGTTCAAAACACTTAACTGCAGAGACCCAGGGGCAAACCAACCACCTTCATTCATCCATTCCTAACCTGAACAATAAGTTAGGTTAGGTTTAGATAAATGTACCTATTTGAAATACTTAGTTCGATTAAGACTAATGTTACGTTTTTTTAGTAGTGGGTTATAGGCATAATATTTGAATTTATATACCCCAACGCACTGAGCTGGTTAGCTTATATAACTGGGTTATAGGCAGGAAGACGGCAGACTAACCCCAACATGTTAAAGCCTATACTAACTATACTTTACCTTAGTCTGCCATCTTATATGGTAACTCTTGGCCATAAATTGGTTACCTGTTTTAAGGGCTATTTTGAATTTGGCAATGGCCTCATCCAGATTGGTTTCAACAAGAGTCAGTCCTTCTTTTCTCAATTGAGCCGCTTTGCTGGCATTTGGCCACCATTTTTCAATCAAACTAGCAACCACCACGTTAGTTTTTAATTTTGAAGGGTCATACGAGGCTGCGCATGTCCCGCAAGTAAGAGCAGAACCTTCCTCACAACCCATAGAAGGAGAATTACAAGCCATCGCGCACTTCTTGCAGGAGGTATGACCGCATGGAAGAGTGACAGGATCAAGCATCAAATTATGGCAGAGATAACAATCGTGTATATTAACTTGTCTTTGAAATGGAGGGGGTTCGTAAGATGACACTCTTTCAACCACATCTTGTGCCACTTGTTCCGGGCTTTTATATTCGTGAGACGAACTAGTCGCGTATGAATAGCCATCATTCATTTTCCGGTGCCTGTCGTTTGATTCGCGACATTTACTCTTTCGAACTATCCACAATTTTGAGGCTTGTTTTCTTTCTTTGGCATTTTTTTCTGGCTTTTGAACCCCAAAATGTGGTTCCAAGCCTTCTGATTTGGTTCTATCGTTGCTGCAGTTTACTTGTTCACAGTTTGTTATCATACCGATTTTAAATGAAACGTTTGTGGTCCTACCTTTAACACGATTTATTATTCACTACATACGTTCATATCTTTTCATAACCTCGTCTTCATGTTTCGCGTTACGTAACTGGTCAACCCTTACATAAGATGGAGCTCTACGCGTAGGGAGACTACTAGGAATTTTACTAGTTTATTAGGGTCAAGGAAATGTATTTACGAACATTAAATAATATTAATAAATTTTGTATAAAATGGTCCCATCTCTCGCTTGACCGTCAGCGCACCTTTCACCGTCCCGTCGCAGCGAAATAAAGCGACATCGACGGCCCGACTCGTTCCATTTCAACCATTACATAACAATACTTATGTAAGTTTAGACTTTAAAAAAAAAAAAAAACATTTTCTATCACTGACAGGGCCAACGCGACTAAGAACGTAATTGCTTGACAGCGGTACCATAGTTGGTCGTACACATATGTATAGCATTAATTGGGCTAGATAAACTACTCATAAGTGAAAATTGACGTCAAGGATTGTACGTCAATGTTAGAAATCTAGCCCTTTAATACTAAATCTATGATGAAGTGCACTGTGCAAGCCTAGAAATACGACTCTGCCGGAGCAGGACCCAGTAAGCTGTAGACTACTAATACTAGGTAGACTCCCTCTCTAGGACAATAGACTCCCAGCTAATTTTTAAACTAGACATTTGTCCAGTAAAACCGCCTTATTTCCCAGCTTGATTATCAGCCCGAGAAGAAACGAAAAAATGTCTGATGCAGCGTCTGCTTCAAGTGGGAGGGAAGAAAAACCAAGTGCAAGGCTGTAGAGCTTTAAATCCATGTTATACGGTAAATTTAGAATCTTGTTTAATCGAAATTGAAATGAATGAATTATTCTTCGGTTTATAAGCACTGGATATACAAATATGGCAATGTTTGTGGAGACAATTTTAATCTACATTTGAAGTATCAGGTTGGTGTTATAACTGTCATACCTTTTATATGAAGAGAATGTAGGAAGGGCACTCTTTTCAGTCTACGAAATAATGACAAGTTTTGGCCCTAGGCTGACCTTCTGCGAATTTTAAAAGAATAAGAAACCTGCAGAAGGCAATTGTAGAGTTAGAGGAAGCAATAGAACTAATAAAAAATTGCCTCAATGATTGTAGAAATGAAAAGTAACCCTTCAAATGGTAGATCTCCATCAATATGAAGTAGTGTGTCTCGAGTCTCGTGTTCAATTGGTGTCTCTTTTAAAACTTGCCTATATACAAAAAGTGGGAAAGAATTTGAAACATCTCTTCACTAAGACCCTATTCTTCCTACATTCATTTTTTTCTTCATAAATAAGTTTTAGTTGAATAATAATATAGGGTTTATATGTCAAATAAAGGAAACAAATATAGGGATGGGGAGTAATGACTTCACAGTGTTGCGAAAATGGTGTCTTAAGTAAACTGTTTTCAGATTCAAGCAAAAATATAAATAAAAACAGAAAGGGAATGACTCGCAGCCAAAACCCATAACATGAAAACTGAGTTCTCCCTTAGTCTTTTCAAGATTTCCGTATCCCATACAGAGGGAAGGGAAGAATTGGTCATTCGCCGTGGCCGAGATTTACTGTCGTGTAGTTTTACACAAGGTACACGCATAAGTCGGCTAGCTAACTTATTTCCTTATTTTCGTGTCATCTGCCGGGACTCGCCAGGAGCTGCTAGCATACCTACCTACTTTCGGCTTGTTACCTCACGTAAAATGATGTTCCCAATGAGCTCACCTAGTTCAAATTCGATGGGTAGTTGAAAATTAGGTTGATCAACCGCCCCTCTCATGTTTTCACGTTTACCCTTGGAAAAGGTAGGAAAGGGTCCAAGTAATTCACTTTCTGTTTTTATATATATATATTTGATTCAAGATATTATACCAAGAAAGGATAGAATTACCTTATACTGGGAATTTTATGGGTTGGAGTGGCCTCATTCAACTTAGAAAGGCGGAAGGGGCTTGAAAATGTTTTGAAACATCATATGGTGACATATCTATCATCAATGTTTCAGTCATGAGGTCAGA
Organism: Odiellus spinosus; assembly: GCA_963920705.1. Taxonomy (NCBI): domain Eukaryota; kingdom Metazoa; phylum Arthropoda; class Arachnida; order Opiliones; family Phalangiidae; genus Odiellus; species Odiellus spinosus. Next base: position 8,106,723 of record OY987238.1, on the reverse strand, counting down.
CCCACCATAACCTCAAATTGTAACAGCTCAACTTAATGGTCCAGGGTTAACAAAAAATCACTAGATTTTGATAAATAATCCGTATGTTTTTCACTATACACTTTTTTAGACATTTAATCTATCTATTAATAAATAGATACTCGAGTGACAAAGCCTTTATCTTTCCTCTAAATTGAATAACCACTCCAAGGCTGGGAATTAAAGACCTTATCTGCTCTGAAATTTGCCCCTTTTAAAGGCTCTTCCCTTATGCATACAGCCAAGCTTTTACTGTAGAATTTGTTATGGTCAACTTCATCTGCTAAGCTAGAAAAGACGGTGACTTTAAAGGATAATCCCATTATTAAGGGAATTAAAGACCTTATCTGCTCTGAAATTTGCCCCTTTTAAAGGCTCTTCCCTTATGCATACAGCCAAGCTTTTACTGTAGAATTTGTTATGGTCAACTTCATCTGCTAAGCTAGAAAAGACGGTGACTTTAAAGGATAATCCCATTAAATGTCATGAAACTTTTGACTAATTTCTTGAAATGGTTAACGGTTTTTCATTTGGGGACACCTAGAATACAAATGTGCTCTGATTTACAATGCCTGTAACGAGAGTCAGGTTTTCTTGTCTACTTTAAAATTATATTCAAATCCATAAAGTTTTCATGAGAAGTTAGTGACAGCGTCACTTTTAACTATGATTGTTATTTTATTTTAGTGAATGATGTCTTACAAGACCATGTTCTGCACGCTGGAGGGACCAGCTAATGCTTTGGCTACCAATCGGGAAGCCAACCAAGTCGTGGTTGCTGGTCGTAATGGTTTGTATTTTTATTTATAATAATTAAACTTATACCAACTCTTGATGCTTCAAAAGGGAGAAAAAAATGAATAAAAACTGATGTTTTTAGCTCATACACTTTTTCCGATTTAAGAATTACCCTTACTGAAAAAAGTTAGTCTGATCTGAAGAGGTCCTCAAGAACACTATCAAAGTCTTGTGGAGGTCTTTAAGACTTCCCCAAGACTTCTAGACATAATGAAAGACTTCCCCAAGACCTCTTAAGACTACATAAGACACCCGAAAGACTTCCCCAAAACCTCTTAAGACTAACATTTTTTGGTAAGGGTAGTAAATGAAGAAGCCTTGAAAATATTCCCCGCTACTCTAGCCATTACAAAATGGCCAATTCAACTCCAGATTAGCACTACATTATAGTGCCTCTATGTCAAATTTAACACCAGATTACTTATATGGAATCTCTTTAAATAATAATTATAATATTTATTTCACACCTACGTTGTGTTCTGGCAACCATGGAGGCATATAACCTATACCTATAATATGTGGTTGCCAGTACAATACACAGTACATCAAAATATAGAACATATCAGTTAAATTTTGATAGGGAAGTCTGCGTTTATGAAAGATGCATGACTCTGATAACAAGTTATTTTTAATACAGGGTGGTTTAGATAAAAAAAAAAAAACAAAAAAAACAATAGCTTCTATGGAGGGATAAAATTAACATTGAGCGCGCGTGTCTGGCACGTGTAAAGCTAATTAATTTTCTTCAAACTCGAGTGTGAGTGGGGGTGTATACTATGGCTCCATTTCAACCTGTTGTAACCATAATAATAGTAGTAGTAAATACTCTAACCAGATGGCGTTAGTTACTAGATAAGCCGCTAGGGGACATTACCAGCTAGGCGGCTAAAGGGAAAAGCAGAATCATTCTGCCCCAGGCCCTCATGTATAGTAGTCATAACTTGTAACTCCATTTCTTACCTTACCTGCATTAATAATAAATAATAGTTGGTATCGTTTGATAAATACCCTATATTATTCTTCAATCAACAAACACAACAAATGGCGACGGAGATGGGATGTGGATATAAGACAACCAAACCCTACATTGACCTCCACTATAGATCCCATTCAAATTTAGCTTTGTTAGATTTTAATTTACTTATGACTAGTAAAAACAATTATAATTAATGTTTATGAAATTTTTGGGAATAATTATCACCGCTTTTACCATAACTTACGCAGTAGTGTGGCCGTTATATGGTTGTAGGTTACACTCATAGGTTTAAAAATGACCTACCTTACGGAAAAAAGTTAATCTGATCTGAAGAGGTCTTCAAGAACACTACAAAAGTCTTGGGGAAGTCTTTAAGAGTTCCCCAAGACTTTTTGACATAATGGAAGACTTCCTCAAGACCTCTTAAGACTACATAAGACACTCGAAATACTTCCCCAAGTATTCTTAAGACTAACTTTTTTTGGTAAGGGCTGTCTGGTTTTGTTTCCCCTCTGTAAATGGTGTAACGTGTAAAAAGCAATAAAACCAACAATTTTTACAGTGACCATTTTGTTTTTGGCAGTCTTTAAAATCTTTAGTATCGAGGAGGAGGAATTTGTTGAAAAGTTGAATCTACGAGTGGCTAAGAATCTCAATCTCAACTATAGTTGCGCTGATGTTGTCTGGAATGCTGTTGAAGGTTTGGTCTATTCTTCTTTTTAAAAGAAACCTTTTTTGATATTTTGAATGACAGACGGTTTGGAAACATCCAGTTTTTAATTTCAGTGAAATTTATATAAATACTAGCTATTGACCATCAAAAATGATGAAGCTTTTTTTGTGTTCGCGGTATGTCCTCTAAATGATTCATGTAGCCTTGATTGTCACTGCCATGTTAGTTTTACGACAGACACGTGAAGAATTAAATATGAAAGAGTGACCCAGTACCTCAAGCTTTGAATATCTGCTTTCTTTAAAACCATTTCATTTGTATGATCTTTATCATATTGCATTTGATGTTTGTACGATGGAAAACCATAGCATTCAAATTGATCATTGATTACAATATTTAAAATATAATATAAGAAATTAAATTAGGCCTTGATAGGCTTAATTGACGTATGAAATGAATCGTGTGACTTCGAGTCTAGCACTAAATAAACTTGCGAACTTAGAGTTTAATTTAAAACTGCATGTTTGAAATAAAAGCTAATTCGACTTCTTTTCCCCAATGAAGTTTAACATCGTGTATCAATTCACTTCAGTTTTCTCTAAGAACTGTACTTTTTAGCAATGTTGTACGTTCCCCTTATTTTCTGGGATGTAATGTTGTTTCAGATCACATCCTGGCAACAGCGGCCACGAATGGTGCAGTTTTAACTTGGAATGTGAACAAAACATCAAGATCAAAACAAGATATGATTTTTCAAGATCATAAGAGGACGGTGAATAAAGTTTCTTTTCATACAACTGAGCCTCATCTTTTGCTCAGCGGATCTCAGGATGGGACCATGAAATGCTTTGATTTACGGAAGAGAGAAGCGGCTAGCACATTTCATAGGTTAGTTAAAGGATCCATACCCTTACTAACCATACTAATAAAAAAAAGTTAGTCTTAAGAGGTCTTGGGGAAGTCTTTCGGATGTCTTATTAAGTCTTAAGAGGTCTTGGGGAAGTCTTCCATTATGTCCATAAGTCTTGGGGAAGTTTAAAAGACTTCCTCAAGACAGGTCTCCCAGACCACCTATATTACCTATAATTGCCTATAATTCTGAAGTGATCCTATGAAAACCTATAATTTCACTTTTTAACCCATAATACCTATTTTTTGGGTAATTTGTTCAATTTCGCTGATAAAATTCGAAATGAATGATCCGTATAACTATAACAATTATACATTTCTTGAAAAAGTGTAAATGTTCGCAAAAACCAAAGCTGTGGCAGAAAGGTTTCCTCTCCTAGGTCACTGGTAATTATTACTCTATTTTATTAGAGGTTAGGTAGACTTTCGAGAGGGGCGTGAGTAGCTAGTAGTGCCAAAGAAAGGCAGAGGTTTAGAGGCTATAGACCCTATATTGCATTACATGTCAGCCAAACCCATATTTCTTGACACTAAAAAACTATAAAAAGTCCTAAATTGATATTTTTGGACCTACAAATAACCTATATTTTGGCTTTTAAAACCTATAATACTATTTTTTTGGGCTATTCACTGGGAGCTCTGGAACATAGTTCTGGATAGACGGATTTATGGATAACTTTTAACACGCGTGCTGTAAATAGTGAGGAATGACGTCATATGATTAGTTTTAACCAGAAGTAGTTACATCAAAAATTAGGAATCTTCAATTATTAGGATATTTCTCATTGAAAACCATGTAAAGAAGATTCGATGCATGCCTTCACAATTTTGGACAGAACATAATTCTGGATAGACTGATTTATGGATAACTTTTAACCAGCGTACTGTAAATAGTGAGGAATGACGTAATATGATTAGTTAGGATATTTCTCATTGAAACCCATGTAAAGAAGATTCGATGCATGCCTTCACAATTTTGGACAGAACATAATTCTGGATAGACTGATTTATGGATAACTTTTAACACGCGTACTGTAAATAGTGAGGAATGACGTCATATGATTAGTTTTAACCAGAAGTAGTTACATCAAAAATTAGGAATCTTAAATTTATAGGATACTTCTCATTGAAACCCATGTAAAGAAGATTCGATGCATGCCTTCACAATTTTGGGTAGAACATAATTCTGGATAGACTGATTTATGGATAACTTTTAACCAGCGTACTGTAAATAGTGAGGAATGACGTCATATGATTAGTTTTAACCAGAAGTAGTTACATCAAAAATTAGGAATCTTCAATTATTAGGATATTTCTCATTGAAACCCATGTAAAGAAGATTCGATGCATGCCTTCACAATTTTGGACAGAACATAATTCTGGATAGACTGATTTATGGATAACTTTTAACCAGCGTACTGAAAATAGTGAGGAATGACGTCATATGATTAGTTTTAACCAGAAGTAGTTACATCAAAAATTAGGAATCTTCAATTATTAGGATATTTCTCATTGAAACCAAAGTAAGAAGATTCGATGCATGCCTTCACAATTTTGGGCAGTCAGGGCTCGCAAACCACCTATAATTACCTATAATTCTGAAGTGATCCTATAAAAACCTATAATACTTATTTTTTTGGGTAATTTGTTCAATTTCGCTGATAAAATTTGAAATGAATGATCCATATAACTATTAAAATAATACTTTTGCTTGAAAAAGTGCAAATGTTCGCAAAAACCAAAGCTGTGGCAGAAAGGTTTCCTCTCCTAGGTCACTGGAAATCATTACTCTATTTTATTAGAGGTTAGGTAGACTTTCGAGAGGGGCGTGAATAGCTAGTAGTGCCAAAGAAACGCAGAGGACAGGCTAAAGAACCTATGTTGCATTACATGTCAGCCTAACCTACCTATAAATTCCCTATTGTTTTGACACTAAAAACCTATAAAAAGTCCTATAAATGGATATTTTTGGACCTATAAATAAGGTTTTTGGCTTTTAAAACCTATAATACCTATAATTTTTTTGGGATATGCTCCGGGAGCCCTGTCAAGACCTTTGTAGTGTTCTTGAAGACCTCTTCAGATCAGACTAACTTTTTTCTGTAAGGGATATTCTTGATTACCTTAAATCCTAGGTTCAAGCATTTTGAGTCAAACTGTTTTTAGGGTAGGAAATCGCGTAAAATATGGATAAAACATCAATTTTGGTCATAAATGATGTCCAAAAGTGATTTCCAAATATATATATATTTTTTTTTCAAACGCAATTAATAGCCAATCATGGAACATGATTAAAAGAGGTCCTGGGGAAGTCTTTTATTATGTCAAGAAGTCTCAGGAAAGTCTTACTTCCCCAAGACCTTTGTAGTGTTCTCGAGGACCTCTTCAGATCAAACTAACTTTTTTCGATAAGGGTTGTTTCAAATGACCTGGTCTACCTAAATTAACAATGAATTAGAAGACAGGTTTCCTGCTCTCTTTAAATAAACCTTTATTCTCGCTAGTCTATCTGAAAGCGTGCGTGATGTGCAATTTTCTCCTCATCAATACTTTGTCTTCGCTGCTGTGCAAGAGAATGGCAATGTTCAAATCTGGGATTTGCGAAGACCCGATAGACACGAGCGACAATTTACCGCCCACAATGGACCCGTCTTTAGCTGTAGTTGGCATCCGGAAGATAAAAAGTGGCTGGCAACGGCCGGAAGAGATAAAGCAGTTAAAGTAAGGGTCTTTTTCTTTCATTTCTGCCATAAGCATTGTCTTTCATTTCTGTAAAGAGAACCCTAAGACAAATTAAAAAATTATACGGAATAATTTTTGTTTCATTGTCTTCATCATGTTTGAAGGTTTGGGATGTTGGTACAAAGCCCGTGCTTGAGCACTGCATCCAGACGATCGCGTCAGTGGCTCACATCAAGTGGAGACCAAAAAGGAAGCACAACATTGCTAGCAGTTCACTTGTTGTCGATTTCAGCATCAATACTTGGGATATTAGACGACCATATATTCCTTTCGCAGCCTTCAATGAACACAAAGACGTAGCTACAGGTAAGTCTTATTTTTGCACGATTTTTGCCAAATTTTCGATATCATAGTGTGGAAAGGGTTAAAATACTTGTAACATAGTTTGTACCACATGTGCTCCTCAGGGTCGTTGATGCTGAGGTGTTTAAGGGAAGATGCTTGAGCCTGCTTAAAATTATCATATAGTCTCAATGTCCTCGCATAGTATAAGAAAAGAAATTGGCTTTCCCAGTAAGAAAATCGCATAATTTGGTCAAAAATTCTAACAAAATTTAGTTAAAAAAACTGATATTACACGTATGTAGAAACAGCCTCGCAATTTTTTTCAATTTCTAAGGATTAATTTGCATGTTTAAGCATGGATAGTAAATGATGTTGTCAATCTGCATGAAAACCCATTGCAGAATTTCACTGTGCTTTTTACTTCCATCTTGTAGGAATTGGATTATTATTCATTGTATTTTTCCTTAGATTTTAAAACCCTACTAAGTAATCTGAACAGAAGAATTTTTTTATTATTTTAGGTTTTGCGTGGCGAAACGATCCGCATGTTTTACTCTCAACTAGCAAAGATTGCACTCTGTATCAGCATATCTTCCGTGACGCTGGTCGTCCTGCTGATCACGCGCCACCAGTTGGGCTTTGCTTCAATAGGGCGAGCGACATTGGCTACTCTGTTTCAGATCGCATTCTAGCAGACAACATGCCACCTCTCAAAACACCCAACTATTCGTCTACTCGCTTCCCAATCTACTTCCGAAAGTCGGCTACTCTCGTTGAACAGTTCAGTTCCGCCACTAGTTTCATCATGACCTTTTCCAAGTGCCAAAGTGATTGTGTAAGTATCAAACAACGTACCAATTCTTCCCATAAATTACATGAAGATTCAAATACTTTTAAAAATTTTATTTATTCAGGATTCTTTTGTACAAATGGCGGAACGGTACCTGTTACGTGATAAAAACAAATCATTTGCGGAACTGTGCGACATCAATGCGGGTGTGGCTTTGGATCTGAACAGGATTGATCTCTCACAGTTCTGGAAGTTGGTGAAAGCGCACTACCAACTTCCTGACTTAGTTAGCTTACTGAATGGCAGCTCCACGCTAGGAGACACCGTCTGGTCATCCACCAATGGGGATAGAGGTGTGATTTTTTTTTTTACACAAATAGTAAAGCTTGGACTCAAATCTTAAAATACGAGTTTGTTGGAAATTGGCGTATTTGGCTATAACGGTTTTTCAGGGATTCCTAAAATTAGGAAAACTATTCGCCAGCTTGGCGCAAGATCAATTTGACAAGAGATATATATTTTTGATTTAAAAATTAGAGCCAGACAGACGTACTTAGAGAATTATATAATTAGATTTTTTTTTTTGGGAGGAACACAGCTCTCAGGGGGACGACCCTTAGTGTCAGTCGAATATTTTTCCTCTCAGACGTTCGCATTTCTGGCTGGCGCACAGATGTTCAACCCAGACTATTTTAACTGATTAACAAATGTTTGATGAAATCGTCGGAGATTGTCACAGACGTTCGTGTTCGAGTCTGACTTAGGATTTTCATGGGTTGCTCAAACCCTCTACTATTAGCTATATTATAGTCTCCTGGTATTGATTTCTGTTCCTTAGGAATGGAGGTGTCCCACGATGGCAGCAATCATCATTCTAGTCGGCACAACAGTGGAAACACGATGCATAGGGGCAGCCGCCATGTTAGCGGAGCACCTAGCAGCAATGAGCGTCAACCAGTCTGCTCTGGCACCATGCATGGAGGAAGTGTGGCTCCCAGTGATGCCGACTCTGACCTGAGTGACGAAGAGCATGACCGAACTCTAACCAACATTGTCAGTGGTAAGAAAATGTGTAAAAATTGTCCCTCTATTTTTTTTTCCAAACACTTCATTTTATACATACGAGATCATCTGATTATTTTTGAAATTCAATAGTAATTGTTTAAGTCGCCTTAAATCGTCATTTCTTTTGGCTTAGAAGCTGGATTTAGTGAAATTCCTTTCATAAGGAATTCCATTTCCATCAAAAGATTTAACACTCAGTGCCAATTCTCATTGCGTATATTTTTACAAAAATCTCGTGCTATTTCAAACTTTTTTCTTAGAAAGATGAGTTTTAACTCTCTATTTGAAGAGAAATGGTAAATGCACAGTGTAAAATAAATTTTTATTGAAACACTAGTTCTGTTTTTAACACATCACATGTCTATTAATATTTTTTTCCAAAAACCAACCCTCTTAGATCGCCAATTTTTTTGTTAGATTGTTTTTCGCCTTGTTTTGCGCTCACTAAAGAGGTTTTGCCTTTTAGAGAGGAGAAGCCGTGCTGGTTATCAGGCTACTACTTCTAGCCTCTTTAGTATTGGACGTATCAACACTGGCAAGTTTTTGATTTGTTTTCGCACCGCTTCCTCCCATCGCAATTCCCTAAACCCCCTACAACTCATTTTATCCTTCTTCCTTTTGTATCTGAAACCGATCCCAGCTTTGTTTTTTGTTTTGTTTTCGATTAAGTGACCTTGTCATGGATTTATTATTTCCACAATAGTAAAAAATACTTAATTAACGTTTTTGAAATTTTGGGGAGTAATTATATCGATTTTTACTATAATTACTATGGCCAATCTTTTTTGATCTTATCGTAGAATTATGTTTTACTCTCAGGAAATTTTAGTTTTCATATTTTTTAATTTTTAATTAACGCACTTCGTGAAAGGTGTACAATTTTCAATTTAGATTTTTTGTATGAAAAAGCAAATACATAGATCATTGTCAAAAATGGGACAGGGTCACATGAAATTAGGGAAGCCTTTGCCGGGCTATTTTTTGGTGGCATTGACTTTGAACGAAACAAGTCCAAGGGAATCTTCAAGGGGTATTTTTCAAAATCGCCCACTTCAAGTAGTATTTACCAATGTACCACCCGTGAAAAACATCTTGGGTCTCGGGTGGGATTTGAACCCACATCCTTACGCTTACAGGGTCACTGTACCATTTGAACTACGCCATTCCGTCGTTGTCACGTTAGCTGGGTTCCGAAAACCTCCATGGTTAAATATCGGTTTTGGTTTTGTGCCATTGCTGAGACGATTGCGAATTTATACATTTATGATGACTTAGGTAACCAAATTAACTGGATGGCTAGAGACAGATGTTGTTATGTACCCACGTGTGAAAAGCATGTTGGGTTCCGGGTGGTATTTGAACCCACACCTTCCTCTTACAGTGACCACTCTACCACTTGAACTACAGTGGCCACGAGAGTCAAGTCTACGTTAGCTGGGGTCTGAAAACCTCAGTGGTAAAGATCAGTTGGGGTTTCGTGCTGTTAACGAAATGGTTAAAAATGGATACCTTCATGATGGCTATTAGCTAACCAAAGTAATGGGTTGATTAGAGAGGTGTTACACCTGTGAAAAAGGTGTTTGGATTTGGGTTGGCTTTGAACTGCCCTTACCAAAAAAAAGTCGGAGTTCTTGGGGAAGTCTTTCACGTGTCTTATGTAGTCTTAAGATGTCTTTCCCAAGACTTTTTTAGTGTTCTTTGAGGACCTCTTCAGATCAGACTAACTATTTTTGGTAAGGATGACAACTTTTCCACTTAGAGTAGTCACTCTATCATTTGAGCTACCTTAGCTATGTTAGCTGGGTCACTAGCGTTTACTCTTCCCTTTCTTATTTTGTTCAACAATGAGGTTGCCCTAGTGTACTTCATGATTCTTATACTTAAAGGGTATAGTTAAAGACAGTTTTTAATTTGGCTAAGGCCAGTTATATATACTTTAATATGTACATATTTGGGAAATTGCCATATTAATTTTATAATGAAACTAAAACTTTTCACGTGTTTTTATGCGCTTTAACATATTTAATTCTAGCGCGTCTTGATCTGTTTGTCTCAAAAATACAGCTCGTATTGAAAAATAATTCATAAATAGCCAGATTAAATGTAAGAGAGAATGAAGTTTGACAAAAAGAAATTAAGAAATTTCTCTTGAAGAGAATAAAACCCCATAATTTTAACGGTCATCACTATAACGAGCCACTAACCACAGACCAATGAGGGGGTGGCACCGTGGCACACATTTGAACATTTCAAGGGTGCTACAAAACTGAGGGGGCTCTATTCCGTTAAAAAGAGACCTATTTCATTTAAAGTGAGGCCGTTACTGATTTTTCATGAACTGCAAATAGAAATTGAGTAGCATTTTTGGAAAGAACGTTGAAAAACGATTCATATCGTAAAAATACTTTTAGAGGCGTGTGCTGTGACTCCCTCCAAACGTTGCTTATCTATCACATAACGTGAATTCCAAACCAAACTACCGTATACAAGAATAAGTCTGACATAGCAGTTATAAAGACAAGGAATTAGATGAGATGGGACTAGGAAAAAATGGGTTCAGATTGAAGATAGAAAACCATTAGCTCGTGAACAAGCTTTAATGAAAACGTAGAAATGTGGTGCTAAACTAAAAGTGAAAAGGTACTACTGCAAATTATCAAAAAAGAGAGTTTTGGCTTGGTACCTTAAGGTTATATACTGAAAAAAAATTTCACGTCAGTTGTTATTCAAATCAAAGAAAAGGCAGTTTCCTTTTGGTTTTAATTAACACCACCGTATCAATCCTAAATTGTCTTAAAATAAGGTTGACTGACAACATCACTCTCCCTATAAAGGTGGTAAGGAATTGGTAAAAAAAAAATTGTCAAACTCTATTCTCTCTTTAAAAGAACCATTGCCTTTCACGATGGTTTATTTTAACTTTTTTGTTGGTCAGGTATGGGCTCAAATATGGTTCAAGGAGATTTCTTTTTCGGTGACGGAGATACGGACAACCTGGCAGTCTTTGAATTCAATTCTTTGATGCCTTCAATGGACAATAACCAAGAATATGACCTTCCCACTGAGGCCTTCCAGCCCCGTCACAATATCAGAGATTATTCGCCACCTGATGATGTCGCCAATGTTACAAGTTCGCCCACCAGTTTCGATGAAGAAGAATATGAAACCGAAATCAACGCCAATCTGAGCGACGTCGAAGATCACTCAAAGTTCCTGACTTCATCTTCCCTGCTGACCGTACCCAGTTGGAATTGTCAAGATACCATCAGAGATCTACTGCTTTTCCTATCAGACAGGGTGAGTCTACCGTTGTTAACCCAAAGTTCTTTTGACCACTGTCAAGTTACCAATTTTCGAATTCAACGTAGGGCCACATTTTTTTATATATAATCCTTACAACTTATAAAAAAACATTTTATGAGCAAATGAATAGATTAATCAGATTTTTCTGGTGAAAAATAGACTTACCTGGAGTGAGACTGTCACAGATTTTTCATGATCTCAAAATAGATATTGAGTAGCATTTTAGAAATGGTCGTTTAAAAAAAATTCTAATCATATATGCATATAAATATAATAGATGTATAAAAATATATATTTTATAGGCACAATGGTCGCGTCGCTATTGTATTGTTGATTCTTGCGTGTGTTAAGGTTGTTTTCATGTAAAAGTACTTAATACTGAAAGTTACATTGGGGATCCTGCCTGAAGACTATTTCCGCCAGATAGGTGGCGACACTTTAAACAGAAGCTTCTGGAACTTTTTCAGCTGCAAAGCTACACCCCCCCTTTTCTTGTATTGAAAGATATTGTAAATCAGATTCAAGACAGAATTGACAGTGATTCTCGAGAGAGATTGAGAAGTTTTTCTGATTACGAAAGAATAACTATTGAGTTAAAACTTGGGAATGAAAGGTATATTTAATTAAGAAGAAATAAATCATCTCGTCACGAGGAAAAGGAGATTCAATGATATTCCTAACGCAAGGATAACAATTATAATAATTAGATAATATCCCTAGAATAGAAACTAGTAAGCTGAAAGGAGATAGATTGAGATTAGATAAAATAAGTGGAAACCCCTTTTTACAGGGTTACAAGGCTTCGAATTGTAAAAAAAATTGATCTAAATATTTTTGACATATTCATTTTGAAATTTCTTAAGAACATTAAAGTTTTCCACTTTTTTTCTGAAATTGGCGCGAATATAGCGTAGCAGACCTGAGACTTGGCTCACAAGTGATGTTAGATTTCTCTCAATCTTGTAAAATCCCGCCTAGTGTTACAGGCGAGAGACTCGACTCACGCCCAAAATATTCTTGGGGGAGGGGCTATCGTTCACAATTTCCCGATGTAGTGATGTATATTTTTATTATAGGGTGATGTTCAAACAGCAGTGTCGATGCTCATTATTTTGGGGGATCGTATTGCTAAACATATTGATGACATCATTCAAGAACACTGGTTCACTTCTTACATAGGTAATTAAATTTTCTTGAAACTAGTAATGATTTTAATCAACCTTGAAGATTGGTGGATAAGTTTAGAAGTGTAATGCCTAATTCTTATCGAGTTCTATTAGAATCTACTGTTACAATATGAATTTTCGATAAAGTGTTGGTACCAAAAACCAGCCAGAAGCTGGAAGGCAACCATCAGGGGTGAAACTAGTTTTTTAACTGAGGCTGCCAGGAAATTGTTGTTCTGTAATTTTCAGTCATAAATGAAGAGTTAATTGATAATTTACTTCTATTGTGTCGCTCGTCAGAGCCTAGCCTTCAGGTTATTTCAAAAGAATAACATCTGATTCGATTCAAACAGTGAATAGGGTTAGACAAAAGCGTATTCGAACCAACCGTGAGACTGTAAATTACTGCGCAATTTACCATTTTCCAAAATTAAGGCAATTTTGAAACTCTAGGTGAAACGTTTTTGAGGGGTTTCAACTAAATCTTACATTCTTTAACGTATTTAATTTATTTTCAACATTTTTTTTATATATATTTCTAGACCTGTTGCATCAGTACAAATTGTGGAATGTGGCGAACACGGTGATTCAATTAAGTGGTATTCCTGTGGTAAATAGCTTGAACCAGCAATCTACCGTGATCCAGACTCAATGCGCTTCTTGCAAAAAACCGCTCAATAGGAGTCTCTTCTGTCCTAACTGCCGAATGTTTCCTGCGCAGTGCAGTGTTTGGTAAACTATTTACTTATTGAGTGTCCACAGGGTTCATACAAACGTGGAAATATCGGGAAATTTGAATGTTAAAAAAAATCACGGAAATATCAGAAAAACCTTTAGAAATATGACATAAATAAGGGAAATATCATGGAATTGATTTACCTGTGGCTAAATTCATAGCTTATATGATGGTTTTGCAAAACCCTCTATGCACCTGTAAATATAAGGGAAATCTCTGGTAAAAACGTTGTATGAACCCTGGACCAGAATTAGCTGGATTTTTACAAGAATTTTTTTTAATAGCCACGAGGTTGTACGTGGACAGTACACGTGGTGCCAAGGCTGTTGTCACGGAGGCCACCTGCAACACATTATGGACTGGCTGGAAACTCACTCTTTGTGTCCTACAGGATGCGGCCACAAATGCGAATACACCTGATAAAGGCCATTTAACCCTACTTTATAAACCTGGTGCGTACGTTAGAGTTTCGCTCTATGTAAAAATTTCACAACTGTTAAAAAATTCTAGTATAACTGGATTTTTAATTAATTTAGATTATAAATCAATCAAAAAATAGTTTTCTGAATGACCACTTCATTAGAAAGTTTGATGTCCGATGCGAAAGCCATTGACTTTTTTAAAACTACGATGTAATGAGCGTCAAGGGGAGTAATGAAAATGGGGGTAAGCCCGAATGTCTACAACGTTTTCTGGAGAAAAGTTAAAGTAGACACGAAACCTGACTCGACTGGGACCTGTCAAATTTATCTCGTGCCAATTTCGCGAATTTCATCTTCAGAAATTGAAGAAACACCTCGAGGCTGTTCGAAAAATCAGCTTGCACAGTTATGAAAAATTTCTAATTTGGTCAAAAATATAACTTTCCCTGAATTTAAGAACTTTTATTTCAATGGCTAATTCAAACGTTATTTTCCATCAATTTATATTTTTAAATTACTCTAATTAGGCTTGCGCTGTTAAAATATTGACTCATTTGGTTCACGTTCTATAACTTGTATCATAAAAGAGCTTTTAATGCAGGAATGTGTTTAGCACAAGCTACTTTACATTTGGTCGGCGAATAAGCTTTTTTCCCCACCCTCATCAGTCTTCAAAAATGCCTAAAAAAGAATATTCTTTGAGTTTATTTTAATAAATTATATCCCTTTAAAATTTTATATAAAAACAGGAAATAAAATCATGTATAGGAACTTTAAAAATACTTAAACAATATTATTTAAAGATAATTCTGAATCTGGGCTTTCTTAGTTTATTCTGTGCAAAATTTATTCTTCTCCGGAATTTAGTGACGCATACCGTAGAAAATATATTAAGTAGTAGCCAACTAGCCATGCCCAGACCCCAGAGGAGCGCTTCGATATTCGTCCCTGAATTCGACCGTTATTGGAATGGGCTATCACATATTTGTGCTAAGTTCATCGGTGTTCACCGAGGATACCGCCTTTGTAGAAAATCCAAAATAGAGGTACAAGGGTAGTAGCAGAAGTAGATGAAACCCTCCTTTGAAGTCTACTACTCTAATGTTCGATATAGCGCTCCTCTCTGTATGGGTAAAATTCCCAATTTTACGAGATCGGAGGGGTCCTACTTCATACCCCCCTGTCTACGGAAAATTGGAAATTCTCTCTCTCCACAAACGACGACGTTTTTTTGACGAACTCCAAGGCTGCTAGAGATATTCGCTCGACGAACTCCCGCTCAGAAAATATCTACCGCTAGGAGGCGTACGAATCGCGCTTTTTGAAACTAACCCATACAGAGAGGGGTAGACAAGACCCGGGAGTAATAGACTTCAAAGGAGGGTTTCATCGGCTTCTGATAGTAGCAGATACTTCATGGTTTTAAAATATAAAACCTCAATAAAAGTTGATTGAAATTCTAGTTCACCATGGTTAATAATTTTAATATTAAAGATACCGCCCCGTATGTGTCACTGAACCTGGCCTCACCTAGCATAACGCCAAATTTATTTTTTTAAATTGAAACTTTAATTTATAAATATAAATGGTTTTCAGTATTTTAATCAGAGTTCATTGTTTAATCTAATATTTATTTAATGGAACGGCAACGAATCATACGGATGCCCTAACCCAAAATATGGACCCTTACCATAATAGTCCTCAAATTTTTAGTTTTACAGGTTTATGTCCCTCCCTTGCCATTTTTAAAAACAGGACAGCCAATGGTCAAGAGCGTCGGATGTGTGTGTAGCGGTAGCGTAGAAGTAAGTTCCGCGGGCGGCATTCCCGCCTTCTTTATAGTAAAGTGTTTTCGCGAAGCGAATTAATTTTTAATTAAATTGGAAAAAAACGCACTGTTAAATTTAGTTATCGACTCATTAATGAAAATAACGAACACTTCATGATTCAAACGTAAACATTTAAAAGGAATTCCAGTTCATCCAGAAGCGAGTGAACCCTCGGCTTCTGGTTCATCTAGTATTCTAGTGAGTGACGAGGAACGAGGAGGAAATATCCACAGATTCGGTAAGCCTTGTTACTTAACTTTAATATTGACTTCTTACGACCGTTGATTACATAACGGGCCAATAGTGGCAGTCCTGTGTATTTCTACAATTTACAGCTGTTTTGTTACGTACTGTTATTAGGAAAGAACTAGGGTGAGCTTGGCTAAGTTTGGACACTTTTTGGAAATCTAGTCCCCCTGTATTTATTACACATGACAGAAGAACGAAACCTCACTTTTGACATTCTTTATGAGATTCATAACGTTTTTTTCAATTTTAGAAACGATTAAATTTAACTTATAATCATTTTTTTAATGTAACTTAACACCCCTAAGATTGGACAAAGGGAAAGATTGGACGGGGGTCGTCAAACTTTGGACAGCAGAGGGCTAACTTTGGATAATGCTTTTTTTATTGCAAAAAAAAATAAAATAAAATAAAATTGATTCAAAACTTATAATTTTCCGTGTATTGTTCCCTAGAGGTACATTTTCAAATAACTTGAATTTTTTTTTTTTTCTTAAAATTAGCCTCACTGTTCAGATTCAGTGCATAAAGGACAAATGTAATTAATAGACTCGCTTTCAATGCCTTTTTCGCATATCACTCGTACGTCATCTGGTTTCCTCTTACTCCATAGTGGTTCAATAAACTTTAGTTAACATAAAATATACCTCGGAAGAAAGTAATCTAAAATTCAAAGTGAAAATCTAACATTATATTATTAGTTTCCTTACTGTCCAATCTTAGCCACCCCATAAGCCTGTCAGAAAAAGTGTGTCATACAAATTCTTTATTTAAAAGCCAGTAGTTAAGGTTATGAATTGAAATATAATGATTGAATCTACTATAATTCCAAGCCGCTAACCACTCTAATCGATAGAAAAGAAAAGAGACCTTATTTAAAACAAGTATGAGATGAACATTCCTCAAATTTAGTACAAGTTTAATTATGAAAAGTTAGGGTACTTCGCTATTTGTCCTCTATTTTGGAAACGCGTCTTTCAACGAACTTGTTGTATTTTTTTTGGAAAGCTTATGTGTAGGGCTAAATAGTATTACCGAGTTGCCGGAAAAATTCAGTGCAAGTTGGCAGTGATAATTAAAATAGTAAAAGTGTCCAAACTTAGACGTGTCCAAACTTACCCTAACTAACCATAGAAAATCTGGGAATCGGTTAAAGAATGTTTACAGCGCCAGTTTTCATTGATTTTCAATGATTATATTTATCACAATGAGGCTGAAGCGTGTGTATTATCACTATTACTTTTTCTACAAGGAGAGGTATTGAAAAATATGAAGTCATAAGTTGTCCGATAAGCAAAAGTACTTACTGGTACCTTTGCGCAATCAATGCTGAGATATATGGTCAAGCATATCACGGAAAACATTTAATTTTCCACTGGTTTAAGGGTTGATCATAGAAATGAATTATGTAGCGTTTGAAAGAAATTACACATTTAAAATCGCATTTGTAAATGCCTGTAAATTGCCGCACAATTTACTAATTTCCCAAATTTTGATAACTTGAGAACTCTACAACGGATTTGGAAATAGATTTTTGCAGAGCTTAGAAACAGTTTATTACGTCAACATAGTAACTGGCTATGATCAAGTCCTTGTATTGGGCAATATCAAAACAAATATTACAGATATTTTTATTGGACAATTCATAAATAGTTTTGAACAGGGTCATTCCATATGGTTGCACCTAGGCATGCAACCATGGGTCGGCAGATGATAATGAAATTTGGTACACTTGTTTCTATGCTTAAAAAAATATTTTCAGATGAAAATATAAAAATAATTGAATTTTTGGCGAAATTTAGAGTTAAACCCCAAGATTTTTAGAACGTCAGCGAAAAAAAATTATGCTCTTGGGAAAATACCAATATCTTACTGGCGCTTCGGTTGTTTCTTTGGAATTTACTCATGTTTATAGAGTAAAAGACGAGGAATCCGATGTTCATCTCGAAAATGGTCTAACTCTTTTAGTTTTTTGTTCTTAATTTTTTTAAATTTCTCGGGGGGTCCTATACTGTAACGTGTGACGTCATGTGGCCCAACTTTTAAAATTTTTATTTTCACTTTATTCAAGACCCCGAGGTCGAATCTTTCACCTAGTATATATTTGGTTCTTGGTATTGGTTTCGTATCTAACTAGTAATTAAAAACAAAAGTTTCAAATTTTTGGAATTTTTATACATAGTTTTCAGTAAAGGGGCAAAAGAAAATTCCACCCCTCTTACTTTGCTTTCATTGCCAGGTTGCCATGAGCTTGTGAGTGCAGTTCAGAACAGACCAGTTTCAAAACTGAACTGCTAGCCTTTCCCTCTGCACTCACAAGTAGTTGGCAACAGGGGGGGAACGGCACTTACCCCTTTTAGTGAAAACTATGTATATTTATAATATGTACAGGGTGTTTCGAAAATGGCGGTAGGATCGAGCTCCAGTGGGTTCTATAGGCCATTTTAAGACGAAAATTATTCGTTTCGTAACTCTTAAAGGGCACCCCGTAGGACAAAATGTCATAGAACCATAAAACCCACTGGAGCTCGATCCTACCGCCATTTTCGAAACACCCTGTACATAATATAAATATAAAAATTGCAAAAATTTGAAACTTTTGTTTTTGATTAGCAGTTAAGATACGAAACAAATACCAAGAACCAAGTATATACTAGGTGAAAGATGTGACCTCGGGGTCTTGAATAAAGTGAAAATAAAAATTTTGAAAGTTGGGCCACATGACGTCCACGTCACAGTATAGGACCCCCGCGAAATTAAAAAAAGTAAAAACCAAAAAACTAAAAGAGTTAGACCATTTTGGCGATGACCATCGGATTCCTCGCCTTTTACTCTATAAACATGAGTAAATTCCAAAGAATCAACCGAAGCGCCAGTAAGATATTGGTATTTTCGCAAGAGCAAAATTTTTTTTGCTGGCGTTCTAAAAATATTGGGGGTTTACTCTAAATTTCGCCAAAAATTCAATTATTTTTATTTTCATCTGAAAATCTGGGAATCCTAGTTTTTTAAGCATAGAAACAAGTGTACAAAATTTCATTTACATCTGCGGACCCATGGTTGCATGCCTAGGTGAAACCATATGGAATGACCTAACACGAAGACGCTGCACTTTGGTAGTAAAATTAAAATTTATTAAGCGTGACAATGCTTCGAAGTAAGATTTTCATCATCAAGTCTATTACTTGGCTTTATTTTGCGAAGATATTGGAGGCATTAAAAATCAATATTTCTTTTTTAAACTTTAATCCAAACTCGTTTAAGATATTGGGGTACAAAAAGTTTCATTGGTGTTCATTGTGTAACCAGTAAAGCAGACGCAATTTGAGGTGTCATTGGGTCCCAACAGGCACATATGCTCGCATGTTTTCAAGTCGCAAGAATTATTTCCTAATTAGAGTATAAATTGTAAATAATAGTTTCGGTGAAATAACTGTTAATACGCCTCGTACTTCTTACGAACTCGGTCTCGATCGAACTTGTCACGAGGACTTTGAGAATTTTCACCTTTTCCGAAGCGATTTTCTTCATTCCATTGTAGTTTCGTTTGTTGGTGTAGTAAATGTCGAGTGAGTTTCTTTGACTCCAGTAAATATTGTCTTCGTAAACGGAAATAGATATTGGGTCTGAAAGATAACATGCATTAGATAATCAAGATTAAATGATTGGTTGAAAAGCTTTTAAGATTTTGAAAGATCAAAATATCGGAAACCGCACCTTTGAATGCGGGATTGGAGTTAGAATAAGCCAATAAAATTTTCCTGACTTTGCCATCGAGGGAAACCATTTCAATCTTGACTAGAAGGGAATCAGCCCAGTAAAGGAGACTAGATGTCTCGTCGAGAAACATATCGGAAGGACGACCCACGTTCGACGTGACGAAAGGGACGCAGCCACCATGGCCGTCCATCTTAGACTTGTAGATTCCGCGGTGACGTTCGCGCAAATTGATGTAGTAGAAAAACCTGCGACGGTGCGAGTTCCAAAATTTATTGAGAAACAAATGCGTTGAAGTTCCAACGTAAAGTTTAAAATACTTCGGTATACACTGAGACTCGATTTGGGCCTTGTCAAATTGATCTAGCGAATTTGACAAGACTCGAATCGAGTCTGCGTTAAATTATGACTTGCCTGTTTTTCGTGTCCAAAACAATGGTGGAAGGTACGTGCGCGGTAATATTCACGAGAGTCCTTCTTGACGCTTCGAACATGTCATAAACGAAAACCGCCGATTGCTCTGAATCTGTTACATACAACTTCTTCGTGACACGGTCTATGGCCATATCTCCCGGATTACCATCATCTATGTCTATTAAAATCCTCGTTTGGTTTTGTCCTAGAGGCAGACTTACAACGGCGCCTCCTTTAGAATACGTTTCGAGAAATATAATCTCTCGAGTAGATGCCCAGTAAAAGAACCTTTTTAAAACAGCATTCGTTCGTCTTGTTAAGTTGAATTTGTCGTCAGTTCCTGTTAATTGCAAGATAATATCGTTGTTCTCGGTGACGTAGATCGTTTTAGTATTCCCTTCTAAAAAGATAACCGAATATAAGTTGTATTATGGTTAATTTAAGACGCTAATTCTGAAAAACCTGATTACCAAACAATTCCGATTTTTATTAATATCAATGATTTTTAAGGCGGTAGTCAGTGGGTAACTCAACAAAAAGGGTCATTTGTATTTTTAAGCGAACTACAAACGCTATCAATTTGTGGTTTTCAATTAAAATTTTATTTAAATCTTCTTTAGTGATCATGATGTAATTTTGATAATTATAACGCGAGATATTAGCGAATCTTGTTGAAAAATAACTTATCAACATTTTACCATTACCTATTATCTCGCGTTCTAATATAGCTAGATTCAACTTCCTACGAACCGTAAAAATGTGTTTTTTCATCGTACTAAATAACCCTTTACTACCGCCTTAAAGAAACTTTAATGTAAATTCGTTTTTGTAACCGTATAAACCCTGAATTATGTCGAGTTTGCATTTACCCCGCGCTTCGCAGGTGTTTGGTTGTCCTTCTGGCATTACGTATCCTAAAGCACATTCGCAAGTGTAATTTCCTACGTTGTTCAGACACGTCTGACTGCACACGCGAGGAATCTTCGAACATTCATCAACATCTGCGAATTAATAAAGCGTAAGCTGATGTTGCGAGTCAACGGTATAATTAGTTCTAAAATCGGTTAGTTACGCGGTAATTTACCGTTTCACTGTAATTTTGAATTTCTGTGATTTTTAAATGCGGAGTTCCTCTTTCAAACGCTTCAAAGTTCTTATTTCTAACCAAAAGAAACTGTTACACTGCACTCGTGAAAAATGCTATGTTTTCACGATACGCTTGACCATTTGAGATTGATTTATATAACGCGTGAACACATGCGCGACGCTTAAAATGATTCCTGGCGATTTGAATATCGGTTTGATTTTATCGTTTCAAATCGGTTAAGAAATGCTAGTGTGATTGTAGCTATTGTCAATATAAATTATTGCAATCCTGCGACTAAACCGTGCCTGTTAATTATACTTATTCCATACAATTTGCGCAAAACGGCTAGTTTTTAGTTACTTTTTTTGCTACGATTAAGGCAAACTTTGAGTATCAACCCTTACATTACCAGGGTAAATTACCGATTTAGAACTCTCGGAATAATAAATTCTAGTCATTGGTTTGTTACCACTGCATGTTTTTCCATTGCCATTAAGTTGATAGCCGCTACTGCAGGAGCAAGAAAATGAACCAGGATTGTTTATGCAGATCTGTTCGCATTTACACACTGCTGAGTCACTGCACTCGTTAATATCTATAGAAACATTAAAATATTTTTGATAATTTTATTAAAGGAGGAAACGCTTAAGGTATTAAGCTTTAGTTTTAAAAAATGGTAATAGTGCGAGAAAGCTTTCGACCTCGTAAGGTCTTCTTCAGTCTAATCAGGGCAAAAGATTTTATAAGTTTTAAAGCCAAGAAAATCAATAAAAATAACACAAAATTAAGGTGCAAAAAGATTTCGCAACAAAAATACATTTGCGTCAATGCCGGCAGTGGATTTAGTTACGAACGAAACGAAATGACTTTAAAATTCTACCTCAAACTTACTTGACGCTAAGGGAACCCAAATATTGATTCAAGATGGTAGGGCCTTAATAAATTTCATACCGTACCAATAATTGTCTGTAGAGTTCCAAAGATGGTTCGCTATGCCATTAGTGAAATCCCTACCTCCTACGCAATTGGCACGTTCTTTTAAGCGAATTTTCAGCTAGCTTTTGGTCTCCCCTAAGCAGGATTCTCACCAAAATCCGAAAATAAAATAGAGAAATAGTGGACTTTCTACTTAAAAAAGGGTAAAATAGGGACCAAAATTCTATAAATGGGAACCAAATATTGACCAATGAAAAGCCGTAGTTCTTGATTCCGATCGGGTATGTATCCGTTGCGACATAAAACGGGTCGGGTGTAATGTTCAAAACTTCATACTACCTTACAAGTCGGGCTGACTATTTTTTTATAGTCAAGCTGACCTTGTCAGATGACTAAAGTCGGATAATATGAACGCGAAATTCCGTAGAATTCTGCTTTTACCTATGCAAGTAGACGCGTCGTCATCGAGTACGTAGCCATTTCTGCAAGAGCATCTGAATCCCCCGGCGTAATTTGTGCAAATTTGTGAACAAGGATTGTTCTCGCATTCGTCTATATCTATATAACACAGATATAAAAGTGTTCATTGGGCTAAAAATCATATTTCCTATGTTCCTTTAGATAGATGGTTGACCCTTCAAAACTTTTTAGCCGTACCCTCAACCCTTGTAACAGACACTAGCCTCACCCACTAGACTGTTACGATACGCAACCAACACATTAATTAACAATGTCCGTAAGGCTCCGTCAACTTGGCCCCCCCGATAACCGAATCGAAATTCTCCATCCCTATAATTTTGCTCCCCTTTTGCTCTATTTTGCTCCGTTATTCATTAATTTTGCACCCCCGCCCCTTTATAGTTATTTAAATTTTAATTGGGGGGGCTAAGTTAACATTCAGCCCCCCCACTCCTAACCAATCCCCTTTTGATGGGGCCGCCAGATCCGCTTTGTTTTGCTCCGTTATGCTCCACAAAAACTATATTTTGCTCCCTCCCCCTAGCCGAGATAATTAATTTTTTATTGGGGGGGCCAAGATAACGGTTGCCCCCCCAGTCCACCAAACGCTTTTAAACTTGAAATATATATTCTCGCATTAATGCTCCAACGATTAGAACCGTTAGTACAATTTGCTCCATAAGCGTTAATGAGTTAATTATAGTTTAATTCGGGGGCCAGATTAACAGTTAGCCCCCCCAAGTTCCCCGATTAGTCCCATATTCTAAAGTCATAAAGTATCCAAAATGCTCTGCTGAGCATTTCTTCAAAACATTTTGCTCCATACTTAATGCGAAGTTATTTAACTTTTAATTGGCGGGGCCAAAGTAACGTATGGCCCCCCCAAACTTCTTCGATGTAAAATAATAAAATAGCCATTATGTAGGCCTTAATTTGCTCCACCTAACTGCGCTAAAATAAAATTTTGCTCCATAATTAATAAGAAGTTATTTAATTTTTAATTGGCGGGGCCAAAGTAACGTTTGGCCCCCCCAAACTTCTTCGATGTAAAATAATAAAATAGCCATTATGTAGGCCTTAATTTGCTCCACCTAACTGCGCTAAAATAAAATTTTGCTCCATACTTAATAAGAAGCTATTTAATTTTTAATTGGCGGGGCCAAAGTAACGTTTGGCCCCCCCAAACTTCTTCGATGTAAAATAATAAAATAGCCATTATGTAGGCCTTAATTTGCTCCACCTAACTGCGCTGAAATAAAATTTTGCTCCATACTTAATCAGAAGTTATTTAATTTTTAATTGAATTGTCCATATTTTCCATGTTTTTCAACGGATTTTCCAAAACTCTTGTTTTTTATATAGACCTATAGTTGCTCTTTCGATTGGTGTGGATTTTGTCTAAATCGCTTAAAAATCAAATGTTTTGTGTCCATTTGAATCCAATAATCTTTGATTTTCAGTGTTTTTGCTTAATTTTAACCCATTTTATATTTGTCACGTTTTGGCAATTTAGACACAATCAAATTCATTCGAAAGAGCAAATAATGGACAGTCTAAATAATAAGAGTTTTCAAAAATCCGTTGAAAAACAAGAAAAATATGGCCAATTCAAGAAATCATACAATATCAAAATATTCAAATTTCAGATTTTAAAAATTTGCATTTTGATATTAGATGTTTTTTGAATTGTCCATATTTTCCATGTTTTTCAACGGATTTTACAAAACTCTTGTTTTTTAGATAGACCAATATTTGCTCTTTCGATTGGGGTTAATTTTGTCTAAATCGCTTAAAATCAAATGTTTTGTGTCCATTTGAATCCAATGATCTTTGATTTTTAAGCGTTTTTGCTTAATTTTAACCCATTTTATATTTATCACGTTTTGCAAATTTAGACAAAACAAAAGTCATTCGAAAGAGCAAATAATGGACAGTCTAAATAATAAGAGTTTTCAAAAATCCGTTGAAAAACAAGAAAAATGTGGCCAATTCAAGAAATCATACAATATCAAAATAGTCAAATTTCAGATTTTAAAAATTAGCATTTTGATATTAGATGTTTTTTGAATTGTCCATATTTTCCATGTTTTTCAACGGATTTTCCAAAACTCTTGTTTTCAAGATAGACCAATATTTGCTCTTCCGATTGGGGTTAATTTTGTCTAAATCGCTTAAAAATCAAATGTTTTGTGTCCATTTGAATCCAATAATCTTTGATTTTTAAGCGTTTTTGCTTAATTTTAACCCATTTTATATTTATCACGTTTTGGAAATTTAGACAAAACCAAAGTCATTCGAAAGAGCAATTAATGGACAGTCTAAATAATAAGAGTTTTCAAAAATCCGTTGAAAAACAAGAAAAATATGGCCAATTCAAGAAATCATACAATATCAAAATAGTCAAATTTCAGATTTTAAAAATTCGCTTTTTGATATTAGATGTTTTTTAAATTGTCCAGCTTAAAAATCAAAGATTATTGGATTCAAATGGACACACAACATTTGATTTTTAAGCGATTTAGACAAAATTAACACCAATCGAAAGAGCAAATATTTGTCTATCTAAAAAACAAGAGTTTTGGAAAATTCGTTGAAAAACATGGAAAATATGGCCAATTCAAAAAACATCTAATATCAAAAAGCGAATTTTTAAAATCTGGAATTTGACTATTTTGATATTGTATGATTTCTTGAATTGGCCATATTTTTCTTGTTTTTCAACGGATTTTTGAAAACTCTTATTATTTAGACTGTCCATTATTTGCTCTTTCGAATGAATTTGATTGTGTCTAAATTGCCAAAACGTGACAAATATAAAATGGGTTAAAATTAAGCAAAAACGCTTAAAAATCAAAGATTATTGGTTTCAAATGGACACAAAACATTTGATTTTTAAGCGATTTAGACAAAATCCACACCAATCGAAAGAGCAACTATAGGTCTATATAAAAAACAAGAGTTTTGGAAAATCCGTTGAAAAACATGGAAAATATGGACAATTCAATTAAAAATTAAATAACTTCTGATTAAGTATGGAGCAAAATTTTATTTCAGCGCAGTTAGGTGGAGCAAATTAAGGCCTACATAATGGCTATTTTATTATTTTACATCGAAGAAGTTTGGGGGGGCCAAACGTTACTTTGGCCCCGCCAATTAAAAATTAAATAGCTTCTTATTAAGTATGGAGCAAAATTTTATTTTAGCGCAGTTAGGTGGAGCAAATTAAGGCCTACATAATGGCTATTTTATTATTTTACATCGAAGAAGTTTGGGGGGGCCATACGTTACTTTGGCCCCGCCAATTAAAAGTTAAATAACTTCGCATTAAGTATGGAG
This sequence comes from Odiellus spinosus, assembly GCA_963920705.1. NCBI lineage: Eukaryota > Metazoa > Arthropoda > Arachnida > Opiliones > Phalangiidae > Odiellus > Odiellus spinosus. The sequence goes on along the minus strand of OY987238.1, from coordinate 8,080,816 downwards.
CAAAATGTTTTGAAGAAATGCTCAGCAGAGCATTTTGGATACTTTATGACTTTAGAATATGGGACTAATCGGGGAACTTGGGGGGGCTAATTGTTAATCTGGCCCCCGAATTAAACTATAATTAACTCATTAACGCTTATGGAGCAAATTGTACTAACGGTTCTAATCGTTGGAGCATTAATGCGAGAATATATATTTCAAGTTTAAAAGCGTTTGGTGGACTGGGGGGGCAACCGTTATCTTGGCCCCCCCAATAAAAAATTAATTATCTCGGCTAGGGGGAGGGAGCAAAATATAGTTTTTGTGGAGCATAACGGAGCAAAACAAAGCGGATCTGGCGGCCCCATCAAAAGGGGATTGGTTAGGAGTGGGGGGGCTGAATGTTAACTTAGCCCCCCCAATTAAAATTTAAATAACTATAAAGGGGCGGGGGTGCAAAATTAATGAATAACGGAGCAAAATAGAGCAAAAGGGGAGCAAAATTATAGGGATGGAGAATTTCGATTCGGTTATCGGGGGGGCCAAGTTGACGGAGCCTGTCCGGAACGTTTCCCAGATTGTTCTAGAAGGTTCCAGAAAAGTCTAGAAAATTCTGCGAAACTCTGCAATTTTCTAGACCTTTCTAGAACTTTCCAGACTTTTCTGGAACATTCTGGAACATTCTAGGAAAAGTTACACCCGTATGGACATTGTAAATTAATAGTATTTGATGATATATATATATACTGAGAATTGTAACAGATTGTGTTCGAGGAGAGTTGGTACCGACCATTATGTTATCCAGACCAACCATTATGTAATAAAAGCGTCTTAAATGATATATTTACCGGTACAATTAAATACGTTTTGTATTTTATATCCAGTTTTGCAAAGACAATGAAACGATCCCACGGAGTTTACGCAAAAGTCGCTACACGGGTTGTTAGCGCATTCGTCGATATCTGAAATAATGCTAGTTAAATTAACATTTGATCGTTGCGCTTGGGATATATTAAAATATTTTTTGAGGTACGAAATAACGAGTACATTGCGCAACTGTATAGCAAAAGAAAGCTGAATCTTAGACACTAATTTTAATTTTTAAATATATGAGGCTACTTTTGGGAAACCTGAAAATATCAGGAACGATCATTGATTAAACCTGGACATAGCTTGGAAGTTAAACCATATCTAGAAAATTATTATTGAGAGGGCATTATATTTCTGTAAGGAGGTCAAACTGAGGCTTTTAGTAACAAAACCAAGTTTTCTTTATGAGACCCGCTTTATTTTTCAATAGGGATTGCCCACGTGGCTACGGGCCGGTTTTTTTTTTGACAGGTTATTAGCTAGTTTTCTTACATATTTTGTTGAAAGTGTTGTGTACCTTGGGGACCCTCGTTACTTCGGGCCTACTCTATGAACTAAATCAGACTACTCGTTTTTGGTTAGATTATGCTAGTTTAAGTTATACGTGTTTTATCTACTCGGAGGGGTAAAGTTTGGTTCTCCCAATTTGATTTTAAGTTACCTTTGCAAGCTCTGCCGTTCTTAGCCAGTTTGTAGCCGCTGGTACAGGCGCAAGAGAATGAACCCAGTTTTTTCACGCAGATTTGCTCGCAGTTCAATGATGAATCACTACACTTGTCGACTTGGAAATGAAATAATATAAACATTTCAATTTAATAAGACGTCAAAACTTTAGTTTAGACAAAGTATAAATTTACCTAAAAGATTAACGAAATGCCCTGTTTTCTAAAATAATTAAGCAATTGATAAAAATAATTTGTTTTACCTTTGCAATCTCTACCATTCTCGGCCAGTTGGTATCCGTAGTTGCACGCGCATGAAAATGAACCTTGGTTGTTTACGCAGACTTGTTCGCAATTGTTCAATTTCGAATCGCCGCATTCGTCAATATCTATCAGTTCTCGACCGAAATAAATTAGTTGACAGTTTTTAAAAGGAGTTATCCGAATTTCTTAATCGGTTTGAAACGGTAAAATCAAACCGATATTCAAATCGCCAGGAATCGTTTTAAGCGTCACGCGTTCACGCATTATCTTTATAAATCGATGTATCGTAGCTTCATCTATCGGTTGTTGAAACCAAATCGGTACGAAACTGGTTCCCGAAGCAGTTTCAAGAAATCGAATCAAATCGATTCAAGAAAAGACTGTTTCCAGTTCCCACGACTAAAGCGAAACGTCTTGATACGGTTTAAATCGATTCTAAGGCCTAGTATGAACGCGGCTAATAACGCGCGAGTATAGGGAGACAGCGAAGAGCCAAGGGGGGAAAGAAAGCCTGACGTCATGGAACCCCCTTATTGGGGGAGCGTTTGTAATGGCTAATACTGTAACTTCCTCACTAAGGGGATGACACCGAGGTTAAAGATAGAAACCTCTGACGTATCAATGTCTCCCTTGCTGACTCCCTATAGGTTTGTTCTTTAAACCTCATGGGGAAAAATGTTTAGCTCGTCTACGAGCCCCCGGTAAACTCTCTTAAGAGTTATGTAATTCTCCACGCCAAGAACTAAATTTTGAAAACCGCATGGTGAAACTAATTTGTTATTACCAAAAGTCTCACCTTGTTCCATAAAAGTAAACAACGCCTCGTAGCTTAATACTATGTAAATGTACGAGACACTCTAGCGGGCCACAGTCGCTGTAACTAGTGGACGGAGGAAGCGCCACTCTTTGGAAAAATTACGGAATTGGAAGGGTAACAATATTTCCAAGCGCGGCCCGCCTAAATTTCGTTCCTCTCCTGAATCAAAATATCGAGGAAGAGTTCAAATCACTCGAGCCAGACAGGGATGGTGACTTATTTCGCTCTTTTAAGAGATGTGCTATGACTAAAACTTGTCCTTTGGGCTTTCTGATATGGTTAAGCTACACGAGGCGTTGTTTTCTTTTATGGAATTAAGTGATAGACTTTTGGTATTACAATAAATTGCACAGTTCCACAGTTGTTGGCTTAAAAAGTTACCTTTGCAAGGTTGGATCGATACCTCTTAGAGAGATATCATAATAATCATAATTTAGTAAAGTTCAACCGTTCATTTACCTACGCAGAAATTTCTATTTTTTGTGTAATTGTATCCTGGTTGAATGCAACTCAGCCGATGATTTTCTTTATCAAATTTTAAACCCTTCTGCTTAAAAAACTCTTCTCTCGATGCATCCTTATCTGGAAGAAAATATTTACGTATCCAATTATAATTTAGCCATACGATTCAATCGCCTAGCTATAAAATATCGCGCATAATCCTACAAGACGTTCCCCAGTGTTTATATAACACCCCAAGTTTAAAATACAGACAAAACTCCTCCCCCAGTAAATATAGGTCACACTCAAAGATTTCTTAAAAAGCGATTAACGGAACGTAAAAACTATGTTAAACAAAAGGATACTACTAAAGCTTTAGCTAACCACTTAGAAAAAAACCCGGATCATAAAATTAATTGGAATAATTATAGATTGGTAGGCACAGAAAATAATTTTTATAAAAGACTATTTAAAGAAAGTTTGTATATTAAAAAAATTAGGGAAATAAAATTTTGAACCAGGGAGTGTATAAAAAATTGGGGAAAACTCGTATAAAAAATTAAATACGTGTTACAGTGGAAACAAAAAATTGGTTAAAAACAACATCGTTGTCCCCTGGCGGAAACGTTATGTAGAATTAAAATTTAGATTCATTATAGCAAGGAGGATCAGAGAAGGAGAGGAAATGTGGGGCTGCGTTGAGTAAGAGAGAGAAGAGCCAACCTCCCACTCGGGTGGAAAGGGGGGATAGGAAATTCTCGAGGTAAACTGTTGTCACGTGGTCGCTAGCTAGCGCGTCTCATAAAGGATTCGTTTTACCCACGCGACAACATTTTACCACGAAACGTCTCTACCCCCGTTCTCCCAGAGTGGGAGTTTAGGCCGACGCAGTAGGAACCGCGCCGTCCCCACATTTCCTCTCCTTCTCTGATCTTCCTTGATTATAGATTGCTTGAAAAGGGGTCACGGCCCAAAAGCTCGCAGGATGCCGGGAGTGGTGGCGCACTCCTGTAAACTGGCGTCTCAGTGGCAAGGTCTGGGTATTGTCCTGATCGAATCGCAGGTCCCCTGTCCATAGGGAGTGTTGCGAATGGTCCGCAACGGTATGGTCCTTCCTCTTCCCCTTTCCCTTCTCCATCCGTTGCGTGGGCAATTCCCAGTCCTCACACCTGCGTAGTTTCTAAACTCATCTGACCCTCCCATCGCTCGTGGCTATGAACTTAGCCCCCAGTACGGGTGCAAAAACATCCCTGTTACGCACCGATAAAGCTCGCAGGATTTTAAAATGTTAAAGATTTTAAACTAAAAATAAAAATATGCCACGAAGTATCCGCCTCGTTTTCAAATGTAATTTTATCACAGTACCGTGGACACAATGTTTTTTAAACTAAAAGATCTAAACCCTGATTTTGACATAACTTTTATGTACCGGCCCATGGCTAGAAGCTGGTCATGGTACGTAGAAATGGTAATAGTTTTAAAACTAAATAAAATAAACTAAAAATAGCTAGTGAATATGCAAATTGATCCAAGTCTTATACCAGACGTGCAGAAATCTTCATCGCTTCCATCAGAATTACAGTCTTTTTCACCGTCACAAAGCCACGCGTAAGATATGCATTTGTCATCAACAGGACAAGGCAAATACGAGGGGAAATAACACTGGATTGGCGATATTTGTTCTGGAACATAAATTTTGCTAGTTAAGTAAATATAGAATAACACCGAAGAAGCTAGTAAAAGATTTTATTTCGATGGCTTTGAAACAAGTTAGTTTTGAAAGGTTTGGATCCAAACCATGACAATTTTAATTTCGGTCTAGTTGCGATAAGAAATGTATATTATAACGGTGCTATTTTAATATTACGTCTTAATATTATTCGGCACCCGAATCCATGCTCGGAAACATTTGACCTTTGACCCGATGAAATACAAATCAAAGATCAAGTAATTTGTTAGTTCAACTTTTCGCATATATAATTTTTTGCTTCTCCCCACGAATTGTTTGCGTCTAAGGACAATGCGTGGATCACGGATAAAGTTTAAGTTTCTTTACCTATGCAGTAGTGTCGAGTTCCCGTGTATTGGTATCCTGGTTGAATGCAGTATAGTGCGCTACCGTTAGTGTATTTTAGACCCTTTTTCCTTAAATAGTTTTTCCTTGATTTTTCTTTATCTATAAAATTTAGAAAAATATACGAAATGTATTTGAATCGGTCTCTAATTTTATCACAAGGGAGGGAAAACAACCAAATTATAATTTAATTACTGAATTCGTATTACCAGAAATACCGCTATTAATGTTTTGCAAAGTATGAAACTGAATTTGGAACTTCGTTTTCAAATAGTTTGAAAATTAATCATTTTAAATATTTCTTAGGTAACGAACTATGAAATATAATATTACCATAATTAATCCGAAGATATAATATTACCATAATTAATCCGAAGGTATAATATTAGCATAATTAATCCGAAGGTATAATATTACCATAATTAATCCGAAGATATAATATTACCATAATTAATCCGAAGATATAATATTACCATAATTAATCCGAAGATATAATATTACCATAATTAATCCGAAGATATAATATTACCATAATTAATCCGAAGATATAATATTACCATAATTAATCCGAAGATATAATATTACCATAATTAATCCGAAGATATAATATTACCAAGTGTGGCCATTTTTATTCCAATCTATAATTTCTTCTAGCCGAATTTCCCAATTGTGATACTTAACTCCTAATTATCACGTGACTTTTGTCGAGTTTGACCCATGATTTTTATTCACACATAGGCTGATAACTTTCAGAGGTCCCCATTCGTAGCTGACTTTTTTCGCTCGACAGTAATTAAGAGCCCCCCCCCCCCCCCCCTTTGAGAGGATTTTCAAGCCCCTGGAAATCGTTTGTTTTCTGGGCCACTTTGAGTGGATTTTCGGGCCCCTTTGAAATTTACACGTAGGCCATAGCCTACACAGCCTACCCCTTGCGCCGCCACTGAGTGTAACTTCTACCCTTGATAATACTGTAAAAGTAGTCATCAGTGTAAAAACTCCCAGATACTAAACATCAACTTGTGATTTCGGGGATTTAGGAAATATTATCCTCGCGTCTTACCGGAAGTGCAGAAATCTTCATCGCTTCCATCTAAATTACAGTCTCTGACACCGTCACAAAGCTTAGTGTAACGAATGCATTTTTCGTCGACTGCGCAAGGCAGATAATTGTTATATTTACACTGTATTGACCATGTTATTCCTGGAATAGAAAATATCATAAGCTTACAAGATATAAGATGATTAACCGCTGGGGATTAGATCATATATAAGTTAAAGCTTTGACTAGAGTTCTAAAAACGCCCTAAAACTATAAATAACCCCTACGCTCGTGAAAAAGGTCATGTTTTTTATGATGATTGAGTTATAGAATGATAACGATTCCTTAAAGTCCTTAAAGGGATAATGCAACCTAACTAAAAGTGAAAAAATTAACGACCAAATATTAAACTAGAAATAAATTTAAAACTCACCCGGAAAATAGGCTTAGCGGGATTCATGGAGATCATGATTTCCTCGCGTATAAAGTCTAGCGACCAATCGAACGCGATTGTAAGTCTCGTGGAGATCTCGCGTGAACGAAGGCCTTTGTTCATTGGTCGCTAGACCTTACACGGAAGCGATTCAGCTAATCTCCACGAATCCCTCTAAGTCTATTTTCCGAGTAAGTTTTAAATTTATTTCTAGTTTTTATTTTTATAACTTTTTATTATTGAATTAGGCCTATTTAAACGATAAGTAATCGATGAAAAAAGCCAATTAGGTTGAATTCTCCCTTTAACACGAATTATTGATTTAAAAGGTTAAACTTTGACCTCATTTATTCCAAAAAGTTTCAAATTTTAAAACCAGAGCATATCGTAAATTACCATTATCCTGGTAATTTCCCACTTAAATCACCAGGGTAAGTTACCGAGCAGAAGCCGTCACAATTGGTTTTTATCGAAATGATGTATTTATGCTAATTAGTTCGCATGAACAACGCTAATGTACATTAACCGAAAAATACATTTGGTTTTCTAAATTCTAAAGATTCTTCTTCGCTCTCCCGTTAATTGCGAAATAATTAATTTATTATTATTATTTGAAAGTACTCACCAATTAGACTGCAAGTCCAAGCCAAGTCAAATACGCACTTCATCATTAAATTAAATGTATAATTACCAACCAATAAGATTGTTCTAATATCTCAACTTAAAACAACCGTGTTATTTAGAGTTTCCTTTCGCGGAATACTTTATAAGTTTAAACTATTTTAATGAGAAATTATCTTAACGCTCTTCGCCAATAAGATATTCTTTAGAGCTCGACTGGGAATATGGGTTTTAAAATAAGAACAAAATCAAATAACTCAAGAGACTCATTCTCGAAGATATTTAATTTCGAAAGCTTGCTTCGTATTGTTTTAAAAATATGAAAAAAGTTATTGGAAACACTAGGTACATATTAGCCAGTTTTGTATTGCTTATGCAGTTCATTTGACTATAGATGCATTGGTGAGACCAAGTTGATGGCGCTTACGATTGGTTCTCTGCGAATATGCTCTGGTTACTAATGGTAATTTAGTACCCTTCAAATGATGTAACTTATTTGGAACGAAGTAAACCTAGATTATAACAATTGACACAATATAGCTAGGAGATTAGTTTTAATACTCTTAGAACCATAAGCCTATAAAGTCACCCGTAAGTGTCAAACGAGGGTCGTTTTAGCGTTAATGACTGGCCAATCTCGTGACTCAAATCCATCTATTGGTGGGAGCTTGAAACTCTCCCAATGCATGCTAAGATATCCTGTTTCCTGTCAGAATCAACTAGGTTTTGTCCGCGAGGTGGCGTAAGGCTTCAAATTTCTATTTCTCTCTCCTGTATTGTGCCGAATACGAAGGGCTCTATGGGGAACTCAAATTTATGGGTGAAAAATTAATAGGCTTATGCTAGAACTAATATCTCCCTAAAATGCAGCGAGGTATAGGATATCGTAAGAAAAATAAATATTATTAACTTGATACGAGCTACTGATGTGTCATCAGATATTATCCGTTTTCGTTTAAATATTGTATTTCTCATACTTGGTTACTTAAAAGGTGACACACGCTCTAAATCGCAATAGAAATATATTTAGTTTTATTACATTTAAGGCGTTTAGTAAAGGGTTATTTAGTTCGATGAATACACACGAGATGGTACTGGTTTTCAGAATAGGGGTCTCAATTTTTCTGAGGGTAAGGATTGTTTAGGTATGATTTATTTCCCAGTCTCCCAAACTCTCTCCTACCTCTTTACTCAGTATCCCGCCTCTTGCGGCGGGTGGGCACACTGTAGGTCAGACGGTGCTCTACGGGTCTCGGATAATAGACTATCGTGGCGACATCTTAGAGTTTAAGCGTTAAGTACCGTTATAATATACATCTCTTATCGTAACTAGAGAGAAATTAAACTTCAAATTGTCAAATTATACCCACGAACTACGTCTGACTTTTATGGTTCGTCGGAAATAAAGTTGAATAATCTAGCGATATTAGAACGTGAGATAATATAGGTACTGATAGCTTTTATGGTTCGCCTGATAATAGGTACAGCGAATGACCCTTTTTATTTGTTGAGTTACCCATTGACTAGTGACTGCCTTAAAAGTTTCCCAAAATACTAACTTCGATCCTACTGTTTTTTCCTCCAAATCATCGTCGAAAACCCCATAAATTTGGAGTACAACTGATCAACTGGCAACCCAGAATGATAAAGGTTTTACTACTTTTGTCTCCACAGTTTAGGAAATTCCAAAGTTAGGGGGGAGGCAATATAACCAAGCGCGGCCCGCCTAAATTCCGTCCTTCTCTCCGGACTCAAAATATCGAGGAAGAGTCCAAATCACTCGAGCCAGACAGGGATGATGACTTTTTTTAGCTATTTTTGAGAGATGGGCTAGTACGTTTACCTGGGCCTTTGCTGATAGTATTGTTACTTTCATGGAATAAAGTAACGTTGAATATGGAACTTTGACGTCACATTTCGCTCCTCATTCGACCTACAGATCCACACGCTGGAATCTCTCCTCTCGTTTTATTTTAGAATGAGACGGCGCGCGTCAGTGAGCCTCGAGTCTTCGGATGAGAAAGACGTGTTGAGAGCGAGTTGGGAAACTGGAGAGCAAAGTGCCACAGGGACAGGATTAAAGACGCGGTACTTGCACGAGAAATTTCCATCTGTCCTTAAAGAACGGGAGATATTTTTAAGAACTAGTTATTTTTCGAGTGCAGTTCTTTAGTCTTTAAAAATAAAGCCTGGTTGTGCGTGTAGTGGAACGATTTTTCTTGGAATACATTTTTCCTTTTATCCACGATCATGCTTTGGATATTAGCCTTTTTGCTCGCCGGTGAGTAATTTTTCTTATAAAGCGATAGTTGCACCAAACCCGTACGTGGAAGAAAACCTACTTTCTACAACGTATTTATGATATTAAGATATTTTATTAAAGATAGCTAAGCGAAGAACAATTACTAAGTAAACAAAGTTTTAAAATTTGAATTCCAGGGTGACCACTTTTCCTATATTTCCTATTTTTTTACTTCCTTCCTATTTTCTCCTATAATTTAATGGCAATTCCTATAATCTCCTATATTTCTACTCAAAATCTCTAGTTAAGGGTAAAGTTATAAATCATACTGTCAGCTGTGGCTGTATAAGATTATTTTAGCTTAACTGTACATTTTCCAGTTAAAATAGTCTGTAAAATTCCATACTTTTTAAGCAAATTGGATCATATTAATACCATGTTTAAACCGCTGGCGAGAGTTGTGATGCAATAATAAACATGGTTCCTACTTTTAATTATTTTCCTATTTTATCATATATTTTACACTTATTTATTCCTATTTTATCCTATATTGTACATAAATTCTTCCTATATTTTCCTATATTGTACATAAATTTTTTCCTATATTTCGCAAAGACATTTCCTATATAGGATTTTCAAATTTTCAGTGGTATTATTTTTTTTTTGGGTCGTTCCAAGACTGTATAGGTCAACCAAATATTTGTTTTTCTTACCACTCACGTCAGCAATGTCAGTTCAAGAGAGGATATAATATATTTATGAAGTTGTGGTCGACGTTAAGGGATGAAACTCTTCTTTGGGCTATGAGTCGGAATGCTGATGTCAGTAAAGGCATTCCTTATGAATTTCTGAATATTATGGATTTTAAATCGATTTTTGGTTCTAGACAAATTTTTGTTCGAATTAAAGCGATAGTCAATGGGTTACTCTTTAAAAGGGGTCATTTGCCTTACCTATATTATCCAAGCGAACCGCAAATGCTATCAATTCGTGGTTTTCACTTAAAATTTGAATTGAAATCTTCTTTAGTTCATGATGCAATTTTGATAATCATAACTCGTGAGATTAGCGAATCTTGTTTAAAAATAACTTATCGAAATTTTATAATTTCAGTACCTATTATCTCGCGATCTAATATCCCTAGATTCTTCAACTTTACTTCCGACGAACGGTAAAAATCAGACGTAGTTCGTGGTATAATGACAATTTTAAGTTTAAGTTTTCTCTAGTTACGATAAGAAATAGTTATTATAACGGTTGTTTTACGCGTGAACTCGAAGATGTCGCCACGGTAGCCTATTATCCGAGATCCGTCACCGTCTGGCCTACAGCGTGCCTACCCGCTTCCGAGAGAGGCGGGATACTGGGGAAAGAGGTATGATGGGGGGGGGGGGGTTCAGTCGACTGGGAAATAAATCATTCCTAAACTATGCTTACCCCCAGAAAAACAGTGCCATCTCGTGTTTTTCATCGTATTAAATAATTTAACCTTTTGTTTTTACTTTGCCCTACATTTTAACATCATCACGGTTATCTAATTTTCGATAAAAAATTTGTTTTATCAATTTGTTTAGTTTTGGACGTGTCTAAGAGGTACAAGGGAGACGTCATGGCTTCGAGAAAAGTTCGTGGTTTAATCACGGTCAATTTGGACGCCGTTCGATGGGGATTTGTCGGCGCCACTCCTCCCATAAATTTGGAACACCACGTGTTGGATATCCCAAAAGATACGACGGAATTAGTGGCTGAAGGACTACGCACTATCAACTATTCAGGTCAGACACAAACTTTTTTTATCGAGGGTGCAAATCACTAGGATTTTCTAATAATCGTCAGTGTTTATTCTGCTCTTAAATTGATTAATAATAGAGGGGTTAAATGTCAAGGGGGGGGGTAAAGCTAGTGACGTCATCTTTACGGGTGTCACTGCTGTTTCACTGTCGTCTATATATTGCATATTGGTTTTTTACAACTATATGCACTTTCAAATTACTAAATCCTTCTTGTTCCGAGTTTCATTTTGAATAATTGTAGTAAAATTACTTTAAAATATTAAGATAGAATCTATGAAGGCTTAACAAAGTGGTTTTTCGCGCTACCCACATTATATAATTCAACTTTTAAATAAGACTGAAGAGAAGTCTAACATATTTTATAATTTTATTTTTAAATAATCGCGATTATGTATAAAATACCGTTGACGTTTTTTTAAATAATGTAGCTGTAAAGCTCACTATTTATTAGTCCAATAGCGACCGTTACTTACTCTGGGATCGGTAACGCGAAAATATAAAAAGCGGCACACCATGTTATTTTCTCATAGACCATTAATACAATCAAAGGCACGGCGCTGCTATTACATTTTTTATTGATTTTTTTTTTTTTTTTTTTTTTTTTTTTTGAAACAACGAAGCAAAAGCCGGTATAAGGAGACACGCGCTTCTCGACGCAATATCCCTTCATTGCCTTTTAAAAAATAAACGGTGCAGACGAGAAGTGTTTCAACTCTCGTACAACCGTGTTCAAGGCAAAACTTGCATTCAGACCCTAATCAAGTCAGCAGTTACATGTTTACTTTAAGCTTTTTCCACAGTATTGGCTTACAAATAGTAAACCAAAAGAAATTACGGAGTTGGGAGGGAAGGCAATAAAGATAAGCCCGGCCCGCCTAAATTCCGTCCCTCTCTCCCGACTCAAAATATCGAGGAAGAGTCCAAAGCACTCGATCCAGACAGGGGTGTTGACTTTTTTGGCTATTTTTAAGTGATGGGCTCCAACGTAAAACTGGTACCTTTGCTGATAGTATAAATCTACAGGACGTTGATTACTTTTATGGAATCAAGTGATAGACTTTTGGTAGTAGTAGTAGTTGAACCAAGGCACTCTTGGCGCCGTTTCGCTTCTTGTCTTCGTTAGTCTCCTTCTCGTTATATATTGATTCGGTGAAACTCCGACTAGAGGCATCATCTGACCATACCATCATCATCCCCTCTCGTTCCATATTAATCCATAACCCCGCATTCTATTCATTTCGCCAAAGTGTACTTGTCTCCCTATACGTTCTTGCTGTACTCTTTAATCCCCCTTACCCAGTTCACTTTCGTTCATTTTCAGGAAACATTTCGGGCCTAGAAAAATTCCATTTGTTTTCGCGATAAATCTTTGATAGAGTTACGTTAAAATTCTTCCAAAAAATTGTAGATTAAACCTTTGGATAGAATTTCCAGTTTTAATTAATTTATTCCCTAGGCCATGTAAAGAAACTAAGTTATACAACGTTGGCGAAGCTAATTCTGTAGATAGCGAAAGAAGCGGGTGTCAGAACTCTCTCTGGCGTGTAATACGGACTGCGTGCGGTTTTAAGTTTGGCATAAATTCCTTCTATTTCAACTTTAGAAAGTCGTAAGGGTGTGGAGAAAAGTTATATAGAGAAGTGAACCGGTGGAAGACGGGTTTTCAAAATGTGCCTCGTTTTAATTGGCGTGTCAAATGCCGCACGTTCTCCCTAATTAAGTATTTACCCTCTTACCCTTCTTCACTCGCTTATAGGGCTAAGATAGGGTTTTAATAACCCCTGACGTAAAGGTATATACCTAAATAAAAAGAATCCAGCCCACCTCTCTCGCTAACGACAGCGAACCGGTCTAATTATTAGCCCCTGCTCTCTCTCTCTCTAATCCTCTCTACTTAGTAGCTAACCTTATATCGTATCTTTCCCCGACTCATTTTGGCTAATTTATCTTTCAAGTGGCCCACCCCAATAGAATGACATTTCGGAGCTCTAAGTATACCATACTACAGGCAAGTGACGTAAAATTTTATCGCCAATATATCATAGTAACCTTTGATCGTTATGGAACAAGCTTGGCTTCAAATATAAAGGGATAATAACACTGGATTTTGGGGCCCTTTATTTAAAGGGAGAATGCAACCTAACAACAAGGTTTTTATCGATTCCTTATCGATTAAATAGGCATAATTCACCAATAATAAGTTTACGAAACAAATATTAAACTAGAAATAAATTTAAAACTTGTCTAAAAAATTCCGGAAAATTCCGAAATTAGTTTTTTGACACGGTGATTCCGTAAATAAATTCAAATGTGTTCCATTTTTAGTTTCCCTTTTTTAGCGGAATCTTAAAAAAGCTTGACCTGGTGACATTATCACTTGAGAATCAATCTTCTAGTCTAAAGTTAGACTGATATACACGGTTTATATTAAACATTTGGAGTCAGTATTAGCTGGGATCGTCATCAAACCTAATCGCGTCTTCTCTGATCTAATCGCTGGCTACAAAATTACTCCGTGATAATTTTAGGTTTTAATACCTTTACATTTTACTAAGCCACGCAGAGAATACCGAAGAAAGAATGTGTAGCTTAGTTACCGTATTGGCCTTTGTCTACCTCGTCTCCCTCTATAATGTTGTTCTATATAGGGGCTGTGGGGGAGGTTAGTGGGCTCCGTTTGCTCGGTCTAAGCCGTGGTAATGACGCCCAATTCCCCCTTTAACGATCTAGCGCGAAGTCCGCCACTAATTAATTGGTTTATTTTACAGCCAAGCCAATATTAGACTTTCCTTTGAACTTCCAACTACAATTTAAATCATCCCTCACCATCCAACCAACGCACCAATAAGGTCCCTTCACACCGTTGAAAAGAAATAGTTATTCGAGTCTTCGAGAAAGGTTAGGATGAATGACACCAGAAGGCGATTAAACCTACGGTCCCCCTCTCTACGGGAAATTGCAAATTCTCTCTTGTCTTTTATAGGGGAGAGAATTAAAAACATGTAAAATGCGCATTATTTATTCCTGTATGTAAGGATTCCGAGCGCTAGCGTTCCCACGCGTACCCCTTGTTTGTATGACTTCCAGCTACTAATTAAATCGTCCCCCACCATCCAACCAACGCACCAATAAGGTCCCTTCACAACATTAAAAAGAATACTCAAATCATAGTTATTCGAGAAAGGTTAGGATGAATGACACCAGAAGGCGATTAAACCCTCCTTTGAAGTCTATTAATATAATGTTTCATTCAACGCTCCTTTCTTTAATCTTTTACTAGCGCGGAGGGGACCTATTTCATACCCCTCTCTATGGAAAATTGCAAATTCCCTCTGTCTTTTATAGGGGAGGGGCTTCAAAAGACGTAGGATGCGCGTGATTTATTCCCCGACAATACTGTATGTAAGAGAAGGATTCCGAGCTCTAGCGTTCCCACGCGTACCCCTTGTTTTGCGTGAGTCTTTGAGTATAAACATAAAATTTCCAAACGTCTCAGCTTCATTTCATCACGAATTATACTTGAAACTTGCGGAAGCGGGTGGGCAGCCTGTAGGACAAACGGTGACGGGTCTCGGATAATAGGCTCTATCGTGGCGACATCTTAGTTTACGCGAAAAATATCGCTATAGTATACATTTCGTATCGAAACTAGAGACAAAATTAAACTTAAACTTGTCAAATTATACCACGAACTACGTCTGACTTTTACGGTTCGTCGGAAGTAAAGTTGAAGAATCTAGCGATATTAGAACGCGAGCTAATACTACGCAAACCCTGTCTTATTTTTAGAAGCACAATCAATAACCATTTCTAAATTTTCACCTTGACTCTCCCTTTACTATTTTGTTCCCGGGTTGGCTGGTTTCTAATAAATCTATGCCCTCTCTTTCTCCCCGAAACCCCCTTCAATATACTCTCTGTAGTTTGGATTGTGCCTCAGTGTTTTCCAATGAACATCGGATATTCGAGCGATATGGGAAGGGGAGGCTAATAATGGGAGGAAAGGGTGTCGAATTGAATGTACTTACGGTTGTTTTCGGTGTGAACAAAATTTATTAGAAGGTTATTAATTTGTAGTTTAGGCTCGTCATCTACCGATATCAACTAAGGTCAAACTCTTCCCTTCCCTGTACCGAAACCAGCCTCCCTATCGATTCTGTACGACCCCCCCTCCCCGGCTTCAAATGCCCCCAACTACGCTTTTCCCACTGTAAAGGGAATGTCACAACGAACGTTGCGTCATTGTTACTTCATAATAATGAATAACTCATTTATAAGCTAGAAAAAAAAAAACTCTTTATTAATTAGAAATAACCAATTTTTTTGTATTTACTAGTTAGGAATAACCCATTAATACGTATTTATAACCGATTAGTACGTATTTATTAGTTGAAGATAACTATAATTATCTATTAAATACGTAAAAATGGGTTACTTTTAACTATTAAATACGTAAAAATGGGTTACTTTTAACTATTAAATACGTAGAAATGGGTTGGTTTTAACTTTTAAATACGTTGAAATGGATTGCTTTTAACTATTAAATACATAGAAATGGGTTACTTTTAACTATTAAATACATAGAAATGGGTTACTTTTAACTATTAAATACATAGAAATGTGTTACTTTTAACTATTAAATACATAGAAATGGGTTACTTTTAACTATTAAATACAAAAATTGAATGCTTTTAACTATTAAATACGTAGAAATGGGTTACTTTTAACTATACTTGCAATAATTAGAAGAGAATTGTGAAAATTCAATTTTCTGTTCAATGTCCCTTTAATATGGACAATGGCGGGGTGTAAAGATGGGGGGTTTTAATTTCATTTTGATCTCTTAGCTATATAGAAGCGCTTGCCATTTATTCTCCTCTCGAGGCGAACAAATCCGATATAATCCGAAGTTCCAATCTAATTATCGCGCATTGTCTATCTCTCTTTCTATATTTAATATATATTTAAATTAACCTTTCGTAAAAGCTAGGCGACCCCAGATTCGTATACCCATAATGCTTTTTAAAAGTGACTCTGTCGCCATTTTGGTTAGAGCTCGGAATTCGCATAATTTATCTTTATTCTTCCTAAAAAACTAAAATTTAAAGGGAAACTTTGAGCTAAAAATGGAACAGCCTTTGAATATATTTTCGGAATCACCGAATACCCAAAAACGTATTCGAGAATTTTCAAAGCAATTTTTAGACATGTTTTTGGTGATTCATTTTTTGTAAAATATCTATGAAAGTAGATATAAATTTGGGTCAATCATATTATTTCAGCCTTCAACAGCGTTTGTAATGTCGTAACATTAAAAGAATAGGCCGGTATTTGACGCCTAAGCCTTGGCCATCAAATTCCGGCCTATTCTCTTAAAGGGAGAATGCAACCTAACAACAAGTGATTTTTTTATCTATTCCTTATCGTTTAAATAGACCTAATCCACTATAGTGAAAAAATTTACGAACAAATATTAAACTAGAAATAAATTTAAAAACTTACTCGGAAAATAGGCTTAGCGGGATTCATGGAGATCTTGATTTCCTCGCGTATAAAGTCTAGCGACCAATCGAACTCGATTGTAAGTTTCGTGGAGATCTCACGAGAACGACGGGTCTTCGCTCATTGGTCGCTAGACCTTACACGGAGGCAATTCTGGATCTCCATGAATCAGGCTAAGCCTATTTCCCGGGTAAGTTTTAAATTTATTTCTAGTTTAATATTTGTAAACTTTTAATTGGTGGATTATGCTATTTAAACGATAAGGAATCGAAAAAAATCTCTTGTTATTAGGTTGCATTCTCCATTTTAATGTAAGGACAAGCTCTGTTGAAGGCTGAAGTAATAAGATTGGCCCAAATTTATATTTACTTTTAAAGAAACTTTACCAAACTTTAGAAATTATTTTAAACACACATGTGTCTAAAAATTGTTTGAAAAGTTTCGTATACTTTTTTTGGCACGGTGATTTCGAGAATGTATTTAAAAATTGTTTAATTTTTAGCTCCAAGTTTCCCTTTAAAAATGGTTTTGAATATCTGAATATTTTGTTTGTTACGAGAGCGCCTGTATAAATGTTTCAACAACCGATCTTTTCTGTTCGAGGTGAAGTATGATAACTGGGGCGAATGAGCTAAGGTATTTTGAATCTGACGCCTGTAGAAGTGTTTTAATTACGGTGCTTCATTGTGGCGGAGGAAGTCGAGCAACAGGCGTTTACGGTGGGTTTGGGTCAGCTTGTCTCGTTTGTTAAAGTAGCGACGCTAGCTTGCGCCTTCTCGGCCACCAATCTAAATTATTAAACCTAGAGATCGGAATTCGTATAATTTTTATTAATTGGATAAAATCTACTAAATTCTGATGCGTATTATCTGTTTGATTAAAAATAGAATATTTTTCATTCGAGTTAGCTTATTCGAAGATAAAGTAGAAAAACATAATCCATATCCGTTTTTATCCAAAAATGGCCTTATCTTAGAATATTATCCGCGTTATACGTTGGGATAAAAAATTTCAAATTTATTTTCGTGAAAAATAACGAATAAAAAGATGATTTAAAATCTTAGTTTCGTTGTTTTATTTATATCTTTCAAATTAAAAGTCAATTTGAAATATTTTTCTTACATTTTCGACTAATTCTGGAAACGTGAATGTTTCTTATCCATCGTTATACGTTTGAATATGATTAATTTGTTCGTAGAAAAAGCGCCAAACGCTTACCTTCGGGTAAACCTTATACATTTAACAATTATACGAATATACAAATTTCATTTTTTAGTTACAAACAATTTATACGAAAATAAAATACATGAAAATATACGAATAACGGAAGATAATGGATATCCGATTCCGAGCTCTAAAGAAAACACTTTTCCTCTTCACCCGCTCTTTAAGGAACGAAATAGGCATGACTGAGACGTGACAAAAACCCCCAAAGTCCCTTAATTATCACCATGCAGTAGTCTACTCCTAGTTAAAAATTGGCGAGAACGCTTCTCTAATAAGCTTAATCCTTCGAACCCTTAGATACCTTGGAAAGTACGTAAAAAAGTTTTCTAATTGGATTTTAGGTCACTTCCTAGATTGTAAAATAATCCAATTTGGATATAACCAGAAGTGGATTATTTTAGAAGTTATTTTTCTCCTCGCTTCCTCAAACCCCTCGCAAGAACTCGGAATTCGTGTAACTTTTGTTAATTGAAAAAGAACATCGTGAATGTCAATCGGATATTATCAGTTCGCGAAAATACCCATTTTTTTTATTCGAGTTAACATATACCCGAATATATTCGTACTTAATTGTTATAGGATATTGAAAAGTTATACGAGTTATTCATTCGCCGATAAGAAAATTTGAAACTCGAGTTTCTTCGCGGATTTTAACCTAAAATTGAGATCTCCAAGCTAGAATGTCGTAATTTAGTCGCTGTTCCTTTCAATTTAGATTAAAATATAATTATTATATTTCTTTCTACACGGATTTCGAGAAACGTCATAATTTATCCGTTTGAATAAACGCGTAATTTGTTTAATAATCGAGCTTAAAATTTTATCTCCGGGTCTAATTCGTATCCTGCATTTGATACGCGTCTGTTTATATAATTTGCGGTTTTTATTAACTTGAACAATTTATCCGAGATTAAAATATCTGAAAAAAGCTTTGGTTATCAAATTCCGAACTCTAAATAGTCCTATTCTTTCTATGACGCTGGCATGGGCTTGATTATCTAAGATTAGATTTGATGATCTCATTGCCCTATATATCATTAATTCTTTAACAGAGGATGTTATGAACTTTTGCTATAGTTTTAGCGGTACTATCTTCGGAACTAGGTACAAAGGCGTGTGCCTTGGGTATATGTCATTGCATACTCGAAGAGGTCGGTCGTGTAGATAGCGGGGGTATTTCATTAGAAGAAAAGGTATGGGAATGGTGCGAGGGTGCGAGCGCAGCATTTTTCACGCTCAGTCGAGTGTAAAAACGTCGCCTCTTTTTTCCCCGCATTTGATTGCTTTTTTTTTTTCGCTTCCAAATCCGCGGTTCGTTGCGACGATTGAACAGAGCCCACCATCCTAGAATGGTTTTGAACTTTTTTAAGCCTAACCTATCTTTTTTTGCGCTTTTTCTCTCTTTTCGCTTTTATGACGAAAATTGCGCCAAAAACCTTTATTTCTTTGACCAAGGATTTTTTTTCTCTGTCATCTCTGTTGGCGAGCTGTTCTTTTCATCTTCGGCCGTTCGTCGATAGCTATTAAAATGTGAAAGGAATATTAACTGTCTATTCAGCCGCTTGGATATTAAAATAAATTAAGGACGAGGAAGGCAAACCTACGCGGAATCAAGAAAGGATAGAAATTACACTGGGAAGCTTTTATGGTCGCGTTCAGCTTCGAATTATGGGAGTGGCTTACGAAGGTTTTGAAACGTCATTAGTGACGTCAATCATCAGTAACGTTAAAATAGGGCGTCAGCAAGGGAGACATTGATACCATGGAAGAACCAGAGCTGGAACAGCGGCCCCACGTTATAAAACGTGTCGTTCATTGCCACACCGATTCCTCGATTTTATTTTCCCCCATTTGGTCAAACACTTTAACTGAATCGCGAATCTTTATTGGTGAATTCAAGTTTCCTCTCTCTTCGTCTTTTGTCTAAGAAAATCCGAAATTATAGTAATTTAGCCCGCTGTCATTTGACCTGATACAGACGCGTGCGGGATGTCGCGACGTCACGTGACTGCGCACCAAAAATGCGCGGTTAACACCTTTGGTTCGACCGAGAGAGAGAGAAAACGATGTCAATGCTACCTCACTTAACAGACTTTTCTTGAACCAGTTTGCCTATCGACCGTTCCAGCTAGGGGGTTAGTTATTCCATGTTGATACGTCAGAGGTTTTTATCTTTCACCCTTTAGTGAAGGAGTTAAAGTATTCGTCCTTACAAGCGCTCCCCCAGTAAGGGGTTTCATGACGTCAGGCTTTCTTTCCCTCTTGGCTCTTCGCTGTCTCACTATTATAACGTCTTTACTTCCCCCGAGTCCCTGACCGGCCGTATTCTCAAATTATAACGGTTTGTAGTGGCCAAGGCTTAACGAAAAATAACTATATTTTGACAAATTATGCTTTTTTTTTCTTTTTTTTTTTCGTTTTTCACGTTTTTAAGCATTTCGCTCAAAGTTCACACGAAACTGGCGCAAGCCCTCGCCTTCAGCGTCCACGCATCCGACAAGCATCGACACACCTGAAAGGTGCACGATCACCATGCACGCAAATATAGCCTTTAGTCCACCGGTTTTATTCTAAGCAAGTTTGCTTTCTGTGCTTATAGTAGCATCCGTTTTAGGATAGCGGCTTATATAAAGAAAACGACGCGTGTGCAAATAAGTGTATACAGTATAAGTGAAAATATTGGCGGTCCAGAGGTCGTCATTGTACGTAACTCGGTTCTTATCTCTTCGGGATATTATTACTTAGACTTGTTTAGCCAGCCGTAAAACCGCGCGCGGTCGAGGTCGGGGGAAAGAACCATCGCACACAGTTTGTGCACTAGCACGTAAAGGGTTAAGTACGATGAAAAAACACGAGATGGCACTGATTTTCATAATAGGGTCGCAGTTTTTCTGGGGTAAGCATTGTTTGGGAATGATTTATTTCCCAGTCTACTGAACTATCTCTCTTACCTCTTTCCTTTCCCCCAGTATCCCGCCTCTCGCGGAAGCGGGTGGGCACGATGTAGGCCAGACCGTGACTAATCTCGGACAATAGAATAAATCGTGGTGATATCTGCTCGTAACTAGGGAAAAATTAAACTTAAAAATTGTCAAATTATAACCACGAACTGCGTCCGACTTTTACGATTCGTCGGAAGTAAAGTTGAAGAATCTAGCGATAATAGAACGCGAGATAAATGATAAAATTTCAATAAGTTATTTTCAACAAGATACGCTATAATTATCAAAATTACATCACGAAGTAACGAAGATTTCAATTCAAATTTAAGTGAAAACCGCGAACTGATAGCATTTGTGGTTCGCTATGAATTGATAATAGGTACGGCAAATGACCCTTTTTGTTGAGTTTCCCATTCAGTACCGCCTTAAGACAAATTAGATTAAGTAATGGAACTAAATTAAAACATATCTTGGGAAAACCGTTTCAAACACGTAGAGAAAATGGCTCTCTTAAGTCGTAACGAGGATATATTTACTCGGTGACAGATTATAAGTTGTTGAAATGAAAGAAAAAACCAACCAATCACGTCTCTTTCCCGCGAAGCTAGACTGAGAAGGTTAGAATATTTCAAGCCAATATAAATGGTACAATTTATGTAATATTAGCCATTTATGATTCTTATGGAAAAAGGCCAAACCATACGATGGAAAATGTGAGGTTACGCGATGAAAGTATCTCTCTTAAGCTGCGTTCATATTAGGCCTTGGAATCGATTTAAACTATTTCAAAACGTTTCGCAGGAGTCGTTTGAACGGAAAACCAACTTTTCTCGAATCGATTTGATTTGATTTCTTGAACTGCTTCGGGAACCAGTTTCGTACAGATTTTATTTGAACAACCTGTAGATGAAGCTACAATAAATCGTTTTATAAATATAATTCGTGAACACGTGACGCTTGAAACGATTCCTGGCGATTTGAATATCGGTTTGATTTTTATCGTTTCAAATCGATTAAGAAAAGCTAGTGTGACCGTAGCTTAAGTGTCTCTTTGACCATTTCTCGTATAAGAATCTCGTTTCGTTTGCCTTTTATTATTGGCTTTGTTTGGTGTGTGGGTGTCGGTGATAGCCATCACTTATATATTTGCTCAGTCTTTTTCACCCTTCTCATTCTTCGTTCGTTGGTTCGTAGCATCTCGCTTATAAGGGCACTAAAAATGATTTATGAGGAGACCGTTACGTCACTCAATTTCTCTCCATTGTCGCATTTTCTCCGATTCTCGTACGCCATGACGCGCCGCGGAAAATATGGAAGGAAATAGAAGCCAGGAAGGATCTAAGCGGGTTGGCCAAATACATTTGTCCCACGTGTCGTTCGGATTTTCTTTCTCTTCTCTTTTCCATCATTCTTTATATCCTATATTTATCGAAGCGCGAGTATTGGCGGCTTTTTTATGACACGAAGTTCACCCCTTTTCTTTTTCCTAGATGCGTCAGCGACAAATATGGAAGACCCATGATAAATAATGCAATGGAATTTAATACTAATCAAATCAAATAAAATAAATTATCAATTACAAAATTAAGTTTCGCGATCTTCAGGTGGTAATTTAAGGGTTATTGCCGTGCATATCAATACAAAGCGAACCACAAATGCTGTCAGTTTGCGGTTTTCTCTTAAATTTGAATTGAAGTCTTCTTTAGTTCATGATGCAATTTTGATAATTATAACGCCAGAGATTAGCGAATCTTGTTTAAGAATAACTTTACTATAGAAAGAAAATACTGGGCCTAGCCGCCGTTCTGTACAATTTTCCGAATACTTAGGGTGAAACCGTGGACTCACTTCATTATCACACGCAGTATGTGTTCTTATAAACTTGAACGATGATATACTTGGGATAAACGTTAAACAAATAGTTGATATTAAGGAACTTAATTGTTCGAATGTTGCTAACCACGTCACGAAATCACGTTCCGTTAAGGTTATACAGGGCAGTTATTTTCGTTTTCATAAAACGCTAGTGGCCAGACGGCTCAGAAGTCCCTCAGGACAGACCCGACATTGAGAGCTGACACGGATATAGAAAAAATAAGCTTATAATGCTCGGTGCTCACGAACGATATGACCTTTACAAGCTATGACGTAGTTGATGACGTCGACGGAAACATTCCCTATAAGTAAGCTCCTCCGCTTTTATGATAGCAACTATTCCGAGCTTTATTTGGAGATGCTGGTCTCTAGTGTGAACGTTGTTTTAAGTCTATAGATGAAGTAACGGTGTGAATATACGTTTGGGGGTTGTACTTATAGGGTAAGGGGGGTCATCAAAATGTATGAGTCGGTTTTGTGGGAACGTGGGATGAAGATGTGGCGAGGAAGTGGGCAGTGAGCGCTTCATTTCGAGTTTCCACGAGAAATAAAATATCAACAGCGTTCTCACTCGCTTTGTGGTTGCACAAGGGGAGCTAGCTATAGGGGATTCTATCTTGCCTCGTCAATATCGCCTCTCTCACGTCCCAGTGATTCAATTTGGGCACCGTTCCTCGTCGCCACGGATAAAAATGAAAAGATATAGGAAAGAGGGATATATTGAATACGCTTCCCTGGCATCCGGGATGTTGCCACTTTCCACCAACAGCCTGAGTATAAAATCTATTCCAAGTTCTCTCTCATCTTTTTTTTTTTGGCTTCTTGAAAAAAAAAGTGCTCTCTACGAGGTTTTTTCCAGTACGCGAGGCCTTCGGAGGAAACTGAGATATATGGGTTTAGGAAAAAGTGGATTCTG
Organism: Odiellus spinosus; assembly: GCA_963920705.1. Lineage (NCBI taxonomy): Eukaryota > Metazoa > Arthropoda > Arachnida > Opiliones > Phalangiidae > Odiellus > Odiellus spinosus. The sequence goes on along the minus strand of OY987238.1, from coordinate 8,057,119 downwards.
TTAAGTGCAATCTATAAGGTAAGGTGTACACCACGCTTGGGGGATATAGAGACGAGGGGAAAGGCTATATTGCGTGGTGTTGCCGCAAATCAAGACAACTATGTATATATATATATATATATATACGTATTTTCAACACACAACACGTATTCGAATAAAAAAAGCCAAAATTTCCGACACCTCGTTTCACACCGTGCTTCGTGGCCTGTTCGCAACAAACAACACACTCGCCTTATATAGTTTAACATCTAAGGGTTGGTTATGAACCAAAAAAACCCTACGTTTGCGGAAAAACCGGTAAAAAAAAATCTAAAATCTTATTTAGAAATTCATCAATTTAGTATTTTTTTTTAAACCAAGTTTTTTAAACAAAATCCAAAAATTATGCAAAATACTCTTAAAGAGAGAATGAAACCTATTAAAGGGAGAATGAAAGGCCGAAACAACCGATTTTTAATCGATTAAGAATGCTAAAATAATGAGAAAAACAATAATATAACTCACCAAAAATATTTCGTTATTTTATAATCAATTTCCAAAGTTCCGATGCTAAGCCTAGGCCGCCTAGCTCGGTGAACTAGGATAGCACGACCTGTATTTTTTTTTAATATTCGCGGCTGTTCTTGTCGCTAATCACGAGCCAGTACGCGTATTTTAAAAATACTCGCTTGTGATTGACTTGATCAGACGGGAATATTAAAACAAATACGGCTCGTGCTCGCCTAGTTCGCCGAGCTAGGCAGCCAAGGCTTAGCATCTGCAAGTTTCGGAACTTTGGAAATTGATTATAAAATAAGGAAATATTTTTGGTGAGTTATATTATTGTTTTTCTCATTATTTTAGCATTCTTAATCGATTAAAATAGGTTGTTTCGGCCTTTCATTCTCCCTTTACAAGTAATTCATCGTTTAAATATGCCTAATCCATCATTAAAAAAAAATTGCGAACAAATATTAAACTAGAAATAAATTTGAAACATATCCGGAAAATAGGATTAGCTGCATTAATTGATATCAGCTAAATTTCTTCGCTGATGGGTTAGCGACCAATTAAATGTTATTGAAAGAATCATGGAGATCTCGCCTTAACAACAGACCTTTGATGTGTGTATGAACTAAGCTTTTAAGAAACGTATCATTTTGTATTTATATCGCGCGATCTGCTTGTGTTGAGTGCTTTGTAATATTCGGTCACGTTGCTGGTGTAGGTATCGCGTGTTCGGATCATAAGGGCGATCGTAGAAAGTGGTTGAAGCGAAGCGTGTTACAAATTTTTACGAGCGAAGAAATAACATAAAGAGATAATGAAACTGGTTTATCGAGGGATTTCTCTCTCGATTCTTTATCGTTAAAGTATAACGAATCTTGGGCATATTTCTCTTAATGTTAGGACATTACAAGCCCTATTGAAGGCTGAAATAATACTTAGGGCTTGGAAAAGGATCTATACATTATCTTCTGTTATTCGTATATTTTCTGATATTTTATTTTCGGATAAATCGTTTTGTAACTAAGAAATGAAATTTATATATTTGTATAATTGTTAAACGTATAAGGTTTACCCGAAGAAAAGCGTTTGGCGCTTTATCTACGAACAAATTACTCGTATTCAAACGTTTAACGACGGATAAGAAAATTCGCGTTTCCAGAATTAGTCTAAAATATAAGAAAAATATTTCAAATTGACTTTTAATTTGAAGAATATAAATAAAACAACGAAACTAAGATTTTAAATCATCTTTTTATTCGTTATTTTTCAGGAAAATAAATTTTGAATTATTTTATCCGAACGGATAACGCGGATAATATTCTAAGATAAGGTCATTTTTGGATAAAAACGGATATAGATTGTTTTTTTACTTCATCTTCGAATAAGTTAACTCGAATGAAAAATAGTATATTTTTAATCAAACAGATAATATACATCAGAATTTAGTAGATTTTATCCAATTAATAAAAATTATACGGATTCCGAGCTCTAATACTATGATTGGGTCGAATTTATGCTACATTTACATTCAAACTTTACAAACATTAGAAAATAATTTAAACAAGAAAATCGTGTCTAATAATTGTTTTAAAAATTCTCGAAGACGTTTTTGACATCCGGTGATTCCGAAAATTTATGCAAAAGCTGTTCCATTTTCAGCTCCAAGTTTCCCTTTAACTTCGAACGTTTTTTTAATTAACAACTTAACTTAGGTCCGAAGAAAGTCGTCACGGTACGTAACTAATGGGCTACACGTACCATCTTGTTAAATAGTGTTCAAAAGGCTCGCGTTTTTGGTCGTTGGCCGGAAGCTGTTTCATAGCGTGATATGAATCTATCCGTCTTTGTTGAACCTACTTTCCGATAAGGTTAAAAAAGTTAAAACTTGGAGCTAAAAATGGAATGGGATTCATGGAGATCCTGATTTCCGCGCGTATACGGTCTAGGGACCAATCGAACGCGATTGTAAGTCTCGTGGAGATCTCCCGTGAACGAAGGCCTTTGCTCATTATTCGCTAGACCTTACACGGAATCGTAAAAGGCTGCATTCTCCCTTTAAAGAAAAGATCATTATCCATTTTATTTGTTTATCAGGATATAAAGAGGAAACCCTACAGGAATCCTCATTGCATTCTTAAAATTCAAGGTGTTGCCTTGTCTCGTTGACACGTTCTGGAGAATTTTATGCCCCAACCTTTCTAAAAGCTAACTGAGATAAAGTGGGAATTGTGTTGGCCAAGAGAAGTATGAAATGTAAAATTTAGAAACAGTATAAACAACCACTGAAATTGAAATTTTAAAAATACAAATGTTTGCTGATCTATGAACAAGAATATTCTTGAAAGGGTTTCACCCTGGACACGCGATGTGCATCTATCTCTGCCTTCCACCGTAGTTTGCCAATTTTTTTAAATAGTTTGGGAACTTGGTGGGGCAGTTCGCTGGCGCCTCTAGCGGTCATCGAGCCAGTTATCGTAGCTGCGCAGGCGCGGAAGGAAGAACGCACCACCGAAACTAGTAATTTGTTCGTAGATAAAGCGCCAATCGCTTATCTTCGGGTAAACCTTATACATTTAACAACTATACGAATATAAAAATTTCAGTTCTTAGTTATATAAACAATTTATCCCAAAATAAAATATCTGAAAATATACGAATAACGGAAGATAATGGATATCCGATTCCTAGCTCTACTCCGAAGTTTCCCTATAACTTTTAAAATTAAAGTTAACAAGCTTAAAATCCTGAAAATTTTAAATTTCTGAAAATTAATTTTCCGTTTGGTAAAGTATTTTGAAATTTCCAACTTCATTAACTCTTTAGTATTCGGATAAAATACCTTAAACCAATTAAATATTCCTAACGCCGTCCTTTACTTCTTTGGGCAAGTATACACGTTCGAAGGGCATTGTCACGTTCGTGTTCTTTCTTTAGTTGCGGAGAATTCAAAAAAGTATTTGAAATTTTACTCGTAAAAGTTTAGTAATTTGTGCAAATTATCTTTCTAGAGCTTCGTTATGTATTTTTTTTTTTTTTTTTTTTTTACTTTCTCGAAGTGGGGTGGGGCTCTGAACTGAGTGAACTCTACCAATCCTAGATAGGTAGAGTACGTGCTTCCGCATTGATTATACCAAGAACTTGCTCCTCGTACTCGCTATGTAAAAGGCCCCCCTATCAAATTAAAGGGGTACTACTTAGCCATTGGGTTTACTTTTAATTTCAATGTGCTTCCATAGAGTATAATGATTGAAATTGACATATCTAATAATTGAAAATACCTGAATTCAACCAAAAGTGGACTAAACTTATGTTTTGGTCAAAAAAGAAAATTTTCAATTGCTTCGGGAACCAGTTTCGTACCGATTTGGTTTCAATAACCGGTAGATGAAGCTACAATAAATCGATTTATAAAGATAATGCGTGAACGCGTGACGTTTAAAACGATTCCTGGCGATTTGAATATCCGTTTGAATTTACAGTTTCAAATCGATTAAGAAATGCTAGTGTGTCTGTAGTTTTAGAGTTTAAAAAAGCTAAAATGTGTAAACCTTAGACTAAAATAACTTAGACTAAAATAATTTAAATTAGATACTATTATTATAATAATTTTTAACTATTATAATTAAAAGTCCTGATTGATTTTATACGTTTCGGTGTCCCTTTGAATGGGGTTCTAGAAGAATAGAACCACGCCATAATTGGAAGGCTTAGTCAAAGGAAAACCTTTTTTTTCTTGTTTTATCTAAAGTCAGGAGGGTGATGGATCATTGGAGGAATAAGATAAAGGAATGAACGTCTATAAAGTTTCAAAATAGATCGACAATATATAAAGCATTCGGTGTGGGCATTTGAGCAGTTTTCCTCAAATCAAAATTTGCTCTTTTGGAGGAAAAACTCTTGAACGAGTCTTAGTTTTTCTGTTTGTGAATGATTTATTTCCCAGTCTACTGAACTCTCTCTTACCTCTTTCCCAAGTATCCCGCCTCTCGCGGAAACGGGTAAGCACGCTGTAGGTCTTGCATAATAGGCTCTATCGTGGCGACATCTTTGAGTTTACCCGTAAAATACCGTAGCTAGAGTCGTGTGAACGTCTTTTCTCGAATCGATTTGATTCGGCTATAATAAATCGATTTCTAAAGATAATGCGTGAACACATGACGCTTGAAAAGATTCCTGGCGATTTGAATATCGGTTTGATTTTACCGTTTCAAATCGATTAAGAAATGCTAGTGTGACCGAAACTGTAGTTCGATTGAAAAATCCGTTCCTCCGATTTAGAACCAGTTCAAAAACTGTTTTATCTCTGAACCAAAAAATATCTGGCCGCAGTTGAGAGAACTGAATTTGTCTACCTTTATTCCTCCAAGAAATATTAAAATGTTACTTGGCTAGAAACTTAGTTAAACTTTAGTTAAAAAGAGCCCGACCGCCTAAAAAAATTACAATTTTTTTTAGTGGGCCTTGTTTTTTTTCCCCTTCTTTTCCTTATCCTTTCGTTTCGCCATAAAATTAGGTTTGTTAAAAGAGAACAAAAGAGTTCCTCATCAAGAGGCTCTATCTTCGAACTCGCGTCTCTGTTCGCGATGACCTAAACTAACGAGTTTTGACTAGTGATCCATTTGAATTCTTCTTTCCGCCTTTATCTTTATTACCGGAGTGCCACAAACGTTCTTTAAAGGGAGAATGCAACCTAACAAGTGATTTTTTTTATATATATTCCTTATTGTTTATATAGGCCTAATCCACTTGTGAGAAAATATACGCACAAATATTACACTAGAAATAAATTTAAAACTTACCCGGAAAATAGGCTTAGCGGGGTTCATGGAGATCCTGATTTCCTAGCGTATAATGTCTAATGACCAATCGATCGCGATTATAAGTCTCGTGGATATCTCGCGTGAACGACGGGCCTTTGTTCATTGGTCGCCAGGGGCGTCGGAAGTTATTACTAAGTGGGTGGGCTGAACAAGTTGGCTAAGGTCAAATTATATGGGGCTCAGTTACCCCAGGTCCGACGGTCGAGGGGGCTTGAGCCCACCCTGCCACCCCCCCCCCCCCCGCTTCCGACGCCCCTGTTGGTCGCTAGTACTTACACGGAGGCAATTCAGCTGATCTCCATGAATCCCGCTAAGCGTAAGTTTTAAATTTATTTTTAGTTTAATATATGTTTTGTAAACTTTTTATTGGTGGATTAGGCCTATTTAAACGATAAGTAATCGATAAAAATCACTTGCTATTAGGTTGCATTCTCCCTTTAAGGGCTTATTGTCAAACATTTGTGATGGGAGAGGTTTTCATTTGCATACTTATGAGAAGATATGTTACTTATGATGTTGTAGGTGCGACCAAACATTCAAGGCGCCGACAAATAGATTTGGGAATTAGAAAACCTTGTTTATAACACCCGGAAATAACTCTTGTTTAACGTTAGAAAAGTGTATGGGTATGTTTTTGTGCATGTATGGCTTGAAGTCCACTATTCTTCGGTTGCCAACACAAGCTATATTTACTCTTTTTTTTTTTTTTTCTTTTACTTCCACTCCGTTAAATTTGTATATACAAGTATTTTTCTAGTAGAGTGGTAACTTCGGATACGTGGACTGACAAGCGAAATGAAAGGCGCTCATCCAGAGACGTAGCTTTTAAGTACAAGTCTCACTCCTGTTCAACTCACGTTTGCAATTACATGTAATAGAGTAATTCTAACCACAATACACATCAGCCTTTAACTGTCCGCCACTGGACAATTTAACCCTGACTAGAATCATGTTTTAAGTAAAAAAATATATATATTATATTTAATCAGACACTTCCTTTAATTTCGCCTTGATTCGGTGGTAGCACACGTCAAGCTATACGGACCTATGTCTTGGAGTCAGTTCGGGTCATAGCATCGCTAACGGTTGGGTTGCTTGTCTTTGTACGTACACTCTGACAATAAACCTGCAATTTCAGTTGTTAACACCAATTCAAAGCGAATATGAAGAAGTTATAAGGACTAATTTCTCCACTGTGATATTTAACGTTGCGTCTCAATTCCCTTTAGCTATTTTCATTATTACAACTACTCTTTAACTGAAATGTATACTTTGCCGGGAGTGGTGGCGCACTTCTGTAAACTGGCGTCTCAGTGGCAAGGTCTGGGTGTTGTCCTGCTCGAATCGCAGTTCCCTTGCGCATAGGGAGTGTTGCGAATGGTCCGCAACGGAATGGTCCTTCCACTTCCCCATTCCCATCTCCTTCCGTCGCGTGGGCAATTCCCAGTCCTCATCCCTGCGTAGTTACTTACCATAACTGAGCTCAAGGGCCCACGAGGGCGCCGCTGTAGCTACCAAAAAAAAAAATGTATACTTTCTTATCCAGTCGTTCGTTCGAATGTTATTATGTGCTTTCTTTCTGCGTTTCCGAGTGTATGCCTCCACTGTATGGTTAACACGCAGTCATGATCTTTGTCTGGCCATATTCAGATTCATTCTTCATTTTTAGCTCCACCACGTCTCTTACTGGGGGATGGTGTAGTTTTTATCTTCGATGTGTTGAAGTCGTTGTCGTAATCGTCGTGTTTATGCCTATATAGGTTATTCCCAATCGATCGATTTCCAAATGTTCGAAACGGGTCATGAACCAAAAAGGTTCATTTGTCTTGCCTATTATCAAGCGAACCACAAATGCTATCCGTCCGCGGTTTTCGCTTAAATTAGTATTGAAATCTTCTTTAGTTGATGATGTAATTTTGATAATTATAACGCGAGAGATTAGCGAATCAGGTTTAAAAATAAATTATCGAATTTTATAATTACCGTTCCTATTCTAATATCGCTAGATTCTTCAACTTTACTTCCGACGAATCGTAAAAGTCAGACGCAGTTCGTTGAATAATTTTACAATTTTAAGTCTAATTTTTAAATAATTATGTTAAATGTTTATTTTGAGGGTGTTTAACGCGTTAACTCGAAGATGTTGCCACGATAGTCTATTATCCTTTATCCGTCACCGTCTGGCCTACAGCCTGCCCACCCGCTTCCGCGAGAGGCGGATATTGGGGAGAGAGGTTTTTTCATCGTACTAAATAATTTAATCCTTTACTAACGCCTTAAGAGAGCCACCACTTGTGAATAAGATGAAAAAACAAGACGTCGTGTTACTTAAAATCCACCCCTCCTCGTTACAGAGAGCGCACACGAGCATTGATTATAACTTAAGTAGGCAAAGGATAAGGGGTTTCCTGTAGCCGCTCCCTTTAGTTTACTATCTATTTCGCACGCAATGTAAAGCAGCAACGGCTGGAACCCAAAGATAGCTAACGATTTGTTGACATTTTATATGAGGCGGTTAGCGGGACGGTGTCAGGACGAGAGTGAATTAGCGTTCGGGATACTTTTAACTCGAAGGAGTGCATGCACGACTACCTCGCTTGATTGCAGTGCATATAGTATAAATTACTAGTGCGGTGTAGTGCGGAGGCAGCAGGGAAGCAGTGTAGGGAAATTGAAAGCCAAGCTTATTATTATTTTATTATATAATATCACAGGTAAATAACGCTTCAAGTTTATAACAAGGCATATTATGATTCTGAAAGTTTTGTCGCCCGAGGAGAGAGGGGGAAAAAAATCCAAAAAATCTAAACGGTCGAGATAGGGAATTCTAAATTGCCCTCTCTAGCGGTTGTGATTGGAACTATCTAGGCGGTGATAATATCGCGCCGAACTTTCTAGACGTTTACGGGAGTGAAAATGTATCGACGGAAAACAACTCTCTCCTCTTTCTCTCCCGAAACGAAGGAGCGTGTCTCGCCCGGCCGTCGCGATTTCTAGGCTGATTTACTATAGAAAGAATATACTAGGCCTGGCCAGGTTTTTGATCGAATCTGACTGATAAAGTTTTCGATCAAATGTGACTGATGAGGTTTTCGGTCGAATGTGACTAATAAGGTTTTCGATCGAATGAGTCTGAACGTACTTATAGAGATAGATCTGAAAAAGGTGCAATTCTTTTAGATTGAATTGAAACAGATAGAGAAATATAGGCGTGGGTATAAGTCGTCAATTACTGGTGTTAAAAAATGGAACAAGGGTGAGGACATGTGCAGTAAAACCTAAAATCCCCCTTTCTTTCATTCTCTCTATTTCTGTGTTTGTGTTTTCAAGCGGCCGACAGGACGCGTTGACACCCTTTTCTTCACCAGTTAGGCTTATAACGAGCTTTCCCGCCTGTATTTAAAGGGAACAGGAAACCTTGGTCCGAAATTTCGAGATAAACTGCTATTAGGGTAGAAAATACCGAAAAAATGGAAAAAAATATCCATTTTGGTCATTAATGAACACTCTACTTGGTGTCCAAAATTGATTTTTGTGTCGTAAATATTGAATGACTTGATCTAAGTACATTAAGGCGGTAGTAAAGGGTTATTTAGTATGATATTGATACGGCAAATGACGTTTCTTGGTGAGTTACCCATTTATTTCTGCGTTAAGAAGAATTTGACATTGTGAAAACAGGTTTCCCGGCCCCTTTAAGCTCGCTAGGGACGCGTATGGGCAAACACATCTGCTCCAGAGATTTGCATCGCAAAGCGAGATTGTTGTCGAAGTCGCTCGACGACGTCTTTTTTTCTTTTCGCCTCGCTGGGGCTTAACCAACCCTCTCGTCATCCCCCCTCGACTTCTAAATATCTAAAAAACAACTCAAATCCTGGCTCAATCCTATACGCACCCTGTGACACACCCTCTGTCGAACCCCGAGCCAAAATGTAAAAATTTCTCTGCGCAAAATGTTCCGACATATCGAAAAATCTTCGTTGTGTTCGTACTACCTTTTCAATGGCGGTTTGCAAAATGTAGGCATATGAGAAAAGTTTACCTCGGAGGAACTACCGATATCAATAAGTTGGATTTATCATATTCGTACTCATACGCGCATGCGTGTAAGACTATGCACCAATCTCCCTTAAATTGACGACATTTCATTATATATCCATTATCTTCTGTTATAGGTATATTTTCAGATATTTTATTTTCGGATAAATTGTAAATAAAATGTATAAGGTTCACCCGAAGATAATCGTTTGGCGCTTTATCTTCGAACAAATTACTCGTATTCAAACGTATAACGATGGATAAGAAAATTCACGTTTCCAGAATTAGTCTAAAATATAAGAAAAATATTTCAAACTGACTTTTAATTCGAAGAATATAAATAAAACAACGAAACTAAGATTTTAAATGATTTTTTTATTCGTTATTTATCAGGAAAATAAATTTTTTATTTTTTTTATCCGAACGGGTATAATATTCTTAGATAAATCCATTTTTGGATAAAAACGGATATAGATTATGTTTTTTACTTTATCTTCGAATAAGTTAACTCGAATGAAAAAAGTATATTTTGTACATCAGATTTTAGTAGATTTTATCCAATTTATAAAAATTTTATGATTTTTCGAACTCTAATGTAAACTCGCCTTGAAATGATTTTAAGGCGAATTTCAATGAGAGTTTGCTGTTGATACGAACTACGTAGATAAATTCGCTTCTAAATCTCGGAAAAAAAAAGGTTTTTTCTTCATTCGTTCGTGATTCAGTGGTCCTGTGCAATTTCCTATTTTTCTTTTTTTTTTTTTTTTTTTTCAATATATTTCTTTCCAATCAATCTTGATTTTCTCTTCAACAAGGAAAGGTATTTCCTTTCTTTTTATATATTAGCCCATCCTTCGCATAGCTGACCATTTTTTTTAAGCATTAACGGTGCAATCATAAAGCTTGAACCACCCTCTACTATACTGTGTACAAGATTGTATTTAAGAAACTTTAATTAATGAAACTGATATTTCATGGTTAAACCTTGAGAGCCTTAGTAACACACTCTCCTTTTCAAACCAGCCCAGGTAACACACGCAGTGTTAGATGAATTATGAATTTGAAAGAGGGACTGAAGGAAATCGTTTTGTAATACGCGATAACTTAATTTTTAGATTTACAAGACCATAAAATATGTTTAGTACCGAAAATGTATCTAAAATATTTAAATTGCAAAAAGAAAAAGGGTACTTTTAAATTTCGAATTAACAGGTCGACAACCATTTTGAATCCTGCTTGAAGAAAAGGGGATACGAGCCAATCAAATCTCTTCTTTCATTCCATACCTACGCAAGTGGCGCCACATACCAATAAAAATCGCTATCAATTCAAAAGTGTGTTTTTCGGAACCCCGTTGAAGACTATGGCGCCATCTAACAAAACGCGTAATAAAACTGTACCAGAGTAATATTGTGATTGGCTGGTATCCCCTTTTCTATATGGTGCAGGATGAAGTATTTTCTTTAAATAATTAAACACTATCAGCTCTAAGTTTATGCGTTGAAGTTACGGGGACCTGATGTCAAATAAAACACGCTTGGAACCAACAAAAATAGCCCTTAAAAATAACCTTTATCAATGGAAGATGTTGCCTTTTTTCAAGGTTGGCACAAAGTATAGGATTATTTGTACTTTTGCTAACCTTGAAACCAAGAAAAAGAGCCGTTAAATAGAGCAATTTGTTCGTAGGTAAAGCGCCAAACGCTTATCTTCGGGTAAACCTTATACATCTAATAATTATACGAATATACAAATTTCATTTTTTAGTTACAAACAATTTTATCCGAAAATAAAATATCTGAAAATATACGAATAACGGAAGATAATGGATATCCGAAGTAGACTTTCGAATCTTTTCGAAGCTACAGTCTTGTCGCAACCTTAGTAAACGGACCCTAGTTTATCCGTCACTTCGTCATTCGTTCAAGCTCTTTTTTTCTTATTTTTTGGTCGTTATCCGTTTTTTATTCGCCATCGTGACACATGCCTATATCCTGACATCCCCCAACCAAAGCTTTCAAATATTAGAATTTTAAATCGAGCTGGTAAGCTCCACATCCTTTCCAACCCCTGTTATCTATATTTATGTTCAAGAGAACTTCGAAATATCGACGAATTTGAGCCAATAAAGTGTACGCGTAAAGTTGAGAGAGCCAGCTAGGTCTAGGATTATTATTATTAACTCCTTTGAGGTTACGTTCGGTTACCAACTTCTAAGGGACCAAAATGCAAATAAAAAAACCGGTTTTAAGGTGAGAATTAAAGAGACAAGGAAACCTGGTTTCAACTGTTCTTTGGGTCGGAAATAGCGTAAAAATTTTATAAAATATCAATTTTTAAAGTCATAATTAAAATATGGACCATGAGCCAATCACGGAATAGGGTTAGTCAGGGCAAGAATATAGGGAGGCTGTAGGAAATCGTGTGTAATACGCGATAACCTATCTTTTAAATTTTTTAGACCACCATTTTGAATCCTGCTCGGAGATAAGGGGATACGAACTAATCAAATCTCGTCTTTTTATTTCAATATTAGGTTTTCTAGTCTCTTTAATGTCGAGGTAAGCAATGGACTCGTGGCTATGTTTTAGAAAAAATCACTCGTTGTTAGGTTGCATTCTTCCTTTAAGGAATTTTTGGGAATTTAAGATTTCGTGATATCCAGATTTTAGCGATCAATTTCAAAAGTTTAAGATTTTTGTGTGACACTATGAAGTTTCAAATGAAATTTTTAACGAATTAACTGTACTCCTTATTGAATATTGTTAAATGTCTCAATTGGCGCCTGTAGAAATGTTTTTTTGACGACGCTCGCGTGTCCGCAGCGAAGCTGAATATTAGGGGCTGCGGATCCCATTCATTTTCTATTAGACGCCTGTAGAAAGGTTTTCACCGTCGTTCTTTGCTGTCGGGAGTGAAACTGCCATTCTGAGATTTTAATATTAAATATTATGTCTTAACTTTTTTAAATATTTAAAATATTTTCTAATTTTGCGATTATTAACGATTAACCGTAAAATTCTGGTTAATTTTACTGTATAATTTATCTTTATCTTAAAGGTGGTAGTAACTCACCAAAAAGGGAGAGTCAGACGTAAAATCATGGAGTAGGGAAAATAAAGGGAGAGCCAGACGTAAAATCATGGAGTGGGGAAAATAAAGGGAGAGCCAGACGTCAAATCATGGAGTAGGGAAAATTAAGGGAGAGCCAGACGTCAAATCATGGAGTAGGGAAAATAAAGGGAGAGTCAGACGTTAAATCATGGAGTAGGGATAATAAAGGGAGAGTCAGACGTTAAATCATGGAGTAGGGATAATAAAGGGAGAGTCGGACGTAAAATCATGGAGTAGGGATAATAAAGGGAGAGTCGGACGTAAAATCATGGAGTAGGGATAATAAAGGGAGAGTCAGACGTAAAATCATGGAATAGGGATAGTAAAGGGAGAGTCAGACGTCATCCTTTAGTGCAACTTTTAACTTTGACCGCTTTTTTAATTAACAACTTAACTTTGCCCACATCGCGTAACTTCGGTGGCCGAAGAACCATCTTGTTTCTTCTCTCCTCATTTTGGCCGTCGGCAACATATGACATTATAAAACGGGGTAGAACTTTAGAAAAGCGTTTGTAAATGTTTCTTCCGAAGTATCACGAATCGAATTGCGCTTTAGGTAATTTATTCGTATACGCTCTTTAGAAAATGTTATTCTTTTTTTCTTTCTTTTTCGAGGAGAGACGCGGTCTTTGAAATATTTCCTGTTAAAACGAGGGGGTATAGAGCGTTTTTCGCCCAAAATTGATCACTTCCAGAACCAAGCCGCTTATATAACCCTTCAAAACCACCTTGGAAATTCTACGAGTGCGAGGATGGAGCTCTCTTAATTTTTCTAGAAATATAATATAGTATTAGAAACGGATTTCCAAGTCCATTGGCATCTGAGCGTGGCATGTGAGAGGTGCGTTTTTTTCCTCCGTGTCTTCTTGGGGCAAAGTCATTTTTTTGTTGGAAGCGGTGGCGGCCGGCGAGGAACATTAACACTTTTCTCACTTTCTCGCGGGCGTTCTTTTTTAGCCACCCTCCCATTGTGGTGGGGTGTAGCTATTGTATTCGTTGTGTCGGTATCTACGTAGTTGTAGTTGGCGTGCAGAAACTCGCCTTCCATTTCGCGGGAAAAAATCAGTCCCATTGAACAGAAATAGTTGCTATCATAAAAGAAGCTTACTAAGGGAATGTTGGCATCGACGTCATCAGCTACGTCATAACTTTTAAAGCTCGTTGCGCTCGTGAGCACCGAGCATTTCTTAAACTTATTTCTTCTATATCCGTGGCAACTCTCAAGGTCGGTCTCTCCCGAGTGACTTCTGAGCCATTTGACCCCTAGCGTTTTATGAAAACGGAAATAACAGCCCCATAACCTTAACGACACGTGATTTCGTGATGGTGTAGGTGTTTTTTGGGATTGATCATCTTGTTTCTTCTTCTTTCGCTATTGTTTGGTTAAAGAAGCTTCCCATTCTTTAGTCGTCCGTTTCCTCGCCTCGTCACTCTGAAATTGCTATTTTTAAGTGACTGCTTCACCGATTTCTTACGCAAAACAACTGAAATTTGAGTCGTATTTGCAGAAAGTTCGATATTTACCACGCATATCAGTAAAAGACCGCGCGAGAATAAAAATATAGGCTCAGAGTTAAAATATATGTATTTTTACTGTTACGGTAATTTTTATATGCCTAACCAAAAGTAAAGAACGCCACGTAGCTTTAATACAATCAGCAAAGGTCCAGGTAAATGTAACGGCAGTTTCTGATTCGAGACTCTCTAGCGGCCGCAGTCACCGTGTAAATAGTGAACGGAGAAAGCGCCGCTCTGCGGAGAAATTCCAGAGTTGGGAGGGAAGACAATATAGGGAAGCGTGGCCCGCCTAAATTCCGTCCCTCTCTCCGGACTCAAAATATCGAGGAAGAGTCCAAACCACTCGAGCCAGACAGGGGTGATGACTTTTTTGGTTATTTTTAAGTGATAGACTATGTCGTAAAACTGGACCTTTTCTGATAGTATTAAGCTACGGGGCGTTGTTCACTTTTATGGAACGAAGTGATAGACTTTTGGTTATATTTATATATTTTTTCAAATCGTTTTTTAACGATCTTTCTGCAAATGTTGCTCAATTTCCATTTGGAGTTCGTGATAGCCTCACTTTAAACCAATTATTCCGAGTGGAGTCCTACCTACTGTACCTTTGGGCAGCTTTTCTGGCATTCTCCCTTTCACTGTTCCTGTCGATCGGAAATGATATTACCGTCGATTACCACAGCGTAGTGATAAATTATGCTAAAATTCCGTAGGAAAAAATAGTTTTCCACAATATATTGAGGTTCGGAATTCATTTATTGAATTGTTCGAACTATCGACGTTATTCATTTTTTCCCGTGGGCGTCCGTTGCTTTTGAATCGACTGTCACGTCGAAAGCCCCCTGGAAACAAAAGAACCCCATCATCTACTTCAACGCAAACCCCTTGTAAATGGATAATGCCACGATTTGAATTTGGACGAAAACTTTTTCGTTATGCAAGGGGACACTTAAAAGAAGAAAAAATATAAGCTGGCTTTGCTATTTGAGCCCACTTTAACTTCTGTCGGGTAGTATTGTTGTCCTGCAACAGGGGTCGCCAAACTTTTGTTAAGCTCCGGTCACACTAGCATTTCTTAATCGATTTGAAATGGTAAAATGAAACCGATATTCAAATCGCCAGGAATCGTTTTAAACGTCACGCATTATTTTTATAAATCGATTTATCGTAGCTTTATCTATCGGTTGTTTAAACTGAATCAGTATGAAACTGGTTCCCGAAGCAGTATCGAGAATTCGAATCAAATCGATTCGAGAAAAGACGTTTTTTTACCGACGTTTCAAAGCGATTACGAAATGCTAGTGTGACCATATAGCTAATGTGAATATCTTATTACTTGTTTCGTTAGATGTCGCCACAGTATCCAACAGGGTTCCTAAAAAATCCTACTTTTGCTCGAATTTATATCAGTTTATTATAGGGCACGTTGCGCCATCTTTTGGGGGCTTGCCTCTGGTATATATAATGGAATAAAAAGGCGGGATTTGATTGGCTCGTATAATCCTTTTCTCCTCGAAGGATTCAAATATCGTTTTTTCGCACTATAACTATATATTTTATATACTTTTTTGTGCTAGATAACATATTTATTGTTGTATATGAAATCTAAAAATTAAGTTATCACATAAAAAGAATTCTTCTATTCAACTATTAATCAATTTTGTTTCTTTATGACTTTACCCTAGTTGGGTATATATTAAATTTTTTAAGAGTGCGAAGCTAAGCCAATTTTTTTGTTATAATTTATTTAATTTTCTTTTCATTCGCCTTATTTCGAAAGAACTAGATAGGAGCCTTGGAAGATAGTCTAAGCATACGAAAAGATTAGTGGATGGAGTATAAGACTTATATAACGTCAAGGGGATTAGTTTTTTAATGGTCAAGTTGGTAGAGGTATAGTGAAGGAAA
This sequence comes from Odiellus spinosus, assembly GCA_963920705.1. Classification (NCBI taxonomy): domain Eukaryota; kingdom Metazoa; phylum Arthropoda; class Arachnida; order Opiliones; family Phalangiidae; genus Odiellus; species Odiellus spinosus. Next base: position 8,041,232 of record OY987238.1, on the reverse strand, counting down.
ATAGGGTTTCTATCGTCCTTGGACCTCGCTGCGCTCTTCCATCTTTGTAAGCTTTAATTGAAAACTTGGCCCTCGATCTCAGCTAAGCGAAAGTAGGTCGAGTCATCGAGGCCGCGGATGGATCGAGTACTAACGCCTGACCACCACAATGTTTAAACGAGCTAGAGGGTTTAAATATAATTTATAACCACTAAAGTTTGATCTCGAGTCCCCTCAAATATGACAACTGAGCCCTTCAAACTTGTTTTCAAAGACTTTAACAATTCGTATCTTTCGAATTCGAAATTGAAAAGGAACTTGCGAGTGCAGCGCGACATTGGGGTACACTCTTTGTTAAGAGATGGCACTATCGTAGTTCCCATTCTGATCCTATTCCGATTGGCTAAGCTAATTGACGAGAGAGACAAACTATACGGTAGCCACTCCCCTCGCGCTACGAGACTCGACGCGTTTCCCATTGCAACGGGTGTAATACGTGGATAGGTACGAGAGCGAGAGATAGTGAGACGCAGGCGCGCCATCTATTGTGATAATTCATCATTATATTTGTACCCCAATGGTGGTAGCTCCTGGAAGTTGGATTATGTTTTTTACTTTATCTTCGACTAAGTTAACTCGAATGAAAAATAGTCTATTTTTGATCAATCAGAAAATAAACATCAGAATTTAGTGATTTGGGTCCACTTGATCGACTCCCAAATGATCGACAAGAGGTCCACTTGATCGACACCCAAATGATCGACTCACAATTGATCGACTCCCAAATGATCGACAAAGGGTCCACTTGATCGACTCCCAAACGATCGACAAAGGGATCAAATGATTGATGCCTAATCCCAAATTACCGACAACAAAGGGTGCATTTGATCGTTTCCTAATTGGTCAACTTCGTAATAACGATTATAAATAGATTAACCAACCTAACCTAACCTAACCTAACCTAACCTAAAAAGTACTCTGACCCCATTTTCACGGAATAATTATTATTTGAATTAGTTCTTATTTATATACCATAATTTAACCTTTAATAGTTTCTTGCAAAAAAACTTTGACCTATACTCGTTACTCGCTAAAAAACTGGGCTGTCGATCAATTGGAATGGCTTGTCGATCAAATGGGAGTCGATCAAATGGGAGTCGATCAAATGGGAGTCGATCAAACGGGAGTCGATCAAACGGACTCCTTGTCGATCAATTGGAAGTCGAGCAAATGAACCTAAGCCGAATTGAGTAGATTTTATCCAATTATTAAAAATTATATGAATTTCCGAGCTCTATGCGTAACTAACATGTCCTCTTATCCATCTTGTTTCATTCTGTCTGGTATTCCTGGTGAACATTGTTGGAAGTAATAATCGATGTTTAGCCAGAATAACCTTTTTTTCTTATTTCTTTATCGATTCGTAGGATTGATTTTTATTCGGGCGAGTTTTTACAAGATACGTGAAAGTGGCCATAAGTTGCTTCGGGTTTTGAATTTAAATTTCGCGGACGCCTGTTCGAGCCGCAATTTCTTACGAGGTTCGAAAGAATGGGATCGAGAAAGGGAAATTTTCTTCGAGACCCAAAGTTTACTTTATAATTTTATCTCACCGGAAAAAATGTTTAACCTTATTATTTTTTGGCTTAAATGGAATGTTGGAAAAATGCCAAAAGGATTGAAAGTGACCCTGTTACTATTTCTGTCGAACGTCTGACGTTAACTGCTGAAATTAATTGAAAAAAAAAGAGGTGTCTATTAATGCGAGGTCTATTCTTATATAATTTAATTGTGGGTGCGACATCTTGTTCGAATGTAGCTAACTACGTCACGAAATCACGTGGCGTAAGGTTATACATGGCAGTTATTTCGGTTTTCATAAAACGCTAGGGGTCAGACGGCCCAGAAGTCACTTGGGAGAGACCCGACCTTGACACGGATATAGAAAAAATTAGCTTAAGAAATGCTCGGTTCTCACGAGTGCTATGAACTTTATGACGTACCTGATGACGTCGACGGCAACATTCCCTAAGTAAGCTCCTCCTATTTTATGATAGCAACGGTCAGATTGATAGATCGTTTATATGTAATTCTGGATCTTTTCCCAAGAGCTGTTGAAGCTCTAAGCATCGAATTTCCATTCACTCGAAAATAGTGAAATCGATTGAAGAAGAAATTGTTCGGACGAAATAGAATTTCGATCGAATGGGAATATACCCATGGTTGAATTTTGAGCGGGGTAGCGTTGCTCAGCGGGCACTTTACTCCCTACATCGCTCGCTCGCTAAAGACTACAATATTCAGTTAAATTAATTTTCTATGAATATTTTATTCCACTAAAGTTTAATTCGAAATTCGCTAGCGGGCCCAAGATTATAATCCTCACTCTATTCTCCTTAAAGTCCAGGTATATGGAAGATGTAAATATTGACCTCGTTTTAAACTTCAGGCATTATAAACTTTAATCTTTATAGATAAAGTCCAAAGAGTCCGCGAGGGAGAGAGAAGCTTAAAGGATGAGAATAATCTGTTTAAGAGAGCAGACGCCAGCCTGCTTAAAACGACCAACTTATATATACTCATAATAGGTAGATTAGAATGTTTTTGATGCTATCGGAATAGAGCTAAGTTGTATATGGGCGAAATGTGACAATATGATCTGTGAAGTTAAAAATATTTCATTGACAATCAGTAAGGCGATTCTTCTTTAGAGGATGAAGGGGGACGAGTATTATATTCCTAGATTCTTCGTACTTATTTTCAATTTGTTTCGGCTTTTAGAATATAGATAGCGCTGAACCAATATAGAAATTAAAGTAACTTACATCCGTCATAAATTTTAATTATTACAAAAATATATACATCGATTTATCCATATATTATTACATAAATTTATCCATCGATTTATCCATATATTATTACAAATTTATCCATCGATTTATCCATGTATTATTACAAATTTATCCATCGATTTATCCATATATTATTACAAATTTATCCATCGATTTATGAATATATTATTACTTAAATTTATGAATATATTATTACTTAAATTTATCCATGTATTATTACGTAAATTTATCCATGTATTATTACGTAAATTTATCCATGTATTATTACGTAAATTTATCCATATATTATTACGTAAATTTGTCCATATTATTATTGCGTAAATTTGTCCATATTATTATTGCGTAAATTTATCCATGTTATTATTTCATAAATTTATCCGTGTTATCACTGTATAAATTTATCCAAATATTGTTGCATCAATTTATCCAAATATTGTTGCATCAATTTATCCAAATATTGTTGCATCAATTTATCCAAATATTGTTGCATCAATTTATCCAAATATTGTTGCATCAATTTATCCAAATACTGTTGCATCTATTTATCCATATATTTCTGCATCAATTTATCCAAATATTGTTGCATCAATTTATCCAAATATTGTTGCATCAATTTATCCAAATACTGTTGCATCAATTTATCCAAATATTGTTGCATCATTTTATCCAAATATTGTTGCATCAATTTATCCAAATATTGTTGCATCAATTTATCCAAATACTGTTGCATCAATTTATCCATATATTTCTGCATCAATTTATCCATATATTGTTGCATCAATTTATCCATATATTGTTGCATCAATTTATCCATATATTGTTGCATCAATTTATCCAAATACTGTTGCATCAATTTATCCATATATTTCTGCATCAATTTATCCAAATATTGTTGCATCAATTTATCCATATATTTCTGCATCTATTTATCCATATATTGTTACATCCATTTATCCATATACTTCTCTGAAAATGTATCCATAAATATATAATGGTTTTAATGTGCCTATGAAATTATAGTGTTAAGTAATTTGAATTGCAAAATTTTCGGTTAGCATAAGCATTCCGTTATGATATTTAAAGTAGTTTCTGCCACGGAGGATTATAATATAATCCTCTTTTCTTGCCTTTTCCTCCTCATTCCTATCCAAAAACTAGTTGTTCGAGGAGCCAAGTTAATCTCTTTGAGCGCGTACATGTGGTTGGGAAGCTGGAAATTGCTCAGTGAAGAACCATCCCTTCATTTTATTATTTTTAGGCACATACTGAACTTATCATCTCTACCCCCTCCCCGTTTGAAATTACGTTCTTCGTTTTCAAACACTTAAAGGGAGAATGCAACCTAACAACAAGTCATTCTTAATCGATTCCTTATCGTTTAAATAGGCCTAATCCACTAGTGAAAAGATTTACGAACAGATATTAAACCAGAAATGAATTTAAAACTTTCCCGAAAACTAGGCTTAGCGGAATTCATGGAGATCCTGATTTCCTCGCGTATAAGATCTTGCGACGATTTTTTGGCACGGGGATTCTGAGAATAAATTCAAAAGCTGCTCCATTTTTAGCTTCAAGTTTCCCTTTAATAGTTTGCTTGGAATTGATCTTGGTATTTTGCTTCAAGTACTACATTACTTCAAGTATATTACTTTTGAATTATATCAACATTTCGATTTTCTTTCGTTCTTTACAACGAAGACTAAACACTATTTATTCGGTACTTGGCTAAATGGTGAATTTCCTATATGTGTAATGATTGTTTGTGTATGTCATGGGTTTATGATGGATCTTATTCGCGACTCAAATGTTGTATTATCGATTAGAATGATGGAGTTTGGCACGCGAAAATCACATCGAGTTTTGTAACCATTCCATCTAGGTATATATATTATATTTCTGTAGAAAGGAGATTTTGTTAAAAACTAAAATTTGGTTATTTTTGGTACCCGTACGTCCTTCCTTAAAGTGACCCCACCACGAGACTAAAGGTCACGTATGTGACGCGTGTGTATTTGGTTTCTAAAAAAGGTAGCCAAGCCGAAATAGATAGACGTGTTTCCACACATATTTGAAAAAGGCGCAAATTGGAAATATCTTAAATGGAGAATGCAACCTAATAACAAATGATTTTTTTGTCAATTTCTTATCATTTAAATATGCCTAATCCGTCGATAAAAAGTTTACAAAACAAATATTAAACTACAAATAAATTTAAAACTTATTACCCGGAAAATAGGCTTAGCGGGATTCGTGGAGATCAGCTGAAGTGCCTTCGTGTAAGGTCTAGCCACCAATGCACAAAGGGCCATAGTTCACGCGAGATCTCCACGAGAAAGGAATCGATAGAAAATCACTTGTTGTTAGGTTGCATTCTCCGTTTAATTTCCCCGTGTCTCGCAGATGGCGCCACCCGTCTCTAGAAATCACTTTTCACCAAAGAGGCATATATCTTTAGCGCAGCGTTGTAAGAATCGTGGTTGTGACTGAGTTAGGGTAGGTAGTTTATAGCGTTATACACCTCTAGTGTTGAGTTTTTTTTCGTCTCTCAATTTGACTCTCAAGCTTGGGGATAAGATTTTAAAAATTTACGAGGCAAGTGCTAGTTTTTTTTTTTTTTTTTTTTAATAAAGAACGAAGGCGTCTTGGCTCTGTAACACTCTAAAGGGCATTTAAAGTAGCTAGACACCCACGAATTGGAATTTATTACCTTGCTCCAAAGACGTTTCTTTCGCTTCAATAACGAATTTACCAAATTGAATGGAGTAGCATTTTAAGAAAGATTGCTAAGAAACGTTAGAATTACATACTGCAACAGAATAATAATTATAATAGAGAAATATAAGATTTATAGACGAATTCGAAATTGGACCAGCGCGCCATTGGGGTATACTCTTTAAAGTTGAAGAATCTAGCGATATTAGAACGTGAGATAATAGGTACGGAAATGATATAATTTCGATTAGTTATTTTTAAACAAGATTCGCTAATATCTCCCGTTATAATTATCAAAATTACATCATGAACTAAATAAGAAAGCATTTGCGATTCACTTGATAATAGGTACGGCAAATGTCCCTTTTTGATGAGTTACTCGTTAAAAAAAAAATAAAAAATTTAAGTGATATTTCCCCTTTAAATTCTTACAGTTAAAATTATTTATATATATTTTTATTACAAAAATCTAAATTTCTTTAATTAAATTTATTTTTATCCCTTACATAAAGAAAGATTAAATCAAATGTATGCTATTTTATTAAATATACAATTTAAAGCCGAAATATGGAAAGAAATGAAATATATTCTACAGTCTAAAATAACTCTGGAAATAGATGAAATATGCCGCTAAAATCAACATAGAATATGATCGATAGTCTGACCTAGTTTCAATCTTAAAAGGAACCGGAATATGCCTTAAAGTAACAATAACGCGTTAAGAAGGTAGTCAATGGGTAACTCACCAAAAAAGAGTCATTTGCCGTACCTATTAACAAGCAAACCACCAACGCTATCAATTCGGGGTTTTCATTTAAATTTGAATAGAAATCTTCTTTAAAAAGAGAGTTCAGTAGACTGGGAAGTAAATCATTCCTGAACAAACATTTCCCCCCAGACCCCTTGTATGAAGCCATCTCGTGTTTATTCATCGTACTAAATAACCCTTTACTACCGCCTTAATTTTTAATTTAGGTTAACCCTTAAATATCTGTTTGGACAGATAGTACCAAGAATCCATTCAGGTTCCATAAGAATATGTGAGCATAGCTTTAGCCTCTGGTACCATCCTCCCAAACTTTGTAACAAAAGTTCGTCCGCAATTTTCGCAACATTTGTACGCTTAGATCTTTTTTCGGTCGGCTCCATTTTTATTACCCAAAATATTATTTCAAGGTCGTTAGTGGCGCGGGTTAATAATAGATGTCAGGAGCGATTTACTTGAAAAATCGATTCGAAGCGGACGAACTTTTGCTACAAAGTTTGGGAGGATGGTTATTGAATCGCGGCCCTCCCATATTCTTATGGAACCTGAATGGATTCTTGATAGTACAAATTACTTATTTGCACAATATCTGGTACTTGAAACATATAACAGTTTGTTCTATAAAGATAAAAGTTATGAGCACTAGGCTGAGGTTAATATTGCAAAAATTACTGGTTAGGATATAAAAATTATTTTCACCCTTTAAATTGAATCCTTTCCAAGGGTGCTACTCTTTTATAATAGAAAACTTAGAATAAAGTAAATTTTGAAACCAAAAAGGGGGAAGGAATTAAGATAAAACAAAGAGACCTTTCATGCATTTTAAAATTGCTAATTTAGAAAATTGTTTGAATTTTTGGTCATAAGCTTCGTATTGAAGTTAGCTACGTAGTAAACAAAGCGACTCCTGGTCGATTCCGCTGAGAGAAAGAGAAATCCCAAAATAGTTTTCAAATTAGAAAGAAAATTAAAAAAACATAAGGTTTATTCCACAGATTTTCCCCAAACTTTGCAATTACGTTCTGTAGGGAATTGTTTACCGAAATGGAATTTGCAACGAGTACGAATTAAGTAAATCTCGACAGTATCGTCAGGAGTTGAATTAGAATGAAATTAACAACTTAAAATATTGAAATCATAATTTTATTTATTCCATATGAATATAAAACTGAATTAAAGGGAGAATGCAACCTAACAACAAGTGATTTTTTTTGTTATCAATTCCTTATTGTTTAAATAGGCCTAGTCCAACAGAAAAAAAATTAGCAAAGAAATATTAAACTAGAAATAAATTTAATACTTACCATCAAAATAGGCTTAGCTGGATTCATGGAGGTATCCTTAACTCCCCGTATAAAATCTCTTGTTGATCATTTGAAAGTTGATCGATTGGAAAAAAATCCTTGTCGATCATTTGAAAGTCGATCAATTGAACCGAAGCCCCTTGCCGATCACTTGTTTAAAATCCCTCGTCGATAATTGCCAATCAATCAGTTGAACAAAATTCCTTGTCGATCATTTGCAAGTCGATTACTTGGACTAAATACCTTGTCGATCATTTGAAAGTCGATCAACTGAACCAAACCCCTTGTCGATCATTTTCAGGTAGATAAATTGAACCAAACCCCTTGTCGATCATTTGTAGTTAGATCAACTGAACCAAACCCATTGTCTATCATTTGCAAGTCGATCAATTGTACCAAATCCCTTGTCGATCATTTCCAAGTCAATTGAACCAAACCCCTTGTCGATCATTTGAAAGTCGATCAATTGTACCAAATCACTTAGCTATCAATCGAAAGTCGATCATTTGGGTCTATACCGTATCGATGACATTGTCACTTAAATAGCGATTTATTTCCAATCATCACACGTCACTAGTATTGATCTAAAGATTTAGATATTTTAGATGATTTCAGCCTCTTTGACGGCTTCATTACTCGCAACAGCTTATTCCGTATAGTATATGAGATATTCTTTTGCTCTTTTTAGCACACGGCCGGTATATCCATTAGTTTCGGCTACAAATAATTTCCCTCTTTTAATGAATTAATGGTGCCGAACCCCGTCCCCCCCCTGTCCCATTTCTCTCTCGAAAATTGACTGTGGCTCTCCTAACCAATCTAGCGCCGCTGCGAACGCTATTAGATTATCGAATGCATTAAATCAATTTTTTTGCCTCGTTTAAAATAAACTCCTAGAGGAAATTAAGGTATTTTTTCTGCCACCAAGAGTTTCGTTTTTATACCAAAAGCTCGATGACACTTTAATAAACTTAAATAAGAGGAAGAGGTTGAAAATCTGGAGGAAAAGAGATGGTGAATTGTGAAAATTATATTTTTTCTCGAAGGGAAAATGCAACCTAACAACAAGTGATTTTTTATCGATTCCTTATTGTTTAAATAGGCCTAATCCACTATTAAAAATTATTACGAACAAATATTAAACTAGAAATAAATTTAAAACTCAGCCGGAAAATAGGCGTACGTAGTCGTTTTAGCAGAAGCCGATGAAACCCTTCTTTGAAGTCTACTACTCTATAATGTTCCATATAGCGCTCCTCTCTGTATGGGTAAAATTCCCAATTTTACGAGATCAGAGGGGTCCTACTTCATACCCCCCTGTCTACGCAAAATTGTAAATTCTCTCTCTCCACAAAGACAACGTTTTTTGACGAACTCCAAGGCTGCTAGAGATATTCGATCGACGAGCTCCCGATCCCAAAATATCTACCGTTAGGAGGCGTACGAATCGCGCTTTTTGAAACTAGCCCATACAGAGAGGGGTAGACAAGACCCGGGAGTAATAGACTTCAAAGGAGGGTTTCATCGGCTTCTGGTTTTAGATATAGCCATTCCGCACGTTGTCGTTGTAGCTAGTCATCACCTATTCGCTGTATTTATTCCGCAATCCTTATAGTGATTTGTAATTCATGCAGACATGCCGTAGTCGTTACGTAAACACTGTAATTAATCATTGTAATAGGTGTAGAGAAAAGTGAAGTGGATAACCACTGGTAAGTTAGTGTGACGCGGTAATAATAAGAAAGATGAAAGCGTCGCCATACTGGTGTACGGGACACACTCGGCTAACGTTTTTGGGGTTATTCCAAACATAATTTGTTGTGAGAATTAATCCCACATCCTCCGCTTATCCATCACGAAGATAAGTTATTGCGGCTAGAAGGATTTGTTTGTATTGTTCGCGCAGAATGTTAAGTCTTATACTGTGACGACCTCGTGCTGTATGCATAGAACTGGAAATTGGAGCCTATAGGTTGGAGTTTGCCTTGTTGGTTTGGGATACTTTTCTCCCTCAGCGATGTCCAAATATAAGTGAATAAGGTATATCTCGGATAATTTAATTTCCCTAGATAGGAACGACTCGCCTTCATACGCCCCACCGCTTTCTAATTTGCCAGATGTTATCCGAGACGTCTAACGTCTTCCTATTTACCCATTCTCTCTATTACCCTTTACCCCTTCGCTACAGTTCACTCGGAATATGCTTCGGGTAACGAGCTTTAAGGCGGTAATAACACGAGATGGCACTGATTTTCGTAATAGGGGTGTCAGTTTTTCTGGTTTGAGAATGATTTATTTCCCAGTCTACCGAACTCTCTTCTCTTTCCCCAGTATTCCTCTTCCTCTCGCGACGGGTGGGCACGCTGTAGGCCAGACGGTGACGGGTCTCGGATAATAGGCTCTAGCGTGGCGACATCTTCTCGTGAAATGTGAATTTCTTATCGTAACTAGAGAAAAATTAAACTTAAAATTGTCAAATTATTCAGCGAACTACGTCTGCCTTTTGCGGTTCGTCAGAAGTAAAGTTGAAGAATCTAGCTATATTAGAACGCCAGATAATAGATACGGAAATGATAAAATTTCGATGAGTTATTTTTAAACATGATTCGCTAATCTCTCGCGTTATAATTATCAAAATTACATTTTGAACTAAAGAAGATTTCAATTCAAATTTAAGTGGTGAACTGATAGCATTTATGGTTCGCTTGATAAAAGGTATGGATATTAACCCTTTTTGGTGAGTTATCCCTTGACTAAAGCCTTCAGGATTCCACGTTCTCTTTGAATTATATGGTAGGGGTTTCAAGTTTATCGCCGCTCTGACATCTATATATGGAATCGGTTTAGGTTGTATTCACTATTCAATTCACCTTGGCTAAGGAACTTCACCCACTAACATTTTCCCCTAAATGGCTACTTTTGGCGTGAATCTCGACTCCAGCTAAGAAAATATCTACCGTTAGGTGGCGTAAGAATCGCGATTTTTTTAAACTTATCCCCTTCAGACATGGATAAATAAGGCCCAGGAATAATAGACTTTAAAGGAAGGGGATTCATCCGCTTCTGACACCAAACGCGCTTGAAAGCGAGCCAACACTTTCCGTTAAACATTACGTATACAAGTTTGAAAATGGAGTGTGTGACAGTTTCAATACTTTATAAAGAGACGTAGTTAGTGAAAGACAGTTTATGGGTCTTAATTAATAGCTGTCTTATTTAAACTCCGATTTTGACCGAAGTATAAATTGAAATATAACCCAAATTTGAAATTTATAAAAATACTTCAGAATCTGAAATGATGACGGTTAGGCTTAACACTTAAGGTCCGTCATAATTTTTAATAATGTATAGGGAGTTAAAGGGAGAATGCAACCTATCGATTCTTTATTGTTTAAATAGGCCTAATCCACTAGTGAAAAAAATTACGAATAAATATTGAACTGGAAATAAATTTAAAACTTACCCGGAAAATAGGCTTAGCTGGATTCATGGAGATCTTGATTTCCTCGCGTATAAGGTCAAGCGCGATTGGAAGTCTAGTGGAGATCTCGCGTGAACTACGGGCCTTCGCTCATTGGAAGCTAGACCTTACACGGCGGCCATTCTGGATCTCCATGAATCCCGCTAAGCCTATTTTCCTGGTACGTTTTAAATTTATTTCTACTTCAATATTTGTTTTGTTAATTTTTTATCGGTGGATCAGGCATATTTATACGATGAGGAATAGATTATATTGCGTTCTCCCTTTAAGAAGCTGAAGTAGAAAATATACTGTCAAATATTTCATAATGCAATAACTTTTTAAGACGCGTTTATAGCTAAAGGACTAAGCGCTCTGCTAAATAATTTATTATCCGTGAGTCAACTTCTTCTTTTATTATTAGTTTTTAAAATAATGAAATATTAAGTACACCATGCCAACCAAAAGGGTCATATCCCTCTTGACATCCCGCTTTCCTCGCGCTCGAAATCCTTCAACTCTTTCCCGGATAAACCATTTTTCTCCGGACGACTCCGTGATTATTTTCCATCGTAGGATAAAATATTACCCGGTCGTTATTGCTCGTTTCCATTTCAAGAAGATTGTTTGGGCAGCGGGTACGAACCTATCCCCTCAATTCTGTCTCTTTCGTCTCGTTTGTTCGACGTAATAAGCTTCTTAAGTAAATTAAAATCTCTAACCAAATTTGAAAAGGGTCTGCCTGGCCCTGGTTCGATAGAAATGAGGACTATACACTTATATCATAAAAATATATCGAAACAACTGTCCAGATTCCATATTACTCTTCCCCCAGGGGTCCGACACTCTTGAATTCGCTGTACACCCGAGTTCACTGAGTTTAGCTTTGACAGTGCATTGAGTTCGAACTCTTTCGAACTCCGAGTTCAGCTTTGATAGTGCGAAGAGTTCAAACATTTTGTACACCTAAGTTCGCGAGTGTCTGCCACCTCGCTCTTCCCCTAGTATTGCATTTATATATAATTCAGTGAAGAAATGCCTTGATTGTATTTTTTAATCTTTGCGTATTAAGCGATTGCGTAATCAAGGCTTTAGTACCTTTAATTGAAGCGTATATCGTTTATCATTCGGTATTAAAGGTACTCTACTTTCGCACCATATCTCCCAATCATTAATATATTATAACTTCTAAGGTGGGAAAGAGCGGCTGTTGCTCTCTGATAGCGAATATAGTGAATTTTATTTGACTGCGTCAGCCAAAGGTTTACCATCGTTTTAGTTCTATAATATTGGAAATAACATTGAGTCCAACTTCGTACGCGGTGTCAAGTGAAGGCTAAATGAACTATATCAAGGCGGCTGTCGCCAACGCTAACTCGATACGCTCAATGATCCCCTCATTTCCCCCCTTATACCGAATAACGTTTAATTCGTTAATGGCCTAACTAAATGAGCCGAATATGTTCGCTTCTCCTAAGCCGTTTTCAATGAATCATAGCATTTCCTTAATATGTATTAATGTTGAGCCAATTTCTATAAGCGCGATTTCAATCGAGGCCGCGAATAGTTAAATATATTTATATATTATAATATAAGTGATTCTGTTGCCATTATGAGGAAAGGTCTTTAGGTCTATGATTTGTATTAATGGCTATTAGTACCAGGAATTCATAAATAAAGCTAAGGAATATTTATCTGGCTTTAAAATAACTATCTACAATTTTTAAACTCCCCTTTAAAGTCGCCTTATTTTCTAGCTTAGCAGACGACGTTGACCATACAGTCAAAGCTGGCTTTGTGCATATGGGAAGAGCATTTTAAAGGCGCAAAATTCAGAGCAGATATGGCCTTTAAAGGGACTGTCTGAGATTTTTAAATCCTCTTTAAAGTCGCCTTCTTTTCTAGCTTTAGCAGACGACGTTGATCATAACAACTTCTACAGTCAAAGCTAGGCTTTGGGAAGAGCATTTTAAAGGGGAACCTTTTCACACGACTAAATCGATTCCAAGGCCTAGTATTAACGCGACTTTAGTTTGCTTCAATAACAACTGCCCTTTTGAACCTAAAGAACACGAATGTAGGAAGTATTTAAGACAAGGGGGTTGCCATCAAATGACGTCAAATAAAATCGCTGCTGTGTCGGGAGCGTCATCATCTCTAATGGAAGAAGATAGCCTAGATACGATTACCCAATGTATTTACAACCCCTTTTAAGACCATTGTCCGTAGATAGTCCAGATAGTGTCCTGCGAGTCTTAAAGGGAGAATGCAATCTAACAACAAGTGATTTGGTTTATCGAATCCTTATCGTTTAAATATGCCTAATCCAATAGTGACAAAAAAATTACCAACAAATATTAAACTTGAAATCAATTTAGAACTTAACCGGAAAAATAGACTTAGCAGGATGCTTGTAGATCCTGAATATCTTCGTTATAGAAGTATCCTTCCGCCAAGCTCATCTTTAAACATCACTCTGTACAATATAGTTTGGTGCTGTTTTAGTTTGGCCACTCCCATGAGGCCTTTTCCCTGAGGTCAGTTGTTGTACGCTTTTCTCCCGTTTCTATCCTTGATGCTCATCCCTTTCTCGTGTCCAGAATGGTACTTTTATAGATTAAGGTTGGTCATGGTTATAGAGAAGTATAAGGATCATTAGATTTAGGTTCATTAAGACTCATAGGGACACCAGGGGAGAGGGGCAGTCGCCCTCCTACTCGGGCTGAAAGTTTCCGATTTGCTTCCCGCGTTCTTTCTTCTGGTTTGAGGCAATTTTTTAGCTGTTACGAATCGTTACTAAACGCGACCAATGACCGAAGGAAAAAAAAAACTACCGACGTCAACTAAAAAGTTCCCCATTCTTACCACCATTTTTTTGGCTTTTCGTGAATTTTTATTACCATAAAGTATTATTCTGATACCTATGCTGGAATAATCGTATAAATAGACCTAATCCACCGATAAAAAGTTTAAAAAATAAATACTAAACTAGAAATAAATTTAAAACCTTCCCGGAAAATAGGCTTAGCGGGATTCATGCTGATCAACTGAATGGCCTCCGTGTAAGGTCTAGCGACCAATGAGCGGAGACCCGTCGTTCACGCGAGATCGCCACGAGACTTACAATTCGCATTTCTTTCTTCAGATACGGTTGTCATATCTGTTTAATATTAGCTGCTCTAATTAAGTATTAAAATAGGTAGAATTTTTCCTTTGGGATATCTTTACTACTGTTGCAGATCGAGTTGGTACAGTCTATGCAGGGTTATATTTCTCACCGCAATCTTTCTTGATTTTTCAATTAAAAATTGTACCAAGCATCGAGGGGTGCGGTGAGCTGCCCCTTGGGTTGCGTCCAACGCCAGTACATCGCACTGAAGAAGACTTTAACTCCTCTGGCAACCTATAATTTATCGATCCATCCTACCACCGCAGTGAAGAAAGGGCTCGGAGGAGAGATAGAGGGCGCAAGGAATAAAGAGGGAATCAGTATATCCCTTTCATTTCTGCATTCTCATCACTCCTCCCAGGCCGAGAAGATGATAAAATATTCTCGGTATATAAAAGCCTGAATGACCCAGCTAGTCTGTTCTTTCCTCGACGCTACAGAGCAAAACGAAGCATTTTGAAATACACAATAGAAACGTTGATATGATAACGAATCATTTCAAAATGCCCACTTTGAAGTTCTTTACACAGGTGGATGATTGGATGGCTATAGCTAGCTTCAATTTTGAAATTAAAACGCGAAAGTGCGCTACTCTATCTCTGTGTGCAACCTAAATCGATTCCTTATCGTTTAAATAGGCATAATCCACCAGTAAAACATTTTAAAAACAAATATTAAACTAGAAATAAATTTTTCTCAATCTCAATTATTCTCAATATCAATTATTCTCAACCTCAATTTTTCTCAATCTCAATTTTTCTCAATCTCAATTTTTCTCAATCTCAATTTTTCTCAATCTCAATTTTTCTCAATCTCAATTTTTCTCAATGCAGTCATTGTTTTATTTTATCTTTGGATAAGTTAACTGGATTTATAAATAGTCTATGTTTTAACCAAACGAATAATATCTGAATTTAATTCAGTAGATCTGTCCAATTATTAATTCCGAGCTCTAGCTAAAACCAACTTAAGGTAACTCTTAACCCTAATATATTTGAAAGACGTAAATAGAAAGCGAATGTGACTTAAAGAAAAGCTCTTCTTGATCGTTCATTTTTTTATTTGGCACACTAGGTCTGTCATGAATAAAATAAGACGGCTAGGGACTATAAATCTACCACTCAACTGGGCAGTTATAAAACTTGAAAACGATATATTTCTAGATGATTAATTCGAGACTAAGGCCCGGTGTTAAAGGGAAAATGCAACCTAACAACGAGCTAGGAATAATTTTTATTAATTGGATAAAATCTACTAAATTCTGATATATATTATCTGTTTGATTAAAAATATTTTTCATTCGAGTTAACTTATTCGAAGATAAAGAGAAAACGTAATCCAAATCCGTTTTTATCCAAAAATGGCCTTATCTTAGAATATTATCCGCGTTATACGTTCGGATAAAAAATTTCAAATTTATTTTCCTGAAAAATAACGAATAAAGATATGATTTAAAATCTTAGTTTCGTTATTTTATTTATATCCTTCAAATTAAAAGTCAATTTGAAATATAATTCTTAGATTTTAGGACTAATTCTGGAAACGCGAATTTTCTTACCCTTCGTTATACGTTTGAAAACGAGTAATTTGTTCGTATATAAAGCGCCAAATGCTTATCTTCGGATAAACCTTATACGTTTAACAATTATACGAATATACAAATTTCATTTTTTAGCTACAAAAAAATTTATCCGAAAATATCTGAAAATATACGAATAACAGAAGATCATGGATATACGATTCCGAGCTCTAGCCTAATCCACTAGTTATGAATTTGAAACTTACTTAGCTGAATTCATGGAGATCCGAATTCGTCAATACTCGTATATTACCGTGAAACGTTAAATTGCGATGTAAATTACCGCGTAATTATAGAAATCTAGTGTAACTTATACATGTATTTTTCTGCTTTCGACATTCGGTGAAGTTTAAAGTGTATGGTTTCTCACTATCAAATCGATTTAAAAAACGAGAATAACCCCTTGCCCTCCGAAGATGTTAGCTGGATAAAGTTTGACCAGGGTCATAAGCTAGTTTACGTTTTTAATCTAAACCAGAAGTAGATGAAACCCTCCTTTGAAGTCTATTACTCGAGGGTCTTGTCTACCCCTCTCTGTATGGGTTATTCTCAAAAGGCGCGATCCGTACGCCTCCTAACGGTAGATGTTTTCGGAGCGGGAGTTCGTCGAGCGAATATCTCTAGCAGCCTTGGAGTTCGTCAAAAAAAACGTCGTCGTTTGTGGAGAGAGAGAATTTCCAATTTTCCGTAGACAGGGGGGATGAAGTAGGACCCCTTCTAACTCGTAAAATTGTGAATTTTACCCATACAGAGAGGAGCGCTATATGGAACATTGGAGTAGTAGACTTCAAAGGAGGGTTTCATCGGCTTCTGTCTAAACTGATAGTAGTGCCACTGAAATTGGTTGAACCGGCATTCAATCCTACTATAAATTCAACTTGAGAAACACTGTTTCGAAAAGGGAACAAAAAAAGTTGCGCTGTTTTAAAGGTATAGATTTTTTGGAGGGAAGTTTCTGCTCCTCTGAGAGCGTGTTAGGAGCTTATGGAGCGAACAAAGCACGATTTATTATCAACATATCGCAGTTTGAATGCCGCCAGGACTAGAAACACGGGCTTAGCTTTCTGTACGTCCGTTTTTCCGCAGTACTTCGTAATAAGAGCTTGGAGGAACTTGATAGAAGAGTGAACGACTGCTTTAGTGTTTGGATAAGTTAGTGATCTGTATAAAACAAACTATTATCTGTTTCGCGTATCAGATATTGTGCAAATAAGTTAACGGATAAAAACTGTTTCAATCTCTTTTTAAAGGGAGAATGCAACCTAACCTAGCATTTCTGAATCGGTTTGAATTGCCTCCGTGTAAGGTCTAGCGACCAATGAACAAAGGCGAGATCTCCGCGAGACTTACAATCGCGTTCTTACTTATACGCGAGGAAATCAGAATCTCCATGAATCCCGCTAAGCCTATTTTCCGGGTAAGTTTTAAATTTATTTGTAGTTTAATATTTGTTTGTAAATTTTTTCAGTAGTGGATTAGGCCTATTTAAACGATAAGGAATCGATAAAAAATCACTTGTTGTTAGGCTGCATTCTCCCTTTAACGCTAGAATGTAAATGGGAATGTTTTAAATTATGGTAAAATGAATTTTTCCTGTTTATTTGAATCAATGAAAATCGCAAAGAAATTAAAGATGAACTTGAAGGGGCAACGGGCCATTAGGGTATTTCTCCTCTATGATTCCTCCAATATGAATGGAACTTTAGAAAGAATCCATTTCGTGGATAAAAGAAGAAAGAATTTTTCAACGCCCGCCAGCTTATTTAGAGCCTATAGGTATATTGACATCGTCTCTCTCCTTTTCTAAAAACTCCAAAATCTCGAACACGGAGCGTAGAATTCTACTAGCGACGTCATCTATCTCGATTTCAGAAGGGAATACTTTTAAAAATCACTGCATTCCCGTATAACCCTCCATTTGGCCTAGTTTATCTTGCCCTACTAAAGTCAATTCATTGTTTCTCGTTACTTTAACAATATATATATATATATATATACTTATCCAATCAGTTTTAGATTTCAGTTGGAGCTGTACCTTCTAATAATCATCTCTGTTAGTTTTGTTAGAGCTTTCTTATAAGATAGAAAAGGTGCGTCTTCTACCTTTGACGCTTGTTGGAATCTCGTTGCATTTTCTAGAGGATTTAGATTGAAGATACTCTTGGGTGAGTTGGTGGAAAGTTGGATACCGGGGCAAGGGGTTTTGTTTTTGATAGGCTTCTTCGCTCGAATAGAGGTAAAAGACATTGCTCGCTTTATTTTGTTTGATGGCTGTATATTTCCACTCCTTCCCTCGCCAGTTTACTTTCGTCTGTACTTTTTTCTTCCGTCTCTGCTTGATTCTTTATTTTTTAACACACCTTGCCCCTTACAGGGCGTGGTGTAGCTATTATATTGTCCGTGTCTGAAGAAGAAATGCTGGTGTAATTGAAGGTGCCTAGAATACATATTCTATTTCAATAGAATGAGACGAACTGAATCATGGAGTAGGGATTAAACGGAAAGACAGACGGTTCTCATTAACGTCATCCTTTAGCCGTGATTAAATTGTTTTCTTTAAGAAATTAGTAATGATTCAATGATAGCTCAGTTTTAGTCGCGAATGAAGAAATTAATTTCTGGAAAGTTTCCATTTAAATCACAATATTGATCAGGGAAAAACGATGTAGATGGTCAGCGAATTTTTTAGTGGACAATCTGTAGCAACCTTGATTTACGTCATGATGGAATGTAATAAAAGGGAGAGCCAGACGTGTCCCATTTACGTCATCATGGAATTATGATAAAGGGAAACCTGTGTCTATAACGTCAACATGTAATAGGGATAATTGAGTTAGACGTCTTTATGACGTCATCATGTAGTAGGATTAATAGATAGTCAGACGTGTCTCTATGACGTCATCATGTAGTAGGGATAATTGTTTCCACGTGTCTCTATGACGTCATCATGTAGTAGGGATAATTGTTTCTACGTGTCTCTATGACGTCATCATGTAGTAGGCATAAAAGTATAGCCAATCGTGACGAAAAAGAGCGGCTAGGCTTAGATATGCAAAAATACATCTTGTAGTTATGATAAAGAGAGAGCCAGTCGTGACGAAAAAGTAAAACTTAAAACTAGGTGTGATTCTTCTTATATACTTCGTCATCTTGTTTTCTTGTTCCGTTTTTAAGAACAGGGTTGTTTTAACAGAGGAGGTAGAGGGTTGGTTGGGGGTGAGAGGTTTCTTTTTATGGCCACTGTGGAGTTATAAGAAATTTGGGCGAAAAAGGGGGGCCAAGATCCCGATCGGGGGAGGTATTATAGGCAGGTTGGGATGAACAGTCCACCTAGTGGCACTGCATACTTGTCTCTCTTTTGGGTTTGTTGAGAGAAGCGTTGGGTGTTAAACCGGGGCGTGAAGGTTGGCCATTGATTTTTTTGAAACTATAAACTGACGCGTTAATGTTTTGAAGCGAAAGAGAGAGAGGGGGGGAGAGAGGTCCCAATTGGAGGATATGGGCTCGGTAGAAACTAGGGGTCAATCGCCCCTCACTGACCTTTTATTTTTGGCGCTTTACCGACAATAGCCAACATTTAATGGATCATTTTTATAACAACCTATATTTTTTAATCTTGGCCTTATATACTTCAGCGTAATGGGCCTTACCATTTACTAACTCTCTGAGATTTATTTTCTACTAAAAGTAAGGGAAGGTTGCATTGACAAGTGATAACTTTTTGCTCATCTCAATTTAGTAACGTTAGCGCGATAGTTTCATCCCCTAGTTTCGTAGAAAATAAATGTAAAAGGGAAACTTTAGCCTTGCCCGTTAGAGCTCGGAATCGGATCGATCCATTGTCTTCTGTTATTCGTATATTTTCAGATATTTTATTTTCGAATAAATTGTTTGTGACTAAAACAATGAAATTTCTATATTCGTATAATTGTTAAATGTATAAGGTTTACCCGAAGATAAGCGTTTGGCGCTTTATCTATGTCATAACTAAAGAAAAATTAAGATATTTTAAAAAGTCGGGGAATTTTAAGATATTTTAAAAAGTCGGGGAATTTTAAGATATTTTAAAAAGTCGGGGAATTTTAAGATATTTTAAAAAGTCGGGGAATTTTAAGATATTTTAAAAAGTCGGGGAATTTAAAGATATTTTAAAAAGTCGGGGAATTTAATGATATTTTAAAAAGTCAGGGAATTTAAAGATATTTTAAAAAGTCAGGGAATTTAAAGATATTTTAAAAAGTCAGGGAATTTAAAGATATTTTAAAAAGTCAGGGAATTTAAAGATATTTTAAAAAGTCAGGGAATTTTAAGATATTTTAAAAAGTCAGGGAATTTAAAGATATTTTAAAAAGTCGGGGAATTTAAAGATATTTTAAAAAGTCAGGGAATTTAAATATCTTTCAAGAAGCCAGGAAATTACAATTATTATCTGCGGAAAAAATTTGAAGCTGACCGTGTCAGTTGTATAGATTAGAACAAAGATACGCGTGCAAAAAGTTTGGCGAACGCAATTATATAAAAAATAAAAGGTTAACAATTGGGTAGTATTAGCTGAAACGGTCAGGGAAAATTTTTGGAAAAGGTCAGGGAAAAACTTGGAAAAGTCAGGGAATTTGAATCTGAAAAAACTGTGGCAACCCTGTATAGAAAACATTACAGATATTTTTGTAAAACATTTTTACAAGGAAAAAACGCGTGGAGTTTGAAAGAGTTGAGTTTTGTAACTGTGGCGAGTCAGTCATCATCTGTACGTGATCTGCTTCTGACTCCATGCACTAATGAAAACGCTGTAGAATGTAGCTTCACGTACACGCAGGCGTTCATTCTTTTTTGAACGTAAAGCCAAGCTTATAATTAATAAGAATATACCTTGTCTGAATCTCGAAATAGTTTTATTGCTTGCCTTTTTTTTTGGGAACGGTTGGAAATGATCATGGCTCACTCGAAATTGTGTTTTAGTCCACGTATTTTAAGCTAAAACCTCTAGAGAGTATGTCCCCCTCTACATATTATATCAGCTCTATCGTCTTTGGGCAAGCTGGTGCTTGAACGTGTCCAGCAGGGATCGTGTCACATTACAATTCTAGGAGCATACAACCGGCGTGCGGAAACAGCGGGAGGACATCGTCATTATAAATACCCAAAGGACTATTTATGAGATCCAGCCCTTCTTTATACCCTGTATCTCTATTTACCGTATCTCAGTCTCGATTTCTCCTCCAGGGATCATTCTTCCTATTTATTTCTCACGTTTAAGCTATATTGCTTGTTTATACAAGTTCTTTCATCCTTTGCCTTGCCGGAAAACTTGTATCGTTACTGGAAACCACCGGGTAACAGCCTACATAAAGCGTGTCCAAGAAAGCTCTCCTACTACCTTAGAAAAAGGGAATCACGCGGAACAATTGAAAACAAGACTGGGCATAAAGTTAAATAATCAGAGAATATGAAGAACAGAATTAGACTAGTATTCCATTTTGAAATTGTACCTACTTCTTCCGGTTTGTGAGAAGGATGTAGCTTGTATTATCCACCAAATGAAATCTGCGGAAATGGAAAACTGCGGAACTGAGTTCAAATGCGCATATACGAACTGCGCAATTGGAACATACATTACCTAGTATATTACCGCAGTAGCTTAGAGTCGAGTGTCTGAGTGTGTAAATGTTTTCAGGGTGAAGTTCGGTTTTTTTTAAAGGAGTTTAAATTTTTATTATTATTATTTACTTTGATCAGATTTCGAAGCAAGCTCGGAAATCTTCACTCGGACGGAACGAAGTTTCGGCGGTTCAAAAGCGGAACCACCTTCGAGGCCGAATTCCTATTGGGATGACCCTCACTTCCGGCCCTTCTTCGACAATGGCACCGAAAGAAACGTGACTGCTCAGTTGGGAAAAACGGCCTATCTGCATTGTAGTATTCGACAACTGGGAGACAGAACGGTAAGCCTAAAACTCACGTTTTAGCGCATCCCTCCAACTAGTTACTCCCTATTTTAATATTTTAGGTAAGGTGAGGTTGGATAATCACTCGGAACTATCTAGTTCCTCCTACTATAGTGAATCCTTCGGACTAGCCCGTCCCTCTTGTAATATTTTAGGGATGGTTAAGTTACTTAAATACTCGAGCCATCCCGTCCCTCTTGTAAATTGGAATAGTGGTTTCTCCGTAAATTTACGTCTTTAGTCCATTCCGCGCTTTTTATGGAATGGAATGTGAAACTCTTACTTGATGTAGAATATTAGACTGAAGAGTTATCCGACGTTCTTGCTGGATTAAGAACCGTGAAGACGGAAGAGCCTCCCAAACTCTAGTAAAGGATTACCAGCGAGAGTGTACTCTTCCAAAGTGGCTTTTCCACGGGATTAACTGCTTCCTCTATACATAGCTATAGGTAGTAAGCTCTTTGGCTGTTTAAGCTGGTCATTGCCTCGCTGATATCCATTCGGTGGCCCTCAGTTTCCAGGCAAAGGGATAAAATATGTTTGATTAAAACTTAATTAACCTCGCGAGATAGCTACAGTTCGGTTGTGTTCAGGGTGAATTGGCCCTCTTTACTAATTCTCTTTGAGGTTTAACCTTGTGTACCTATCCGCAGCTCAGCTTCAAATGTTTTCACTGAGGGGAAAGTTTCTATTGATTCCTTAAAGGGAGAATGCAACCTGACAAGTGATTTTTATCGATTCCTAATTGTTTAAATAGGCCTAATCCCAGTCTACTGAACTCTCTCATACCTCGTTTCCAAGTATCCCGCCTCTCGCGGCTGGTGGGCACGCTGTAGGCCAGACGGTGATTGGTCTCGGATAATAGACTACTGTGGCGACATCTTCGAGTCTACGCGTAAAACACCGTTATAATATACATTTCTTATCACAACTAGAGAAAAATTAAACTTCAAATTGTCAAATAATACCACGAACTACGTCCGACTTTTACGGTTCGTCGGAAGCAACAATACAGCATTGAGACTGAGAATTCTCTATTTAGGCTTATATGATTGGTAGCCTAAAGGGGGAACGTTCTTGAAGGTGGCTGGTATATCTAAAGGTATAGTGCTAGGAAATTGACCCCCGAGGGGCTGCGGGATATCCATGCTATTTTTATTTTCGAAAAGCATTCCCCACGATAGAGAAAACTAGACCTTAGCTCGAATAATTCGAAGGCCTAATGCTCCAAGCTCTGTTGAAGAAAATGTTGAATCGCCCTTCTTTCGCCACAAAGGAAAAACAAATAACCAGAATTTGAGAGCCCGGTATTCCGAAGAGTCACGTGGTATAATTTGACAATTTGAAGTTTAATTTTTCTCGAGTTACGATAAGAAATGTATATTATAACGGTGTTTTACGCGTAAACTCGAAGATGTCGCCTCGATGGAGCCTATTATCCGAGACCCGTCTGGCCTACAGCGTGCCCATCCACCGCATGAGGTGAGTAGACTGGGAAATCAATCATTGCCAAACAATCCTTACCCGCATATTAACTGAGACCCTTATTGTGAAAATCAGTGCCATCTCATTGTACTAAATAACCCTTTACTACCGCCTTAATCTGTCTCCTTGAGCGCGATTTCCTCAAATCAAAAAGCGTAACCTAGAGAACGTTATCTTACCACATATAAAAGTAATAAAATTTTCTTTAAAATAATCTAAAAACCTTAATAGAGTTTTACGTGTTGGTGGTCAGCCTCCAATTCGCAACTAAATAGGTTTAAGCGAGTTAAAACAATACCCCTGACGCAATGTCCCTTTCCCGAATAAAATACGAAACAGTTTTTGCTCGTACGTCGTTGCACTCTATCGATTTTGTAGTTTAGGACCGGTAATTTGCTGGGAATGGCTTGATTTTATCGCTTCTTCTGATTAGATTATGGAAAATAATGTTTTTTTCTTTTAGATATCTTTTTTTTTCGTGATAGCTTCCATTTGATCGAATTCCCCTTCCCCCAAATTTTGGTAGGTTCTTCTCGTATCCGAATTTGCCCCGAAAATTACTTTTTCGTTAATCCCTCGTGGTTTAATGAAATTATAGCCCCGCTCCTTCCCATTTTATATTAAGCGAAAACGGCCGCCGAATCTAAAAGTTGTGCCTTTTCAAACTAATATACCTTGGAGAAAATATCAAGGGGCTAACCGACCATAGACTAAGAAAAGGAAAAGGTTTCGCCCTGAATACGCGACGTGCAGCTATCTCTGCCTTCCACTGTAGTTGCCAAATTTTTAAAATAGTTTAGGATCTTGGTGGGTCAATTTAAGTGAAAACCGTGAACTGATATCATTTGTGGTTCGCTTGTTAATAGGTACGGCAGATGACCATTTCTTTACCGCCTTATTTATTTCTGTCCCTTTATTGGTTTGACCAAAACAACCATTTTGTTTAATATATAGTTAAATGACGGATTTAAAACCTAATCAGTGTTTAGTAAATTTATTATTTACCATGGTTAAGATATATAAACTTAGTAGGATAAGTTTTTATCCAGAGAAAACGACATGGTATTGAACGAAAAATTTATTTAAGAGACGTTTCGAGCTGCGAGGAACTTAATCAATTGATCCGTTAGGGTTAATAATCTGTGTTGTTCATTTTATACACCTGCGGCCTTATTTCTCCGCCTGGTTTTAATTTCCAATTAATAATCAAACAAATTCTGGAGCTGTCATTGACCACCGACTAAAACAAATCTTATTTTAACGGAAAATTTGTAAATGGGTTGTAAATTTTTAAAAATATATCGACACTGTTTTTTACGCCAATCTGATTTCATACGTAGTTATAATCTTGGAAGAGATCTAAAACCTAGTTGGATAACCAGTTTTCTAAGGCAATTTTTGGTTTTTTTAAGGTATAACTATTACTAAGCAAAGACTATCTTTAATAGTTTGATTTTGTTTTACTTAGAGCTCGGAATCGAATAATGAATAACTTAGAATATCCATTGATAATTAGGCTTCAGACATTTTAATCTCGGATAAATTGTTCAAGTTAATTAAAAATCACAAATTATATAAAAAAACACGTATCAAATGGATACGAATTAGACCCGGAGATAAAATTTTAAGCGTTATTTCGAACGGATAACGCCAAGATGACGTTTCTCGAAACCCGTGTAGAATGAAATATAATAATTATATTTTAATCTAAATTGAAAGGAACAGCGACTAAATTCTTACATTCTAGATAGCTTCGAGATCTCAATTTGGGTTAAAATCCGCGAAGAAACTCGATAGAGTTTTCAAATGTTTCTTATCGGCTTGTATTCCTATAACAATTGAGTATGCCTAAAACGTTTGCCGTTACATTCGGGTATACGTTAACTCGAATAAGAAATATATTCTTGTCGTATATAGCAGTTTTAAAATATAATTAGGTTTTTTCTATTTATTTGGCAACATGTTTTTTGAACAGAATTTGCGTTTCTTAGCTCGTTTCCAGGATTAATTTCTTTATCCATTATTTTTTTCGATTATTAAAAAAAGGGGATAGGTTATTTTGCTCGCGATAGTGTGAAACACTTATACAAGCGATAATGGTAAATAGGTTGTAATTCTTAATCCTGAATGTCGGCTTTTTCGAACCACAACATTTCATTGCAAGATCTAAACAATTTTGAATTGTAGCGAATGACGAAATTCTACAGGGCATCGGGGTCAGTTTGAGCCCCCGAAGATCAGAATGGGGGCAAGAAAGAAGTCTTTCTCTGAAATCGGAAATAAAAAATATAAAAAAAAAAAAAATGCTATAAGCGAGAGAGAGAGATAGAGATCTTAGCTCGGAAGGTGCTGGTTTGCCGAAATGACCCATAATTCACCTGTCAAGCGTCCCGAGCACGTATCCCGCTTAAATCTAACACCATCTGTCATAAAACATCAGCGAAAAAAGTCACTTTACAGCTGCACCTTAAAGGGAGAATGCAACCTAATAGCAGGCAATTTTTTTATCAATTTATCGTTTAACTAGGCCTAATCCAACAATAAAAAGTTTACAGAATAAATATTAAACTGGAAATAAATTTAAAACTTACCCTGAAAATGGGCTTAGCGGGATCCGTGGAGATTCTGAATTGCCTCCGTGTAAGGTCTAGCGACCAATGAGCGAAGGCCCGTCGTTCACCCGAGATCTCCACGAGACTTACAATCGCGTTCGATTGGTCGCTAGATCTTATACGCCAGGAAATCAGGATCTCCATGAATCCCACTAAGTCTATTTTCCGGGTAAGTTTTAAATTTATTTCTAGTTTATTTTTTTTTATTTTTTCATTAGTGGATTAGGCCTGTTTAAACAATAAGGAATCTATAAAAAATCACTTGTTGTTAGGTTGCATTCTCCCTTTAACGCTGATTGATATAAATCAATGGTTTCCAACCGGTGGTCCCAGGTAAACTAAATCTAAAAATAAAATGTATATATTTTATTATAATTGATTTATGTGCGATTTTTGTTAAGGCGCTAGTGAAGGATTATTTAGTACGAAATGGCACTAATTTTCATAATTGGAGTCTTTAGCTTCTATTGGGGTAAGGATTGTTTGAAGTCTCTCTTACCTCTTTCCCCAGTATCCCGTCCCTCGCGGCGGATGGGCACGCTGTATACCAGACGGTGACGGGTCTTTAATAATATAGGCTCTATCTTGGCGACATCTTCGAGTTTACGCGTAAAACGGCGTTATAATATACAATTCTTATCGTAGCTAAAGAAAAATTAAGCTTTAAATTGTCAAATTATACCACGAACTACGTCCGACTTTTACGGTTCGTCAGAAGTAAAGTCGAAGATTCTAGCGATATTAGGACGCGAGATAATAGGGACGGAACTGATAAAATTTCGATTAAGTTATTTTTAAACAATGTTCGCTAATCTCTCGCGTTGTAATTATCAAAATTACATCGTGAACTAAAGAAGATTTCAATTCAAATTTAAGTGAAAACCGCGAACTGATAGCATTTGTGGTTCGCTTGATAAAATGAAATTTTTGAGCGTATTTGTTTGGGTACGTTGCAGGTATCTTGGGTGCGTCAGAAAGACTTGCATATTTTGACGGTGGGGAAATACACGTACACCAGCGACCAGCGCTTCACGTCGATTCATCTGGAGGACTCGGACGATTGGACTCTGGAAATCAAGTATACCCTGAAGAAAGACGCCGGTATTTACGAGTGCCAGGTCAGCACGGAACCAAAAATGAGTCTCAGTATCATGCTCAACGTTGTGGGTATGTTTGACTCTAAATTATTTTATTAGTATCTTGGGTAAGTGGAAGATCAGAGAGAGTTTGCAAATTTGCGTTACGATTCTCATTTGGAAACCATATCGGCTTCATTCCTAATATTAACGGTGTAGAGAGATGTTTTCTATATTAATCAAATGTTAAAAATGACGTTGGAGTAAACTTTCCTCTTTGACTAGCTATGAAGGGGCCAGAGTCGAATGATATTGTTAACGAAGCTGTAATGTTTTTTCTAAGTGTTTTTGAGTTATGTATAAGTTAACTAAGCCCTGGCCTAACTGTTAATATATGTTCATAATGTTGGACACCTTAATTTCAAAAAAAAAAAAAAAAATCAAAAATGTAAAATCCCTAAGCTTTGGTACGAAGAACGCTTTCCTTGAAGGCTCTCCAAGTGTCAACATTCGGTAACAGTAAATCTCTCTTTGTTAGCTCTCTTGTTGTACAAACTCATAAGGTCAATCATCTCGTGAAAAACATTGCATGTTTCACGAGTGTATCCAGAATTACGGTAGTTTTTGACCTCTAAACATACTCTGCCCATTCTAGTTAAAGATAGGAAACCGTTAACGTCTCGTAGGGATCATGACCGTATAAGTTGGCTGTAGTTCCTGGGGATTAAATGACTGAAAACGATATTTAATTACTCTTATCTCGGAACTATCTCCGCTAGATCTTGTTATCCCAGTAAGGCGAGATTACACCCGGGGGTTACGCGTTACGGACGCCGTTAAGGTCCAACACGACTCGCCCAACGCGTTAAAGCTTTAACCTAAATAATTAAACCCTTTGGTATGTAACATTAAAAGTATTAACGCGTGAACCTAACCTAAATTATTACTAGCCCTTGAGGGATTAACTAGTTGGAGGAATCATTCTATTGATGTTTGCCGGGTGCATTTGATAGCGCTGTTTTGGTTTCGGGTAATCGCTATGGCTACGGGTCTGAATAGTTTTGAAGACCTGCTTTTCTTCAGTTGCCTTAATTTTTTTTTTTTTTTCGTTTTTTTGTTTATTTGATTATTTAGTTGCTAAAGCGGCGATTCCAGAAGGTCCAAACATGTACATTCAGAGTGGTAGCACGATCAACTTGACGTGCGTCATCACTGAGAGTACGTCGCCGCCCGTCTACGTCTTCTGGTACCACGATGACCGCATGATCAACTACGACTCTATCCGAGGCGGCATCAAGGTCAACACGGAAAAAGGTCCAACGACGGTCAGTCGCCTACAAATCTTCGCGGCGCAGTCGTCCGATTCGGGCAATTACTCTTGCATCCCATCGTACGCCGACCCCGCCAACATCACCGTGCACGTACTCAACGGTGAGTCATCCTTCATACTCAGTAAGAACATTTTTTTTATCCACCCTCTTTAACACTGGTCACCAATGAGCACTCTGATTGACTAAACCACTTCACCAGCACCAGTACCCCGAGAATGCGCTATAAAAAACCCACCTTGCATCACTTTGTTCTTATCACCCGAGCTATAGAAGGATTAATTTAGAATTTGAAATATGTGTCTGGCTTTAGTACGTCCGCGTCATAGGTCACGACCTCCTATCTTATTTTGAGAAAATAATTATGGTTTTCTATTGCTCTCGACGAGAGCACATTCTTCACTCACTTCAATTTTAGTGGCCTTACGTAGTCTTTGAAGCTTGGTAAACTTATTTGGAAATTTCGTTTTTTGCCATTTGTTCTATTTGGTCGAGATGAATTTAACTAATCGAGGCAGGTTGCATTTTTACTTTAACTATTTATTGTTGTTGTAGATCCATATCTAGTTAAAGGGAGAATGCAACCTAACAACAAGTGATTTGTTTATTGATTCCTTATCGATTAAATAAGCCTTATAGTCCAACAGTTAAAAATTTTACAAACCAGTATTAAACTTGATATAAATTTAGAACTTATCCGGAAAAATTGGCTTAGCTCTATTCATGGAGATCAGCTGAATTATTCCCATTGTCGGATTAGCAAGCAATCGAATGTTATTGAAAGTCTCAAGGGAATCTCGCCTTATCGAGTGGCCCTTGCTCATTGGTCACTGACTCGTTAATCCATCAATGCGAAGAATCCAGCTAAGCCTATTTTTCGGATCATGTAGATTCCCCATTTTAGACCCATCAATCAATGGCATTGGTCTCTAGTTCTTATATGAGGAGTTCAGGTGATCTCCATGAATCCAGCTAAGCCTATTTTCTAGTTTAATATTTTTTTGTAATTTTTTTACTGGTAGTGGATTAGGCCTATTTAAACGATTCTCCCATTAAGACATGGAAATATAATCGGCTCTATTCTGCACTGAACACGCATGCGCCCTTGCTGTTCGTTGTTTTTGTACCAACTTCAGAATATTATTATATTTCCAATGGTGTATTTATAGTGTCTATTTTGGTTTGGTTATATCTGGTACTGTAGGTGAAAAACCTGCAGCGATGCAACACGGGCGCCAGACGAGTTTGTCCTATCGGATACTCTCATCTCCGCTCTTGATCTTCCTCTTGCTCGTCTCGAGCAGGGGATATCACTTCCGGTGCAGTTTCGCTCCGAGGTAGCCGCCATGGAACAACCCATTGCGCGCTCTGTAAACATAACTCCCCATTGTGTGATTCATTAATGACGCTCTTGATTACGCACTTTTATACGGTAGTTAGAAAAACGGGTGACATTAAATAAATCAGGAAAAACACTCTTTTTAACAACAATAAGAAATGGTCTACATCAAACCAAATCGATTGAAATGGTTTAATTATCAATGACTGTTTTAACTGAATTTGAATTTCAAAACTATATATAAATAGTCAATTTGACGAAACCAGTGAGATATTTATCGAAGTAAATAAGGATTATGAACCAAAAACGAATAAATTATGAGGAAATGAACACAGTGAAGAAGCCGGGATTTGAACATCGGCCTCAAACGTGCACCTACAAAAATTGAAATCGTCCAGAATAAAAACAATGATTTTAATTGGTGTTAACGCGAGATGCCTATTTTTAAAATATACTAAACGGGAGAAAACAAGCTCACCTCGATTCCTTATCGTTTAAATAGGCGTAATCCACCATGCAGTTAAAAAAATTATTAAACTAGAAATAAATTTAAAACTTGCCATCAAAATAGGCTTAGCTGGATTCATGGAGATCTTGAATTTTTTCCTATTGATGACTCAGCGAAAAATCTAATGCGTTTGGAAATCTATCGAATTAACGATAAGCCTTTGCACATTATTTGCTGACTCATCAGTGCGAAGAAATTCCGAATCTGGATGAATCTAGATAAGCCTATTTTTCCGGGTAAGTTTTAAATTGATTTCTAGTTTAATATTTGTTGGTTTTATTGGTGGATTATGCCTATTTAAACGATAAGGAAACGATAAAAACCACTTGTTAGGTTGTACTTTTGCGGTTTACTTCCGAACAATAACCACGATTGAAAGGGTATATCCCCTGCCCCAAGGATTGAAGTTAACTGGAATGATTGTGAATTAGAATATAATTAAAGAAAACCCGCGATCAAATAAAAATTAATTATATAAATATATATTATACGAAAAATAATGAAAATAATAATCATTCAAGTTGTAGTTTCTTAAGAAAAAAATATAATATATATATAAAAAATTACATCGGGTTGCGTCACGAGTAGTGGAACAAACAAGTGATTTGTTCTCGTAAATGTGTCAGTGTGTAAGGTGTGTGTTACGGCACAAAAATGGTGCACTAACGTTTATTGGGGGACAAAATCAACATGGAACAATTGTTATAAAGATTGTAACAAATATGATTTTAATGCATAAAATTGTGCAATAAGAACATTTTTGATTTGGTGCTGAAGTGTGTATCACTGGATTCTTTCTAACTTCGTCCTGTCGCTACACGAGCAAACAGTTCTTGAATAGGCAGTGTAATCCTTGTCTTGATTTACGAATAGCCCGAGGTGTTATGTAAAAGTGTATGCAGACCTGATAAATCTGTTTATCATCATCGAGGATTAGTTTTGCCTTAATCTAAAACCAAATCATTTACATTCCAAAGGAAAACTTAGGCGCAAGAAAAACTAAATTCAAAATGGAAAGAACTGTATTAATCATCATTTCTTAATAAAACAGGCCGACCGAAGATTTAACTCGCATCTAATTTATTGTCCAAAAATGTCTTATGATTTTGCATTGGGAGATAAAAATAGAACAGCTTTAGAATTTATTTTCGGAATCACCGGATGCCAAAAAAACGTACTCGTGAATTTTACAAAACAATTTTTAAACACGTTTATCCTGTTTAAATGGATTTATAAAGGTTGATGCTATCAAACCCTGGCCTATTATTTTATCATTAAGATTAATCCCAAGCGCTGTTTAAGGCTAAAATAATATGATTGGCCCGAATTTATATTTACATTTGTTCATCTATCTCAGACAAATTGCAAAATATAAATGACAAAAAAGAAAAAAAAAAAAAAAAAAAAAAGAAATAAAATATGTTGTAGCTAGAGCTCGGAATCGGATAAATTGTAACTAAAAAATGAAATTTGTATATTCGTATAAATGTTAAAATTTCAAATTGACTTTTATTTGAAGAATATAAATAAAACAACGAAACTAAGATTTTAAATCATCTTTTTATTCGTTATTTTTCAGGAAAATAAATTTAGAATTTTTTTATCCGAACGTATAACGCGGATAATATTCTAAGATAAGACCATTTTTGGATAAAAACGCATATGGATTATGTTTTTTACTTTAACTTTGAATAAGTTAACTCGAATGAAAAATAGTCTGTTTCTAATCAAACAGATAATATACAGATCAGAATTTAGTAGATTTTATCCATTTAATAAACATTATACGAATTCCGAGCTCTAGTTGTAGCTGGCATTTCGTGGCCTAGTACTATTATATGAACTTAATTTTGGATATTCTTTATTTTAGTATAACCTAGGACTAAAATTAACTTCACACCAGTGGATGATGTGAAAGAGACGTTGGATGTAAACTCTGGATCAATTTTTCAATCGGTAAAGTTCACTAAACACTATTTATGCGCTGTAGATGGTGGACTTTAGGAGACTTGCCAATTTGAACGAGGTATGAAAAGTGATTACACGTTGGTTCGAACCCTACTTACATTCACTGCATGTTAACACAGAGTATAACAGACACACTAACACAAGTAGCCAATGCAATACCTCCCAGTGAACATAGTTAAGGCGGTAGTCAATGGGTAACACGAAAAAGGGTTATTTGCCGTATACCTTTTATCAAGAGAACCCCAAATGTTATCAGTTCGCGGTTTTCACTTAACTTAAAATAGTTGACGATGTAATTTTGATAATTATAACACGAGAGATTAGCGAATCTTCTTTAAAAATAACGTAATCGAAATTTATCGTTTCCGTTTAAATTACCTCACCTTCTAATATCGCTAGATTCTTCAACATTACTTAAGACGAACCGTAAAAATTAGAGTTAGTTCGTGGTATAAATTTGAGTTTAATTTTTCTCTAGTTACGATAAGGAATAAATATTATAACGGTGTTTTACGCGTAAACTTGAAGATGTCGCCACGATAGAGCCTACTATCCGAAACTCGTTGAGCACTGTCTGGCCTTCAGCGTGCTCACCCGCTTCCGCGAAAGGCGGGATACTGGGGAAAGAGTTAAGAGAGAGAGTTCGGTAGACTGGGAAAAACTGTGACCCCTATTATGAAAAACAGAGCCATCTCGTGTTTTTTCATCGTACTAAATAACTTTTTACTACCGCCTTAACTCGAAGTCGTAAAATATTACTCATTTGTCTTTGGAAGAAATTGTAACAATAGTGTCGATTAATATAGTTTATTTCTTTGTGTGTTAGCTAACAATTTAAGGCTTCATTATATAGTTAGGAGTTTGCTTTCTTGATTTCTTCGTTGAAGTCACGAATTTGTTGAGTAGTTAAATCGACATGGATACATTTCTGATAATCCAAAAATTTCGGTTAATTTTAAAATAAGATTTTGAAGTAGATAACGTATAATCAGTTTTAACCTTAAAATGAACCAAATTTCCATTGAAAAATCATTTTTTCCATGGGAATATTCAACACTTTCAAGGTTGTAACTCTTTATATAAACTTACGTGAAATCTTCGAAGAATTTCAATTTCCCTCTAAAAAAATGATTTCTTAATTAAAAGTCACCCTTAAATTTAAAGTGCCTAATAAACATAAGCATAAACGACGGGCCGTCGCTTATTGGTCGCTAGACCTTACACGTAGACAATTCGGGATCTCCATGAATCCCGCTAAGCCTATTTTCCGGGCAAGTTTGAAATTTATTTCTAGTTTAATATTTGTTTTGTTAACATTTTATTGGTGGAGTAGGCCTATTTTAACGGTAAGGAATCGATAAAAATATCACGTTTTATTAGGTTTCATTCACCCTTTAAGAAAAGTAACTAGAAAATGTGGTCATAACGGCAAGAAACTAGAAAATAGGTTTTCAAAAATGTAAGTGACCTTAAAAAAATCTGAAAAGGTCCTCAATGTAATTTTGAGTTAGCTTTTAAACTACTAGCAAGGTCAGTGAGTGAAAATATTTTACTTACATCACTTTCATGGGGTATGCTTGCCACAACGCATTGACCAACCTGGGAAACAAAAAAAAACAAGTTTTACATCTTTTAATTTATTGAAATCGCCTTATATTATCGCTTATTAATTAAGTACCTCTACTTTGTGATCGCAAGCGTATTCCATAGCTTTCTCCATGCTTTTCCATATACGTGTCTTCGAGCATTTTTTTATTTCATCACCGTATGTTTTTGGGATCAGAATTCTATGAATTAGGAACTGATTAGCGCAACTTTCCAGGGTTTCGACCGCCGATGTATTTCCTGAATGAAGAACGTATCACGTTGGATATTAAATAGTTGATTGGGCTTCTCAGGGGTATTATTTCACCTAAAATTGAGTAGATTTAAAGAAAGATACAAAAGGGGAAAGATGGTGTAACCGACTTAACTTTATTAAAGGGAGAATGCAACGTAACAACAAGTGAGTTTTTTTTTATCGATTCCCTATTGTTTAAATATGCCTAATTCAATAGGGAAAAATTTACGAAGAAATATTAAACTAGAAATAAATTTAAAACTTACCCATCAAAATAGGCTTAGTGGGATTCATGGAGATCCTCATTTCCTCGCGTATAAGGTCTAGCGACCAATCGAACGCGATTGTAAGTCTCATGGAGATCTCGCGTGAACGACGGGCTCATTGGTGGCTAGACGTTAGGCTTACACGGAGGCAATGCAGGATCATAGAGTTCTAGTTCGTAACGTACACAATGGGTACTCTTTTATATGGTATACGCCGTAAGGTAATGACGTAATCTCTTTATCGATTGTTTTATAAATGTTAGTATTATTTTCTCACTCTAGATGGCTTTAGGGTTTCCGCGGGTGAGTTCGTTTTCTACCAGCACCTTCTATTTGTATCAAAAACGTCCGTCACCCTTATCGAAACCAGTAAACTCCTCTACTCCCGTATCCCCTAGTTCACCCAATACCACGTCACGAGCCTATTTGTAAGCCTCACACTCAAAAACAACTTGTTCCATTGTCTCTTCCTCATATTAACACCTCATTACCCAGTCCGCCTTTCTGAAGTTCAGCCCGATCCGTGAACCACACCCTTCCAGTTCCTGTTTGTCACCCGTATATCACGCTGTCTCGTGCGCCATGGCTAATACTTCGCATAGACTAGAACTAACATTGTAAGTCATACTTAGCTTCTTCAGATCTTTTCAACCAACACGAGTTTTGTGGGAATAGACAAGCATTTCTAAATCGATTTGAAACGGTAAAATCAAACCGATATTGAAATCGCCAGGAATCGTTCTAAGCGTCACGCGTTATCTTTATAAATTGATTTATTGTAGGTTCATCTATCAGTATAAAACTGGTTCCCGAAGCAGTTTCGAGAAATCGAATCAAATCGATTCGAGAAAAGACGGTTTCCCGTTCACACGACTCACGCGAAAAGCTTTGAAACAGTTTAAATCGATTCCAATGCCTAGTATGATCGCGTGAAAAAAAAAGGTATATGTCAGGTCTACCACATCCATGCCAAATGAACTCTGGGATCTATGAATTTGATACCGTTCGTGTTTTTTTTTTTTTTTTTTTTCATTTGAAATTGAATCAAATAAACCAAGTGTCGAACGTTTTAAACCGAAATTATATTTTAACACTAGATTTTATTACCGCAAAAAGCTTCGATGGTTTTTATTGCTGCTTCGTCGGGGTTGAGCGCCGCGGACAAATTAACCACAAGCAGTAAGATGACGGTGCAATGGAAAAAATTCCAGAACCTCATGATTGATTTTTTTCTAGCAAAACAATCGAACATCATTGGGGCTTTGGTTCACTTAATCAACTCCCAAATATTCGTCATGGGTTTAGATAAGGTTAGATTAGGTTCCGCAGTATCCCGCCTCTCACGGAAGTGGGTGGGCACGCTGTAGGCCAGACGGTGACGGGTCTCGGATAATAGACTATTGTGGTGACATCTTCGAGTTTACGCGTTATTATATACGTTTCTTATCGTAACTAGAGAAAAATTAAACTTTAAATTTACAAATTATACCACGAACTTCGTCCGACTTTTACGGTTCGTCGGAAGTAAAGTTGAAGAATCTAGCGATATTAGAACGCTAGATAATAGGTACGGAAATGATAAAATTTCGACAAGTTAATTTTAAACAAGATTTGCTAATCTCTCGCCTAATAATTATCAAAATTACATCATGAACTAAAGAAGATTTCAGTTTGAATTCAAGTGAAACCGCGGACTGATAGCATTTGTGGTTAGCTTGATAATATCGGATAATATGTACGGCAAATGACCTTAACTAGATTCATTTCCGTGGAAAATTTGGAAGTCGATCAAGTGGATTCAAAT
Organism: Odiellus spinosus; assembly: GCA_963920705.1. Lineage (NCBI taxonomy): Eukaryota > Metazoa > Arthropoda > Arachnida > Opiliones > Phalangiidae > Odiellus > Odiellus spinosus. The sequence goes on along the minus strand of OY987238.1, from coordinate 8,005,240 downwards.
GTAAAATTTGTATGTTAAATTTTTTTGCTTACCGGGATGGACTGAATAAAGGTGTTTACTTAATAAACGGTTAAAATGGCTATTGCCGAGAGGGACTCGTGTGTAACTTTTATAAACTTTTTCAGATTGTTCGAGAAATAACTGATTGGTTACATTAATAACTTATTTCTGTCATAACAGGTGCACTCGATAAATACAACTCGTCGCGCGTATGATCGATTATCTTAGATGGAAAATGGTGTTTCCATATGATACTGGAACGGAAACGCGATAGTGCTATTTAGTATTGACAAAAGTCTATCATTTTATTCCATAAAAGTAAACAACGCACTGAAACTTAAAACTATCAGCAAAGGTCCAGGTAAACGTACTAGCCCATCACTAGCAAAAAAGTCATCACCCCTGTCTGGCTCGAGTAATTTGGACTTTTCAGCTGGATATTTTGAGTCAGGAAAGAAGAATGGAATTTAGGCGGGCCGTGCTTGGTTAAATTCCATTCCCTCCCAACTCCGGGATTTCTCCGCAGGGTGTCGCTTCCTCCGTTCACTATTTACACGGCGACCACGGCCGCTAGAGTGTCTCGAATCAGAATCTGCGGGTACATTTACCCGGACCTTTGCCGATAGTATTAAGCTACGGGGCGTTGTTTACTTTTATCGGATAAAATGATAGACTTTTGGTATTGAGAAAATTGTGCCACAGTTTTTGTCTTAACAGAAGTTACGCTGGGATGAGTTTTACCAGATTTTGCGCCAATATAAAAGAATTAGGTTTAACTATTTTTATACAGATTTTTTTTAATAAACTAAAGGCGGAAGACAGTCCGAATGTTCTAAATTAAAAAAAATATATATAAATGCTTTTAAACTTATACTCGAAAAATTTTCGAAGGTCCGAAAGTTCAAAACCAAAACTATAATAAAGAATAAAGCCTAAAATTATCAAAAAAATAAAAAATAAAAAAATTACAAAATCTTTAAAACAATAAAAAATTCAAAACATTTTTAAAAACTGAGAGTGAAGTATAAAACCTTTTTATTGAAAATAAGCTAATAAAAACCGAAAAGTCCTATTGAGGTGTGGCGTTACCATCTTGATGTTTATCTATTTCTGATAATATTGATCCTCAAACTCGTGTCTAATCAAATTTATATCTTAAATGGAAACGCGACCTTTTAAAAGTCCTTCGGCACAGGCACACAGTTATTAATTTCTTTTGATGACATGTTATGCCGATGCTAGTTTGCGAATTAACTTTATTATATATAAAAGAAAAAAAAGAGATTGGTACACATCCTTAAAAAATAATTCTTCATATGAATGACGAACAAATTAAATGAAAAAACCTTAGGATTTTTCAATTTTCTTAGTAATTACATAACAAGGGATACCTCTTGTAAAAAAATATATTTTTTCTCGATTTATTTACAAGGGGTACCCCTTGTAAGTAAGAGTAGTCTTACTTTACAAAATTACATTAGGTTTTATACATCAAGATTCAATGCGTTCAAGGGGTACCCCTTGTAAAAAAATAGAAAGAAAAAAGAAACGATTTTTTTTTACAAGGGGTACCCCTTTTATATCAATTTTATTTCAATTTTACATCAATTTTATATCAATTTTATTTCAATTTTACATCAATTTTATATCAATTTTATTTCAATTTTACATCAATTTTATATCAATTTTATTTCAATTTTATTTCAATTTTATATCAATTTTATTTCAATTTTATATCAATTTTATTTCAATTTTATTTCAATTTTATATCAATTTTATATCAATTTTATTTTAATTTTATATAAATTTCATATCAATTTTATATCAATTTTATATCAATTTTATATCAATTTTATATCAATTTTATATCAATTTTATATCAATTTTATATCAATTTTATATCAATTTTATATCAATTTTATATCAATTTTATATCAATTTTATATCAATTTTATATCAATTTTATATCAATTTTACATCAATTTTACATCAATTTTACATCAATTTTACATCAATTTTACATCAATTTTACATCAATTTTACATCAATTTTACATCAATTTTACATCAATTTTACATCAATTTTATATCAATTTTATATCAATTTTATATCAATTTTATATCAATTTTATATCAATTTTATATCAATTTTATATCAATTTTATATCAATTTTATATCAATTTTATATCAATTTTATATCAATTTTATATCAATTTTATATCAATTTTATATCAATTTTATATCAATTTTATATCAATTTTATATCAATTTTATATCAATTTTATATCAATTTTATTTCAATTTTATTTCAATTTTATTTCAATTTTATTTCAATTTAATTTCAATTTAATTTCAATTTAATTTCAATTTAATTTCAATTTAATTTCAATTTAATTTCAATTTTATTTCAATTTTATTTCAATTTTATTTCAATTTTATTTCAATTTTATTTCAATTTTATTTCAATTTTATTTCAATTTTATTTCAATTTTATTTCAATTTTATTTCAATTTTATTTCAATTTTATTTCAATTTTATTTCAATTTTATTTCAATTTTATTTCAATTTTATTTCAATTTTATTTCAATTTTATTTCAATTTTATTTCAATTTTATTTCAATTTTATTTCAATTTTATTTCAATTTTATTTCAATTTTATTTCAATTTTATTTCAATTTTATTTCAATTTTATTTCAATTTTATTTCAATTTTATTTCAATTTTATTTCAATTTTATTTCAATTTTATTTCAATTTTATTTCAATTTTAGTTCAATTTTAGTTCAATTTTATTTCAATTTTATTTCAATTTTAGTTCAATTATTTATTTTACAGGGTAGTGTATTTATTATTATTTTTTTACAGGGGGTGTATTTATTATTTTTTTTTACAGGGGGTGTACTTATTATTTATTTTTTTACAGGGGGTGTTTTTATTATTTTTTTTTACAGGGGGTGTACTTATACCACCGTCCATCTGCCAGAATACGCCCTAATAAAGCGTATCGTCGCTGGGTGGATTATTCCACCAGATCCGCGACGAACGATATAGCTATAACCAATTTCAGACTAAGGTAGAAACGAACGGATTTATTAATTTTAAGCTGAATAACTACACGGTATATGAAAAAAAATAATTAAAACGAAAAAAATATTAATAATTGCTATACGTGTGTAAATGCGTTTCGTTTTAAATATAACTTTTTAACAGATAATCAATTGTGGCGCCCACGTTCATCAAAACGGAATTTTTACAGGGAAATTAATCAATTTAGAAAGTGAACAATATGGGGTTATGGATTATATCTCCGCTCACACACATAGGAACTTTCTGAAATTAAAACATATTGTAGAGTATTTAATTATCTATCCAATGGTACTAGCGTCATATCTGGGCCCTAAGCCGTTTTGGAGTTATTAATAATAATTCACATGGAAAAAAATCTCTACTCAAAAATTCCTACAGAAAATTGTTAGGGGGGTTGACATTTTGGTTAATATCTCCGCTCACACACATAGGAACCTCCTGAAATTAAAACATATTGTAGAGTATTTAATTATCTATCCAATGGTACTAGCGTCATATCTGGGCCCTAAGCCGTTTTGGAGTTATTAATAATAATTCACATAGAAAAAAATCTCTTCTCAAAAATATACATATAGTAAATTGTTAGGGGGGGTTGGAATTTCTGCTAATATCTCCGCTCACACACATAGGAACCGTCTGAAATTAAAACATATTGTAGAGTATTTAATTATCTATCCAATGGTACTAGCGTCATATCTGGGCCCTAAGCCGTTTTGGAGTTATTAAATAATTCACATAGAAAAAAATCTCTACTCAAAAATTCCTACAGAAAATTGTTAGGGGGTTGGCTTTTTGGTTAATATCTCCGCTCACACACATAGGAACCTTTTGAAATTAAAACATATTGTAGAGTATTTAATTATCTATCCACTGGTAATAGCGTCATATCTGGGCCCTAAGCCGTTTTGGAGTTATTAATAATAATTCACATAGGAAAAAATCTCAACTCAAAAATTCCTACAGAAAATTGTTAGGGGGGGTTGGCATTTTGGTTAATATCTCCGCTCACACACATAGGAACCTTTTGAAATTAAAACATATTGTAGAGTATTTAATTATCTATCCACTGGTACTAGCGCCATATCTGGGCCCTAAGCCGTTTTGGAGTTATTAATAATAATTCACATGGAAAAAAATCTCTACTCAAAAATACCTATATACAGAACATTGTTAGGGGGTTGGCATTTTGGTTAATATCTCCGCTCACACACATAGGAACCTTTTGAAATTAAAACATATTGTAGAGTATTTAATTATCTATCCACTGGTACTAGCGTCATATCTGGGCCCTAAGCCGTTTTGGAGTTATTAATAATAATTCACATAGAAAAAAAATCTCTACTCAAAAATATACATATAGTAAATTGTTAGGGGGGGTTGGAATTTCTGCTAATATCTCCGCTCACACACATAGGAACCTTTTGAAATTAAAACATATTGTAGAGAATTTAATTATCTATCCAATGGTACTAGCGTCATATCTGGGCCCTAAGCCGTTTTGGAGTTATTAATAATAATTCACATAGAAAAAAATCTCTTCTCAAAAATATACATATAGTAAATTGTTAGGGGGGGTTGGAATTTCTGCTAATATCTCCGCTCACACACATAGGAACCGTCTGAAATTAAAACATATTGTAGAGTATTTAATTATCTATCCAATGGTACTAGCGTCATATCTGGGCCCTAAGCCGTTTTGGAGTTATTAAATAATTCACATAGAAAAAAATCTCTACTCAAAAATTCCTACAGAAAATTGTTAGGGGGTTGGCTTTTTGGTTAATATCTCCGCTCACACACATAGGAACCTTTTGAAATTAAAACATATTGTAGAGTATTTAATTATCTATCCACTGGTAATAGCGTCATATCTGGGCCCTAAGCCGTTTTGGAGTTATTAATAATAATTCACATAGGAAAAAATCTCAACTCAAAAATTCCTACAGAAAATTGTTAGGGGGGGTTGGCATTTTGGTTAATATCTCCGCTCACACACATAGGAACCTTTTGAAATTAAAACATATTGTAGAGTATTTAATTATCTATCCAATGGTACTAGCGTCATATCTGGGCCCTAAGCCGTTTTGGAGTTATTAAATAATTCACATAGAAAAAAATCTCTACTCAAAAATTCCTACAGAAAATTGTTAGGGGGGTTGGCTTTTTGGTTAATATCTCCGCTCACACACATAGGAACCTTTTGAAATTAAAACATATTGTAGAGTATTTAATTATCTATCCACTGGTAATAGCGTCATATCTGGGCCCTAAGCCGTTTTGGAGTTATTAATAATAATTCACATAGGAAAAAATCTCAACTCAAAAATTCCTACAGAAAATTGTTAGGGGGGTTGGCATTTTGGTTAATATCTCCGCTCACACACATAGGAACCTTCTGAAATTAAAACATATTGTAGAGTATTTAATTATCTATCCAATGGTACTAGCGTCATATCTGGGCCCTAAGCCGTTTTGGAGTTATTAATAATAATTCACATGGAAAAAAATCTCTACTCAAAAATACCTATATACAGAACATTGTTAGGGGGTTGGCATTTTGGTTAATATCTCCGCTCACACACATAGGAACCTTTTGAAATTAAAACATATTGTAGAGTATTTAATTATCTATCCACTGGTACTAGCGTCATATCTGGGCCCTAAGCCGTTTTGGAGTTATTAATAATAATTCACATAGAAAAAAAATCTCTACTCTAAAATATACATATAGTAAATTGTTAGGGGGGGTTGGAATTTCTTCTAATATCTCCGCTCACACACATAGGAACCGTCTGAAATTAAAACATATTGTAGAGTATTTAATTATCTATCCAATGGTACTAGCGTCATATCTGGGCCCTAAGCCGTTTTGGAGTTATTAAATAATTCACATAGAAAATTGTTAGGGGGGGTTGGCATTTTGGTTAATATCTCCGCTCACACACATAGGAACCTTTTGAAATTAAAACATATTGTAGAGTATTTAATTATCTATCCAATGGTACTAGCGTCATATCTGGGCCCTAAGCCGTTTTGGAGTTATTAAATAATTCACATAGAAAAAAATCTCTACTCAAAAATTCCTACAGAAAATTGTTAGGGGGGTTGGCTTTTTGGTTAATATCTCCGCTCACACACATAGGAACCTTTTGAAATTAAAACATATTGTAGAGTATTTAATTATCTATCCACTGGTAATAGCGTCATATCTGGGCCCTAAGCCGTTTTGGAGTTATTAATAATAATTCACATAGGAAAAAATCTCAACTCAAAAATTCCTACAGAAAATTGTTAGGGGGGTTGGCATTTTGGTTAATATCTCCGCTCACACACATAGGAACCTTCTGAAATTAAAACATATTGTAGAGTATTTAATTATCTATCCAATGGTACTAGCGTCATATCTGGGCCCTAAGCCGTTTTGGAGTTATTAATAATAATTCACATGGAAAAAAATCTCTACTCAAAAATACCTATATACAGAACATTGTTAGGGGGTTGGCATTTTGGTTAATATCTCCGCTCACACACATAGGAACCTTTTGAAATTAAAACATATTGTAGAGTATTTAATTATCTATCCACTGGTACTAGCGTCATATCTGGGCCCTAAGCCGTTTTGGAGTTATTAATAATAATTCACATAGAAAAAAAATCTCTACTCAAAAATATACATATAGTAAATTGTTAGGGGGGGTTGGAATTTATGCTAATATCTCCGCTCACACACATAGGAACCGTCTGAAATTAAAACATATTGTAGAGTATTTAATTATCTATCCAATGGTACTAGCGTCATATCTGGGCCCTAAGCCGTTTTGGAGTTATTAAATAATTCACATAGAAAAAAATCTCTACTCAAAAATTCCTACAGAAAATTGTTAGGGGGTTGGCTTTTTGGTTAATATCTCCGCTCACACACATAGGAACCTTTTGAAATTAAAACATATTGTAGAGTATTTAATTATCTATCCACTGGTAATAGCGTCATATCTGGGCCCTAAGCCGTTTTGGAGTTATTAATAATAATTCACATAGGAAAAAATCTCAACTCAAAAATTCCTACAGAAAATTGTTAGGGGGGGTTGGCATTTTGGTTAATATCTCCGCTCACACACATAGGAACCTTTTGAAATTAAAACATATTGTAGAGTATTTAATTATCTATCCACTGGTGCTAGCGTCATATCTGGGCCCTAAGCCGTTTTGGAGTTATTAATAATAATTCACATAGGAAAAAAATCTCAACTCAAAAATTCCTACAGAAAATTGTTAGGGGGGTTGGCATTTTGGTTAATATCTCCGCTCACACACATAGGAACCTTCTGAAATTAAAACATATTGTAGAGTATTTAATTATCTATCCAATGGTACTAGCGTCATATCTGGGCCCTAAGCCGTTTTGGAGTTATTAATAATAATTCACATAGAAAAAAATCTCTACTCAAAAATATACATATAGTAAATTGTTAGGGGGGTTGGAATTTCTGCTAATATCTCCGCTCACACACATAGGAACCTTTTGAAATTAAAACATATTGTAGAGAATTTAATTATCTATCCAAAGGTACTAGCGTCATATCTGGGCCCTAAGCCGTTTTGGAGTTATTAAATAATTCACATAGAAAAAAATCTCTTCTCAAAAATATACATATAGTAAATTGTTAGGGGGGGGGGTTGGAATTTCTGCTAATATCTCCGCTCACACACATAGGAACCGTCTGAAATTAAAACATATTGTAGAGTATTTAATTATCTATCCAATGGTACTAGCGTCATATCAGGGCCCTAAGCCGTTTTGGAGTTATTAAATAATTCACATAGAAAAAAATCTCTACTCAAAAATTCCTACAGAAAATTTTTAGGGGGGTTGGCTTTTTGGTTAATATCTCCGCTCACACACATAGGAACCTTTTGAAATTAAAACCAAAAAAAGCCAACCCCCCTAACAATTTTCTGTAGGAATTTTTGAGTAGAGATTTTTTTCTATGTGAATTATTTAATAACTCCAAAACGGCTTAGGGCCCAGATATGACGCTAGTACCATTGGATAGATAATTAAATACTCTACAATATGTTTTAATTTCAGACGGTTCCTATGTGTGTGAGCGGAGATATTAGCAGAAATTCCAACCCCCCCTAACAATTTACTATATGTATATTTTTGAGTAGAGATTTTTTTCTATGTGAATTATTATTAATAACTCCAAAACGGCTTAGGGCCCAGATATGACGCTAGTACCATTGGATAGATAATTAAATACTCTACAATATGTTTTAATTTCAGAAGGTTCCTATGTGTGTGAGCGGAGATATTAACCAAAATTCCAACCCCCCCTAACAATTTACTATATTTTTGAGTAGAGATTTTTTTCTAAGTGAATTATTATTAATAACTCCAAAACGGCTTAGGGCCCAGATATGACGCTAGTACCGTTGGATAGATAATTAAATTCTCTGCAATATGTTTTAATTTCAAAAGGTTCCTATGTGTGTGAGCGGAGATATTAACCAAAATGTCAACCCCCCTAACAATTTTCTGTAGGAATTTTTGAGTAGAGATTTTTTTCTATGTGAATTATTTAATAACTCCAAAACGGCTTAGGGCCCAGATATGACGCTATTACCATTGGATAGATAATTAAATACTCTACAATATGTTTTAATTTCAGACGGTTCCTATGTGTGTGAGCGGAGATATTAGCAGAAATTCCAACCCCCCCTAACAATTTACTATATGTATATTTTTGAGTAGAGATTTTTTTTCTATGTGAATTAATATTAATAACTCCAAAACGGCTTAGGGCCCAGATATAACGCTAGTATCATTGGATAGATAATTAAATACTCTACAATATGTTATAATTTCAAAAGGTTCCTATGTGTGTGAGCGGAGATATTAGCAGAAATTCCAACCCCCCCTAACAATTTACTATATGTATATTTTTGAGTAGAGATTTTTTTTCTATATGAATTAATATTAATAACTCCAAAACGGCTTAGGGCCCAGATATGACGCTAGTACCATTGGATAGATAATTAAATACTCTACAATATGTTATAATTTCAGAAGGTTCCTATGTGTGTGAGCGGAGATATTAACCAAAATGCCAACCCCCCTAACAATTTTCTGTAGGAATTTTTTAGTTGAGATTTTTTTCTATGTGGATTATTATTAATAACTCCAAAACGGCTTAGGGCCCAGATATGACGCTAGTACCATTGGATAGATAATTAAATTATCTACAATATGATTTAATTTCAAAAGGCTCCTATGTGTGTGAGAGGAGATATTAGCAGTAATTCCAAACCCCCTAACAATTTACTATATGTATATTTTTGAGTAGAGATTTTTTTTCTATGTGAATTAATATTAATAACTCCAAAACGGCTTAGGGCCCAGATATGACGCTAGTACCGTTGGATAGATAATTAAATTCTCTACAATATGTTTTAATTTCAAAAGGTTCCTATGTGTGTGAGCGGAGATATTCACCAAAATTCCAACCCCCCCTAACAATTTTCTGTAGGAATTTTTGAGTAGAGATTTTTTTCTATGTGAATTATTATTAATAACTCTAAAACGGCTTAGGGCCCAGATATGACGCTAGTACCATTGGATAGATAATTAAATTCTCTGCAATATGTTTTAATTTCAAAAGGTTCCTATGTGTGTGAGCGGAGATATTCACCAAAATTCCAACCCCCCTAACAATTTTCTGTAGGAATTTTTGAGTAGAGATTTTTTTCTATGTGAATTATTATTAATAACTCCAAAACGGCTTAGGGACCAGATATGACGCTAGTACCATTGGATAGATAATTAAATTCTCTGCAATATGTTTTAATTTCAAAAGGTTCCTATGTGTGTGAGCGGAGATATTAACCAAAATGTCAACCCCCCTAACAATTTTCTGTAGGAATTTTTGAGTAGAGATTTTTTTCTATGTGAATTATTTAATAACTCCAAAACGGCTTAGGGCCCAGATATGTAGTTATTACCATTGGATAGATAATTAAATACTCTACAATATGTTTTAATTTCAGACGGTTCCTATGTGTGTGAGCGGAGATATTAGCAGAAATTCCAACCCCCCCTAACAATTTACTATATGTATATTTTTGAGTAGAGATTTTTTTTTCTATGTGAATTAATATTAATAACTCCAAAACGGCTTAGGGCCCAGATATAACGCTAGTATCATTGGATAGATAATTAAATACTCTACAATATGTTATAATTTCAAAAGGTTCCTATGTGTGTGAGCGGAGATATTAGCAGAAATTCCAACCCCCCCTAACAATTTACTATATGTATATTTTTGAGTAGAGATTTTTTTTCTATATGAATTAATATTAATAACTCCAAAACGGCTTAGGGCCCAGATATGACGCTAGTACCATTGGATAGATAATTAAATACTCTACAATATGTTATAATTTCAGAAGGTTCCTATGTGTGTGAGCGGAGATATTAACCAAAATGCCAACCCCCCTAACAATTTTCTGTAGGAATTTTTTAGTTGAGATTTTTTTCTATGTGGATTATTATTAATAACTCCAAAACGGCTTAGGGCCCAGATATGACGCTAGTACCATTGGATAGATAATTAAATTATCTACAATATGATTTAATTTCAAAAGGCTCCTATGTGTGTGAGAGGAGATATTAGCAGTAATTCCAAACCCCCTAACAATTTACTATATGTATATTTTTGAGTAGAGATTTTTTTTCTATGTGAATTAATATTAATAACTCCAAAACGGCTTAGGGCCCAGATATGACGCTAGTACCATTGGATAGATAATTAAATACTCTACAATATGTTATAATTTCAGAAGGTTCCTATGTGTGTGAGCGGAGATATTAACCAAAATGCCAACCCCCCTAACAATTTTCTGTAGGAATTTTTTAGTTGAGATTTTTTTCTATGTGGATTATTATTAATAACTCCAAAACGGCTTAGGGCCCAGATATGACGCTAGTACCGTTGGATAGATAATTAAATTCTCTACAATATGTTTTAATTTCAAAAGGTTGCTATGTGTGTGAGCGGAGATATTCACCAAAATTCCAACCCCCCCTAACAATTTTCTGTAGGAATTTTTGAGTAGAGATTTTTTTCTATGTGAATTATTATTAATAACTCTAAAACGGCTTAGGGCCCAGATATGACGCTAGTACCATTGGATAGATAATTAAATTCTCTGCAATATGTTTTAATTTCAAAAGGTTCCTATGTGTGTGAGCGGAGATATTCACCAAAATTCCAACCCCCCTAACAATTTTCTGTAGGAATTTTTGAGTAGAGATTTTTTTCTATGTGAATTATTATTAATAACTCCAAAACGGCTTAGGGCCCAGATATGACGCTAGTACCATTGGATAGATAATTAAATTCTCTGCAATATGTTTTAATTTCAAAAGGTTCCTATGTGTGTGAGCGGAGATATTACCAGTAGTTCCAACCCCCCCCCCCCCAACAATTTACTATATGTATATTTTTGAGTAGAGATTTATTTCTAAGTGAATTATTATTAATAACTCCAAAACGGCTTAGGGCCCAGATATGACGCTAGTACCGTTGGATAGATAATTAAATTCTCTACAATATGTTCTAATTTCAAAAGGTTCCTATGTGTGTGAGGGGAGTTATAAGACAAAATATCCCCCCCCCTTGCAGAACTTGGAAAAAAAAAATGGAAATGACATTTTCTTAAATTTAACTATCTCTAACTTTTAAACTAGGCGAGGCCCAGATATCAGACTAGTTTCATTCGATAGATAAATAAATTCTCTCTAACATATTTAAATTTGATATCGATCCTATGTGTGTGAGGGGAGTTATAAGACAAAATATCCCCCCCCCTTGCAGAACTTGGAAAAAAAAAATGGAAATGACATTTTCTTAAATTTAACTATCTCTAACTTTTAAACTAGGCGAGGCCCAGATATCAGACTAGTTTCATTCGATAGATAAATAAATTCTCTCTAACATATTTAAATTTGATATCGATCCTATGTGTGTGAGGGGAGTTATAAGACAAAATATCCCCCCCCTTGCAGAACTTGGAAAAAAAAAATGGAAATGACATTTTCTTAAATTTAACTATCTCTAACTTTTAAACTAGGCGAGGCCCAGATATCAGACTAGTTTCATTCGATAGATAAATAAATTCTCTCTAACATATTTAAATTTGATATCGATCCTATGTGTGTGAGGGGAGTTATAAGACAAAATATCCCCCCCCCTTGCAGAACTTGGAAAAAAAAATGGAAATGACATTTTCTTAAATTTAACTATCTCCAACTTTTAAACTAGGCGAGGCCCAGATATCAGACTAGTTTCATTCGATAGATAAATAAATTCTCTCTAACATATTTAAATTTGATATCGATCCTATGTGTGTGAGGGGAGTTATAAGACAAAATATCCCCCCCCCTTGCAGAACTTGGAAAAAAAAAATGGAAATGACATTTTCTTAAATTTAACTATCTCTAACTTTTAAACTAGGCGAGGCCCAGATATCAGACTAGTTTCATTCGATAGATAAATAAATTCTCTCTAACATATTTAAATTTGATATCGATCCTATGTGTGTGAGGGGAGTTATAAGACAAAATATCCCCCCCCCCCTTGCAGAACTTGGAAAAAAAAAATTGAAATGACATTTTCTTAAATTTAACTATCTCTAACTTTTAAACTAGGCGAGGCCCAGATATCAGACTAGTTTCATTCGATAGATAAATAAATTCTCTCTAACATATTTAAATTTGATATCGATCCTATGTGTGTGAGGGGAGTTATAAGACAAAATATCCCCCCCCCCCTTGCAGAACTTGGAAAAAAAAAATGGAAATGACATTTTCTTAAATTTAACTATCTCTAACTTTTAAACTAGGCGAGGCCCAGATATCAGACTAGTTTCATTCGATAGATAAATAAATTCTCTCTAACATATTTAAATTTGATATCGATCCTATGTGTGTGAGGGGAGTTATAAGACAAAATATCCCCCCCCCCCTTGCAGAACTTGGAAAAAAAAAATTGAAATGACATTTTCTTAAATTTAACTATCTCTAACTTTTAAACTAGGCGAGGCCCAGATATCAGACTAGTTTCATTCGATAGATAAATAAATTCTCTCTAACATATTTAAATTTGATATCGATCCTATGTGTGTGAGGGGAGTTATAAGACAAAATATCCCCCCCCCTTGCAGAACTTGGAAAAAAAAAATGGAAATGACATTTTCTTAAATTTAACTATCTCCAACTTTTAAACTAGGCGAGGCCCAGATATCAGACTAGTTTCATTCGATAGATAAATAAATTCTCTCTAACATATTTAAATTTGATATCGATCCTATGTGTGTGAGGGGAGTTATAAGACAAAATATCCCCCCCCCCTTGCAGAACTTGGAAAAAAAAAATGGAAATGACATTTTCTTAAATTTAACTATCTCTAACTTTTAAACTAGGCGAGGCCCAGATATCAGACTAGTTTCATTCGATAGATAAATAAATTCTCTCTAACATATTTAAATTTGATATCGATCCTATGTGTGTGAGGGGAGTTATAAGACAAAATATCCCCCCCCCTTGCAGAACTTGGAAAAAAAAAATGGAAATGACATTTTCTTAAATTTAACTATCTCCAACTTTTAAACTAGGCGAGGCCCAGATATCAGACTAGTTTCATTCGATAGATAAATAAATTCTCTCTAACATATTTAAATTTGATATCGATCCTATGTGTGTGAGGGGAGTTATAAGACAAAATATCCCCCCCCCTTGCAGAACTTGGAAAAAAAAAATGGAAATGACATTTTCTTAAATTTAACTATCTCCAACTTTTAAACTAGGCGAGGCCCAGATATCAGACTAGTTTCATTCGATAGATAAATAAATTCTCTCTAACATATTTAAATTTGATATCGATCCTATGTGTGTGAGGGGAGTTATAAGACAAAATATCCCCCCCCCCTTGCAGAACTTGGAAAAAAAAAATGGAAATGACATTTTCTTAAATTTAACTATCTCCAACTTTTAAGCTAGGCGAGGCCCAGATATCAGACTAGTTTCATTCGATAGATAAATAAATTCTCTCTAACATATTTAAATTTGATATCGATCCTATGTGTGTGAGGGGAGTTATAAGCCACAATATCCCCCCTTGCAGAACTTGGAAAAAAAAAATGGAAATGACATTTTCTTAAATTTAACTATCTCCAACTTTTAAACTAGGCGAGGCCCAGATATCAGACTAGTTTCATTCGATAGATAAATAAATTCTCTCTAACATATTTAAATTTGATATCGATCCTATGTGTGTGAGGGGAGTTATAAGACAAAATATCCCCCCCCCTTGCAGAACTTGGAAAAAAAAAATGGAAATGACATTTTCTTAAATTTAACTATCTCCAACTTTTAAACTAGGCGAGGCCCAGATATCAGACTAGTTTCATTCGATAGATAAATAAATTCTCTCTAACATATTTAAATTTGATATCGATCCTATGTGTGTGAGGGGAGTTATAAGACAAAATATCCCCCCCCCCTTGCAGAACTTGGAAAAAAAAAATGGAAATGACATTTTCTTAAATTTAACTATCTCCAACTTTTAAGCTAGGCGAGGCCCAGATATCAGACTAGTTTCATTCGATAGATAAATAAATTCTCTCTAACATATTTAAATTTGATATCGATCCTATGTGTGTGAGGGGAGTTATAAGCCACAATATCCCCCCTTGCAGAACTTGGAAAAAAAAAATGGAAATGACATTTTCTTAAATTTAACTATCTCTAACTTTTAAACTAGGCGAGGCCCAGATATCAGACTAGTTTCATTCGATAGATAAATAAATTCTCTCTAACATATTTAAATTTGATATCGATCCTATGTGTGTGAGGGGAGTTATAAGACAAAATATCCCCCCCCCTTGCAGAACTTGGAAAAAAAAAATGGAAATGACATTTTCTTAAATTTAACTATCTCTAACTTTTAAACTAGGCGAGGCCCAGATATCAGACTAGTTTCATTCGATAGATAAATAAATTCTCTCTAACATATTTAAATTTGATATCGATCCTATGTGTGTGAGGGGAGTTATAAGACAAAATATCCCCCCCCCTTGCAGAACTTGGAAAAAAAAATGGAAATGACATTTTCTTAAATTTAACTATCTCTAACTTTTAAACTAGGCGAGGCCCAGATATCAGACTAGTTTCATTCGATAGATAAATAAATTCTCTCTAACATATTTAAATTTGATATCGATCCTATGTGTGTGAGGGGAGTTATAAGACAAAATATCCCCCCCCTTGCAGAACTTGGAAAAAAAAAATGGAAATGACATTTTCTTAAATTTAACTATCTCTAACTTTTAAACTAGGCGAGGCCCAGATATCAGACTAGTTTCATTCGATAGATAAATAAATTCTCTCTAACATATTTAAATTTGATATCGATCCTATGTGTGTGAGGGGAGTTATAAGACAAAATATCCCCCCCCCTTGCAGAACTTGGAAAAAAAAATGGAAATGACATTTTCTTAAATTTAACTATCTCCAACTTTTAAACTAGGCGAGGCCCAGATATCAGACTAGTTTCATTCGATAGATAAATAAATTCTCTCTAACATATTTAAATTTGATATCGATCCTATGTGTGTGAGGGGAGTTATAAGACAAAATATCCCCCCCCCTTGCAGAACTTGGAAAAAAAAAATGGAAATGACATTTTCTTAAATTTAACTATCTCTAACTTTTAAACTAGGCGAGGCCCAGATATCAGACTAGTTTCATTCGATAGATAAATAAATTCTCTCTAACATATTTAAATTTGATATCGATCCTATGTGTGTGAGGGGAGTTATAAGACAAAATATCCCCCCCCCCTTGCAGAACTTGGAAAAAAAAAATTGAAATGACATTTTCTTAAATTTAACTATCTCTAACTTTTAAACTAGGCGAGGCCCAGATATCAGACTAGTTTCATTCGATAGATAAATAAATTCTCTCTAACATATTTAAATTTGATATCGATCCTATGTGTGTGAGGGGAGTTATAAGACAAAATATCCCCCCCCCCTTGCAGAACTTGGAAAAAAAAAATGGAAATGACATTTTCTTAAATTTAACTATCTCTAACTTTTAAACTAGGCGAGGCCCAGATATCAGACTAGTTTCATTCGATAGATAAATAAATTCTCTCTAACATATTTAAATTTGATATCGATCCTATGTGTGTGAGGGGAGTTATAAGACAAAATATCCCCCCCCCCCCTTGCAGAACTTGGAAAAAAAAAATTGAAATGACATTTTCTTAAATTTAACTATCTCTAACTTTTAAACTAGGCGAGGCCCAGATATCAGACTAGTTTCATTCGATAGATAAATAAATTCTCTCTAACATATTTAAATTTGATATCGATCCTATGTGTGTGAGGGGAGTTATAAGACAAAATATCCCCCCCCCTTGCAGAACTTGGAAAAAAAAAATGGAAATGACATTTTCTTAAATTTAACTATCTCCAACTTTTAAACTAGGCGAGGCCCAGATATCAGACTAGTTTCATTCGATAGATAAATAAATTCTCTCTAACATATTTAAATTTGATATCGATCCTATGTGTGTGAGGGGAGTTATAAGACAAAATATCCCCCCCCCCTTGCAGAACTTGGAAAAAAAAAATGGAAATGACATTTTCTTAAATTTAACTATCTCTAACTTTTAAACTAGGCGAGGCCCAGATATCAGACTAGTTTCATTCGATAGATAAATAAATTCTCTCTAACATATTTAAATTTGATATCGATCCTATGTGTGTGAGGGGAGTTATAAGACAAAATATCCCCCCCCCCTTGCAGAACTTGGAAAAAAAAAATGGAAATGACATTTTCTTAAATTTAACTATCTCCAACTTTTAAACTAGGCGAGGCCCAGATATCAGACTAGTTTCATTCGATAGATAAATAAATTCTCTCTAACATATTTAAATTTGATATCGATCCTATGTGTGTGAGGGGAGTTATAAGACAAAATATCCCCCCCCCTTGCAGAACTTGGAAAAAAAAAATGGAAATGACATTTTCTTAAATTTAACTATCTCCAACTTTTAAACTAGGCGAGGCCCAGATATCAGACTAGTTTCATTCGATAGATAAATAAATTCTCTCTAACATATTTAAATTTGATATCGATCCTATGTGTGTGAGGGGAGTTATAAGACAAAATATCCCCCCCCCCCTTGCAGAACTTGGAAAAAAAAAATGGAAATGACATTTTCTTAAATTTAACTATCTCCAACTTTTAAGCTAGGCGAGGCCCAGATATCAGACTAGTTTCATTCGATAGATAAATAAATTCTCTCTAACATATTTAAATTTGATATCGATCCTATGTGTGTGAGGGGAGTTATAAGCCACAATATCCCCCCTTGCAGAACTTGGAAAAAAAAAATGGAAATGACATTTTCTTAAATTTAACTATCTCTAACTTTTAAACTAGGCGAGGCCCAGATATCAGACTAGTTTCATTCGATAGATAAATAAATTCTCTCTAACATATTTAAATTTGATATCGATCCTATGTGTGTGAGGGGAGTTATAAGACAAAATATCCCCCCCCCCCTTGCAGAACTTGGAAAAAAAAAATGGAAATGACATTTTCTTAAATTTAACTATCTCTAACTTTTAAACTAGGCGAGGCCCAGATATCAGACTAGTTTCATACGATAGATAATTAAATGCTTAATAACATATTTAAATTTGATATGGATCCTATGTGTTTGACAGGAGTTGTAAGTCAAAGTACCTTACGTACAAGCTATACTAATTTGTTTAGGGCGCTCTATTGGTTAATTTTTCCCTTTTATAGTCTGAATAAATAAATATTTTCATAATAAAATTACATTAAAAGTATAAAATATCTTAAGCCTAGATTTAATGTTTTTTCCGTTAATTTTTTCCATAATTAAATCACGTTTTTGGTCGAAAAATGCTTGTTTACTTTAGTCTGGAGTTGGTTATAGCTATTTCGTCCATCGCGGATCTGGTGGAATAATCCACCCAGTTTCGATACTCTATATTAGGGCATATTCTGGCAGATTGACGGTGGTGGGTGTACCTATTATTTATTTTTTTACAGGGGGTGTAGTTATTATTTTTTACCCCTTGTAAAAAAATCAATTATTTTTTATTACAGGGGGTGTATTTATTATTTATTTTTTTTTTAGAGGGGGTGTATTTATTATTTATTTTTTTTAAAGGGGGAGTATTTATTATTATTTTTTTTTTTTACAGGGGGTGCATTTATTATTATTTTTTTTTACAGGGGGTGTATTTATTATTTTTTTTACAGGGGGTGTATTTATTATTTTTTTTACAGGGGGTGTATTTATTATTTACTTTTTTTACAGGGGGTGTATTTATTATTTATTTTTTTTTACTGGGGTGTATTTATTATTTATTTTTTTTACAGGGGGTGTATTTATTATTTATTTTTTTTACAGGGGGTGTATCTATTATTTATTTTTTTACAGGGGGTGTATTTATTATTTTTTTACAGGGGGTGTATTTATTATTTTTTTTACAGGGGGTGTATTTATTATTTACTTTTTTTACAGGGGGTGTATTTATTATTTATTTTTTTACAGGGGTACCCCTTGTAAAAAAATAATAATTGATTTTTAATAAATACACCCCCTGTAAAAAAATAAATAATATATACACCCCCTGTAAAAAAAAAAAAAAATAATATATACACCCCCTTTAAAAAAAAAAAATTATAAATACACCCCTGTAAAAAAATTAATAATAAATACACCCCCTGTAAAAAAAAAAAAAATAATAAATACACCCCCTGTAAAAAAATAAATAAATACACCCCCTGTAAAAAAAAAAAAAAAATACACCCCCTGTAAACAAAAATTAATAATAAATACACCCCCTGTAAAAAAAATATAATAAATACACCCCCTGTAAAAAAAAAATGATAAATACACCCCCTGTAAAAAAAAAAGTAATAAATACACCCCCTGTAAAAAAATTTGATTTTTTTTTTACAAGGGGTACCCCTGCCCAAAATTTCCAAAAAAATTGAAAAAAGGAAGAGAAGGTATTAATGGTATTTAAAGAATTATGGTATTTAAAGAATTAATTTTGAATTTAATTTTTAAAATCGACAAATTATTTAAACTCGCGCGCCGCCGAAGCGCGTGATCGAGGGGGCTATGAGCCTACACAGCAACTATACAACGCCATCTAGTAGCCAAAATCTGTACTAGGCTAAGGCTTTTTTTTTTGGCTGACTGACTGTCGCAAGTTGCTTCGTTAGTTCTAACAATTTAAATGTATTAAAAAAATAATAATTTCTTTTATTAAACTTTATTCTGCGTCTTAAAGATTTAAAACTTAACCTTCAGACGAAAGTGTCCGAGAAAATTGGAAGTAAGTAAAATACTACTACTATTCTACTACCAATTAGTACATTGCCTACTTAACCAAGGCTTAGTTACACTCACGGCGTGGCGTTAATCCAAATCTTTTTTTCAATTTTTTGGAAAGTTTGGGTGCACCGATGATGGTTTCCTTTGATATGCCAATCCTATACTGCAAGTCTCCAGACGTGAGATAATAAAGTGGAAAGATTCCCTCATTGAATTCTATTTTTACCTGGCTATATCACTCTTCTTTGGGCACATGTTTTCGAAGAGGCAGCGACAGAAAGGCCTGGTAACCAGTGGTAAGTTCTAGCCTTGATTTTTTAAAGTCACTAGTTTTGATAGATATTCCAAAATTGCTACCTTCTCAGTTTAATGCTGCAAACTATCTTTTGAAACGGTTGGAGATTATATTATTTTGGGCCAAATTGAAGAATAGGTCCCGGTAGGATAGGTTAGGTTAGGTTAGCTCTCGTATTATTATGCTAAGCCTTTGCACCGGGACCTTTCTTCAAAACTCCCTTATTTTGCCATCCATATTATTTCGGGTTTAAAAATATAGCCTAATGACGATCTTGATGATTTGGTTTCGTTAGACTCGAAGTATAAAGAACCTCCCACATCCTTCATTGAGGGATCGCCATCTTAGTGTTATTTAATTTCAGGAATAGAAGTTCCACAATCTTTTAAGACTTTATTTAATTCTAATGGATCTGTTGATTGGTTTTCCACTCTTTTATAATTACATATAAGAATGTGTTCAGATATTTTTGGATTTCCGTCAAAGTGTGTACATTCCGACTTCCGGATGTGAAAATCCCAAGTTTATTCCCCTTAGAGAGTGAAGCGGATTAGATCTTATCATTCCGAAGTGGGGGCAGAATATTGGAACTTTTGTATCAGGGGGTCGGACCCCATATTTGAACAAAATCAAGTCTGGGTTTCATTCGACTGTTCGAGGCTAGATTTCTGAATTCAATGTTTTTTTCGCTTTTACCAGGCCAACATGGATTTAGGCTTAATTGTCAGGGTGTCCATTGATAGAAAGTTCAAATCACATGACCATAACGTCCTTGGAGAATGAGGCTTAACACCCTTAGGTAAAATTTTGACATCGCACGCATTGATGTAGATTGTGAAGGAATGTGGTTGTATACGGCTTAAACACGCTGCATCTATAGCTAGGAAAGGGCATGATTGTAATCCGCAGGGATAGATAATAGGTCATCATCTACCTACGAATATTACATGTTCCTCCAGTTTAGTGCACGCTGCGTGACTCTGATAAGGGAATGACCATTCGAAAACTAAGATAACTTTTTATGAGTTACGAATAAGAACTATCCATCACCAGCTAACATAGTCATAAATTACTCTGAACTAATTAACATTTGCATCTCCTTAATTTTAAGAATAACTTTTTAACTGCCTTGATTTAGTCTTATACTGAAAATTCACGTGGCCTAATTCATCTTGAGGTGAATCACGTTCTTAATTATTTGAATTGTGTATTTAGGATTGGCTTGCTAGATTTTTTTCGAATTTTAGTTTAGTTAAATTTATAATAGTTTTAGATTTCCCACAATTATTAGTTTTATGTCTAGCAGACTGGTTTTTAAATAGGTCAGCTTTTTCCCTGACAAAGAGATTATTTTTAACCCTGTACGAACTCTAATATTAAGTTTACGAATTTGAAAGATATTTTTTTTTTACAAAGTTAGCGAAATCTGGGGCAGGTTTATTCGTAATTTTTAACAACCTATAGGCTAGAATTAGTTCAACTCCTGTAGAATAGTTTGCCAGCCTTTTAAATTCACGCCACTCTAGAAACAAATGCGTTTCTCGCATTAAAGGGTAGATGAGAAATTAGCCGGTATAGAGTTTTATGGTTATTTTCATCTAGGAAAGCTACGTAGATACCCGAGGTTCGTAAAGAATTAGAAAATGGGACAAAATAGATTGATTTTTTCTAGTTGCGGTATCTTGCCTAAATCTGTGAAAAAAGTGAAAATTTTTGGGTTAGTGGTTAATATAGATAATGTGGAAACCCTTTACGAAGACTAATGCTAAGTTTTCTTTTCTTAGTTGTCACATGGTTTTGAAAGATTAGTTTTTCAGGGGAAAAGTTAGCGAATGCTGAGGCAGGTTTATACGTAAGAACTAGATAAACTCCTATAGAGTAGCTTGATGGGCTTGTAATTTCGCACCACTCTTTAAACGAATGCCTTTCTCGCAAAACCGATACGCAAGGTTCGTAAAGAAAGTGGGGGTTTGGCAAAATAGATTGATTTTCTATTAAAAAAAAAAAAAAGCTAGTCTTAAGAGGTCTTGGGGAAGTGTGAAAGACTTCCCCAAGACTTTTGTGGTGTTCAGATCAGACTAACTTTTTCGGTAAGGGGGAATTTTAATAGGCTGTTTAGCCGAGAATTTCCACTTGTTTGAAAAAAGTTGGTGAAATTAGGTAAAGAGGCTGAGTTTAAATCTTTCATCTAGGTTAATGGTTTATTTTCTATATCTCGAATGAACCTTAGTTTTTTTCTATTATTCTAGCTTTCCCCCAACTTAAGTATAGCGATTCAGTAGATACTTTTAAGCTTTTTAACTTTTGTAAGAAAGTGGCAAAATGGGGCAATATTTTAGCTCGCATAGACTATTAATACGAGAGCCGTTTAAATTTAATACGCAATAACTCTTGACATTTTGATGTCTTTTAAAAATTCCTTCAATTCTTCAATGTAATTTCGAAGTGAACCGTATTAATGGCATTTAAAAATTACTTTTTAAAATCGTCAAGTTATTTAAACTTGAAATGATTTGCCCCATTTAACGCCCAGTGATAGTAATTTTGTAAGATCGCGATACCCGAGGTTCGTAAAGAATTAGAAAATAGGACAAAATAGATTGATTTTCTAGTTGCGGTATCTTGCCAAAATCTGAGAAAAAAAAAGGGGAAAGTTTTTGGGTTAGTGGTTAATATAATATAGATAATGTTGAAACCCTGTACGAAGACTAATACTAAGTTTTCTTAGTTGTCACACGGTTTTGAAAGATTAGTTTTTCAGGGGAAAAGTTAGCGAATGCTGAGGCAGGTTTATACATAATTTTAAACAACCTATACGTAAGAACTAGTTAAACTCCTATAGAATAGCTTGCTGGGCTTGTAATTTCACGCAAGGTTCCTAAAGAAAGTGGGGGTTTGGCAAAATAGATTGATTTTCAAGACGCTGGTTCTTGCCATAGCCTGTAAGGGCCCTTACCAAAAAAAAAGTTAGTCTTAAGAGGTCTTGGGGAAGTGTGAAAAACTTCCCCAAGACTTTGGTGGTGTTCTTGAGGACCTCTTCAGATCAGACAAACTTTTTCGGTAGGGGGGAATTTTAATAGGCTGTTTAGCCGAGAATTTCCACTTGTTTGAAAAAAGTTAGTGAAATTAGGTAAAGTGGCTGAGTTTAAATCTTTCATCTAGGTTAATGTTCTATTATTCTAGATTTCCCCCAACTTAAAGTAGAGCGATGCATTAGATACTTTAAAGCTTTTTATCTTTTGTAAATAAGTGGCAAAATGGTGCAGTATTTTAACTTCGCAATGACCATTAATACGAGAGCCTTTTTACTAAATTAAATACGAAATAACACTTGTCTTTTAAAAATTCCTTCAATTCCTCAGTTTAAAACCGTATTAATGGCATTTGAAAAATTAATTAATTTTGAAAATCAAATTATTTGATATTATTTGCACCATTTAAAGCCCAGTGTTAGTAATTTTGTAAGAATGCGAATTATTTTGTCGAATGACGCTGCGCTTTAATTTTTTTTTTATTATACAAGGGGTCCCTTTAGACGAGTCCGTCGCCGTCTCTCTCTCTCTCTCTCATCATCAATCAGCCATCGAGACGAAGGATCACGAGACTGGATTTCATGGATGGAGGATCTCTACATATTCTGCTGCGAGGCTATTGAAACTGCTACGAATCTGGATTGGAGGTTTTCGAGGATCAAGGGAGCAGAGAGAGAGACTAGTCGACTTAAAGGACTCCTCCGAGTGGAGCTTCAAAAAAGGGTGGGAAAGAAATCCCGCAGCAAGGGACCCTTTTATCCCTTTCTGCGGGAATTCTTTACAGCGGGCCCTCTTTTAAGTTTAATTTTTTCCCATTTTCTAAATGGGACCTGATTAAACTTTTAATGGCTCGCAATCTTCGTCTTTGGGGGTGGTTGGTAAGTTACTTGTAAAAATTAAAAAGCCATTCCGCGTCCTGAAAATGAAGTTTTGGACTTAGAATAGTTTTTTTTGCCTTTTTTTCTCCTTTTTTTATTAAAAAAAGCTTATTTTTGTTTAATTTTTATTAAATATTTATATTTTTATTAAAATTTTTATATTTTTTATTAAATTTGAATAAAAAAGTAAAGTTTAAGAGCTCAAAAAAATATTCTAAGTTATTTTTTTTTATTTTTAAAAAAATTTTGAACCTAATATAGAGTTGAAAAAATTATGAGAAAACAAGAAAAGAGTTGTATGCAAAGTTTTAATTTTTGCAAAGTTGAAATCACAAGTGTTACAAAATTTTTCAAAGTTAACAAATAAAAAAGTATATGTTAAAAAATATTGAAATACATGAGAAAAAGGGGGGAATGGTCCGCGAAAAAACTTTATTTTGGACCAGTTTTAAAGGGGACAAAATTAAAGATTTGAACGTTGATTTTGTTTCTCTTGTTGAACAGTGGTTATCGAAGACTTCAGGAATTTCCAGTGACGGGGGTCTAGTATGACAGCGGCTTGTAGCGCAAGAGATCCAAGAACTTGTGTTGCGAGTCTCCCTCACACGTATAGCTCCAAAAAGTCAAGAGTCCCACATTCGTCAGAGGTTGAGTAATTGCGTAAACATCAAGGACATCAGCATTGTATTTTGAAATCCAGAAATGTCGGCGAGGAAGTAGTAGATGCAAGACGTCCAAGGCTCGACAAAAAGTAGCAGTCTTCAATGAAGCCTAGGCAAACAAAAAATTTCATAAGACAATATATATTTAATTTAATCAAAAAAAAGAACTTAAAAATAAATAAATCTACCCTTTTAACTACTGCTAATTTGCTTTAAATTAACTGCCCATCAATTAGAAAAAGAGCGGTATATTCGAAGAAACCTGGGGAAAACTAAATATCTTGACATAAATTCAACCCAAAAAAAAAAACTTAAAAATAAATATATCTACCCTCTAAATCCCTATAATTTTTTAAAATTGTATTTAAATTAACTGCCCGTCCAATTGATTCTAAAAGTATTAAATATGTACTTTCTAAATTAATCTAGGTGTTTTACGTTTTCCTAAATTAATCGAATAAGGAGTTAGGTATCTTAGCGTAAATTTAATAAAAAAAAAAATATTTAAAAGAAAAATAATTTCCCCCTCTTAAGTACTGTTAATTTACCGTTAATTATCATTCCCTTAAAGTTTAAGAGTAAACTAAACCCATTTAGTTGATGTATAAAATTAGAATTTAAAGCTTTGGCGTAAATATAGAAGCTGGCCCAGAGATTAAATTTAGAAAATCTATATTAATTATTAAATAAGTTAAAAAATAAAAAAATCATCTTAACTAAGCTATTTATACGGATATTAATCCATCTAAATTATATTCAAAGTACGTTCAATAAAAAGGACCAAATATTCTAGCACTGGGTCAAAGTTTTAGGTTTAAATTAACTGCCTGTCCAATTGACGATAAAATATATACTATCTAGACTAATCTAAGCGTTTAAAGTTCTCCAAAATTAATCAAATCTCTTTTTCCAAACTGATAAATAGCGGTATAAACCAAGAAAGTGGGGGGAAAACTAGGTATCTTAACATAAATTTAATCCACTTTCTAAATTATCCCTAATATAATAACTTGAAATTAAAATTTAAGCCCAAATTAAACCCATTTTGTCTATGTATAAAATTAATATTTCTTTAAAGCTTTGGCGTAAATATAGAAGCTGGCCCAGAGAATAAATTTTAAATCTATTCAAGGAGTTAAACCGTATTAAAAAACCCATCCGAATTTGGCAATTTTAATGGATATTCATGAATTTAAATTATATTCAAAGTACCTCAAAAAAAAAATCTAAAGTTTAGCTCATTATTCTCGTAATTTAAAATCTAGGTAAAAATAACCTCTCCACTTTCTAAACTACTGCTAATATACCTCTAAATTCCAATTAAAATTTAAGCCCAAATTAAACCCATTTTGCCAATTTATAAACTTAATATTTCTTTAAAGCTTTGGCATAAATGTAGAAGTTGGCCCAGAAATAAATTTTAAAACTATTCAAGGAGTTAAACCGTGTTTAAAAATCATCCGAATTTAGCAATTCTAATGGATATTCAGCCATCTAAATTATGTGTACCTCAAAAAAAATCTAAAGTTTAGCTCATTATTCTCGTAATTTAAATTTAAAATCTAGGTATTAATAATCTCTAGAAATTTAATTCAGCTAGAAAATTAAATTACCATCCCAATAAATTTTTCTACGCATAAATTAGCAAATTAAACCTTTAGTCTCGCCATAAGTTATGTCTAACTTCCTAGCCCAAAATAAAATCTAATTTTAACTAAAACCTTTAAGTCTTGCCTTTTAAATCTAAAAATCACTTGTTTAAATCTATATTTAGCTTAAAGCTTTAAGCCTGTAACATGATTTTGAGCTTCCCGTCTAATTAATATGGTAACTGTAACGAGCCTTCAGTGCTTACCAAACTAATCTAGCGAATTTATAAAAAGGATGCCTCGCTAATTGGTCCGCTCAAAAACCTAATCAAATTTTTTTGGAGGATGAAATAAGTGGGAAAAACCAAGTTATTATAAAAGATTATAGGAATTATCATAAAATTATAGTGCATTGCAATAATTGTAATAGAATTAGCAAGGAGGTGAAAAAAAATCTGAAATGTGGTCACCATGCTTTCTGCCAAGCCTCGGCTTCCGATTTTGTTTCGAGTTGTAATTTTTTTTATCTAATGTAATTTCTTGAAATAAAGCTATTTTATTTACGATTAAGGTTTCCTAATTGCTTTATTGCCTACTATTTTCAAAAATATTGAGCTATGAACTTGATTGACTTAGATTGAAAATCGTGGCTTACTTACTGGTTAAATGTCAAAGCTTCCATCAAGGGAAAACGTTCGAATTGGCTAGAACAGGAGACCAAAGAGATCCGTCTGACAGCTGAGAAGCCTGCGAGTGAAATGATTCACTGAGAGCTCGGCTATCGCTAGAACGCCGCCCTAGTGGCAACTTTTAGCACTACAGTCTATGCGCGCGCAACTAGGCATACACGTCATGTCATGTAAGCGTCAGCCAAAATAATGGAAACTTGCTAAAATTACGTTGCGTTCACGGATAGATGGCGCTAAATTACGATGTGATTGCCGATAGATGGCGCTGTGCTCCTACCTACTATGCATAGGCTCCACGGAGGTGATACAAATAGTGATGTACTCAAATAAATTCAAATTTAAAAATTCACATTTATCAATACAAATAAGGCATACAAAATGTTAATGTCACTCGCTCTATAAGTACTATAACCGTTTTTGTGGTTATTTATAAGTAATTAAATTAATTAAAGGGCTCTCGATTCCACAAGTTGAAACTTATATGATGCTTTTGGCCTAGACAAGAAACAGACATATTGCCTTTTACCTGATTCGTTTATTTTGTCAAAATGTATTAAATATATTTTCTGTCAGTGCTCCTTTATTGCATTGAACAATAATAAAAAAGGATTATATATTGTGTCAGTGTTCCATCGAAAATCTCAATTTATTTTTCGATTTTTCCCAAGGGCTACCCCTTATGATTTAAAATAAAATAAAAAGAAGTTTAAAATAAATGTAAAGCGACTTAAATATATTTTGTGTCAGTGCTCATTTTAAATAGGATAGAGGAATTTAAAGGAGCACTGACGCAAAATATAGTCCTTTTTTTAAACTTTTTTTTTATTATTGTTCAAAACATGAGTAACGCAATAAAGGACCACTGAGGGAATATATATTTTTTACATTTTAACAAATTGAAAATAACGGAATCAGGTAAAGGGCAATACGTCTGTTTCAACTTTTTGAATCGAGAACCCTTTAATTCATTTAATTACTTATAAATAACCACAAAAACGGTTATAGTACTTATAGCAAGACTACATTAACATTTTGTATGCCTTTTTCGTATTGATAAATGTGAATTTTTAAATTTGAATTTATTTGAGTACATCACTCTTGGTATCGCCTCCGTGGAGCTTATGCATAGTAGGTAGGAGCACAGCGCCATCTATCGGCAATCACATCGTAATTTAGCGCCATCTATCCGTGAACGCAACGTAATTTTAGCAAGTTTCCATTATTTTGGCTGACCCTTACATGACATGACGTGTATGCCTAGTTGCGCGCGCATTGACTGTAGTGCTAAAAGTCGCCACTAGGGCGGCGTTCTAGTGATATCCTCTAGGTGGATCATTTTCATTTGACTGTCAACTGCAGCTGGTGCCAGATGGATCATGGACCTCTTGAACTGTTTCGTCGGTTTGCCTTGATGGAACCTTTGTCATTTTACCCAGTAGAGTAAGTCACGATTTTCAATCTAGGTCAATCAAGTTCATAGCTTTATATTTTTGAAAATAGTAGGCAGTAAAGCAATTAGGAAACCTTAATCGATAATAAAATAGCTTTATTTCACGAAATTACATTAAATTAAAAAAAAATTTCAACGCGAAACAAAATCGAAGGAAGCCGAGGCTTAGCCGAAAGCATGGTGACCACATTTTAGATTTGCTATCTTGTACTACAATTCTACGCTAATTATTACAATGCACTATAATTTTATGATAATTCCTATAATTTAAAATAATTTTATGATAATTCCTATAATTTAAAATAATTTTATGATAATTCCTATAATTTAAAATAATTTTATGATAATTCCTATAATTTAAAATAATTTTATGATAATTCCTATAATTTAAAATAATTTTATGATAATTCCTATAATTTAAAATAATTTTATGATAATTCCTATAATTTAAAATAATTTTATGATAATTCCTATAATTTAAAATAATTTTATGATAATTCCTAGAATTTAAAATAATTTTATGATAATTCCTAGAATTTAAAATAATTTTATGATAATTCCTAGAATTTAAAATAATTTTATGATAATTCCTAGAATTTAAAATAATTTTATGATAATTCCTAGAATTTAAAATAATTTTATGATAATTCCTAGAATTTAAAATAATTTTATGATAATTCCTAGAATTTAAAATAATTTTATGATAATTCCTAGAATTTAAAATAATTTTATGATAATTCCTAGAATTTAAAATAATTTTATGATAATTCCTAGAATTTAAAATAATTTTATGATAATTCCTAGAATTTAAAATAATTTTATGATAATTCCTAGAATTTAAAATAATTTTATGATAATTCCTAGAATTTAAAATAATTTTATGATAATTCCTAGAATTAAAAATAATTTTATGATAATTCCTAGAATTAAAAATAATTTTCTGATAACTCCTAGAATTTCAAATAATTTTCTGATAACTCCTAGAATTTAAAATAATTTTCTGATAACTCCTAGAATTTCAAATAATTTTCTGATAACTCCTATAATTTCAAATAATTTTCTGATAACTCCTATAATTTCAAATAATTTTCTGATAACTCCTATAATTTCAAATAATTTTCTGATAACTCCTATAATTTCAAATAATTTTCTGATAACTCCTATAATTTCAAATAATTTTCTGATAACTCCTATAATTTCAAATAATTTTCTGATAACTCCTATAATTTCAAATAATTTTCTGATAACTCCTATAATTTCAAATAATTTTATGATAAGCCCTATTATCCTTAAATTTTTACGTAAAATCTAAAGCTACGGGTAAAATTGTTAATTATTCCTATAAGCTGTATACGATTTTAGCTTTAGTGAGGGTTAAATAGAAAAATAAACGTCAAAGGAGAGCAGACTAGGTTTTAGCCGCATTCTGCCTATAATACGCTGCAACTATAATTCTATTGACGTTTATATTATTTTACGCGAATTTCTTATATTTAACAAATAATAATCCCACATATTATTTTCAGTGGTCACCCTGCCAAAGTTCCGATGTGTCGTGATCTTCCTTCGGATTGAAACTGCTTTAAAAATGAATCTTCTTCAAGGATCGTAGCTACTCCCGACAAGCACTGCATTCGTGATTTATCCGGGACTGGCTTCGAGGTGTTTCCTGACAATGAGAGTTAATAAAGAAAACTTATGGGAATGTTACCCGCTGCTGTACCCTAGATCATCATCATCCTTCTCGTCTTTGAGCCTCAATTCATTCAGACTACGTGATTCTTGCCTGAAGAGATGGAGTAGAATAGTCATACGTTGGCAATAGGAGAATTAAAAGAAATGGGCAAGTTTTTCTCTTTTTAGAATAACTTGGTTTTCCCACTTATTTAATCCTCCAAAAAAAATTTGGTTTTTGTGCGGAACAATTAGCGAGGCATTCCTTTTATAAATTGGCTAGATTCGTTTTGTAAGCGCTGAAGGCTCGTTACAGTTACCATGTTAGTTAGACGGGAAGCTCAAAATCAATGTTACTGGAAAGACTTGAAGGTTTAAGTTAAAAATAGATATAAACAATTTAAAGGGATTTTGGATTTTGTTTCGGGTTAGAATTAACTTATGGCGAGACTTAAAGGTTTAATTTGTTAATTTATGCGTAGAAAATTTTAATGGGATGGTAATTTAATTTTCTAGCTGAATTTCTAGAGATTATTTTGAGGTACTTTGAATATAATTTAGATGGATTTACATGCTTTAAAATTGATAAATTCGGGTGATTTTTTTTTTTAAACGGTTTAACTCCTTTAATTGTTTTAAAATTTATTATCTGGGCCAACTTCTATATTTACGCCAAAGCTTTAAAGAAATATTAATTTTATACATAGACAAAATGGGTTTAATTTGGGCTTAAATTTTAATTGGAATTTCAAGGTATTATATTAGGGATAGTTTAGAAAGTGGATTAAATTTATGTTAAGATACCTAGTTTTCCCCCACTTTCTTTGAATATACCGCTATTTATCAGTATGCGAAAGAGATTTGATTAATTTTGGAGACCTTTAAACTCGTAGATTAGTCTAGATAGTATATATTTTATCGTCAATTGGATAGGCAGTTAATTTAAACCTAAAACTTTGACCCAGTGTTAGAATATTTGGTCCTTTTTATTGGATGTACTTTGAATATAATTTAGATGGATTAATATCCGTATAAATACCTTAGTTAAGATGATTTTTTTATACCGTTTAACTTATTTAATATAGAGTTTCTAAATTTATTCTCTGGGCCAGCTTCTATATTTACGCCAAAGCTTTAAATTCTAATTTTATAAATCAACAAAATGGGTTTAGTTTACTCTTAAATTTTAAAGATAATTAACGATATATTAGCAGTACTTAAGAGGGGGAATTTATTTTCCTTTTTAAAGATTTTTTTTTATTAAATTTACTCAAATATATATAGCTCTTTATTCGATTAATTTAGGAGAACGTAAAGCACCTAGATTATTTTAATAATTTTAGAATCGATTGGATGGGCAGTTAATTTAAAGGGTAGATTTATTTATTTTTAAGTTCTTTTTTGTTTAAATTTACGCAAAGATACCTAGTTTTCCCCGGATTTCTTTAGAACGCTTAGATTAATTTAGAAATTATTTAATAATTTTAGAATCAATTGGATGGGCCCTTAATTTAGGCCTAAAACTTTGACCAACCTCCAGACCAAGTCTTTGAATATATATTGTCTTATGAAATTTTTCTTTCCCTAGGCTTCATTGAAGACTGCTACTTTTTGTCGAGCCTTAGACGTCTTGCATCTACTACTTCCTCGCCGACATTTCTGGACTTCAAAATAAAATGCTGATGTCCTTGATGGTTACGCAATTACTCAACCTCTGACGAATGTGGGACTCTTGACTTTTTGGAGCTATACGTGTGAGGGAGACTCGCAACACAAGTTCTTGGATCTCTTGCGCTACAAGCCGCTGTCATACTAGACCCCCGTCACTGGAAATTCCTGAAGTCTTCGATAACCACTGTTCAACAAGAGAAACAAAATCAACGTTCAAATCTTTAATTTTGTCCCCTTTAAAACTGGTCCAAAATAAAGTTTTTTCGCGGACCATTCCCCCCTTTTTCTCATGTATTTCAATATTTTTTAACATATACTTTTTTATTTGTTAACTTTGAAAAATTTTGTAAACACTTGTGATTTCAACTTTGCAAAAATTAAAACTTTGCATACAACTCTTTTCTTGTTTTCTCATAATTTTTTCAACTCTATATTAGGTTCAAAATTTTTTTAAAAATAAAAAAAATAACTTAGAATATTTTTTCGAGCTCTTAAACTTTACTTTTTTATTCATATTTAATAAAAAATATAAAAATTTTAATAAAAATATAAATATTTAATGAAAATTAAACAAAAATAAGCTTTTTTTAATAAAAAAAGGAGAAAAAAAGGCAAAAAAACTATTCTAAGTCCAAAACTTCATTTTCAGGACGCGGAATGGCTTTTTAATTTTTACAAGTAACTTAACAACCACCCCCAAAGACGAAGATTGCGAGCCATTAAAAGTTTAATCAGGT
Source organism: Odiellus spinosus (assembly GCA_963920705.1). Taxonomy (NCBI): domain Eukaryota; kingdom Metazoa; phylum Arthropoda; class Arachnida; order Opiliones; family Phalangiidae; genus Odiellus; species Odiellus spinosus. The sequence continues at coordinate 7,973,026 of OY987238.1, read as the reverse complement.
CCCATTTAGAAAATGGGAAAAAATTAAACTTAAAAGAGGGCCCGCTGTAAAGAATTCCCGCAGAAAGGGATAAAAGGATCCCTTGCTGCGGGATTTCTTTCCCACCCTTTTTTGAAGCTCCACTCGAAGGAGTCCTTTAAGTCGACTAGTCTCTCTCTCTCATGATCCTTGAAAGCCTCCACTCTATATTCGTAGCAGTTTCGATAGCCTCGCATCAGAATATGTAGAGATCCTCCATCCATGAAATCCAGTCTCGTGTTCCTTCGTCTTGATGGCTGATTGATGAGAGAGAGAGACGGTGACAGACTCGTCTAAAGGGACCCCTTGTATGATAAAAAAACAATTAAAGCGCAGCGTCATTCGACAAAATAATTCGCGTTCTTACAAAATTACTAACACTGGGCTTTAAATGGTGCAAATAATATCAAATAATTTGATTTTAAAAATTAATTAATTTTTCAAATGCCATTAATACGGTTTTAAATTGAGGAATTGAAGGAATTTTTAAAAGACATCAAAATTTCAAGCGTTATTTCGTATTTAATTTAGTAAAAAGGCTCTCGTATTAATGGTCATTGTGAAGTTAAAATACTGCACCATTTTGCCACTTATTTACAAAAAATAAAAAGCTCTACTTTAAGTTGGGGGAAATCTAGAATAATAGAACATTAACCTAGATGAAAGATTTAAACTCAGCCACTTTACCTAATTTCACTAACTTTTTTCAAACAAGTGGAAATTCTCGGCCTATTAAAATTCCCCCCTACCGAAAAAGTTAGTCTGATCTGAAGAGGTCCTGAAGAACACCACCAAAGTCTTGGGGAAGTTTTTCACACTTCCCCAAGACCTCATAAGACTAACTTTTTTTTTTGGTAAGGGCCCTTACAGGCTATGGCAAGAACCAGCGTCTTGAAAATCAATCTATTTTGCCAAACCCCCACTTTCTTTACGAACCTTGGGTGAAATTACAAGCCCAGCAAGCTACTCTATAGGAGTTTAACTAGTTCTTACATATAGGTTGTTTAAAATTATGTATAAACCTGCCTCAGCATTCGCTAACTTTTCCCTGAAAAACTAATCTTTCAAAAACGTGTGACAACTAAGAAAACTTAGTATTAGTCTTCGTACAGGGTTTCAACATTATCTATATTATATTAACCACTAACCCAAAAACTTTCCCCTTTTTTTTCTCAGATTTTGGCAAGATACCGCAACTAGAAAATCAATCTATTTTGTCCTATTTTCTAATTCTTTACGAACCTCGGGTATCGCGTTCTTACAAAATTACTATCACTGGGTGTTAAATTGGGCAAATAATTTCAAGTTTAAATAATTTGACGATTTTAAAAATTAATTTTTTAAATGCCATTAATACGGTTCACTTCGAATTTACATTGAGGAATTGAAGGAATTTTTAAAAGACATCAAAATGTCAAGAGTTAATGAGTATTAAATTTAAACGGCTCTCGTATTAATGGTCTATGCGAAGCTAAAATATTGCCCCATTTTGCCACTTTCTTACAAAAGTTAAAAAGCTTAAAAGTATCTACTGAATCGCTTTACTTAAGTTGGGGGAAATCTAGAATAATAGAAAATAACCCATTAACCTAGATGAAAGATTTAAACTCAGCCTCTTTACCTAAATTCACTAACTTTTTCAAACAAGTGGAAATTCTTGGCTAAACAGCCTATTAAAATTTCCCCCTACCGAAAAAGTTAGTCTGATCTGAAGAGGTCCTCAAGAACACCACAAAAGTCTTGGGGAAGTCTTTCACACTTCCCCAAGACCTCTTAAGACTAACTTTTTTTTTGGTAAGGGCCCTTACAGACTATGGCAAGAACCAGCGTCTTGAAAATCAATCTATTTTGCCAAACCCCCACTTTCTTTACGAACCTTGCGTATCAATTTTGCGAGAAAGGCATTCGTTTAAAGAGTGGCGTGAAATTACAAGGCCAGCAAGCTACTTTATAGGAGTTTAACTAGTTCTTACGCATAAACCTGCCTCAGCATTCGCTAGCTTTTCCCCTGAAAAACTAATCTTTCAAAAACGTGTGAAACTAAGAAAAGAAAACTAAGTATTAGTCTTTGTACAGGGTTTCCACATTATCTATATTATATGAACCACTAACCATTACTAAAACAAAACCAAAGTATTCCTGATATTATCTTAACCATGCAAGGACCCATTGTGGTCGAGGGAGACATTCGCTAGATTCTATACAATTCCCAACACTGGGCGTAAAATAATTTCAAGTTAAAACAATTTGATGGTTAAATTAATAAGATTTACTGTGGATTTGCTTCGAGGAATAGAAGGAATTTTTAATTCAAACTTGAAATTAAAACTTCAAAATGTGGCTTGTAAAAATAATTTACATATTTTTACAAGACATCAAAATGTCAAAGTTAATTTTAATTGTCGATGCCATGCTAAAATATCGCGTCACTTTAAGTCAGAGAAATCTAGCCTAGTAGAAAAAACCAAGGTTCTTACAAGATTTACAAAATAAACCGTTAAACTTGACAACAGAATGTATCCTCAGCTTAATTTGCGCACCATCCAAAAATTTTCCACTTTTTTTTCACAGATTTTGGCAGGATACCGCTAATAGAAAAATCAATCTATTTTGTCCCATTTTCTAATTTTTTACGAACCTCGGGTATCTACGTAGCTTTCCTAGATGAAAATAAACTGGCCTAGCTGACCAAGTAGCCCACGATTGATATCCAAATGCGGAAATAATTTAAAAGATGGTTTTCGTATCAGAAAACTCTCTCCTGGCTAATTTCTCATCTACCCAAAGTTTCACCCTATAATGCGAGAAACGCATTTGTTTCTAGAGTGGCGTGGAATTAAAAGCCTGGCAAACTATTCTACAGGAGTTTAACTAGTTCTAATCTGTAGGTTGTTTAAAATTACGTATAAACCTGCCCCAGCTTTCGCTAACTTCGTAAAAAAAAAATATCTTTCAAATTCATGTGACAAATAAGTAAACTTAATATTAGTGTTCGTGGAGGGTTAAAAATAATCTCTAGGAAAAAGCTAACCTATTTAACAACCAGTCTGTTAGACATAAAACTAAAAATTGTGAAAATCTAAAACTATTATAAATTTAACTAAACTAAAATTCGAGAAAAATCTAACAAGCCAATCCTAAATACACAATTCAAATAGTTAAGAGTGCGATTCACCTCAAGATGAATTAGACCACGTGAATTTTCAGTATAAGACTAAATCAAGGCAGTTAAAAAGTTATTCATAAAATTAAGAAGATGCAAATGTTAATTAGTTAGAGTAATTTATGACTACGTTAGCCGGTGAGGGATGATTTAAAAATATGTCGTAGTTTTGGAATGGTCATTCCCTTATCAGAGTTACGCAGCGTGCACTAAACTGTAGGAACATGTAATATTCATAGGAAAATGATGATCTATTATCTATCCTTTCGGATTACAATCATGCGCTTTCCTTACTTTAGATGGAGCGTGTTTTCACTGCGGGCTGTATACAACCATATGCCTTCACAATGCGTGTGATGTCACAATTTTACCTACGGGTGTAAGTCTCATTCTCCAAGGACGTTATGGTCATCTGATTTGAAACCCAGACTTGATTTTTTTCAAATATGGGGTCCGACCCCCTGATATAGAAGTTCCTACATTCTGCCCACACTTCGGAATGACAAGATCTAACCCTCTTCACTCTCTAGGGGGAATAAACTTGGGATTTTTACATCCAGAAGTCGGAATGTACACACTTTGACGAAAATCCAAAAATATCCGAACATAACCTTTTATGTTATTATAAAAGAGTGGAAAACCAATCAACAGATCCATTAGAATTAAATAAAGTCTTAAAAGATACGGGTCGGAATAGAAACCTACAATGTCAATTAGAAAATAGTCTGGCTTGTTACCCGAACAGCTTAGAGTCTAACGAAACCAAATCATCAAGATCGTGAAAGCACAGCACTATCTATATTATATTAACCACTAACCATGGAGACACCCATGAGGGCGAGGCAAACATGAAGCTTACAGGGTGCTAGAAAACTATGGAACTCTATTCGGAGCAAAATCTTTTAAGAGCGAGACTTTTTTTATAGAATCTATATCAGAGAGGACTCGCCTGCATTTAATATTTATAGCTAATTTATAGAACATACTTGGGGCCTGCGAGTAATCTTACAATCGCTATTAAGTTCCCTCGTCAATTTCCCCTTTAACATTAATGTTTATGAATTCAAACTTTCATCCGAATGTTACATAATGATAACCGGGTACTTCTCTGCTTACGTAGATTTTCTGCTTTTTACAATTAACTAAATAAGTCGGCTATCTACTTCAGCTGTTCCGTATCTTTGAGCGCTTAAGCCACTTAAAAAGATCCCCAAAATTATTCAGGCTATATATTTAAATAAGAAATAATATAGATGGCAAAATAATATAACTTCCCACTGTTTCAAAAGATAGTTCGCAGCATTAAATTGAGAAGGTAGCAGTTTTAGAATATCTATCAAACCTAGTGACTTTAAAAAACCAAAGTCTAGAACTTACCAGGCCTTTCTGTCGCTGCCTCTTAGAAAACATGTTCCCAATGTGATATAGCCAGGTAAAAGTGGAATTCAATGAGGGAATCTTTCCACTTTATTATCTCACGCCTGGAGACTTGCAGTATAGGATAGGCATATCAAAGGAAACCATCATCAGCGCACCCAAACTTTATAAAAAATTGAAAAAAGTTCGGATTACGATTACGATTCTAAAGAATAACGCCGCCGCGTGACTCACTTACATTGTCTACTTCACCAAGGCTTAGTTTCACTAACGCGGGCGGCCCGCGTGAGAAGTAGGCAATGTAATTATTATAATATTTTACTAATTTACTTACAAATTTCCCATTTTCCCGGACACATTCGTCTGAAGGTGGAGTTTTTAATCTTTAGGACGCAGAATAAAGTTTAATAAAAGAATTGAATATTTTTTTTAATATAATTACATTGTTAGAGCTAACGAAGCAAGGTGCGGCAACCAGACGGCCAAAAAAAAGTCTAGGCGTAGTACAAATTTTGGCTACTAGATGGCGTTGTATCGAACGTTTAACCCCTAACCAGGCCTGGAAATAAGGATATTTTATTCAGTAGTCAGATAATAAATACACCCCCTGTAAAAAAAAAAAATAATAATAAATACACCCCCTGTAAAAAAAATAAATAATAAATACACCCCCTGTAAAAAAAAAAAATAATAAATACACCCCCTGTAAAAAAAAAATAATAAATACACCCCCTGTAAAAAAAAATAATAATAAATACACCCCCTGTAAAAAAAAATAATAATAATAAATACACCCCCTGTAAAAAAAAAATAATAAATACACCCCCTGTAAAAAAAAATAATAATAAATACACCCCCTGTAAAAAAAAAATAATAATAATAAATACACCCCCTGTAAAAAAAAAATAATAAATACACCCCCTGTAAAAAAAAATAATAATAAATACACCCCCTGTAAAAAAAAAATAATAATAATAAATACACCCCCTGTAAAAAAAAAATAATAAATACACCCCCTGTAAAAAAAATAATAATAAATACACCCCCTGTAAAAAAAAAATAATAATAATAAATACACCCCCTGTAAAAAAAAAATACGGGTACCCCTTGTAAAAAAATTGATAATAAATACACCCCCTGTAAAAAAAAAAAAAAATAATAAATACACCCCCTGTAAAAAAAAAAAATAATAAATACACCCCCTGTAAAAAAAAAAATAATAAATACACCCCCTGTAAAAAAAAAAAATAATAAATACACCCCCTGTAAAAAAATAATAATAAATACACCCCCTGTAAAAAAAATAAATAATAAATACACCCCCTGTAAAAAAAAAATAATAATAATAAATACACCCCCTGTAAAAAAAAAATACGGGTAGGGGGTGTATTTATTATTTTTTTTTTACAGGGGGTGTATTTATTATTATTATTTTTTTTTACAGGGGGTGTATTTATTATTATTTTTTTTTACAGGGGGTGTATTTATTATTTTTTTTTTACAGGGGGTGTATTTATTATTTTTTTTTTTTACAGGGGGTGTATTTATTATTTATTTTTTTTTACAGGGGGTGTATTTATTATTTTTTTTTTTTTTTACAAGGGGTGTATTTATTATCTGACTACTGAATAAAATATCCTTATTTCCAGGCCTGGTTAGGGGTTAAACGTTCGATACAACGCCATCTAGTAGCCAAAATTTGTACTACGCCTAGACTTTTTTTTGGCCGTCTGGTTGCCGCACCTTGCTTCGTTAGCTCTAACAATGTAATTATATTAAAAAAAATATTCAATTCTTTTATTAAACTTTATTCTGCGTCCTAAAGATTAAAAACTCCACCTTCAGACGAATGTGTCCGGGAAAATGGGAAATTTGTAAGTAAATTAGTAAAATATTATAATAATTACATTGCCTACTTCTCACGCGGGCCGCCCGCGTTAGTGAAACTAAGCCTTGGTGAAGTAGACAATGTAAGTGAGTCACGCGGCGGCGTTATTCTTTAGAATCGTAATCGTAATCCGAACTTTTTTCAATTTTTTATAAAGTTTGGGTGCGCTGATGATGGTTTCCTTTGATATGCCTATCCTATACTGCAAGTCTCCAGGCGTGAGATAATAAAGTGGAAAGATTCCCTCATTGAATTCCACTTTTACCTGGCTATATCACATTGGGAACATGTTTTCTAAGAGGCAGCGACAGAAAGGCCTGGTAAGTTCTAGACTTTGGTTTTTTAAAGTCACTAGGTTTGATAGATATTCTAAAACTGCTACCTTCTCAATTTAATGCTGCGAACTATCTTTTGAAACAGTGGGAAGTTATATTATTTTGCCATCTATATTATTTCTTATTTAAATATATAGCCTGAATAATTTTGGGGATCTTTTTAAGTGGCTTAAGCGCTCAAAGATACGGAACAGCTGAAGTAGATAGCCGACTTATTTAGTTAATTGTAAAAAGCAGAAAATCTACGTAAGCAGAGAAGTACCCGGTTATCATTATGTAACATTCGGATGAAAGTTTGAATTCATAAACATTAATGTTAAAGGGGAAATTGACGAGGGAACTTAATAGCGATTGTAAGATTACTCGCAGGCCCCAAGTATGTTCTATAAATTAGCTATAAATATTAAATGCAGGCGAGTCCTCTCTGATATAGATTCTATAAAAAAAGTCTCGCTCTTAAAAGATTTTGCTCCGAATAGAGTTCCATAGTTTTCTAGCACCCTGTAAGCTTCATGTTTGCCTCGCCCTCATGGGTGTCTCCATGGTTAGTGGTTAATATAATATAGATAGTGCTGTGCTTTCACGATCTTGATGATTTGGTTTCGTTAGACTCTAAGCTGTTCGGGTAACAAGCCAGACTATTTTCTAATTGACATTGTAGGTTTCTATTCCGACCCGTATCTTTTAAGACTTTATTTAATTCTAATGGATCTGTTGATTGGTTTTCCACTCTTTTATAATAACAAAAGGTTATGTTCGGATATTTTTGGATTTTCGTCAAAGTGTGTACATTCCGACTTCTGGATGTAAAAATCCCAAGTTTATTCCCCCTAGAGAGTGAAGAGGGTTAGATCTTGTCATTCCGAAGTGTGGGCAGAATGTAGGAACTTCTATATCAGGGGGTCGGACCCCATATTTGAAAAAAATCAAGTCTGGGTTTCAAATCAGATGACCATAACGTCCTTGGAGAATGAGACTTACACCCGTAGGTAAAATTGTGACATCACACGCATTGTGAAGGCATATGGTTGTATACAGCCCGCAGTGAAAACACGCTCCATCTAAAGTAAGGAAAGCGCATGATTGTAATCCGAAAGGATAGATAATAGATCATCATTTTCCTATGAATATTACATGTTCCTACAGTTTAGTGCACGCTGCGTAACTCTGATAAGGGAATGACCATTCCAAAACTACGACATATTTTTAAATCATCCCTCACCGGCTAACGTAGTCATAAATTACTCTAACTAATTAACATTTGCATCTTCTTAATTTTATGAATAACTTTTTAACTGCCTTGATTTAGTCTTATACTGAAAATTCACGTGGTCTAATTCATCTTGAGGTGAATCACACTCTTAACTATTTGAATTGTGTATTTAGGATTGGCTTGTTAGATTTTTCTCGAATTTTAGTTTAGTTAAATTTATAATAGTTTTAGATTTTCACAATTTTTAGTTTTATGTCTAACAGACTGGTTGTTAAATAGGTTAGCTTTTTCCTAGAGATTATTTTTAACCCTCCACGAACACTAATATTAAGTTTACTTATTTGTCACATGAATTTGAAAGATATTTTTTTTTTACGAAGTTAGCGAAAGCTGGGGCAGGTTTATACGTAATTTTAAACAACCTACAGATTAGAACTAGTTAAACTCCTGTAGAATAGTTTGCCAGGCTTTTAATTCCACGCCACTCTAGAAACAAATGCGTTTCTCGCATTATAGGGTGAAACTTTGGGTAGATGAGAAATTAGCCAGGAGAGAGTTTTCTGATACGAAAACCATCTTTTAAATTATTTCCGCATTTGGATATCAATCGTGGGCTACTTGGTCAGCTAGGCCAGTTTATTTTCATCTAGGAAAGCTACGTAGATACCCGAGGTTCGTAAAAAATTAGAAAATGGGACAAAATAGATTGATTTTTCTATTAGCGGTATCCTGCCAAAATCTGTGAAAAAAAAGTGGAAAATTTTTGGATGGTGCGCAAATTAAGCTGAGGATACATTCTGTTGTCAAGTTTAACGGTTTATTTTGTAAATCTTGTAAGAACCTTGGTTTTTTCTACTAGGCTAGATTTCTCTGACTTAAAGTGACGCGATATTTTAGCATGGCATCGACAATTAAAATTAACTTTGACATTTTGATGTCTTGTAAAAATATGTAAATTATTTTTACAAGCCACATTTTGAAGTTTTAATTTCAAGTTTGAATTAAAAATTCCTTCTATTCCTCGAAGCAAATCCACAGTAAATCTTATTAATTTAACCATCAAATTGTTTTAACTTGAAATTATTTTACGCCCAGTGTTGGGAATTGTATAGAATCTAGCGAATGTCTCCCTCGACCACAATGGGTCCTTGCATGGTTAAGATAATATCAGGAATACTTTGGTTTTGTTTTAGTAATGGTTAGTGGTTCATATAATATAGATAATGTGGAAACCCTGTACAAAGACTAATACTTAGTTTTCTTTTCTTAGTTTCACACGTTTTTGAAAGATTAGTTTTTCAGGGGAAAAGCTAGCGAATGCTGAGGCAGGTTTATGCGTAAGAACTAGTTAAACTCCTATAAAGTAGCTTGCTGGCCTTGTAATTTCACGCCACTCTTTAAACGAATGCCTTTCTCGCAAAATTGATACGCAAGGTTCGTAAAGAAAGTGGGGGTTTGGCAAAATAGATTGATTTTCAAGACGCTGGTTCTTGCCATAGTCTGTAAGGGCCCTTACCAAAAAAAAAGTTAGTCTTAAGAGGTCTTGGGGAAGTGTGAAAGACTTCCCCAAGACTTTTGTGGTGTTCTTGAGGACCTCTTCAGATCAGACTAACTTTTTCGGTAGGGGGAAATTTTAATAGGCTGTTTAGCCAAGAATTTCCACTTGTTTGAAAAAGTTAGTGAATTTAGGTAAAGAGGCTGAGTTTAAATCTTTCATCTAGGTTAATGGGTTATTTTCTATTATTCTAGATTTCCCCCAACTTAAGTAAAGCGATTCAGTAGATACTTTTAAGCTTTTTAACTTTTGTAAGAAAGTGGCAAAATGGGGCAATATTTTAGCTTCGCATAGACCATTAATACGAGAGCCGTTTAAATTTAATACTCATTAACTCTTGACATTTTGATGTCTTTTAAAAATTCCTTCAATTCCTCAATGTAAATTCGAAGTGAACCGTATTAATGGCATTTAAAAAATTAATTTTTAAAATCGTCAAATTATTTAAACTTGAAATTATTTGCCCCATTTAACACCCAGTGATAGTAATTTTGTAAGAACGCGATACCCGAGGTTCGTAAAGAATTAGAAAATAGGACAAAATAGATTGATTTTCTAGTTGCGGTATCTTGCCAAAATCTGAGAAAAAAAAGGGGAAAGTTTTTGGGTTAGTGGTTAATATAATATAGATAATGTTGAAACCCTGTACGAAGACTAATACTAAGTTTTCTTAGTTGTCACACGTTTTTGAAAGATTAGTTTTTCAGGGAAAAGTTAGCGAATGCTGAGGCAGGTTTATACATAATTTTAAACAACCTATATGTAAGAACTAGTTAAACTCCTATAGAGTAGCTTGCTGGGCTTGTAATTTCACCCAAGGTTCGTAAAGAAAGTGGGGGTTTGGCAAAATAGATTGATTTTCAAGACGCTGGTTCTTGCCATAGCCTGTAAGGGCCCTTACCAAAAAAAAAAGTTAGTCTTATGAGGTCTTGGGGAAGTGTGAAAAACTTCCCCAAGACTTTGGTGGTGTTCTTCAGGACCTCTTCAGATCAGACTAACTTTTTCGGTAGGGGGGAATTTTAATAGGCCGAGAATTTCCACTTGTTTGAAAAAAGTTAGTGAAATTAGGTAAAGTGGCTGAGTTTAAATCTTTCATCTAGGTTAATGTTCTATTATTCTAGATTTCCCCCAACTTAAAGTAGAGCTTTTTATCTTTTGTAAATAAGTGGCAAAATGGTGCAGTATTTTAACTTCGCAATGACCATTAATACGAGAGCCTTTTTCCTAAATTAAATACGAAATAACACTTGAAATTTTGATGTCTTTTAAAAATTCCTTCAATTCCTCAATTTAAAACCGTATTAATGGCATTTGAAAAATTAATTAATTTTGAAAATCAAATTATTTGATATTATTTGCACCATTTAAAGCCCAGTGTTAGTAATTTTGTAAGAACGCGAATTATTTTGTCGAATGACGCTGCGCTTTAATTTTTTTTTTATCATACAAGGGGTCCCTTTAGACGAGTCTGTCACCGTCTCTCTCTCTCATCAATCAGCCATCGAGACGAAGGATCACAAGACTGGATTTCATGGATGGAGGATCTCTACATATTCTGATGCGAGGCTATTGAAACTGCTACGAATCTGGATTGGAGGCTATCGAGGATCATGGAAGTGGAGAGAGAGAGACGCGTCGACTTTAAAAGACTCCTTCGAGTGGAGCTTCAAAAAAGGGTGGGAAAGAAATCCCGCAGCAAGGGATCCTTTTATCCCTTTCTGCGGGAATTCTTTACAGCGGGCCCTCTTTTAAGTTTAATTTTTTCCCATTTTCTAAATGGGACCTGATTAAACTTTTAATGGCTCGCAATCTTCGTCTTTGGGGGTGGTTGTTAAGTTACTTGTAAAAATTAAAAAGCCATTCCGCGTCCTGAAAATGAAGTTTTGGACTTAGAATAGTTTTTTTTGCCTTTTTTTCTCCTTTTTTTATTAAAAAAAGCTTATTTTTGTTTAATTTTCATTAAATATTTATATTTTTATTAAAATTTTTATATTTTTTATTAAATTTGAATAAAAAAGTAAAGTTTAAGAGCTCAAAAAAATATTCTAAGTTATTTTTTTTATTTTTAAAAAAATTTTGAACCTAATATAGAGTTGAAAAAATTATGAGAAAACAAGAAAAGAGTTGTATGCAAAGTTTTAATTTTTGCAAAGTTGAAATCACAAGTGTTTACAAAATTTTTCAAAGTTAACAAATAAAAAAGTATATGTTAAAAAATATTGAAATACATGAGAAAAAGGGGGGAATGGTCCGCGAAAAAACTTTATTTTGGACCAGTTTTAAAGGGGACAAAATTAAAGATTTGAACGTTGATTTTGTTTCTCTTGTTGAACAGTGGTTATCGAAGACTTCAGGAATTTCCAGTGACGGGGGTCTAGTATGACAGCGGCTTGTAGCGCAAGAGATCCAAGAACTTGTGTTGCGAGTCTCCCTCACACGTATAGCTCCAAAAAGTCAAGAGTCCCACATTCGTCAGAGGTTGAGTAATTGCGTAACCATCAAGGACATCAGCATTTTATTTTGAAGTCCAGAAATGTCGGCGAGGAAGTAGTAGATGCAAGACGTCTAAGGCTCGACAAAAAGTAGCAGTCTTCAATGAAGCCTAGGGAAAGAAAAATTTCATAAGACAATATATATTCAAAGACTTGGTCTGGAGGTTGGTCAAAGTTTTAGGCCTAAATTAAGGGCCCATCCAATTGATTCTAAAATTATTAAATAATTTCTAAATTAATCTAAGCGTTCTAAAGAAATCCGGGGAAAACTAGGTATCTTTGCGTAAATTTAAACAAAAAAGAACTTAAAAATAAATAAATCTACCCTTTAAATTAACTGCCCATCCAATCGATTCTAAAATTATTAAAATAATCTAGGTGCTTTACGTTCTCCTAAATTAATCGAATAAAGAGCTATATATATTTGAGTAAATTTAATAAAAAAAAATCTTTAAAAAGGAAAATAAATTCCCCCTCTTAAGTACTGCTAATATATCGTTAATTATCTTTAAAATTTAAGAGTAAACTAAACCCATTTTGTTGATTTATAAAATTAGAATTTAAAGCTTTGGCGTAAATATAGAAGCTGGCCCAGAGAATAAATTTAGAAACTCTATATTAAATAAGTTAAACGGTATAAAAAAATCATCTTAACTAAGGTATTTATACGGATATTAATCCATCTAAATTATATTCAAAGTACATCCAATAAAAAGGACCAAATATTCTAACACTGGGTCAAAGTTTTAGGTTTAAATTAACTGCCTATCCAATTGACGATAAAATATATACTATCTAGACTAATCTACGAGTTTAAAGGTCTCCAAAATTAATCAAATCTCTTTCGCATACTGATAAATAGCGGTATATTCAAAGAAAGTGGGGGAAAACTAGGTATCTTAACATAAATTTAATCCACTTTCTAAACTATCCCTAATATAATACCTTGAAATTCCAATTAAAATTTAAGCCCAAATTAAACCCATTTTGTCTATGTATAAAATTAATATTTCTTTAAAGCTTTGGCGTAAATATAGAAGTTGGCCCAGATAATAAATTTTAAAACAATTAAAGGAGTTAAACCGTTTAAAAAAAAAAATCACCCGAATTTATCAATTTTAAAGCATGTAAATCCATCTAAATTATATTCAAAGTACCTCAAAATAATCTCTAGAAATTCAGCTAGAAAATTAAATTACCATCCCATTAAAATTTTCTACGCATAAATTAACAAATTAAACCTTTAAGTCTCGCCATAAGTTAATTCTAACCCGAAACAAAATCCAAAATCCCTTTAAATTGTTTATATCTATTTTTAACTTAAACCTTCAAGTCTTTCCAGTAACATTGATTTTGAGCTTCCCGTCTAACTAACATGGTAACTGTAACGAGCCTTCAGCGCTTACAAAACGAATCTAGCCAATTTATAAAAGGAATGCCTCGCTAATTGTTCCGCACAAAAACCAAATTTTTTTTGGAGGATTAAATAAGTGGGAAAACCAAGTTATTCTAAAAAGAGAAAAACTTGCCCATTTCTTTTAATTCTCCTATTGCCAACGTATGACTATTCTACTCCATCTCTTCAGGCAAGAATCACGTAGTCTGAATGAATTGAGGCTCAAAGACGAGAAGGATGATGATGATCTAGGGTACAGCAGCGGGTAACATTCCCATAAGTTTTCTTTATTAACTCTCATTGTCAGGAAACACCTCGAAGCCAGTCCCGGATAAATCACGAATGCAGTGCTTGTCGGGAGTAGCTACGATCCTTGAAGAAGATTCATTTTTAAAGCAGTTTCAATCCGAAGGAAGATCACGACACATCGGAACTTTGGCAGGGTGACCACTGAAAATAATATGTGGGATTATTATTTGTTAAATATAAGAAATTCGCGTAAAATAATATAAACGTCAATAGAATTATAGTTGCAGCGTATTATAGGCAGAATGCGGCTAAAACCTAGTCTGCTCTCCTTTGACGTTTATTTTTCTATTTAACCCTCACTAAAGCTAAAATCGTATACAGCTTATAGGAATAATTAACAATTTTACCCGTAGCTTTAGATTTTACGTAAAAATTTAAGGATAATAGGGCTTATCATAAAATTATTTGAAATTATAGGAGTTATCAGAAAATTATTTGAAATTATAGGAGTTATCAGAAAATTATTTGAAATTATAGGAGTTATCAGAAAATTATTTGAAATTATAGGAGTTATCAGAAAATTATTTGAAATTATAGGAGTTATCAGAAAATTATTTGAAATTATAGGAGTTATCAGAAAATTATTTGAAATTATAGGAGTTATCAGAAAATTATTTGAAATTATAGGAGTTATCAGAAAATTATTTGAAATTCTAGGAATTATCATAAAATTATTTTTAATTCTAGGAATTATCATAAAATTATTTTAAATTCTAGGAATTATCATAAAATTATTTTAAATTCTAGGAATTATCATAAAATTATTTTAAATTCTAGGAATTATCATAAAATTATTTTAAATTCTAGGAATTATCATAAAATTATTTTAAATTCTAGGAATTATCATAAAATTATTTTAAATTCTAGGAATTATCATAAAATTATTTTAAATTCTAGGAATTATCATAAAATTATTTTAAATTCTAGGAATTATCATAAAATTATTTTAAATTCTAGGAATTATCATAAAATTATTTTAAATTATAGGAATTATCATAAAATTATTTTAAATTATAGGAATTATCATAAAATTATTTTAAATTATAGGAATTATCATAAAATTATTTTAAATTATAGGAATTATCATAAAATTATTTTAAATTATAGGAATTATCATAAAATTATTTTAAATTATAGGAATTATCATAAAATTATTTTAAATTATAGGAATTATCATAAAATTATTTTAAATTATAGGAATTATCATAAAATTATAGTGCATTGTAATAATTAGCGTAGAATTGTAGTACAAGATAGCAAATCTAAAATGTGGTCACCATGCTTTCGGCTAAGCCTCGGCTTCCTTCGATTTTGTTTCGCGTTGAAATTTTTTTTTAATTTAATGTAATTTCGTGAAATAAAGCTATTTTATTATCGATTAAGGTTTCCTAATTGCTTTACTGCCTACTATTTTCAAAAATATAAAGCTATGAACTTGATTGACCTAGATTGAAAATCGTGACTTACTCTACTGGGTAAAATGACAAAGGTTCCATCAAGGCAAACCGACGAAACAGTTCAAGAGGTCCATGATCCATCTGGCACCAGCTGCAGTTGACAGTCAAATGAAAATGATCCACCTAGAGGATATCACTAGAACGCCGCCCTAGTGGCGACTTTTAGCACTACAGTCAATGCGCGCGCAACTAGGCATACACGTCATGTCATGTAAGGGTCAGCCAAAATAATGGAAACTTGCTAAAATTACGTTGCGTTCACGGATAGATGGCGCTAAATTACGATGTGATTGCCGATAGATGGCGCTGTGCTCCTACCTACTATGCATAAGCTCCACGGAGGCGATACCAAGAGTGATGTACTCAAATAAATTCAAATTTAAAAATTCACATTTATCAATACGAAAAAGGCATACAAAATGTTAATGTAGTCTTGCTATAAGTACTATAACCGTTTTTGTGGTTATTTATAAGTAATTAAATGAATTAAAGGGTTCTCGATTCAAAAAGTTGAAACAGACGTATTGCCCTTTACCTGATTCCGTTATTTTCAATTTGTTAAAATGTAAAAAATATATATTCCCTCAGTGGTCCTTTATTGCGTTACTCATGTTTTGAACAATAATAAAAAAAAAGTTTAAAAAAAGGACTATATTTTGCGTCAGTGCTCCTTTAAATTCCTCTATCCTATTTAAAATGAGCACTGACACAAAATATATTTAAGTCGCTTTACATTTATTTTAAACTTCTTTTTATTTTATTTTAAATCATAAGGGGTAGCCCTTGGGAAAAATCGAAAAATAAATTGAGATTTTCGATGGAACACTGACACAATATATAATCCTTTTTTATTATTGTTCAATGCAATAAAGGAGCACTGACAGAAAATATATTTAATACATTTTGACAAAATAAACGAATCAGGTAAAAGGCAATATGTCTGTTTCTTGTCTAGGCCAAAAGCATCATATAAGTTTCAACTTGTGGAATCGAGAGCCCTTTAATTAATTTAATTACTTATAAATAACCACAAAAACGGTTATAGTACTTATAGAGCGAGTGACATTAACATTTTGTATGCCTTATTTGTATTGATAAATGTGAATTTTTAAATTTGAATTTATTTGAGTACATCACTATTTGTATCACCTCCGTGGAGCCTATGCATAGTAGGTAGGAGCACAGCGCCATCTATCGGCAATCACATCGTAATTTAGCGCCATCTATCCGTGAACGCAACGTAATTTTAGCAAGTTTCCATTATTTTGGCTGACGCTTACATGACATGACGTGTATGCCTAGTTGCGCGCGCATAGACTGTAGTGCTAAAAGTTGCCACTAGGGCGGCGTTCTAGCGATAGCCGAGCTCTCAGTGAATCATTTCACTAGCAGGCTTCTCAGCTGTCAGACGGATCTCTTTGGTCTCCTGTTCTAGCCAATTCGAACGTTTTCCCTTGATGGAAGCTTTGTCATTTAACCAGTAAGTAAGCCACGATTTTCAATCTAAGTCAATCAAGTTCATAGCTCAATATTTTTGAAAATAGTAGGCAATAAAGCAATTAGGAAACCTTAATCGTAAATAAAATAGCTTTATTTCAAGAAATTACATTAGATAAAAAAAATTACAACTCGAAACAAAATCGGAAGCCGAGGCTTGGCAGAAAGCATGGTGACCACATTTCAGATTTTTTTTCACCTCCTTGCTAATTCTATTACAATTATTGCAATGCACTATAATTTTATGATAATTCCTATAATCTTTTATAATAACTTGGTTTTTCCCACTTATTTCATCCTCCAAAAAAATTTGATTAGGTTTTTGAGCGGACCAATTAGCGAGGCATCCTTTTTATAAATTCGCTAGATTAGTTTGGTAAGCACTGAAGGCTCGTTACAGTTACCATATTAATTAGACGGGAAGCTCAAAATCATGTTACAGGCTTAAAGCTTTAAGCTAAATATAGATTTAAACAAGTGATTTTTAGATTTAAAAGGCAAGACTTAAAGGTTTTAGTTAAAATTAGATTTTATTTTGGGCTAGGAAGTTAGACATAACTTATGGCGAGACTAAAGGTTTAATTTGCTAATTTATGCGTAGAAAAATTTATTGGGATGGTAATTTAATTTTCTAGCTGAATTAAATTTCTAGAGATTATTAATACCTAGATTTTAAATTTAAATTACGAGAATAATGAGCTAAACTTTAGATTTTTTTTGAGGTACACATAATTTAGATGGCTGAATATCCATTAGAATTGCTAAATTCGGATGATTTTTAAACACGGTTTAACTCCTTGAATAGTTTTAAAATTTATTTCTGGGCCAACTTCTACATTTATGCCAAAGCTTTAAAGAAATATTAAGTTTATAAATTGGCAAAATGGGTTTAATTTGGGCTTAAATTTTAATTGGAATTTAGAGGTATATTAGCAGTAGTTTAGAAAGTGGAGAGGTTATTTTTACCTAGATTTTAAATTACGAGAATAATGAGCTAAACTTTAGATTTTTTTTTTGAGGTACTTTGAATATAATTTAAATTCATGAATATCCATTAAAATTGCCAAATTCGGATGGGTTTTTTAATACGGTTTAACTCCTTGAATAGATTTAAAATTTATTCTCTGGGCCAGCTTCTATATTTACGCCAAAGCTTTAAAGAAATATTAATTTTATACATAGACAAAATGGGTTTAATTTGGGCTTAAATTTTAATTTCAAGTTATTATATTAGGGATAATTTAGAAAGTGGATTAAATTTATGTTAAGATACCTAGTTTTCCCCCCACTTTCTTGGTTTATACCGCTATTTATCAGTTTGGAAAAAGAGATTTGATTAATTTTGGAGAACTTTAAACGCTTAGATTAGTCTAGATAGTATATATTTTATCGTCAATTGGACAGGCAGTTAATTTAAACCTAAAACTTTGACCCAGTGCTAGAATATTTGGTCCTTTTTATTGAACGTACTTTGAATATAATTTAGATGGATTAATATCCGTATAAATAGCTTAGTTAAGATGATTTTTTTATTTTTTAACTTATTTAATAATTAATATAGATTTTCTAAATTTAATCTCTGGGCCAGCTTCTATATTTACGCCAAAGCTTTAAATTCTAATTTTATACATCAACTAAATGGGTTTAGTTTACTCTTAAACTTTAAGGGAATGATAATTAACGGTAAATTAACAGTACTTAAGAGGGGGAAATTATTTTTCTTTTAAATATTTTTTTTTTTTTTATTAAATTTACGCTAAGATACCTAACTCCTTATTCGATTAATTTAGGAAAACGTAAAACACCTAGATTAATTTAGAAAGTACATATTTAATACTTTTAGAATCAATTGGACGGGCAGTTAATTTAAATACAATTTTAAAAAATTATAGGGATTTAGAGGGTAGATATATTTATTTTTAAGTTTTTTTTTTTGGGTTAAATTTATGCTAAGATATTTAGTTTTCCCCAGGTTTCTTCGAATATACCGCTCTTTTTCTAATTGATGGGCAGTTAATTTAAAGCAAATTAGCAGTAGTTAAAAGGGTAGATTTATTTATTTTTAAGTTCTTTTTTTTGATTAAATTAAATATATATTGTCTTATGAAATTTTTTGTTTGCCTAGGCTTCATTGAAGACTGCTACTTTTTGTCGAGCCTTGGACGTCTTGCATCTACTACTTCCTCGCCGACATTTCTGGACTTCAAAATAAAATGCTGATGTCCTTGATGGTTACGCAATTACTCAACCTCTGACGAATGTGGGACTCTTGACTTTTTGGAGCTATACGTGTGAGGGAGACTCGCAACACAAGTTCTTGGATCTCTTGCGCTACAAGCCGCTGTCATACTAGACCCCCCGTCACTGGAAATTCCTGAAGTCTTCGATAACCACTGTTCAACAAGAGAAACAAAATCAACGTTCAAATCTTTAATTTTGTCCCCTTTAAAACTGGTCCAAAATAAAGTTTTTTCGCGGACCATTCCCCCCTTTTTCTCATGTATTTCAATATTTTTTAACATATACTTTTTTATTTGTTAACTTTGAAAAATTTTGTAAACACTTGTGATTTCAACTTTGCAAAAATTAAAACTTTGCATACAACTCTTTTCTTGTTTTCTCATAATTTTTTCAACTCTATATTAGGTTCAAAATTTTTTTAAAAATAAAAAAAATAACTTAGAATATTTTTTTGAGCTCTTAAACTTTACTTTTTTATTCAAATTTAATAAAAAATATAAAAATTTTAATAAAAATATAAATATTTAATAAAAATTAAACAAAAATAAGCTTTTTTTCATAAAAAAAGGAGAAAAAAAGGCAAAAAAAACTATTCTAAGTCCAAAACTTCATTTTCAGGACGCGGAATGGCTTTTTAATTTTTACAAGTAACTTACCAACCACCCCCAAAGACGAAGATTGCGAGCCATTAAAAGTTTAATCAGGTCCCATTTAGAAAATGGGAAAAAATTAAACTTAAAAGAGGGCCCGCTGTAAAGAATTCCCGCAGAAAGGGATAAAAGGATCCCTTGCTGCGGGATTTCTTTCCCACCCTTTTTTGAAGCTCCACTCGAAGGAGTCTTTTAAAGTCGACGCGTCTCTCTCTCTCCACTTCCATGATCCTCGATAGCCTCCAATCCAGATTCGTAGCAGTTTCAATAGCCTCGCATCAGAATATGTAGAGATCCTCCATCCATGAAATCCAGTCTTGTGATCCTTCGTCTCGATGGCTGATTGATGAGAGAGAGAGACGGTGACAGACTCGTCTAAAGGGACCCCTTGTATGATAAAAAAAAAATTAAAGCGCAGCGTCATTCGACAAAATAATTCGCATTCTTACAAAATTACTAACACTGGGCTTTAAATGGTGCAAATAATATCAAATAATTTGATTTTCAAAATTAATTAATTTTTCAAATGCCATTAATACGGTTTTAAACTGAGGAATTGAAGGAATTTTTAAAAGACAAGTGTTATTTCGTATTTAATTTAGTAAAAAGGCTCTCGTATTAATGGTCATTGCGAAGTTAAAATACTGCACCATTTTGCCACTTATTTACAAAAGATAAAAAGCTTTAAAGTATCTAATGCATCGCTCTACTTTAAGTTGGGGGAAATCTAGAATAATAGAACATTAACCTAGATGAAAGATTTAAACTCAGCCACTTTACCTAATTTCACTAACTTTTTTCAAACAAGTGGAAATTCTCGGCTAAACAGCCTATTAAAATTCCCCCCCACCGAAAAAGTTTGTCTGATCTGAAGAGGTCCTCAAGAACACCACCAAAGTCTTGGGGAAGTTTTTCACACTTCCCCAAGACCTCTTAAGACTAACTTTTTTTTTGGTAAGGGCCCTTACAGGCTATGGCAAGAACCAGCGTCTTGAAAATCAATCTATTTTGCCAAACCCCCACTTTCTTTACGAACCTTGCGTGAAATTACAAGCCCAGCAAGCTATTCTATAGGAGTTTAACTAGTTCTTACGTATAGGTTGTTTAAAATTATGTATAAACCTGCCTCAGCATTCGCTAACTTTTCCCCTGAAAAACTAATCTTTCAAAACCGTGTGACAACTAAGAAAACTTAGTATTAGTCTTCGTACAGGGTTTCAACATTATCTATATTATATTAACCACTAACCCAAAAACTTTCCCCTTTTTTTTCTCAGATTTTGGCAAGATACCGCAACTAGAAAATCAATCTATTTTGTCCTATTTTCTAATTCTTTACGAACCTCGGGTATCGCGATCTTACAAAATTACTATCACTGGGCGTTAAATGGGGCAAATCATTTCAAGTTTAAATAACTTGACGATTTTAAAAAGTAATTTTTAAATGCCATTAATACGGTTCACTTCGAAATTACATTGAAGAATTGAAGGAATTTTTAAAAGACATCAAAATGTCAAGAGTTATTGCGTATTAAATTTAAACGGCTCTCGTATTAATAGTCTATGCGAGCTAAAATATTGCCCCATTTTGCCACTTTCTTACAAAAGTTAAAAAGCTTAAAAGTATCTACTGAATCGCTTTACTTAAGTTGGGGGAAAGCTAGAATAATAGAAAAAAACTAAGGTTCATTCGAGATATAGAAAATAAACCATTAACCTAGATGAAAGATTTAAACTCAGCCTCTTTACCTAATTTCACCAACTTTTTTCAAACAAGTGGAAATTCTCGGCTAAACAGCCTATTAAAATTCCCCCTTACCGAAAAAGTTAGTCTGATCTGAACACCACAAAAGTCTTGGGGAAGTCTTTCACACTTCCCCAAGACCTCTTAAGACTAGCTTTTTTTTTTTTTTTTTTTAATAGAAAATCAATCTATTTTGCCAAACCCCCACTTTCTTTACGAACCTTGCGTATCGGTTTTGCGAGAAAGGCATTCGTTTAAAGAGTGGTGCGAAATTACAAGCCCATCAAGCTACTCTATAGGAGTTTATCTAGTTCTTACGTATAAACCTGCCTCAGCATTCGCTAACTTTTCCCCTGAAAAACTAATCTTTCAAAACCGTGTGACAACTAAGAAAAGAAAACTTAGCATTAGTCTTCGTAAAGGGTTTCCACATTATCTATATTAACCACTAACCCAAAAATTTTCACTTTTTTCACAGATTTAGGCAAGATACCGCAACTAGAAAAAATCAATCTATTTTGTCCCATTTTCTAATTCTTTACGAACCTCGGGTATCTACGTAGCTTTCCTAGATGAAAATAACCATAAAACTCTATACCGGCTAATTTCTCATCTACCCTTTAATGCGAGAAACGCATTTGTTTCTAGAGTGGCATGAATTTAAAAGGCTGGCAAACTATTCTACAGGAGTTGAACTAATTCTAGCCTATAGGTTGTTAAAAATTACGAATAAACCTGCCCCAGATTTCGCTAACTTTGTAAAAAAAAATATCTTTCAAATTCGTAAACTTAATATTAGAGTTCGTACAGGGTTAAAAATAATCTCTTTGTCAGGGAAAAAGCTGACCTATTTAAAAACCAGTCTGCTAGACATAAAACTAAAAATTGTGGGAAATCTAAAACTATTATAAATTTAACTAAACTAAAATTCGAAAAAAATCTAGCAAGCCAATCCTAAATACACAATTCAAATAATTAAGAACGTGATTCACCTCAAGATGAATTAGGCCACGTGAATTTTCAGTATAAGACTAAATCAAGGCAGTTAAAAAGTTATTCTTAAAATTAAGGAGATGCAAATGTTAATTAGTTCAGAGTAATTTATGACTATGTTAGCTGGTGATGGATAGTTCTTATTCGTAACTCATAAAAAGTTATCTTAGTTTTCGAATGGTCATTCCCTTATCAGAGTCACGCAGCGTGCACTAAACTGGAGGAACATGTAATATTCGTAGGTAGATGATGACCTATTATCTATCCCTGCGGA
Source organism: Odiellus spinosus (assembly GCA_963920705.1). NCBI lineage: Eukaryota > Metazoa > Arthropoda > Arachnida > Opiliones > Phalangiidae > Odiellus > Odiellus spinosus. The sequence goes on along the minus strand of OY987238.1, from coordinate 7,950,424 downwards.
TTACAATCATGCCCTTTCCTAGCTATAGATGCAGCGTGTTTAAGCCGTATACAACCACATTCCTTCACAATCTACATCAATGCGTGCGATGTCAAAATTTTACCTAAGGGTGTTAAGCCTCATTCTCCAAGGACGTTATGGTCATGTGATTTGAACTTTCTATCAATGGACACCCTGACAATTAAGCCTAAATCCATGTTGGCCTGGTAAAAGCGAAAAAAACATTGAATTCAGAAATCTAGCCTCGAACAGTCGAATGAAACCCAGACTTGATTTTGTTCAAATATGGGGTCCGACCCCCTGATACAAAAGTTCCTATATTCTGCCCCCACTTCGGAATGATAAGATCTAATCCGCTTAACTCTCTAAGGGGAATAAACTTGGGATTTTCACATCCGGAAGTCGGAATGTACACACTTTGACGGAAATCCAAAAATATCTGAACACATTCTTATATGTAATTATAAAAGAGTGGAAAACCAATCAACAGATCCATTAGAATTAAATAAAGTCTTAAAAGATTGTGGAACTTCTATTCCTGAAATTAAATAACACTAAGATGGCGATCCCTCAATGAAGGATGTGGGAGGTTCTTTATACTTCGAGTCTAACGAAACCAAATCATCAAGATCGTCATTAGGCTATATTTTTAAACCCGAAATAATATGGATGGCAAAATAATATAATCTCCAACCGTTTCAAAAGATAGTTTGCAGCATTAAACTGAGAAGGTAGCAATTTTGGAATATCTATCAAAACTAGTGACTTTAAAAAATCAAGGCTAGAACTTACCACTGGTTACCAGGCCTTTCTGTCGCTGCCTCTTCGAAAACATGTGCCCAAAGAAGAGTGATATAGCCAGGTAAAAATAGAATTCAATGAGGGAATCTTTCCACTTTATTATCTCACGTCTGGAGACTTGCAGTATAGGATTGGCATATCAAAGGAAACCATCATCGGTGCACCCAAACTTTCCAAAAAATTGAAAAAAAGATTTGGATTAACGCCACGCCGTGAGTGTAACTAAGCCTTGGTTAAGTAGGCAATGTACTAATTGGTAGTAGAATAGTAGTAGTATTTTACTTACTTCCAATTTTCTCGGACACTTTCGTCTGAAGGTTAAGTTTTAAATCTTTAAGACGCAGAATAAAGTTTAATAAAAGAAATTATTATTTTTTTAATACATTTAAATTGTTAGAACTAACGAAGCAACTTGCGACAGTCAGTCAGCCAAAAAAAAAAAAACCTTAGCCTAGTACAGATTTTGGCTACTAGATGGCGTTGTATAGTTGCTGTGTAGGCTCATAGCCCCCTCGATCACGCGCTTCGGCGGCGCGCGAGTTTAAATAATTTGTCGATTTTAAAAATTAAATTCAAAATTAATTCTTTAAATACCATTAATACCTTCTCTTCCTTTTTTCAATTTTTTGGGAAATTTTGGGCAGGGGTACCCCTTGTAAAAAAAAAAAAAATCAATTTTTTTTACAGGGGGTGTATTTATTATTTTTTTTTTTTTACAGGGGGTGTATTTATTATATTTTTTTTACAGGGGGTGTATTTATTATTAATTTTTGTTTACAGGGGGTGTATTTATTTATTTTTTTACAGGGGGTGTATTTATTTATTTTTTTACAGGGGGTGTATTTATTTATTTTTTTACAGGGGGTGTATTTATAATTTATTTTTTTTTTACAGGGGGTGTATTTATTATTAATTTTTTTACAGGGGTGTATTTATAATTTTTTTTTTAAAGGGGGTGTATATATTATTTTTTTTTACAGGGGGTGTATATATTATTTATTTTTTTACAGGGGGTGTATTTATTAAAAGTCAATTATTATTTTTTACAAGGGGTACCCCTTGTAAAAAAAAATCAATTATTATTTTTTTACAACGGGTACCCCTTGTGAAAAAAAAATCAATTATTATTTTTTTACAAGAGGTACCCCTTGTAAAAAAAAAAAATTATTATTTTTTACAAGGGGTACCCCTTGTAAAAAAATTAATAATAAATACACCCCCTGTAAAAAAAATAAATAATAAATACACCCCCTGTAAAAAAAATAAATAATAAATACACCCCCTGTAAAAAAAAAAAATAATAAATACACCCCCTGTAATAAAAAATAATTGATTTTTTTTTTACAAGGGGTACCCTTTTCAAAAAAATAATGGATTTTTTTACAAGGGGTAAAAAATAATAAATACACCCCCTGTAAAAAAATAAATAATAAATACACCCCCTGTAAATTTAAGATTAATATTAAGGACCATGGTGGTGAATATAAATAATGAACACTCGAGATACAAATCACATGGTTTTTATTTAAAAGCTAAATGTTGCCGGTGTAAAAGGCCGGGCTTTTCGGAGAACGATCTCCTTTCTCAAGTACGACAATAATGAAATATTAATTTTCATTAATTTTATTATTATTAAATAATAAATACACCCCCTGTAAAAAAATAACTGATTTTTTTACAAGGGGTACCCCTTGAAAAAAAATAATTGATTTTTTTTTTACAAGGGGTACCAATTGTAAAAAAAATATTTGATTTTTTTTACAAGGGGTACCAATTGTAAAAAAAAAAAATTGATTTTTTTTTTACAACGGGTCTTAATTGTAAAAAAAAATAATAAATACACCCCCTGTAAAAAAATAAATGATAAATACACCCCCTGTAAAAAATAAATAATAAATACACCATCTGTAATAAAATTGAAATAAAATTGATATACAATTGAAATAAAATTGAAATAAAATTGATGTAAAATTGAAATAAAATTGATGTAAAATTGAAATAAAATTGAAATAAAATTGATATAAAATTGAAATAAAATTTATGTAAAATTGAAACTACACTACTATAATAAGTATCGTCTTAGATTCTCTGCTATAATAAGTATCATCTTAGATTCTCTGCTATAATAAGTATCTTAAGTATCATAATTGTATTAAATAAAAATTTAATAGAGTGATTTTTTTATAATACTAAAACAGTATTATACGGCGTGTTTTTAAGCCCACACGACAAGGCTGGTTTGGTAAGTCACAATTTTTGGTATCATTTCTGAAGCGTGATATAGCGGGCCCCTTTGACCACCGACCCTTGTAAAATTTTTGATTATTTATTTTACAGGGGGTGTATTATTTTTTTACAAGGGGTACCCTTAGGTTTTAAAATTTAATTTATTTCCAGTTTAATATTTGTTTGTAATTTTTTTTAACTACTTTATTGAGCATATTTAAACGATAAATAATCGATAAAGAATTACTTGTTGTTAGGCTGCATTCTCCCTTCAAAAGGTTTCTGCTCACGATTTTTCACGCTCTTTTCTCGTCCAAGTTACGTGGTTTAATTAGGAAGGAGAAATCTTATAGTCAAGGCACCGGAAGTTATTATAATTTATAGGAAATTGATCCATCCGCTTCCGCAAAAATCTTATAATTAATAAACATTTAATCTTTGTTGATAGTCGCGATTAATTGAAACTGTAAACTCGTATATACTTAATAAGGAACCTCTTTCTAATTTGGACGTCGTTTGGAAGGATCCGTAACTTTTAATATGCGCTCAATAATTGGTAAGATTAATTTTTTTTCGTGTACAGCGTAAGGCAAATTTCTCTAATAATATGCGAGAGAAATCAAAAGTTGTTCAAATGAAAGATACATCGGATGAGTAGTTAAAATTTGGGTGTTAAAATGGGTGTTATATATATATATATATATATATATATATATATATATATATATATATATATATATATATATATATATATATATATATATATATATATATATATATATATATATATATATATATATATATATATATATATATATATATATATATATATATTTTATAATATATTATCCGAGTTATTTTGTCCGAGTGATAACTGAAATCATCAGCAACGCTGTAGCTCGTCCGTTACTAGTTAATCCTTTGTACCCTGTCCCTAATCTAATAATTTAGGTAACTTAAGTTAATCTACGTCTTTCGAGATCATGATTTTCGAGATTATGAACCAGACTCTTGGTTACGTATTCTTTGAAGCCGGCAATTAAGGTTCCGTTCCTTATTCAGCCTTAATTTGTTGTAAATAGCAGGATGAGATGTAAATGTTTTCGCAAAAAGGGCCAGGTTTGTATAAAAAAGATTGCTTCGCACCCTTAAAATGGCGCTTTTTCTAAAACAAATTTATTGTTTTTGTTCATTTAAATATTCTTATTATTAACATACTAAAGTTATTTAAATCAAATTTATTTTAACAAATAGTTTCTGTAGGTCGACTTATCTTTGGAGTTCTTAGACTATAACCATTTTAGAAATATTAAATTGCTCTTTCTCTAACAATTTGTTTCTGTCTCGACGGCATTGACCCGAATTAAACTTAAGAACCTTATTTTAAGCGTGACAAATCTCTTTTTTGTATAATTTTGTATTCAATTACCCAATCTTATAGATACTTTTTTGAAATAGTGTTGAGCTTGGCAATCGTCTTCGTTTCGACCTCGGAGGACGACGCGATCGTAGGAAATTGCAAACAGGGATGGCTTAGATTCGGTACGTTCAACATTATCAGTTGAACGATCGCTGGGGTACAACTCCGTTTTTATTATAGAGAACAAATGTTACCGAATCTTCACGAAGAGTAAAGATCATATTCGTGGAACGGATTTTCAAGGGGCAATGAGATTTTGTGGAAGACAAATCCCAGGGAGTACCTTGGTCACAATTAGTTCCCAAGAAGAACAAGGTATTGTAAAAAATAGAGCTCCGTATAGAACAAACTGTTATCCGTTTCGCGTATCAGATATTGCGCGCAAATAAGTTAGCGGATAAAAACCAGCGTCTATTATTTTTTTTTTCAATCCTACAAGTTAACCGATAACGGTAAATTTAACATTAACTCTATTATTTTTGCCGAAACTCACGCGCTATTTTTAAATAGGCCTAATTTACGGGTAACTTTTAAATTTATTTGTAGTTTAATATTTGTAAATATTTTTGCTGGTGGATTAGGGCAATTTAAACAACAAGTAATCGATAAAAAACACTTGTTATTAGGTTGCACATTTCCTTTAAGAACTATTAATTCAAAAAACTATAATTAGATTTCCTGACGGCTGAAATGGGCCAATCTGATGTCGATGATGCGGTCATAATTGGACTGAAAAGGCCCGGTAGACGCTTGAGACACGAATGGATTGATGGTTCGAAATTAGATTTCGAAAATTGGGTTATAGGGAAACCCAGCAAAGTAAGAATCTCCTAATGATCCGTATAAGCAAAAAGGCTAAATTGGAAGTTTCAGAGTATTTTAAGGCGTTCAGGCTGTGCGCAGATGCAAAACTACGATGCGACTGCTGGTCAATGGGACGATATTCCATGCAACACTAAGAAAGAATTCATCTGCCAATCAAAACCAGGTATAAAATTTCAACACGCTTCAGAAAATAACGTAAAGCAAAAGTCTATCCTTTTATTCCGTAAAAGTAGACAACGGACCGTAGCTTAATCAGCAAAGGCCCTGTTTTACCTCATAGTCCATCATTTAAAAATAGGTAAAAAAAGTCATCACCCCATCTGAGTAATTTGGACTCTTCCCTCAATATTTGGAGTCTAGAGAGAGGGACAGAATTTAGGTGGGCCGCGCTTGGCTATATTGTCTTCCCTCCCAACTCCGGGAATTTCTCCTAAGAGTGTCGCTTCCGATTTCACTATTTACAAGGCGACTGCGGCAACTAGAGTGTCTCGAATCAGAATCTACCGGTATATTTATTTGGACCTTTGCTGATAGTATTAAGCTACGGGGCGTTGTTTACTTTTATCGGATAAAGTGATAGACTTTTGCGAAAAGATAATTAGAAATAATCATGGTTGCAGGTCCCTATATCACTGAACCCCAACCCGAAGCGGGGAGACGTCAATGCCCCGAGAATTGGGTCAGGTATCGAGAAAGCTGTTACAAAGTTTCTCAGCGACCTATGAGTTGGTCTAATGCTGAAGAATTTTGCATAACACACAATTCCTATTTGGTGTCTATCCAGGACAACTTCGAAAGCGTATTTTTGAAACGTTTCCTGAATCATCAAAAAGTTGATTTTTGGATCGGACTTAGAGCCACCGTAAGTCTAAACTGCAGTCGTCAATACTTTAGACAGTTTGATCAGCCCAAGAAAATGGATGTTGTCCCCAAGGAATTTTTCCATAAAACTGAAAATTGGCATTGATATTACAAATATATTCTAAAATTTCCCGAGCCTATGACGCTCGCGATGACCTCCATCTTGGAAAATGGCCGCCCTTGGGTCCCGTATTAAATAATTTCCCCGGCATGTTTCGCTAAGGGAGATATGATTACTTCAGTCTCGTCACAATATCACTTAAAAACATATAATACATCTAGCTGTCACATCTGGAACTATATAGAGACAAATACCGTCATTATCTCACCTGGTCCGACTACCGTCCGGTACAATATTTAGAATGGGACGAGGATGAGCCCAAGTACTTATCTAATCAAGAAACGCAATGCGTCCAACTGAAAAGTAACCTTAAATGGTCCGTGGCTGATTGCCAAGAAGAGAAACCATTCATTTGCGTCCAACACAACCGTAACTACCGTAAGATTATAATTAATTCATATTTTCAACAAAAATTTCAACAAAATTATGAAAATATGAGCTGCAAAGTGATTCGAGAATTTGCAACCCAATTGGTGAAAGTTTTTGAATCCAATTCAGCTCTCTTCGAGTACATATAGTTTCATTGAAATTAATCTAATTGGTCGGAGAATTATCAGTCAAATTCAGAGAATTTTCATGAACCGACATATAAAATCTCTTAATTGTGTGGATTCAATCTTCATTTAAGATCAACAAATATACCTTGCATGGTTTTAGAAAGATACGAGGAGAGAATACGAGTAGAAGGCTTTTGTCCCATATGGAAGGGATTTGAAGACAAATTCATTGACATTGGGAACGCCAATTGCTACTGGCTCAACTCGGGTGTAGACGATATAAAAGGATTTGACGAAGCCAGACTTGAATGCCAAAAATATGGTAAGAACTTCAATTATTCATAAATATACTCTAGAAAACTATGTCTTTCGTTTCAAAGGCGGAGATTTGGCCATGTTTAAAACTAGGCAGGAAGCGAGCCTTTTGCAACCTTACGTGTGGAGAGCTTCGGATAACGACAATTACTACTGGGTGGGAATTCGTGCCAGAGTGGGTTTCGGCGATTATAGGACCTTGACTGGTTGGTCAATTCACGAGGACATGTGGCATATGGGAGAACCGAATGAACTGAACGTGGAAAGATGCGCCGCTATCTACAGTCAAAGCGGAAAATTGTTCAACTTCCGTTGCGCGTATAACCACAATTACATTTGCGAAATTCCAAAAGTAGCCACCAAGGAGGAAGCTAGCGGTAAGTTGTCTTTAGTCCTTAATCTTGCTACGGGCTTATTTAAGGCGGTAGTCAATGGGTAACTCACCAAAAAGGGTCATTTGCCGTACCATAAATGCTATCAGTTCGAATATTTCACGTACCTATTATCTCGCTTTCTAATATCGCAAGATTTTTTAACTTTACTTTCGACGAACCGTAAAAGTCAAACATAGATCGTGGTATAATTTTACAATTTGAAGTTTAATTTTTCTCTAGTTACGATAAGAAATTATTATTATGAAAGTGTTTTTTACGCGTAAACTCGGCGATGTCGCCATTATAGATACTATTATCCGAGAGCCGTCACCGTCGAGCCTATAGCGTGCCCATCGTACTAAATAACCCATAGATTCGTCAATCTATAGTTTTATAGTTGGTTTCATAAAAAAAGCACTATTTTAAGAGGAAGAAACGGTATAAAATAAGTATGAATTGTTCCACATCGAAATATAAACCAATTTGTTGTATGAACATCTTGAAATTTCTTTGTCGTTCAACAGCTAAACTTTCCCCGGAAATGAAAACTGAAATACCCAACATTATCGACAATATTGATGATATTCCCGGTATCAACCCCTCCGACAACAAAGCCAACGAAATCGATAGCGAAGCAATCGATAATGATTCCATCGATAAAAATGGACCCCCTTGTAAACCAGTTTTGTAAACTGAATGGGAATATCCAAAATAAAAGCTTTTTATTATTATTATTATTAAAGAAGAAATCGGCATCGCCTTGTTTGAATAAGTTACTGGATGTCATGTACCCAAAATATTATCTAACAATATTTTCAAAATAAACTTTTAAATAATTTTAAATATTTTTTTTTAAAGTGCACTATTTACGTTAACAAGATATTAGCAAGAATTAACTTCTATAGGGAGAATTACTACCTATAGAAGGTTTCTACAGAATTCCTTTCATTGCTTCCCTAGGACCAACAAGTTTTTCAATGTTTATCATAATAAAAATCTTTGAAAGAGTATAACCACAAATGCTATCAGTTCGTGGTTTTCATTTAAATTTGAATTGAAATCTTTAGTTCGTGATGTAATTTTGATAATTATAACGCGAGAGATTATCGAAATCTCGCTAATCAACTTTACTTCCGACGAACCACGTAGAAGTCACGCGCAGTTCGTGGTATAATTTGACAATTTGAAGTTAATGTTTCTCTAGTTACGTTAAGAAATGTATATTTTAACTATGTTTCACGCGTAAACTCGAAGATGTCGCCACTATAGTCTATTATATGAGACCCGTCACCATCTGACCTACAGAGTGCCCACCCGCTTCCGCGAGAGGCGGGTTACCAGGGAAAGAGGTAAGAGAGAGTTCGGTAGACTGGGAAATAAATCATTCCCAAACAATGCTCACCCCCATATTAACTGAGACATATCTCATATTAAGAGACATATCACTATAGCGCAGCGTTGTCGACTTGATTTTTCCATGGATTTATGTACCAGAACACATTCCAAATACTCTCGTTCATTCTCAAAAGTGAAAATTAAAAATGTTTACTCTTCAAATCAAAGTTTTAATTATATGCAAAATTATCTCGTCGTGTTTAAATTTGTACTTGGTTTAAAACCTCCAGGGGTACAGTCTTAAAACCTTTGAAGAGTAACGGATTTCCTTGGGAATACGAATTACTTGTCTTACAGGGTTTCACGCAGTAGAACCCTAAATATAAAGTTGACTAACTTACCAAGCACGCTTTTGAAATGATAATTTTCTATCTAGAATAAATAGTTAAGCTATACTCGTCTAAAACAGTACACTTCGAACCAATAAGCTAGGTTTATACTAGGCCTTGGAATCGATTTAAACCGTTTCAAAACGTCGTCTGAACAGGAAACCGCCTTTTCTCGAATCGATTGGATTCGATTTCTCGAAACTGCTTCGGGAACCAGTTTCATATAGATTCGGTTTCAACATCCGATAGATGAAGTTACAATAAATCGATTAAGATAATGTGTTCACGTGACGCTTAAAACGATTCCTTGCTATTTGAATATCGGTTTGATCAGAAGTAGATGAAACCCTCCTTTGAAGTCTACTACTCTAATGTTCGATATAGCGCTCCTCTCTGTATGGGTAAAATTCCCAATTTTACGAGATCGAAGGGGCCCTACTTCATACCCCCTGTCTACGGAAAATTGGAGATTCTCTCTCCACAATCGACGACGTTTTTTTGACGAACTCCAAGGCTGCTAGAGATATACGCTCGACGAACCGTTAGGAGGCGTACGAATCGCGCTTTTAGAAACTAACCCATACAGAGAGGGGTAAACAAGACCCGGGAGTAATAGATTTCAAAGGAGGGTTTCATCGGCTTCTGGTTTGATTTTATCGTTTCAAATTGATTAAGAAATGCTAATGTGACCGTAGCTTTAGATTTTTGAGGTGATAGGAATAAACTTTCAGTTAGCCCGTTTTTATTACGAAAACGAAGTGATGATAGTACAGTTGATATTTTTAGTTCCATTTTCTTATCAACTCTAGTTTTAAATCTGGTTTTTAACTCGCCTGTAAATGTTTCAATACGAATTTCATTGTTTGCTGTCGAATGTTTTGGGTTTTTTAGTTTTTTTTAAGGCAAAACTAGTCCTCGATGATGAACAGCCATAATAATGATGTCGTTTGTGTTCATTTTTATACATTTCTGGAATAAATACTTTTCGATCAGCACGGCTTGGTTTTTTTAGGGAAATAGTTACATCTGACAGATACGCGTTCAAAGGCTTGTTACACGAATGGGATATCAGACCAATTTTGGTTTTTAGGATCGGGCTCGAATTGTTTTACGGTTATTTTACATTTTATCTATAGCGCATTAACTTAGAGAAAAATAAAAGTATATTACTTGAGATACAAAACACGTGGGTTTATTTAAAGTGGTAGTCAAAATCAAGCGAACCACAAATGCGATCAGTTCGCGGTTTTCACTTAAATTTAAATTTAAATCTTTAGTTCATGAAGTAATTTTGATAATTATAACGCGAGAGATTAGCGAATCTTCTTTAAAATAACATATCGAAATTTGATAATTTCAGTACCTATTATCTCGCGATCTAATATCGCTAGATTCTTCAACTTTACTTCCGACGAACCGTAAAAGTTAGACTTAGTTCGTGAACTTCGTGGTACAATTTGACAATTTTAAGTTGAATTTTTCTTTAGTAACGATAAGAAATGTATATTATAACTTTGTTTTACGCATGAACTCGAAGATTTCGCCACGAGACCTGTAGAGCACCGTCTGATCTACTGCGTGCCCACCCGCTTCCGCGAGAGGAGGGATACTTATGAGAGGTAAGAGAGAGTTCAATAGACTGGGAAATAAATCATTCCCAAACAATGCTTACCCCAAGAAAACGTAGATCCCTATTATGAAAATCTGTGCCATCTTGTGTTTTAGGGTTTGTGGTACTAAATAACCCTTTACTACCTACTTTAAACATTTGCGAGTTTAAAAAAAAAAAAGACTTTTGCATTCTCCGAAACGCGTCGTAAAAGTCCGGTTTTTTATACTGGCAAGCTTTTGGTTTTTAAATGAATTCAGGACTTTTGTATTTCAAGTAATATTTTTCCCTATTCGCTACCATGGTCATAAAAATCAATCCTTAAATACAATAGAACGTTGGTTTAAAAAAAAATTGTATTCAAACGTATAACAACTAAAAGTTGATTGACTTAAAACTAAACCTATGTTTTCACTTTTCAGTTTACTTTGGTTAGAGTTAAGCTCTATTTGTTAATGTATTAATCAATTTTAACCCATATTCTTCCTCATCAATTAACGTCAGTGCATCATATTTGTGCCATCACACACACACTAACACATTTACGAGAACCAATCACACGATGTGTCATTAATTATTTATTGTAATGACTCTATCGCGATGTGATTTCTTCTGTATATATATATATATATTATTTTTTTTTCTTATGAAACTACAACTTCAACGATTACTTATTTTGTTTTATCTTCGTATAATTAATTTATTTGTTATTTTTGTTCGTGGGTTTCGTTTAATAAATATTATAATCACTTTTTATTTCACTTTTTAAAAGAGTTTTATGAGGGATTACCTTACCTTGTCCCGAATTAAACCTTTGGAAAGTAAATTAAGTGAATTTTCAATTTACAAATCGACGTTTCGCGTATGAAACGCATATTAAACCATTTGTTTAATTCCTGGACGATTAAAATCTCTGACGCTGCGACTTCTTTGTCCTTTAGACCCAAGGTTTGTAAAGAGACAGGTTAAGCAGACTCTTCTAAGTCACGTGACTGTTCAGAATCCGGGTTGTGTGATTTTCAGAGTGTAGCCATTTTAATCTCTACTGACAACGGAATAAATGGGTGCAGGAGAAGTAAGATGCACAGTGTTGGCTAGGCCTAACGGCCAAGATCACCCCCTCCCCTGTCCAATTATCGATGGTACCAAGTGCCTCCTGGACAATTGGTGAGTTGTCCGAAAGCTCACAAAACTAGCAAAATGGTAGCAATCATCTGCTTAATTGTCACGTGGCTTGGGAGATTGTCTGCTTAACAGTCACGTGGCTTGAGAGATCGTCTGCTTAATCAGTCGCTTTACTAACCTTGTTTAGACCTAGCTCTCTCGCAAACCAATAACGTTTATTAGTTTGTTAAGCGCGAAATATCTCACTGATTTCGTCAAAATTTGGGAAATGTGACCCGCTTTTCTTGTACCGTGTTTGTCTGTTTTGTTTTAATGTCGCTTATAAAAGTGTTAATTCGAGAGCGTCATATTAGTAGGTCACACACACACACACTGCGAGGTTCAGTTAGTTTAGGCGAATTTCACAGCGAGGCAGAACGCGACACCCAATGAGTTGGGGAACGGCTACCTTAGAACTAGATGGCGCTGGAAATGGTCCGCGGCGCGAGGAACTATCAAGAGAAGGACCAGGAGCGGAGAAGACATGATCCGATAGGCCAGATTTGTCTGGCGCCCATGCTGCATCGCTGCCGGTTTTTCACCTAGAGTGCCAGATATAAACAAACCAAACGACACTATAAATTCACCATTGAAGGCTAGTCGGATGATTCCCATAGTTTGGTCAAGAACTCATTCACGTATATAAGATTAACATGGGTTTCAAAATTAGCGTCTCATGCTCGCATACTTTGGAAGCAAAATTCGTCCGCTATTCGCTTTCTCACCTCTCTAAAAAGTACTAGACCGCATTCCAGAGCTTAATTTTCTCCAGGAGCAAAATTCCCTGAGCTATGCCTTGTTGTTAAACACCAATATAGTTTCGCTTTTATTGTATTCTAATTGATTTAAAACTTTCAAGAATATATATAGCCATATTATTATACAGAACAGGTTTAGAATATTTTTTCTCCCATGTTGTTATAGGTGCATTAATGATTTCTTGGTTTTGTGTAAATCGAACGGAAAACAACATAAGAACAAACGAACAATGGCGCATGCGTGCTCAGTGAGGGCTAAAGGTTAAGGGTCAACAGTAAATTTCTTACGCAACCACACGTCTTTTCTCGTATTGGGTAAATCCACGACGACCTGGGATCATTTCCCCAGATTGATTTTAACTAGAACTAATAATGGTTACTTATCTTAAAAAGGACAGAAAAACAACTAAAACATGACGATCATACGCGATGGCTGTTTGACCCACTACAGAATCACAAGCGATCTCCTCCAAGCTAAAAGATTATCTGCAAGGCCACTTCATTATCCGTTTAAGACGCTTCCTCTTTAACCCGCGCATTAAAATAAATGCGCGATATTGTTACGGCGAACCAATTAGGTTCTAGTGATCAATGGCATTATAAAGGTCGTGACCCGTAAGACTTAGTAATACTCGCGTAGAAGCGGATTAAGTTGCTCGAAAGGCGACTCTAATTGGAAAAGTGCATGGTGGAAGATGGCGAATCTTCTCGAGAGCAAAACAGCTTTGGCATTATTTGCCTAATATAATAAATTGATACACTATCCTAATCGGTGCTTTGATATCACGAATTTCCGAATAATCAAGATGTGTTTCTCTATACATCTCGTAAGATCGACAAGGCACGGTATTAAGGTGGAAGCCTAGAACATCCTCCTATAATCCTATTCGATATGACGGCCGAAATAATATAGATAATCCTAAGAAGATTAAGACGAATACTGTCTTAAAGTAGACAAGTAACCTGCTAACTCCATTAGGGCCTTGTCAAATTGATCTCGAACGAAAGAAATTTGCTTCTTAATGGGGAAAGATCTAATTTGGTCAACAATTCTGTGGGAGCACATTGAAATAAGAAGTAAAATGGCCCTCACACTATAAGGGAAATGCAGTGGCGATTTTGGAATTCTACAGTTGCTTTACATAAAAAACCGATATACTACGTAAGACGGTAGTCAATGTTTAACTCACGAAACAGGGTTATTTGCCGCACCTATTATCAATCAAATGCTACCAGTTAGCCTTTAGTTTACGATGTAATTTTGATGATTATAACGCCTGAGATTAACGAATCTTGTTTAAAAATAACTTATCCAAATTTTATCAAGTATCTCTCTTGCATTTGAATCGGAAGTTAAAAAGGTTTAAACCTCACATGTCAAACGCGCGCCAATTCACAATTTACCAATTTAGAGTTCCGGAAGATAGGGTAGACAATGTTTCGGAGTCTAGGATAGCATTGTGTTCAGCCCAATAAGTTAATTATTTCCCAAAAAACCCCACTTTTCAAAATACTTCCTTTATAGATCTAGAAGTCATAGTATATCGTAACTGAGAATAGTGAAGGTTGTTTAATATACATGCTTTGTCGGGGTGGTGCTGGCCAATCAGGCACTCAATGGTGATGTTTTAAGGGAATGGATAAAGAATTATGTTCTTACTGAGTTTGAAGGATGACTCACCGTTGAGTACGTGCACGGTGATGTTGGCGGGGTCGGCGTACGATGGGATGCAAGAGTAATTGCCCGAATCGGACTGTTGCGCCGCGAAGATTTGTAGGCGACTGACCGTCGTTGGACCTTTTTCCGTGTTGACCTTGATGCCGCCTCGGATAGAGTCGTAGTTGATCATGCGGTCATCGTGGTACCAGAAGACGTAGACGGGCGGCGACGTACTCTCAGTGATGACGCACGTCAAGTTGATCGTGCTACCACTCTGAATGTACATGTTTGGACCTTCTGGAATCGCCGCTTTAGCCACTAACAATGAAACAAACAAACAAAAAGGTCTTAAAGACGCAAATAATATTTTCTAGGAAATATTTTGATGGGTTCTATTAAAACTTTCAAGACCTACGAATAAATAAGACTTTGTACCATTATGTCATGTCGCTCTTCACTGATTAAGGTGATAGTGAATGGGGAACTCACCAAAAAGGTTCATTTGCCATACCTACTATCAGAAGTAGATGAAACCCTCCTTTGAAGTGTATTACTCCCGGGTCTTGTCTACCCCTCCCTTTATGGGTTAGTTAGAGAGGAGCGCTATATGGAACATTAGAGTAGTAGACTTCAAAGGAGGGTTTCATCGGCTACTGCTACTATCAAGCAACTCATAAATGCTATCAGTTTTCACTTAAATTTAAATTGAAATCTTCTTTAGTACATGGTGCAATTTTGATAATTATAACGAGAGATTCTTCAACTTTACATTCAACGAACCGTAAAAGTCGGACGTAGTTCGCGGTATCAATTTGAAGTTCAATTTTTCTCTAGTTATGATAAGAAATGTATATTATATCAGTGTTTTACGCGTAAACTCGAAGATGTCGCCACGATAGTGCCTTTTTTCCCAATCTATAGAGCACCGTTTGTCCTACAGCGTGCCCACCCGCTTCCGCGAGAGGCGGGATACTAAGGAAATAGGTAAAAGAGAGTTCAGTAGACTGGGAAATAAATCATTCCAAACAACGCTTACGCCCAGAAAAACGAAGACCCTCTATTACGAAAATCAGTACCATCTCGTGTATTTACATCGTACTAAATAACCCTTTACTACCGCCTTAATGAAAGGGTTGCCAAAAGGGAAAAGCGTTTATGGCGTTACTTGGTTCAAAATACTTGGTGCGGAAACCTTCATTATATTCCCTTACACAAATGGTAATGTCGAGCCCCTCGAGCCTTACAGTCTTAATGAATTTTGTCTCCCATCCAAGGGTTGTTTATAGGTAAGCGTGCTAAGAGGATTATCACAGGGAGAATATACTATTAAGATCTAAATAGAATTAGAACCTGGCTGGCTCGACGAAGCGAAATTCGATTTTAAGTTTGTTGACTGTCTTAAAAGCTCCTAACCCCACTTTTGGAAACGTACATGTATCGTGTTTAGTAGATGACTATTTAGCTACGATCACACTAGCATTTCTTAATCGATTTCAAATGGTATAATCAAACGATTCTTGGCGATCTCAATATCGGTTTGACTTTACCGTTTCAAATAGATTAAGAAATACTAGTGTGACCCTAGGCCCTAGCTAATAGGGTCTCAGTTTTTCTAGTGGTAAGCATTGTTTGGGAATGATTTATTTCCCAGTCTACTGAACTCTCTCTTATATCTTTTCCTTGCAGCCTCCCGCGGAAGCGGTTGGGCAGGCTGTAGGCCAGATGGTGAAGGGTCTAGGATAATAGGCTGATCTTCGAGTTTGCGCATTCAAATTGTCAAATTATTCTACGAACTACGTCTGACTTTTACGGTTCGTCGGAAGTTAAGGCTGAAGAATCTAGCGATATTAGAACGCGAGATAATAGGTAAGGAAATGATAAAATTTCGATAAGTTCTTTTATTTAAACAAAATTCGCTAATCTCTGGCGTTATAATTATCAAAATTACTTCATGAACTAAAGAAGATTTCAATTCAAATTTAAATGAAAACCACGAATTGATAGTGTTTGTGGTTCGCTTGATAATAGATACGGAAATGACCTTTTTTTTTTTTTTTTTTGCGAGTTACCCAGTATACCGCCAAAAAAAGGAAGGACCTCTACCGGCTAAACTTTTCGCCCATGGACCAATTTGTCTTAAACACGACCTAAGCTTCTCGGGAAAGAGAAAAAATGAACGTATTTTAGGTTTTTTCCAAGATCATTAGTCGATTTTATCGATCTGGATTCGAAAATGAATACGAATAGATAGACTCCTCCAGCTCATTGGAAATTATTTTATCCCCGTAAAGGTTATTCTTCTATTATACAGCTGCGAGGAGGAAGACCTTGTTTCTATAGTAACTGTTTTTACCTCTTTCTTAACCCCTTTTCAATAGAGGAACTACATATTCATTCGCCCGGCCCCTCATATTGGAGACTTCTTTCAATCGAAATCTTGGGAGGGAGAAAAAGAATAAGACTCGAAAGAGAATTAAGAATTCCGTGCTTGAGTCCTTCTTTTATACAAGAGACGTATCCGTACTGGTCCCTTTTGCCGCCCCACCCAAAGCATTTTTTGGAGCTGAAAAACGTGCGAGGTGCCTACTCGTAATAAATGGGCTGTTAATGGATATTTAAACAGTCAATTTAGAGACTGCCTCGACACTTAGTGCGTGCTTGTATTTATTTCGATCATTTTATTCACCATTAACGAATAAAATTAAATCATTTAAGAGTATTTGACAACTTAAAAAAGATAATGGAAAATACCTGTCTACTTTTCCCCATCTGTTTGCCCACTATATTTTACCTAGTATAAATATACTAACTTTCTGAAATGCAAAGTTGGTATTATAAACCGAGTAGACCACAGACTTCACACGGTAAGTACTACTAGCGGTGCCTGGCGGCCAAAACTCGTTGGAAACCAAAATGTTTTCATTCTACAATCGTTTCCGCTTTGAGCTATTATTGGACAATATTTTCACGCGACATAGGCGCCATAGGTTTTATCAAAAATCTATTACTATACTCCAAAAAAGTAAACAACGCCCCGTAGCTTAATACTATCAGCAAAGGGCCAAGGTAAATTTACCGGCAGATTCTGGTTCGAGACACTCTAGAAGGTGTAAATAGTTGGAGAGTTGGGGGGAAAAAATAAAGCCTAAATTTCTTCCCTCTCTCCGGACTCAAAATATCGAGGAAGAGTCCAAATCACTCGAGGCAGACAGGGGGTGATGACTTTTTTGGCTAGTTTTAAGAGATAGGCTACTTTGTGGAATAAAGTGATAGACCTTTGGCTTTATCTAATATAAAAGGCCATCACCGCCTGGCCTACAACGTGCCCACCCGCCGCCAGAGTAAAGAGATTCGGTCTTGAAAATATTGGCTTTTCCCACCAGGTGAAATGACCTTTAACGATTCTTCAAACGTTTCTGCTTTCGAAAATTTCGACTTTGCCCATGCGCAAAACGATCGGTCCCTCTAGAAATGAATTATGTTACCGTTAAGCTAGATGCTCATTTCTTTCTCACTGCTATGAGAAGCGCTGAAATTTCTGACTGCCACTCTGAAAGCGAGTCTAACGAGCCCGAACTAATTTCAAGAGGTAGAAAGGGAAAACGATCCACTAATTACTAATTACGATTCGAGGGAGACACGTGTATATATATAATCCTCCATTCCAATCCGTCACTCGCGGGGAAAGGATTAAATTCCGGCTTAAGCCGCGCTGTCACAATACACGTAACGTACCTGCTAGGCTAATTAAGTAACTAGGCAACCGCGAGATCATGTAGGCTTAATTTACATATAATAAAAATTAAAAGAACAAAAAGTCGAGCGCAAAATCTTTCCGCCTCTGTTCGTTGAAAGCACGAAAAACTATCTCTCTTCTCTCCGCGCCCGCAGTAATGAGAACTTTTACAGCACCTCCATTTTTCACCCCACCTCGAGACTGGAGGTCCCATGTTAAAATGCTTACGACTTATATTGTAGTTGGTGACTTACCAACGACGTTGAGCATAATGCTTAGACTCATTTTCGGTTCTGTGCTAATCTGACATTCGTAAATGCCGGCGTCCTTCTTCAGCGTGTACTTAATCTCGAGCGTCCAGTCATCAGAATTCTCCAGGTGGATCGAAGTAAAACGCTGGTCGCTAGTGTACGTGTATTTTCCCACAGTCAATATGTGTAGATCCTTCTGACGGACCCAAGACACCTGCAACCAAAATAAATTCATTTCATATTTTAATTTTACGACACGTATAAAAACTTAGATGAATATCCAACGCCTATTGATTTATTTTCTAGACATTCTGAAGCAGAGATCTTACAATGAATGAATTAATAATTAAACTTTTAAACGCTTACAGCTCCTTTTAAACTATATAGGTACTGTAATTTACCCTTTCAGTGGAAAAAGAATCAAGAGGGTTGGGGATAAAATGGATAGTTTTAAATTGCTAAGAAATAGCAAGCGTTTTTCAAGTCAGCCAATCTTAAGCCTCAAATTTTATTGCCCCTCTTTAGCGTTCTCGCTTCTTCCGCTAGAGCTATCAACAAAATTCCAGTCCATTGTACGTAGATAAATTGTCTTTGGTGGAAGCGTAGCGAGTTTAATAGAACGTTTTAGATTTACACTCATCAATTACGTAAGAAGAATGATATCCTTCAAAGTGTGAAGGGGTTACTTTAACCCCCTTCGTGTCCTTATTTAATTCGTACTTTGCTGGCGGCCAAGAACGAAAATTTGTTTAAAATTAAGGCGTGTTTGTCTGCATATAGAGCTATAGGCGGCATGATAAAACGCAGTGGTCTAATCGGGGGGGAATTTATAAGGAGATATTTCATCCGCGCTGGGAGAAACCAGACCCCTTGATCCCCTGATCCTAGCGCGCCTTGGAGAAGTTGTCCGTCGTTAAAAGATCCTGTTTAAGACATTTTTAAAGGGCCAACAACAAAATCTAGTAAAGAATCTCGGCGTATAATAAAAAACAGTCACTGAATCACGTGGAAGACAAAGGAAAGATTGTGCTTTAGTACGGACGTTGAAACAAGGCCGTTGTGACGTTCAATGTTTTTAAATAGTGTAGCTGTAAAGCTCATCTATTTGCCACACCATGTTATTTTCTCATGGATCGTTAATACAATCAAAGACACAGCGCTTGCCATTACAAGTTTTGTAAACATTGAAGCGAAAGGCGGGGTAAGGAGACACGCGCTGCTCGACACAATACCCTTCATTGGCTTTTAAAAAGTAGACAGATGAGAGATAAATAATGTATTTTCTATGGGACGCCTGTAGAAGTGTTTCAGCTCTCGTACAACCGTGTCCAAGGCAAAGCTCGCGTTCAGGGGAAACCGAGAGATAAATAATGTATTCAGCATCTGTTATTTCCTTGGCTAAGACTCTCAGCGAGTTTCTTGCGTGTCAGTTTATGAGTTGGATTGAAAAGGGATTAGTACGTCCTTGAGTTCTCCAGAAACGTTTATTTAATAAACTGTTTTTGTCAACCATGAAGTAACAGTCTCGTTACTTACATAAGTTAATAATATTATAAAATATTTACATTTTTATTACGATTTAAGAAACGAATCTGATACCAATAAAAATTTCAAAATGGGCATTGAGCCAATCTTTCAGTACCTAATATAATTTTCTAGCTGCAAATTTATTGGCAAACATTTCTTTTCGATTAGTTCAATTTACACCCAATTATCGCGTATTAGGAATAATTTATTTTAGAAGATCGAGACTGGAAACTTCTGACGAAAGAAAAAAAAGCTAATGAATAAAGATTTTATCTTTTATGGGATTTTATTTGAAAATAAAACTTTCTCGTTCGATGTAAGAGAATAAAAAAGTGGCTAATTTTAAATTAGTTCCGCCCGAAGTGTTTCTTTCTTAATTTATTTTTCTTTCCAGCTTGATTATATTATCATTTTTTGCTTTGCTGCCTTTTTTTTTTTTTTTTTTTCTCCTGTAGCGGAAATGCAAAGTTTTTCTTTCTAAGAACTAAAGACAGTCCTCGAATAGAGACGCTAGTACAGGGTGTAACCTAGGGCTCGGCGATTGAATACAAATTTTACATGTGATAAGGTGGTGCAAAAAATATAAATTAACTGGATTAAGAGATAATAATCGTACCTCCATTAAAAAAATAAAATCAAAACTATAGCTAAGCCTCGGCTTAAAACACTAGTCAACATGTACAGAATAAAGAGATAAAGATTGATAACCTTGTAAACAGAGCTTTTACAACATTGTCCCATAGAGATTTTAAGCAATAAATATCGATTGGTTCATAGATTAGGGCCTTTTAAAAATACCCCACGTTTTCAACCTCTGCGAAAGTTCATTTTCGTACCCCTAAACATAAATTTGAATCGTACCTTAGATATTAGAGATAATTTCATGAAACGTTACATTTATATTGTATTTGTAGCGTAGAGTCCGAATATGACCTTAGATTTATTCTATCTTTAATCGTTAATTTTTAATTACGAGTCATTTCCTGGGGAAAAAAAAAAAAAAAAAAAAAAAAAGGGGGACCCATAATCACCCCAGAAAGAACTTATTTTTTTTATTTTAAAGAAAAACCCAAATTTCAATAGAAAGGTTTTATCAATGACCGTTAATTATTCGCCATCTAACAAAATGTGAAATCGGGCACAAATATGTGTAATGCAAGGCTTAAGTGATTTCAATTTTGCGCCTTTTTCAAATATGCGCGCGGAACACTTCATTTTAGAAAATTGGATTAATTTGCACATTTTTAGAAACCAAATACGAACACGTGACCTCCAGTCAACCCTATAACATCACGACATAATCGTTTCCTATTGGTCAACGCTTTATTTTCACAAAAAAAAAAAAAAAAAAAAAAATAGAAACTCAATTTCTTGCGCGAAAATTGGCTCAAAATTACCTCGCAGGAAACTTTGAGGTATTACCAGCCCAATCCGTGGCGTTTTTGGCTAATGAAAAAAAGCCTTAAGATAGATCTCCTAGCACGAGAAGACCTTTTTTCGCTAGTTTGTCAAAAAGGTTATTTCGTTTTCGCTGAAAAAACTGCTAAGTGAAAATTAACCTTAACGGCAAACACAGATCTAATTTATTAAGCAAACTACGGAAAATTAACAGAAGCTATTCTTATCCTAAAGTTTGCACTCTTTTAAAAATTGGAAAGGCCAAGTTTTAATATATGTAAAAAGTTTTAAAAAAAATATTGAACGCCTCGTAATTAGCATTAGAAAAGGATTTAAGCAAGGGGCGAAATGAACTAGAAAGGATAAAAATTTAAAGAGAGACTGAAGGAAATCGGATAAATTTAAATGAATTAATAGTTTAGACTCTAATTAGACATATTTAAACTATAAGGAATCGAAAAAAAAATAACTTGTTGTAAGATCGCATTATCCCTTTAAGATAAGATTGTAAAAGTGATTTTTTTTTGATTTTTTTCTCGGGCGTCTTCTGACAGATGGTGTTAGTTTTAAGCCTGGATACGTGCTTGCGACGCTTGACAGGTGCATTATGGGTCATTTCAGCAAAAACCTATATCCATTCCGTGCTCAGAGAATTCTATCTTTCCCTATCGGCGTCCAAATCACCCAACTCTTTTTTTTATATAGTTTTTTTATTTATTTTTTTTTATTTCCAGTTTCCGAGAAAATTTTTTTTCTTTCTCGGCACGATTCTGATCCATCACGTAGAGTCGTAGATCTATAAGATATAATCTTAGATGGTGGTGCAAACTGACCCCTGCTTGGAGGACCTTCTATAGTTCCTACAAGTAACCGTGAGGTACCCTAGATGTAGCGTACGTTTTTCGCTATCAGGTACAATTCGAAACTGTTTAGATCTTTGCGAAATAATATTTCGATGTTTCACGGTTTAGAATTACCAACTATTTCCCATTTAGTTTTTTCCTCTCAGCGACGATGTGTTAGAGTCTTTATTAAATTGTAAGATTAGATGGGTTGCGTAATGGTACTAGTGAAACCATAAGTAAATAAAAATCTCTAAGTAGACAAAAGTGGCATTTCTATGAGGCGTGACCTCCCATTTTTCGTGACAACAGCGCTGTAAAAATCAGCGAGGGAGAGATTTTTAAGTCACAGCCACCCAAGTGAGTGTAGGCTCGAATAATGTCTGAAGATGTATGTATGATGTATGAAATAAGTATTGGAAAAGGGAGCAGCATTCAACCAAAACACGTTTTTAGTTCCTTTACGAATTTCGTGTGGCTTTTCATATAAGTTCATCCCATACTAAGGTCTCAATACCCGCCAATGCTATAATTAGGCTTAGAGCGCAAAATTGATAATGCAACCGACAAATATCACAGTATGTATAAATATATTTAAATGAGGAATGGAACCCGAGAATTGTGACAGTGTTGGAAAATATATTTAAAGTGAGAACGCGCCAAAGTGTGAACGCGCTAAATTGTGAACAATATTTATTTTGCGTTTTTCAACCGTGAGAGGTGTTGCTATTTCAATGGGCTTGACCATCTTGTCTTAGGGAACGAGCACTTTCATTACCCTTATACAATTAAACATTGAAAAAGCAAGGAATTCAGTCAAGGGCTTTTTTTAATCAGCATTCATCTTATACAGAAATTAGACGGCCCTTCTTATTACTTTCGGGGATTTAAAAAGGGGAGAACTATAGGGTTGGGGTTTTTTCTTGGGCAAAAACGAACCAGAAAGAAGAGAAAAGAATGGGATTTTTATCTTAAAAAAAAAAAAAAAAAAAAACTCCATCTTACAGTATTTTTAAAAGGATTAAGATATATTTAAGTATAAGCTCATCCTTTTCCTTTCTTGTCCACACTGACCCCGACCCACAAGAAAAAATAGAAGAGGACACCAACAAAAAAAGGTTTTGAAAGATTTGGTTTTAAAGGGAGAATACAACCTAACAACAAGTGATTTTTTATCGATTCCTTATTGTTTAAATAGGCCTAATCCACTAGAGAACAAAATTTACGATCAAATATTAAACTAGAAATAAATTTAAAACTTACCCGGAAGATAGGCTTAGCGGGATTCATGGAGATCCTGATTTCCTAGCGTATAAGTCGTGGAGATCTCGCGTGAACGACATGCCTTTGCTTATTGGTCGCGAGACCTTACGCAGAGGCAATTCAGGATCCCAATGAATCCCGCTAAGCCTATTTTCCGGGTAAGTTTTAAATTTATTTCTAGTTTAATATTTGTTTTGTAAACTTTTTATTGGTGGATTAGGCCTATTTAAATGATGAGGAATCACGCTTGGCTATATTGTCTTCCCACCAACTCCAGAATTTCTCGAAAGAATGGTGCTTCCTCCATTCATTACTTACACGGCGGCTGCTGCCGCTAGTGTGTCGAATCAGAATCTGCCGGTACATTTGCCTGGCGATAGACATTGATTTAAGATAAACCATCATCTCAGGGTGCACGGTTTGAGAATATATGCAGGACACTGGTTCAAATTTGGACAACAGAGTTGGGAGTTCTGATAGAGTGTTAGAATAGGGTGCCATTAACGAGGTTAGGTTGCGGAGAAAAGAGAGAGTTACAAAGGAAGAATAAAAAGAAAAAACTAGAAAAGAAGGGCTCTGCCTCAAAACTAACTAGCTGCTGAAATGGCGCGATAACTTCTCGTCGCTGCAAACGGTCGTTAACGGCGGCGGAACTACAACTCTAGTTACTAGTCAGGGAATAAAAGACTAGGTCCATCCCCCGACAAAAAACCATTTATCAAAGCAATAGACTTTTCGCGGATGGTCGTATCGCGGAAGGAAAATAATTCTCTACACGAAGTAAAGCTAGAATTAAGAGGTGAGACACGTCATGAACGACGTCACCTTTATCCCATTGGTTGGGAAGTAATGCCGGCCATCAGTCGACAATATCCGGCATAAAGACTAGTGAAAAATATTGGTATCTCCTACATCATAATTAAATTAAAAGCTTTAAGTAGGTAAACTTTCATGGATTCTTTAGCTAGTCTATGTTCGGCTCATCTGGCTCGAGTGGTTTAACTCTTTCTCGATATTTTGAGTGGGGAATCTAGGCGGGCATAAATATTTCATTGAAACAGGTTCTATTTCACGACTCTTCTCGTTGGTTTCAAGATTGGCAAAGTATACTTTGTGCCAACCTTGAAAAATGGCAATATCTTCAATATATATATTTGACTGATATTTTCTACGAGATGCGCAGTGAACTGAACATATAAATATTCAATACGAAAGTTAGAATTAATTTATAATAATTCTTAGAACTCATTAAACAGGCACCCATCCGGCGTGACATCTACCTGGAGTCAGCGTAATTACATTCTTGAACTTTCAGATCGTAAAAAATGGAAAACCACGGGTTTCTTCGCTTCCTTTTGTTGTCGAGATGCAAATCTCTCGATGTGACGCGAAAAAGACGGTATTTCTCTAACTTCTTTTTTCTCTTTATATTATAATAGGGTGGACTTTCTTCGCCGTTGTTCCGGCCTCCGACTAGTTACCAAGAAGTTGTCTAATGAATCTTATATAGAAAAAAAGTCCTAACAAAGCCTCATTTATCCTTTTCTCTCTTTTATTCTAAGAACGCTCCGTTTATATTACATAGAAGAAGAAAAAAAAATTGTTTCGTCCAATTCTACTTTCGCTTAGAAAATAGCAGGCATTCTATCACCACCGAGGTTCCCCCACTCTTTTTCATCGCGGACATCATCTCTATTCTTTGTTTGGAACTTCCTCTTGTGGAGGAAAATGAGACAGAAGTTGGTTTTTATTATAACTAGGGACCCAAGATTTATTTTCCAGCGCTTAAAAGAATACCAAGACACTTGAAACATGTCATTTTTAATCGATTTAGACTTTTAAAATAAGCGAAAACTAGTCAAAAAAGGTTTCGTGGTAATTCGGCGTTAATTATCAAAGTTGCGAACTTGGACTATAAAGTTTCACATTTATTTGTTATTCAAATGGACTTAATTGCATCAGCCAATGAAAGTTCGTCTTAAAGTGGTAGTCAATGGGTAAGTCACTAAAAAGAGTCATTTGCCGTATCTATTATAACTTATCTCCACGAATCCAGCTAAGCCTAGTTTCCCGGTAAGTTTTAAATTTATTTCTAGTTTAATATTTGTTCGTAAATTTTTTCACTAGTGGATTAGGCCTATTTAAACAATAAGGAATCGATAAAAAAAATCACAAGTTGTTAGGTTGCATTCTCCCTTTAATAGGGAGCTTGCCCGGCTCTAAAATATTCCTTGATGCGTGATGGTGAGAGGGTTCGGGGACTTTGGGACGAAAACGAAGATGTCCGGAGGGCATTATGAGAGGGATTAGATGCCACTCTGCAAGTACAGCTTCGTTACCCGCAAAACTACGTGGGTAGAAGATTCTATAGGATAAGAGGGCGTCGAATCTATCTCTTTTACGGAAGCTGCATCAATATACGATACCTAGGAATGCAGCCCCTAACCCCCTTCTCCGAATAGGACGGGCGGAGCAACTAGAAAAGTGGGAAGCTGACAGGGTTCAAAAAATTAATGGAAAGAGTAATTTAATTGATCGATCGCCCAACTTAAAACCAGTTTCGGACGATGTGAGCGGCCACGGTATTGGGCCAACGAGCCTGGACGCTTAAATTGCAGTAAAGACAGCATCACCTATATATACATATAGCTCTAGAAACTATACTACAGGGATAGAAGGTCCAACGTTTACAAAGGCATTACTAGAATGGCAAGGTGCCCTCTTGTTTCACCCCCATTTTAGGGAACTCATCTGTGCCGGTTGTCTCTCACTGGCTGATGCCACTTCTTGTCTCTAATTGACGTCATAAGTGGAAATAAAAGGATCAACTTTCGCTCGTCCAATTTTCGCAATAAGTCCAATTTTCCTTTATATATATATATATTTTTTTAAGTATATTATATCTAAAGATGATTGTCCATTTTGAGAGAGGGGCGATTTATTTAATTTTTAATTTTGACATAACACGAAATCAAAAACGGAATCCATTTTGGTTTCGGTTAGGTTAGCGTAAATGAAACCATATCCGCTAAGCCCCGAAAAACCCAAATAACTATGCCCAGGGAAAGATTACGACAAAGAAAACACAGTAATACACTTTTCAGGGTGCCTTCGATGAAGAACCAGACCAATCTAGATAAACCAAGAAAAAAAAATAGAAACAGAAACCAAATGAAAGGAAGGAAAAGAAAATGAAGAATGAAGACAGATATAAAGTTAGAGGAAGCGAACAAACATCGCAGCAAAGGGAGCTAGGAAAGAGACTTTTTTTATTGGAGCTCAACCAAAAAATCCAATTAAATGGAAGCTTTAGGATACATCAAGAAGGAGGCCGTCGAGGCTCGGCGTGTCCGAAGAATTAAAGATTGAAGTGAGGCTGCTACCATGTTTTTAATTTTATCACAGAGCTCGGAATTCGTATAACTTTTGTTAATTGAATAAAAACTATCGTGAATGTCAATCAGATATTATCCGTTCGCGAAAACGTATCCATTTCTTATTCGAGTTAACGTATACCCGAATGTAACGGATTTTTATTCGTACTCATTGTTATAGGAAATTGATACGTTGTACGAAGATAAGAACAATTTGAAACTCGAATTTCTTCGCGGATTTTAACCCAAATTGTGATCTTGAAGCTAGTATGTAGGAATTTAGTCGCTGTTCCTTTCAATTTAGATTAAAATATAATTATTGTATTTCATTCTACACGGATTTCGAGAAACGTCATATTTTTATCTTCGCGTTATCAGTTTGAATAAACGCGTAATTTGTTTAGTAATCAAGCTTAAAATTTTATCTCCGGGTCTAATTCGTATCCTGCATTTGATACGCGTCTGTTTATATAATTTGTGGTTTTATATTAACTCGAACAATTTATCAGAGATTAAAATATTTGAAACAGCCTAATTATCAATGGATATCCGATTCATTTTACGAAAAATACCGCGCTACAGCGACCAGAATGCGCGAAATCACGCGACCATAGTGACGACGTAGTATTGCGCGGAATTTATATTTCAAAAATATATAAAATGGCAATTATAGAAAATGCGATTGTTTATCCTAGCGGTAATTTCTTTCTGTGACATACGTATATATATTTCGAAACGTTTTTTAACGATCTTTCCGAAAATGCTACTCAATTTCCATTTGGAGTTGAAAAATTCGTTACAGCCTCACTTTAAACTACCCCCCCCCCCCTCTTTCTCCGCACAATTTGTTTCTTCCATTCCGCCGTGGAGAAATTAAAAAAAAAATAAAAAAAATTTGCAAACAAGAGCTGAGCCTTCGCCCGAAGCACTTAATGTAACAATTCGCTCCCGGGACTAATTAATTCGGCAAAATTGAGTAAATAGCGATTTTCCGGTGGGGGGGGGGGTATTTTAAATCCATCCTAGAAAGAAACTCAAGCTATACAACTTTCTTCAATTCTATTATTTTTAGTTTTTGCTAATTTATCTTATTGTGTCAGACCTGAAACAATCTCAAATCGATTTGAATGAATTAAATAAAGCTTAGAGAAGATAAGTCTCTTCTATATAAGTAAACAACGCCCCGCAGCTTAATACTGTCAGCAGAAGCTGATGAAACCCTCCTTTGAAGTCTACTACTCTAAGGTTCCATATAGCGGTCCTCCCTGTATGGGTAAAATTCCCAATTTTACGAGATCGGAGCGGTCCTACTTCATCCCCCCCGTCTACGGAAAATTGGAAATTCTCTCTCTCCACAAACGACGACGTTTGGTTGACGAACTCCAAGGTTGCTAGAGATATTCGCTTGACGAACTCCCGCTCCGAAAATATCTACCGTTAGGAGTCGTACAATCGCGCTTTTTGAAACTAACCCATACAGAGAGGGGTAGACAAGACCCGGGAGTAATAGACTTCAAAGGAGGGTTTCATCGGCTTCTGCTGTCAGCAAAGGTTCCGTTTTACGTCATAGCCCATCACTTAAAAATAACCAAAAAAGTCATCACCCCCGTCTGGCTCGAGAAATTTGGACTCTTCCGCGATATTTTGAGTCCGGAATTTCTCCGCAGAGTGGCGCTTCCTCCGTTCACTATTTACACCGTCTGCGGCCGTTAGAATGTCTCGAATCAGAATCTGCCGGTACATTTACCTCGTCCTTTGCCGATAGAATTAAGTTACTAAAAACTAGTGGAGTTCAAGAAGCGGTGAAATTTTTTTAAATATAAGATTTATAATCCAATTACAAATACCCCGTTAAAACGCGATAGTCGACAGGCTAATGACAAGCTCAGCATGGAACTAACTTTAGAACTAATTGGGTATTAAGACCAGACTAAGAATAACTGTCGCCGGGTTGCGAGAGTTTAAAGGAACAACGCAAATTAGGTTTTAAAGCCGTCCAAAAGTATATATAACACCGACCCACCTCGTAAACTAATTTCCAATTAGGAAAATTCATGAGAAGATAGTGTATGGGGGAAATCCTTTTATATTATTCAATGAAAGAGTCCGAATGAAGAGAACTAAAGGGAAGAAGAGAAAACCCGTAGGAAGCGAGATACGAAAACAACAATTATTCCATAGTCCAGGGTATTGAACTATTTGGGGACATCGACTTTGAGCTTGGAAATAATTAAGCAAACGTGAATCGCAAACAAAATTCGCGAGTTCCCAACCTCCCCTTTTGAATGTCGACCGCCGACGCTAGTACAAAAGAGACGCAATTAATTAAAAATTCGCAAAAATACAATTGAATTAAAGGCGATCAATATTTGAGCGGACGACGAGACAAAAGAACAGAGACAAAGAGACGGAGAGAGAGAGAGAACGGACGGACGGAAAAGGATTTCAAAAACTTAATTAGTACACGATGCAAGAGAATGGGGAGAGGGCAAGATATAATTTAAATGGAAAACGCAACTATAGGAGTCACTAAACTACTTTCGGAATTTAAAAAAAATTCGCTATTCTTAAAAAGGAACAAAGTTTAATGAAGGAAAAGGGACATTTTGTGCTATTCTAAGGTTCCAAATTTTGTTCAAAAATAAAACTTTAGAAAGAATCTTTAACATAAAACACCCTCTAATATAGCGACCATTTCAGAACAAATTAACACACAGTTTGACAAAGTCGAATTTTATCGGCAACTTCAGAAACGACAACCAACTACGTAGAGTTGGTTTGAACATAAATCAATTACCTAAACGGACGGCAGGGCTCCCAGTACAAAGTCTACAAAACTTATAGGTATTATAGGTCCAAAACGCAAAAATTATAGGATATTTATGGGTCCAAAATTATGTCATAATAGTTATAATATAATTAATGAAATATTGTAGTTTTATAGGAAGTATATCGTATATTCAAGTGCAGTGCACACTCGGGCTAAGTAGGCTGTAGGTCTATTTGAAACATTTGACAGGGGCCCACAATTGAAGGAAAAGGACCCCGAATTTCTTGAAATTGGGCCCTATAAATGATCGAAAATATTTTTTTGGGTTTTAAGGCGGTAGTCACCAAAAAGACACATTTGCAGTAATTATTATCATCAAGCGAACCACAGATGCATTCGCGGTTTTCACTTTTTGAATTGAAATCTTCTTTAGTTCATGATGTAATTTTGATAATTATAACGCGAGAGATTAGGGAATCTTGTTTAAAAATAACTTTTCGAAATTTTATAACTTCCGTACCTATTATCTCGCGTTCTAATATCGCTAGATTCTTCAACTTTACTTCCGATGAACCCCTACATGTCAGACGTAGTTCGCCGTATAATTTGACAATTTCAAGTTTATTTTTCCTCTAGTTACGATAAGAAACGTATATTATAACTCGAAGATGTCGCCACAATAGAGCCGATTATCCAAGACCTATAGCGCACCGTTTGGCCAACAGCGTGCCCACCCGCCGCGAAATACCGGGGAAAGAGTTAAGAGAGAGTTCAATAGACTGGGAATTAAATCATTCCCAAACATGCTTACCCCCAGAAAAACTGAGACCCCCATTGTGAAAATCAGTGCCATCTCGTGTTTTTTCCTCGTACTAAATAACCCTTTATTACCGCCTTAATGATTTCATTCGTATTATATCTATCTAAGCCTTGTCATCATTATTCTATTTAAAAACTTTGCGCATGAAAATGCAGTTGAAATGTGGTTTAGTTATCTCATCGAAAAGCTCTATCTTATATTAGTTTGAAAAGGCAACTTTTAGATTCGGTGGTAGTTTTCGATTAAAAAAGCGCGGGAATGAGCTTGGCTATAATTTCATTAAACCACGAGGGATTAGTGAAAAAGTCATTTCAGAGGCAAGTTCGGAAATGAGAAGGAGATCCATGAAAAAAAAAAAAAAAAAACGAATTTAAGAAGATGCGATAAAAACGGAGCTTTCGTGAATAAAACAAAATGGACAGTGAGACCACGAAAGTTACCCAGCAAAAGGACTTGTTTTTGTGACCGAAATTAAGTTGTTAATTAAAACCTCGGCCGAAGTAGAGCTCGAAATTCCTATAACTTTTGTTAATTGAATAAGATCATCGTGATTGTTAATCAGATATTATCCGTTCGCGAAAACATATCCATTTCTTATTCGAGTTAACGTATACCCGAATGTAACTGCAAACTTACAATTCGTACTCATTGTTAAAGGAAATAATTATTATTCATTCGCCGATAAGAACTCGAGTTTCTTCGCGGATTTTAACTCAAATTGAGATCTCGAAGCTAGAATGTAGTAATTTAGTCGCTATGCCTTACAATTTAGATTAAAATATAATTATTATATTTCATTCTACACGGATTTTGAGAAACCTCATATTTTTATCTTCGCATTATCCGTTCGAATAAACGCGTAATTGTTTTATTAATCGAGCTTAAAATTTTATCTCCGGGTCTAATTCGTATCCTGCATTTGACACGCGTCTGTTTATATAATTTGTGGTTTTATATTAATCTGAACAATTTATCCTAGATTAAAATATCTGAAAAAAAACCTAGTTATCAATGGATAAGTACCTAGTTATCAATGGATAAGTTATTCATTATCCAATT
Source organism: Odiellus spinosus (assembly GCA_963920705.1). Lineage (NCBI taxonomy): Eukaryota > Metazoa > Arthropoda > Arachnida > Opiliones > Phalangiidae > Odiellus > Odiellus spinosus. Next base: position 7,919,029 of record OY987238.1, on the reverse strand, counting down.
CCGAGCTTGTGGGGTTCGCTATATTAACGAAAACATAGTTTTTGCGTAACTAAAAATGGTTTCTAAATGTATATACTGGCAAACAGGAAAAGGACCGAATCATTTCCATAAATAGAAGAAGCGAGAAAATCAACCTCTCAACGAACTACAAAATCGATAATGTGAAAAGGGGGATGATCAGGAAAAAAGACTTTGGGCAAAGTTGGCTTTATAAGAGAAAGATAGCTTGGGCATGGCGAACGGCTTATATCGACGTAAATTTATTAAAGAGAGAATAAAGACCTGACAACGAGTCATTTGCAATCGATGCTTTATCCTAAAGTTGGCCAAATACAATTGGAAATAAAGCATAATTGATACTGAAGGATTTAGGGTCGATTTATGAACAAGAAACAAAATATATAAGATTGACCAAGGCTTAGTTACGATTTTGTTGTTATTAATAATTAGTCCATTTATATTTTCGTCTTAGTCGAGGAATTAAATATGACAGGGATAAATCGCTTCACAGTTAAAGGGAGAATGCAACCTAAAACCAAGTGATTTTTTTTATTGATTCCTTATCGTTTAACTAGGCCTAATCCACCAATAAAAGGTTTACGAAACAAATATTAGATTAGAAATAAATTTAAAACTTACCTGGAAAATAGGCTTAGCGGGATTCATGGAGATCCTGAATTGCCTCCGTGTAAGGTCAAGCTACCAATGGGCAGAGGCCCGTAGTTCACGCGAGATCTCCAAGAGACTTACAATCGCGTTCGATTGGTCGCTAGACCTTATACGCGAGGAAATCAGGATCTCCGTGAATCCCGCTAAGCCTATTTTCCGGGTAAGTTTTAAATTTATTTCTAGTTTAATATTTGTTCGTAAATTTTTTCACTAGTGGATTAGGCATATTTAAACACTAAGGAATCGATAAAAAAAATCACTAGTTGTTAGGTTGCATTCCCCCTTTAAGAAATTATTTTCGGCCACGAAAGCAAGTCGTCAAGTTGAGTAACTACCGTGCAGTCCCACGCAAACCATCTTGTTTGAGTTTTTTTTAAAGCAAATCATACACTAGCTTTCAAGTTTGAGATTCGAGCCTCGTTACCGTCAAGATAGTTGAAATAATTTGTTTTCTAGACTACTCTTCGTTCCTTTCCCACTAGGAAAGCCTTTTTTCGCGTCGTAAAGTAAAAAAACGAAGAAAGATTTTGAAGAAAATGAAAACGAAAGGAACTAGAACACACTCGACGCACCATTACGTTCAGACTCCAGCTACTTCGCGTCAAACTTTGCTTCAGCTAACCGAATTAAAATAAAGTAATATTAATAAAAGCGAACACCAAGCTAGCTGCGGTCTTCCGTGGAAAAGGTTGATGAAAACTAGGATCTCTTCTTGGAGGAATTTAGTAGAGGGCTCAGTGTATTGATAAGAGCTGGGGTTAATAAAGTTATACGCCTCGTAGCCTAATAAAATCATGACCCCGGTTTGCCTCGAGTGATTTGCACTCTTCCTCTAAACGCGTCGAGTCTCGAAGCGCGAAGGGAGGGGTTAACGCCTATTTTGTCTCTCTCTTCGTAGCTCAGCCAATCAGAATAGGATCAGAATGGGAACTACGATAGCGACATCTCTTAACAGATCGCGCGTAAAGAGTGTACCCCAGTGGCGAGCTGCCCTTGCAAATTCCTCTTCAATTTCGTATTCGTCTATTTGAAAACGGTCAGCAGGCAACTCCTTGTATAATTCCTCCTAGATTTCTTATTCTTCGATCGAACGCTGCTTGGGATTACCCCCAAGTACAAAAGAAATAACATTTGTAGACTAGTATTTTCGAACCTAGGCTACATTAAGCCTCGGCAAGCTCTAAAGAAGAAGAAGAAAAGCACGAAGCATAAGGTTTGCTTTCCCACGCATGAGAACTAAACTAAACTTTGGCCAAGAAAGAGGTTTTTGGGGGGCGCACCATCTAAAAAGTTGTAAATAGTCATTTTCATAGATATTTTTCTTTCAACAATTTCCATAGTTAAGAAAAAAAATATATATATTGGTTTCGAACCTAAAAAAATATGATCTAGAATTTTCTTTCAAAACTTGCAGCGTCTTTCAAGAAATTCGTCCCATCGCGAGATTTCAACGCCAATAAACTAGATTTTTCGAGGCCATTTTCATAGAGATATAATTTTTACGAGCTGAATACCGTGATGAAAAAAACGCGGGTCTATATTCGGGCTTACTCTTTGGAATTGTAGCGAAAGAAGGGCCATTGTAAGAAAGACTGGGGCATAGATGGCTTCGAATTTCTAGAGCTAAAGTTTAGTTTTCGCTTATTCTTCTTCTCTATCGTGGCGAACATTTTTCCGAATAGAAAAACTTAAGATAGCGCAGTTATCCCGCAGCCCCTCGAGCGCCAACTTCCCAGCATTATACCATTAGATATACCAGAGCTCTCATCCACATTTTCCCCCTTTAGGCTACCAATCATTTAAGCCTAAAAAGAGTTCTCAATACCGCATTGTTAAATCTTGCATTATCGAGTTTTTACAGCCTTACAAAAGAATATATATACTCTACACTCATACGCACTTGGCATTTTTTTTATTCAAAAACCCGGCGACTGTTTAAGGCGGTATTCAATGGGTAACTCGACAAAAAAAGGGACATTTGCCGTACCTATTATCAAGCCACAAATGCATTTAAATATGAATCGAATTCTTTATTTCATGATGTAGTTTTGATAATTATAACGCCAGAGATTAGCGAATCTTGTTTAAAAATAACTTATCGAAATTTTATCATTTCCGTACCGATTATCTCGCGTTCTGATATCGCTAGATTCTTCAACTTTACTTCCGACGAACCGTAAACGTCAGACGTAGTTCGTAGTATAATTTGACAATTTGAAGTTTAATTTTTATCTAGTTACACTAAGAAATGTATATTATAACGGTGTTTAACGCGTAAACTCGATAGAGCCTATTATCCGAGACTCGGTCTGGTCTACAATGTACCCACCCGCAGCGAAAGACTGGATACTGGGGAAAGAGGCAGACTTGGAATTAAATCATTCCCAAACAATGCTTGCCCCCAGAAAAACCGAGACCCCTATTATGAAAATGAGTGCCACCTCGTGTTTTTTCACCGTACTAAAACAACCCTTTAATCCATCACTAGGAAGAAATCTCCATGAATCCAGCTAAGCCTATTTTGATCTCTACGAGACTTACAATCGCATTCGATTGGCCGTTAGCAGAGCTCGGAATTCGTATATTTTTTATTAATTGGATAAAATCTACTAAATTCTGATGTATATTATCTGTTTGATTAAAAATATACTATTTTTCATTCGAGTTAACTTATTCGAAGATCAAGTAAAAAACATAATCCATATCCGTTTTTATCCGAAAAATGGCCTTATCTTAGAATATTATCCGCGTTATACGTTCGAATAAAAAAATTCAAAATTTATTTTCCTGATAAATAACGAATAAAAAGATGATTTAAAATCTTAGTTTCGTTGTTTTATTCATATTCTTTGAATTAAAAGTCAATTTGAAATATTTTTCTTATATTTTAGACTAATTCTGGAAACGTGAATTTTCTTATCCATCGTTATATGTTTGAAAACGGGTAATTTGTTCGTAGATAAAGCGCCAAACACTTATCTTCGGGTAAACCTTATACGTTTAACAATTATGCGAATATACAAATTTCATTTTTTAGTTACGAAACAATTTATCTGAAACTAAAATATCAGAAAATATACGAATAACAGAAGAGGACATCAGGATCTCCATGAATCCCGCTAAGCCTATTTTAAATTAATTTCTAGTTTAATATTTATTTGTAATTTTTTTTTTTTTTTTACTGTTGGATTAGGCCTATTTACACGATAAGGAATCGACAAAAAAAATCATACGTTGTTGAGTTGCATTCTCACTTTAATAAATTTAGTTTATCAGGCGCCAACTACCTATTATCTTGGGAATACGACGCTAGGCCTATAGATTTAAAATTATTCTAATGGTTTTTCATATCAATATAATTACTGTACTATTTCAAACCTAGGTTTATCTTCGCATTTGTTGCAAATTCCATATGTTTCTAATATATATACACTAGATAGTTCTAGCTTCCTTGAAATCAAAATGACTCTTTTGGGGAATCTTCCACACAACTCTCTTATATCCAAAAAAACTGGCGAATAGAAGTTTTTATTACTTTTTCAATAGGGATAGTGGAGAAAGGGTTTATCCTCAAATACCCAAACAATTCTTATTCGTTTTTTTAATCAAACAGGAATCTAGGTCATTCGAAAAAAATAAAATAAAAAGAAAATTAAAATTAGAGCTCTCGGAATCGGATAATGAATAACTTAGAATTGATAACTACGCTTTTTTCTGATATTTTAATCTCGGATAAATTGTTAGAGTTAATATAAAACCACAAATTATATAAACAGACGCGTATCAAATGCAGGATACGAATTAGACCCGGAGATGAAAATTTAAGCTTGATTAATAAACAAATTACGTGTTTATTCGAACGTATAACGACAAGATAAATATTTGACGTTTCTCGAAATCCGTGTAGAATGAAATATAATAATTATATTTTAATCTAAATTGAAAGGAATAGCGACTAAATTACTACATTCTAGCTTCGAGATCTCAATTTGGGTTAAACTCCGCGAAGAAACTCGAGTTTCAAATTGTTCTTATCGGCGAATGAAAAACTCGTATCAATTTCCTATAAATATAACTAGCATTTCTTAAAGGTACAGACCGGGATAAAAAAAAGTGTGTCTTAAATTATAGAGCGTATATTAAAACGACTAATATCATATCGCAAAAAATTTAATAGTTAGTAGATATTAAGATATTTGCGTTTATTATAAGCAAAAAGTGATCTCTAGTGAACGCCATTTTAGTTTTTTCATACCCTTTCGATGCCTGCTGAGGATCGGCTTCGCCGATTGGTTTATTTCTCACCTAAAGTCACTTGACTCTAGCTGAAAATAGATGTGGGTATAAGCGCGCTCAATTTCTTTAGAGTCAAATAAGATATGCCGGGCCGAAACATAGGCTACTTCCGAAGGATCCCGCGCGCGAACACTAACCCGAAGGTCGGTCGGCCAGCTGAGCTAGTAGTAGTCAGTACTAGGTATTAACCGAGTCTTAAGTTGATTTGAAGAATTAGAAGGTAAGAACTAAACTGCATTCATTAATTACGCAATTAGGCATGTTTTCGTAGAAAGTTAGAAATCACAATCACAAAATTACGGGTCTTCTTACGAAGTTACGAACAGACGATCTGACTGCAGCCGACTCGAATGGCCTTCGTTTAGCGAATCTTTATTGGGTGACTTAAAGGCCAATCATTGAAGCGGATCCTTATTTTTAAAACTCGAAATGCCGGGAAGCAAATATGGCGTTCTTCTAGGAACGTAAATTTCGGTTTTAAAATGATATTTATAAATTAACCAAGACTTAAATCACTATAATGTGTTTTGATTTGTAGGTTTTTAAGCATGCTCTTTCCAATGGAAGTACTTTTAAAGTTGGGTTGCCTTTCCCTTTAATCGATTTGAAAGGGTAAAATCAAACCGATATTAAAATCGCCAGGAATCATTTCAAGTGTCACGTGTTTACGCATTATCTTTATAAATCGATTTATCGTAGCTTCATCTATCGGTTGTTGAAAATTTGATACCGAATCGGTATGAAACTGGTTCCCGAAGCAGTCTCGAGAAATTGAATCAAATTGATTCGAGAAAAGACGGTTTCGCGTTCACACGATGATTTGAAACGGTTTAAATCGAACGGGGCTAATGAGTTATTGATTTTAAAATATTCTTTCGGAAAATGAGGTTATTGAAATTTGTTTTTCGTGTAAAATTGGCAATTTTTAGATTGTTACGGGTTACAGCTCTAACTTTATTTTTGGATTGGAGCGGAATGAATAGTAATTAGGACAAACTAAGTTGTTGCTCGCGAGGATAATTTTGGTTTCAATGAAACAAATAATTTGTATGCCTTACTTGGAGGGCTACCTTAGTGAAAAGTAGCGGAGGAAAATGACCGGCTTAAGATCTAGCGAAAGAGATTAAATAAGCATGAAGGGACAGCTTAGTACGGGGCTGAGTTAAACCAGCCGCTAAGCCACTTTGAAAGAGTCTGCTCTAGTTGGTAATCCTTGACTAGAGTGGGGGATTCTTATTTTCGTCTTCATGTCCCTTAATCAAGCAAGACGTCCAGTTAACGTCTGGGAGTACCCATCTGTGAAGGAGTTGTTAGACAACCCATATAAACTAGATTTCAAAAGCTAGGGTCACGCTAGTATTTCTTAATCGATTTGAAAAGGTAAAAATCAACCGATATTCAAATTTGATAATTATAACGCGAGAGATTATCGAATCTTGTTTAAAAATATCTTATCGTAATTCTATCATTTCCGTATCAATTATCTCGCGTTCTAATATCGATAGATTCATCAACTTTACTTCTAACGAACCGTAGTACTTCGTGGTATAATTTGACAATTCGAAGTTTAATATTTTTCTCTAGCTACGATAACAAACGTATATTATAACGATGTTTTACCCGTAAACTCGAACTTGTCGCCTATTATCCGAGACAGTACGTCATCGTCTGGCCTACAGCGTGCCCAACCGCCGCGAGAAAGAGGTAAGAGAGAGTTCAATCATTCCCAAACAATGCCTTCCCCAGAAAAACTGAGACCCCGATTACAAAATATCAGTGCCATCTTGTGTTTTTTCGCGGGGAAAATTCAACCTAGTAAGGTTTATTGGTCGACGGTATAAATGAAATAATACGCGTTATTGTAAAAAAATGATATCGAATAGCTTACCGTTCTGTCTCCCAGTTGTCTGATTCTGCAATGAAGATAGGCTGTTTTTCCCAACTGCGCCGTGACGTTTCTTTCAGTGCCGTTGTCGAAGAAGGGCCGAAAGTGAGGGTCATCCCAATAGGAATTCGGCCGCGAAGGTGGTTCCGCTTTTGAACCCCCGAAACTTCGTTCCGTTCGAGTGAAGATCTCCGAACTCGCTTCGAAACCTAATCAAAGACAACAAACAAAAAATAAGCCTTTTATAAATCAAGGGCTTGGTGATTGGATAAAATTTTAACATTTAATAAGGTATTGCAAAAAAATATATGAAATAATTGCATTAAGAAATAATAATCGTACTTCCGTTTCAATGAAAAATATCCAATTTCGACTTATTTTTAATTGTTTTTGGAACAGTTGGACATATAGGGTAGGGTCGCCTATCTCTGAACGCTTTTTAAGAAATCTGAGATCTCGACGAAATCGAGATTGCGCGCCGTTCAGAATTAGAAATTCTTATAATGTGGCCAAATTTTGGGTTTGAGAAGTTTATTTCGTAGCGGGAAACTCAAATTTTACGACGAAATCGAGCGTGTAAGCCCGCGATTTTTCCAAAGTTCGTAAAAGCTTATTTTCCGGACCGTAAAGGAAAACATTCCATTAAAAACGGTCTAATTAATTAGGCTAATTATCGTGGTTGGCTAAATAGGGTCGTATCTTCTTAGGGTCTTTTTCTAGAGTGTTGAAGCCGCGTTCCTTGAATAGCCCCATAATTAATCTACAAAATGAGCCCTTCCATCTTTAAATCGAATGTTGAATTTTCAAATTACGGCGCCAAATCGCTTAATTCGGCCCTGAACCGATATTTTTGGTAAATAATTGTATTTAAAGATAAATTATAAAATTTTAAAACTATAAAATTAACAGAAACGTTACGGTTAATGTTAAATTATTGCAAGATTAGTAATTTATTTGAATTCCGAGCCCAAGACAGACAGACAGACAGAGTTACGTATATAATTATACGTATATTGATGATTGATGGCAGCGCGTTATGTCGCGTGTTACTTCGTGCACGTCGTACTTATCCCATACTCATCACATTAAGACCAAAAGCTTTGAACACGAAATTTGGTGATCGCCTTTTCTTTTTTTTTTTCGATTCGTTTTTCTCTCGCATTCGACGTTTGTTTCCGTGCATATTTATCAAAAGCCGATGAAACCCTTCCTTCGAAGTGTATTATTCTCGGGGTCTTGTTTTCCCATGTCTGAAGGGGTAAGTTTCAAAAATCCCGATTTTAATGAGTCCGCTTGTATCGAAACACAGGGTACGCGTGGGAACGTTAGAGCTCTGGATCCTTCTTACCAACGGGATTATATGGGAATAAATCACGCGCATCCTACATGTTTTGAAGCCCCTCCACAAGAAAAGATAGAATTTGCAATTTCCAAAATGAAATTGGTTCCGTCCGAGCTAGTAAAACATTAAAATTTACCTCATTAGAGAGGAACGCTATATGGAACATTAGATTAATAGACTTCAAAGGAGAGTTTAATCGGCTTCTGATAGTACGTCTTCGGCTCTGTTATACGTACAAGTTTGATACATGTATATCAAAGCGACGGCCGTAGTGATTCGTAAAGCCATTAATAGTCTCGAGTGAGCGAGGGCGATCTAGATCGAGAGCGAAATGGGCGGCTACCACGCGGCGCACGAAATATAGAGCTTCTAGAGCTCCTATAGAACAGTTACTCTAACTCTATTTGCACCCAACCCACCCAGAGCGAGGAGATAATCTTCCTGTAAGAGCTCTTTTGATTACCGAGGTAATTTATATAACTTACGGGAGAATGGGGATATTTGTCAACCACCCCGCGCGAAGGAGTTCATCTATACATTGCCATTGACTATAGACGTATCACATATATCTCTCGCTATACTCTAAACTCGATGAGAAAAAGATATTGTTGGTAGAAATCCAAAAAAAAAAAAAAAAAAAAAAAAAAATTGACGTTAATTCGTACGAAATTAATATATTAATCAAATTTGTTTTTAGATATATTCAGACGGTATGATTACGACGCTATAGAACTTCACTCTCATTAAAGATTTAACAAAAAATATATATTAAAAGAGTTGTACACATCTAATCATCGTTGCCCTGACTGTATAGTTAGGTCAGTTTTGGAAATTGAAAAATTCAAGATTAGGCCTATTTAAAAAATAAGGAATCGATAAAAATTATTTGTTGTTAGGTATTTGCATTCTCTCTTTATGAGAATTTTTTTTCAATTGTCAGTTTCGTAGCTCATTGGTTGATACCAGGAACTCATTCGGACACGATCGGTATCCAAGAATGACTCAGCGTATTTCGGGGTTGGGGTGAAATTCTTGTATAAACAAGAAATAGGTCGTAGATGAGAGAAATAAACTGGGAATGATCCCTGGAGGAGAAAAAACGAGACGAAGAGACACGATTGAAAAAGACTTGAATAAGGCAGTGCTTGATTTCATAAGTAGACCTTAGGGTATTTACAATGACGGTATATTACCGCTGAGTCATCGCGAGGAGTTGGAAAGAATTGTAATGTGGCGCAGTTCCCTCCCTCGACTCGTTGATGCCCAATACGATAGATAATATACGTATAGGTTGGCTTCCTTAAATACTCTCTAGGGGTCGTAGTTTAAAGGGGTCGCACACTCGGAACGCTATTTCGCGTGAGCCACACGATCATTGCCAAACGTTTCCAATTTATTTAAACATGATTGTCCGCCGGGCCACGCAACGTGATGAATTGTTTACGTGGCCGAAATTAAGTTGTTAAAGTGAGGCTTTCATCATTTTTTTCGAAAGCATATGCATCATTTCGGATAAAAAAATTCTAAAGTTATTTTCGTGAAAAATAACGAATAAAAAGATGATTTAAAATCTTAGTTTCGTTGTTTTATTTATATTCTTCGAATTAAAAGTCAATTTATATTTTTCTTATAATTTAGACTAATTCTGGAAACGCGAATTTCCTTATCCATCGCTGTACGTTTTAAAACGAGTAATTTGTTTGTAGATAAAGCGCCAACTTTACGCTTATCTTCGGGTAAACCTTATACATTTAACAATTATACGAATATACAAATTTAATTTTTTAGTTACAATTAATCCGAATAATAAAATATCTGAAAATATACGAATAACATAAGATAATGGATATCCGATTCCGAGCTCTAGGACTAACGAATTTGAATCTTTATATTGCTTCTACGTACAACAAAACGATTCGCGAGAACAAGATGGTTCAAAACCAATCTCAATTTTTTATTAGTGTCTCTTTTTATTTCGAGTCGAGAACTAAAAACAAAGACAAAATGTGGACTGTTCTTTTTCATTATATATATAAAGCCTAGGTTTTTATTTTTGTCGAGAGCTAGTTGTGTCTCTGTTTCCGGTTGAATCGGTTTTCGGTTGTCGTCGAAAATAAATGAGCCAAACTCCGCGATTAAAACTACCACTCAAACCTGGCGACTAGCTCCAAAAAGCTTCGCTTCCAAAAAGTCAAAAAATAATAATAGGAAAAGAAGAAAATCAAAATTGAGGGGAGGGGGAAACAGGCCCGCCCTCATTCGTTGGATAACAGCATCATTATTTTGCCAGCAGCTAGAGAAAAGGGGATCCACCAGGAGAAAGAAATGTCTTTATCCGCTAGAACGGCCTAGGGTTCCAAATTCTCGTCCAGCATGGTTCTTAAAGGGAGAATGCTACCTAACCACGATCCTTTTTTGTTTAAATAGGCCTAATCCATTCGTGGAAAAATTTACGAACAAATATTAAATAAATTTAAAACTTACCAGGAAAATAGGCTTAGTGGAATTCAAGGAGATTTCCTCGCGTATAAGGTCTAGTGACCAATCGAACGCGATTGTAAGTCTCGTGGAGATCTCGAGCGACCGACGGACCTTTGCTCATTGGTCGCTAGACTTTACACGGAGGCAATTCAGCTGATCTCCATGAATCTCGCTAAGCCTTTTTCCGGACAAGTTTATAATTTATTTCTAGTTTAATATTTTTTTGTGGATTAGGCCTATTTAAACGATAAGGAATCGATAAAAAAATCCCTTGTTATTAGGTTGCATCCTCCCTTTAACAAGACCCGCGATAGGTCGCTTCCCTTTCCTAAAGTTCTTTTATTTTCGTTTCGTTTTTCGTTCATCGAAATGGAAAGCTATTTGTTTTAAATCTCCGATAATAGAGAGAAGTCGACGAAGAACTAGTTCCAGAGAAATAAGCCTCTGGCAGCTTAAAATAGCACCATCTATTATTTACGATCATGAAGGCACCCCCACCCCTTGTCCTATCTGTACGGGAAAAACCTCTGTCAAATCCAATCTAATTATCCAAGCCCAATAAATTACTATCCAACTTAAACGACATCAATAATCTTCTCTTTTAATAAGCCATGGTATCATTAAATTCAAGCTTAACTTAATATATTAGTTATATCCTAGGAAGATTAAGAGATATACTTGGAACTAGAAAAATACCATTTTCTTTTGTACATACAGAAGAATTTCTCAAAGAATCCACTGTTGCAGTCGAAACAATGCAAGTTTATCCTACTTATCATAAGAGCTCGGAATCGGATAATGAATAACTTAGGATATCCATTGATAACAAGGCTTTGTTCTGATATTTTAATCTCGGATAAATTGGTTGTTAATATAAAACAAATTATATTATACAGGTATGGATACGAATTAGACCAGGAGATAAAATTTTAAGCTTGATTAATAAACAAATTACGCGTTTATTTAAACGGATAATGCGAAGATAAAAATACAGTGTTTCTCGAAATAGATGTAGAATGAAATATAATAATTATATTTTAATCTATATTGAAAGGAACAGCGACTAAATTACTACATTCTAGCTTCGAGATCTCAATTTGGGTTAAAATCCGCGAAGAAACTTGAGTTTCAAATGTATCTTATCGGCGAATTTCCTATAACAATGAGTACGAATAAAAATTTATTATTAGACGCATGCGCCTAGGATTACCGAAGCAGTCATCAACCCCCTCTAGATATAGTTCCTCCAAAATATTATTGCGAGCTAGTTCATGTCCAGCTTTAGCTGCATACAATGCGAGCCATTACGCTGTGTTCTTCTTAAAATAGCCAATCGTATGGAGATAAATGGGAGCCTGCAGTGACCTGTATTATATATATAAGCTAAAAAATTGCAAGATGATAGCTTGAGACAATATTTCAGGAATATTTCTTTTGCTTCGAAAGAGTTCCCCAAGAAGAGGGAAATAAAAAATATTTTCGCAACAATAGCCGCGAGTTCTAAGCTCACGGCCCTAACAAAAAAGATCCAGGGAAAATTTAACCGAAGATTTATGCCATGTATTTTTCATAGAAGTATTATTTTCCAAAATATCAAAATAAAAAATTTATGAAAAAGTAAAAATAAAAATAAGAAGACAAAATTTCCAAAAGAAAGAAAGAGAATGTTGACAAAGAGTCGAAAGCGATGAGAGATAGCCAATGAATTATAACGGCAGAGAAAAATAATATTATACCAAAAGTCCATAAAAGTAAACAACAACCAGTGCCTTAATACTATCAGTAAAGGTTCAGTTTACGTCATCACTTAAAAATAGGCAAAAAAGTCATCACCCCTGTATAGCTCGAGTGATTTGGACTCTTCCTCGATATTTTGAGTTCGGAGATAGGGATGGAATTTAGGCGGGCCGCGCTTGGCTATATTGTCTTCACTCCCAACTCCGGAATTTCTCCAAAGAGTGACGCTTCCGGCCGCTAGAGTGTCTCGAATCAGAATCTACCGTTATATTTATTTGGACCTTTGCTGATAGTATTAAGCTACGGGGCGTTGTTTACTTCTATGGAATAAAGTTATAGACTTTTGATTTTACCCAAGTTTACAAGCTTACAAGCAATCTAAATTATTATATAAAAACAGGTTTTCCAACGGTAATTATGAGTTTTGCGAAGATTGATTTTCAGCATATAATTTGTAGGTTTTGGTACATCGTACTAAATAACCAATTACTACCGCCTTAAAGTTATAGTTAAAAGTTATAATAATTCTAATCAGTATAGGGAGACAGCAAAGAGCCAAGGGGGAAAGAAAGCCTGACGTTACGGAACCCCCTTACTGGGGGAGCGCTTGTAAGGGCGAATACTGTAATTCCCTCACTAAGGGGGGTGGCAAAGAGGTGAGAGATAGAAACCTCTGACGTATCAATATCTCTCTTGCTGACTCCCTATAGCTTAAAATATCTTACGTTTTTGGAAACTATATACGGAGTATCATACTTGTGGTTAATTAATATGTTACTTATGATAATAGAAAGTTAATATTTCACGCGAGTTTCTGAATACGAACTAAGATAAGCAAAATGCCCAAGTCTGAAATTTATCTTAGATAATTAGGGAGACACTGGCAATATTTTAAATCTACATAACGTTAAAATTCAGGAAATTCGTATATTTTATTGTCGTCCGAGTCTAAAGATATTATACGAAGTTATCTAGGGGTGGTGGGTTAAAGGGAAACATGGAGCTAAAAATGAAACAGCTTTTGAATTTAATTTTGGAATCACCATGCCAAAAAAACGTATTTTTAGACACGTTTTTGGTGTTTAAATTAATTAAGTTTGTTAAAGTTTGATTAAAAGTAAATATAAATTCGAGCCAATCATATTATTTCAGCCTTCAACAGGGCTTTAAACATTTAATGCCCATGGTCTTTAGGCTTTAACGTTGACCTATTATTTGAATGTAAGGACATTACAAGCGCTGTTGAAGGCTGAAATAATATGATTGGTCCGATTTTATATTTACTTTTATTCAAAACTTTACCAAACTTTTCAAATTAAATTAAACACTATAAATGTGTCTCTAAGACGGTTTTTGTCATCCGGTGACTCCGAAAATAAATTCAAAAGCTGTTCCATTTTTAGCTCCAAGTTTCCCTTTAAGTTACTAGACAATCTAGACTTCTAGTAAACATTAACTTCGGAAGAGGCGTATACATAGGAGCTTTATCGTGTTTGTTTAATCTTGGGGACATAAGGACGAGTTCCGCCTTGATTAGAAAAGTTGGCTTCCGATTAGAAGGAATCTAGGGCGATAATGTAGTCGTATACAAACTACAATTCAATAAACAACAATGCCCGACCGAGATACAAAGCCCCGATAGTAAACATCGCACTTGCAAGCTACATACGCATCCTTGGATATCAGCGAAATAGCCGTATTGTGTATAAGAAGATAAAGGGTATAGTTTAGCTTTACACGCCCCGATTACATTATTCAAAGTGAAATATATTGAAGATACGGAAATATTTAACAAAATTAAGTTAAAGGGAAACTAAATGTAACAGATTTCGGAATCACCATGCCAAAAAATGTATTCGAGAATTTTTTTAAAACTTTTAGACACGTTTTTGTTGTTTAAATTAATTTCTAAAGTTAGGATAAGTTTTAATGTAAATATAAATTCGGGCCAATCATATTATTTCAGCCTTCAACAGCGCTTGTAATGTCCTAACATTAAATGAATAGGCTGGGGTTTGACGCCAACAAAAAATATTGCAAATAGAAAGCCGAGTCGTAAAAATTCCGTATTTCAAATATTGCGGTACACATGAAGATGGGCCCATAATATAGTAAATAGACGCTAACGCATATACTAAATAGACGCTAACACATCTACTGAATATCCCCAAAATGCCAACAAAAATATTGAGAATTAAAAGCCTCGTCATAAAAATTAAGTATGGAATCAATTTAAAATATTGCATTTTAAACATATCACGATGGAGCCATAATATTAGACGCTAACGCGTATACTGAATAGACGCTAACGCATCTACTGAATAACCCCCAAAAACCAACAAAAATATTGCGAATAGAAAGCCTAGCCGTAAAAATTCCGTATGGAATCAATTTCAAATATTGCATTACACGACGATGGGCCCATAATATTAGACGCTAACGCGTATACTGAATTGTCGGTATATATATATACCTCCAAAATTTCTTGCGGAAAAACAGGGTAAGAAACGCTAATATTAAATCCTCTTTGAGGGAAAGCTTTTAAATATTTATAAGTCAAATTTTGTATAGACGCTTGTTAGATCATACTGCAAACCTTTCAATAGATTTGAATTAAGTTTATTTAGCTAGATGTCACCCTTTAAAATAAAAACAACATACTTTTGCGTAATTTTAAAAGAAACTTCCACTCAGTAATAATAGATGAAAGTATAAATAACTGAAAGGCGACGTGTAAACAAGCATTGCGTGGGGATTTTGATTCGAGGAGTTTAGTGTTTGCGTCAGCGATCGAAAGAGGGCCCCAGCCTCTTTAAAATATATAAATGTGTCTTTGCGCAATACCTCCGCAACATTCTCTCCTCGGACGATCTCTCTTCTCTTCCCAGAGGCTGAGAGCGCCAGAGATATGTAGAGGAAGCCGAATCTATAGTCAATTTCACGTTGAAATGACAGGAGTCGGGACGCGCCAACCAGAAATATATAGATATGTCTCTTTGGTGGGGGAGGAGGGGGAAGTAACTTCTAGAAGTGGCGCCACCGGCGAGGCGGAGATAATCGGTGGAAAGATCCATGATTTCATTTATAGATCTCCCTTTAAGCCTTGAAAAACATGTATTTGAGGCTGATTATCCATTTTGTTAGATGGCGCCACCATTCCCTAGTAGTCACTTTTTCCCAAGAGGCATATCTCTATCTCCGATTTTATTACGAATAACTTAACAGAAAAGGCTTCAAAGTTTATCTTCGGATAAACCCTATCCATGTAACTATTATCTGAATATACAAATTGCTGCATTTTTTTTAGTCGCAAACAAATTAACGTGAAAATAAAATATATGAAACAAATATGAATAAGAGCAGATAATGATTATCCGATTCCTAGCCCTACTAATGTAGAGAACTGACGCCTGCAAAAATGTTTCCACCGTCGAGCTTCGGTGTTCGGGGCAGAGACGACATTCAGGGGTAAAAGGATTAAGGTTTTTACAACCTAACTCCTGTAAAAGTGTTTCAAGTACACAACATCGTCATAGTTCGATATGTTATTGAAAAAGGAAACTAACAGAAAATATTTTTGCTTTCCAAAAAAAAAAAAAAAAAAAAAAAAAAAAAAAAAATGAAATATCGGATTTTCAGGCCCGGATTAAGTGGATTTTGGGCTCGAGACCTCTGGGATTGGATGGGTGGAAAAGGGGGCATAACAAGCCAAAATAAAGCGGGGCTAAGACCCGAGATAATTTACTGGACCGAAAATTAAAAGTATTTGTGTCTAAGGGACCCAAAACTTTTGGGTTTTGTCGGACAATTTTATCCGAAAGTAGAATATCTGAAAATATACGAATAAGAGAAGATAATGGATATCCGATTCAGAGCTCTGACTAGTTGAGGATGTAACTTTGAGTTGTCCCAACTAGTTGGAGGTAAAAATAGACTAATGTGAATGGTCCTTTAGTTGAGAGTAATAAAAAAATATGCTTAAAGGTCGCGTGAAACGTAAACGTTTCCCTCGAGTTCGAATTTACTGATCCGTAATCCTTCAGGTTTCGATTTAGTTTGGCCAGCCGCCAAGATTTCAGTTCCCAAAGTTGATAGAAATATATGGAGTATTTATATATTGCGACTAGCAGAAGCCGATGAAACCCTCCTTTGAAGTCTACTACTCCAATGTTCCATATAGCGCTCCTCTCTGTATGGGTAAAATTCCCAATTTTACGAGATCGGAGGGGTCCTACTTCATCCCCCCTGTCTACGGAAAATTGGAAATTCTATCTCTCCACAAACGACGACGTTTTTTGGACGAACTCCAAGGCTGCTAGAGATATTCGCTCGACGAGCTCCCGCTCCGAAAACATCTACCGTTCGGAGGCGTACGAATCGCGCCTTTTGAGAATAACCCATACAGAGAGGGGTAGACAAGACCCGGGAGTAATAGACTTCAAAGGAGGGTTTCATCGGCTTCTGCCACTAGTATAGTGGCATATAGGAGCTCTATTCGAGTATAGTCACTACATCAGTCCCTTTCGGAATTTCATTCTTGGAATTCCTTAAGCCAGAAGCGCGTCTAATATGACACGAGCGCCGCCAGGATAAACAGATATAAGAACACTACACATCCATTTCCACTATACTTGACCTCTATATAAAGTTTCGTATAGATTCAAGCGAACGCGACTGCGCCAACTGAAACCTTAGAGAGTGGGTGAAGTCAGTCAACAAATGACGAAATGAAAATCTCACAGATATAATTTTGCTCGATTAGAAAGTCGATTTTTGTCAAAACAACCCGAAATATTGACTTGCCCCCGAAAGATAACCCACCATTTTAAATTGAAAAGCACTTGGCTAAGATTATGTAATATTATCCCTTCAAACGGAGAATGCAACCTAACAACAAGTGATTTTTTTTTTTTTTCGATTCCTTATCGTTTAAATAGGCCTAATGCAACCGTTAAAAAAATTACAAACTAATATTAAAATAGAAATGAATTTAAAACTTACCATCAAATTAGGCTTAGCGGGATTCACGGAGATATCCTGAACTCCCCATATAAGGACTAGCGACCAATGACATTAATCGCTGACCCTTATAAGGGGAATGCAGAATCTCCATGAATCCAGCTAAGCCTATTTTCCGAGATAATGGAGATTAAAATTTGGAAATTCTGAATTTATTCGCATTAAAGGCTCAGCGACCAATGAACAAAGGCCCGTCGTTAAGGCGAGATCTCCATGGATTGGTCGATGACCCTTCAATACGAAGAAATTCAACAGATCTCCATGAATCCTGCTAAGCCTATTTTCCGGGCAAGTTTTAAATTTGTTTCAAATTTAATATTTATTTGTATTTTTTTTACTGATAGATTAGGTTGCATTCTCCCTTTAATTACAGAGAAGGAAATTCGATCAGTTCGGGTCTAGACCAGAAACAAATTTCGAGAAGAACATAGGTTAACATCCATTCTATCCGTCTTCGAAAGCAACCTTACTATAAAACTGAGAGAGATACGGGAAGGCAAAGCATTGCCAGGACTGAAAATAGAAAATGCTTGCACGATAGTTTCATCCAATGGTGTAAATGAACGTATTGTTTATTCACCGATTTGGTTGGCGGCCAATTTTAGGAACGAAACCTGTCCAATCAGCGAATAAGACCCGGCGGAAGAGAAATAAATTTAGTTCTAACTGGACACCTACGCACTTCGAAATTCGTTCTAATATATTATTAGGAAAGCCAAAGGGTACTCTACAACTATTTTTAAATCGAATTTAAATTAAATATTCAAATTATAAGTCACACCCACGACAGAGTGGTGGAGAAAGCGTCGATTAAAACAACTATACCATATATGTAAACAAAGATATAGACACAAACCTCGGCTCATTTGTCAAATTGAAAGGTTTTATCAATAATAATTATTAAACAAAGGCCCGTCGTTCACGCGAGATCTCCGCGTTCGATTGGTCGCTAGACCTTATACGCGACGCAATCAGGATCTCCGTGAATCCAGCTAAGCCTATTTTGATGGGTAAGTTTTAAAGTTATTACTAGCTTAATATTTGTTTGTTAATTTTTTCACTAGTGGATTAGGCCTATTTAAACAATAAGGAATCGATAAAAAAATCACTTGTTGTTGGGTTGCATTCTCCCTTTAAGTCATGATATTTATAAAATGTTTGGATGAATTGGAATCAGTTTTACTATGAAAGTAAAGGTCAAGGGTTATGCAGTCAGAAAAATAACAAATAGTCGGAATTTTAATGACTACTGTCCAAATCAAAATAAATAATAATTCAATTTCAATCATTTTAAATAAAAGGGAATGGAATGAGTCCAACAGTCAAGAAGAAGAGCCTACGTTTTAACTTTAGATTGTAACATCGCAATGAAGGCTTAAGGGAGAAAAGGAGGTAGAATTAATTGAAACTCAGTTGTCCATGAGACGCCGGACAAGCCAAAGCCCTGCCCCATAAAGTCTTTGTATAAAAGAGTACTTGAATCGTGGGCAGAGGGGATATGGGGTTCGTATTCCTAAAAATGCTTTTGATATTTTTGGGTCGTTTGGTCATTTGCGTAGCTAATTCGACCCCACTTCTCAGTCACTCAGATCTTCCGAGATAACAATAGAGTACGAAGGTCCCTTCCTAACTAAACCTGGTCTCTAAAACTTCATCTCTTGGAAGGCAACCCTTATCTACACGCGAACCGCAATTTCAAACATTTCCAACGAAGTTTATCCCACCTCTAGTTTGCGGTAAAGGTACTAAGATAATCTCGAAGTTATTTCTCGCCGAGATGCAAAGCGATGTTTAGTTTCCTAGGCGTCGCAATCTCGAGGAAGAATAATATTTTTTGAGGGGGGAATGGGGTGCGCAACTCTTTCGCACCAGGGTCCAGGCACGCCACGTATCATTTGAAGCGACCGCGTTAACAGAGATGAGTGGGTTGGTAAAAGGCCACTCTTGGTGACAGCCAGATGCTTCGCGATGATATCCAGTCGAGAAGCCACACGCACGATGGCCGAGTTTAGCTTTATACGGCCATGATTCCCTTCTTATATATATCTTTCTTTCAGGACGAAGAAACGCCCTAGAGTATGAGACTCATCACTCTATCTCTTTGTCCCTTCTTATCGCAACGGTCTCGCTTGATTTTTAGTGACAAGAGAGACGAGAAATATGGGAAGGCGTTAAAAGAATGTTCGAAAAACAGAAAAAAAATCGCGTTTTTCGATTCAAGAAAAAGTCGAATCGTCAATGTGACAATGTCCGTCCGAATACATACTCGAAAACAGGTCTCAATTTCCACTACAGTTTCTCACCTCAAATA
Organism: Odiellus spinosus; assembly: GCA_963920705.1. Taxonomy (NCBI): domain Eukaryota; kingdom Metazoa; phylum Arthropoda; class Arachnida; order Opiliones; family Phalangiidae; genus Odiellus; species Odiellus spinosus. The sequence continues at coordinate 7,899,289 of OY987238.1, read as the reverse complement.
AAATATTATAAGCAGGGTTGTCGGTGACGTTATTTGATCGGCCAAAATAACTTTGAAATAACTCTTTGCAAACAAGTACAAGTATAAAATAAAAAGAGGTAAAAATCAATCTACAAGTTAAACTTCAAATATTAATCTACCTAAACATTTGGAAATGGCGGAGTTTTTATTGATTTAGTCTAAAATAGTTTCTAAAACGCGAGGTGATTGAAAAACTTTAAAGGCTTTGCCACCGCCAAAAGATGATGGGCCTAATATATGCAGATTCTTGTGAAACCCAACCCAGATTTCTATAGAGCATAATTCAGTATTAGCGAAGTCATAAAGGTAAACACGTCATATCCGCCCACATTCCCTAGGGTATTAGGCTTTTATATAGAAAACCGCGTTATTATATGATTAGATTAGGTTAGTTTTATAATATATGAACAGTTGTTTTAAGAGACACCCGCTGTTATGACAAACGTTTAATTTCTTATAAATAGGCCTAATCCAACAGTAAAAAAGATTACAAACAAATATTGAACTAGAAATAAATTTACCGTCAAAACAGGCTTAGCTGGATTCATGGAGAACCTGCATTCCCCATATAAGGGTCATCGATCAATGTCATTGGTCGCTAGCTCTTATACGGGGAATTCGGGATATCTCCACGAATCTAGCTAAGCCTATTTTGATGGTAAGTTTTAAATTTATTTCTAGTTTAATATTTGTTTAGGAAAAATGTCCTTGCGTTTAGAGGAAAGGGGAACTTTCCATCTTTATTACAGAGTCGCGCACGTCAGTAAACAAAATATTTCTACAAATTTTAAATAATAACCTTTTGTCCGAACAAAATCGAAAACAACTATTTATAAAAAAAAATATGGTTTCAGGGATTATTCGCGCACGAACGAATTTAAAAATACAATAAAACAAAATATAAAACCACTCGAAAACAGCCTTTGTATAATAGTAGAGCCACAGGTAAATCACGCCTCAAGTTTACAACAAGGCATATTATGATTGGTACGTGGTTCTGCAAGTTTTGTCGTCAGAGCTTTCGCCCGAGGAGGGAAGAAATTAATTCATAAACTCTAAACGGTCGAGATACGGAATTCGAAATTGCCCTCTCTAGCGTTTGAGATTGGAACTAAATAGGCGGCGCTAATATCGCGCAGAACTGTCTAGAAGTTTACGGGGGTGAAATTGTATCGACGTAAAACGACTCTCCCCTCCTTCTCTCGCGAAACGAAGGAGCGTGTCTCGCCCGGTCGTCGCGATTTCGAGTCTGATTTACTCTAGAAAGAATATACTGGGCCTGGCAGCCTTACTTAGGGAGAAACTATGGACTGAGAAAATCGGACTCACTTCATCGTCACCCGCAGTATATCGTCTTATAAACTTGTTGGATGATTTACTTGTGGTATAACCAAAAGCTACGACATCTAAGTACGCGACGAAATCTACTGGGGGTTTTTTAAAATCGAAATGAAGTATTCTGTCGTTGTCAGCCGATATTATATTTGTTTTTCGATCTAACAAAAATGTAAGGGTACGGGCCCAATTACTATAACTTTAGGAACATCATCAAAAAGAGCGGTTATAGATCGTTTTTTCAATGGATATGAAAGGGTAAGACTATTGCGTAAGCGGATACGAAAGAGTAAGACCAATCTACAAAATACGAGCCCCAGTTTTTCATTAAAATCGATATTTTCATATTTTCTTAAAATATAAATACGGACAAACGAAAGAAAAACACCCGCTCGAACGTAACAGCTAGAGCTCAGAATCGGATAATGAATAAATTAGGATATCCATTGATAACTAGTCGTTATACGGGGAGTTCAGACTATCACCATGAATTCTGCTAAGCCTATTTTGATGCTAGATTTTAAATTTATTTCTAGCTTATTGCTTTTACTGTTGGATTAGGCCTATTTAAACGATAAGGAATCGATAAAAAAAAAAATCACTTGTTAGATTGCATTCTTACTTTAAGAGATCTATATTGCCAATTCCGCTTGGTTATCACTGAAATCCGAGTAGGATTGGAAAATATAGGGATGGCGAGGTGTAGTGGGAACAATCAATCTATTATATAGTGACAAACGAGAAGACCAAGCTTCTTAACCCGAACAATATACGATGAGCGTGCATATTACAGAAGAGACGATTACCACAAGTAAATCATCCTTCAAGTTTATAAGAGGACATACTGTGCAGGGTGACTATCAATTGAATCCGATTTTCTTTGTTCACGGTTTCACCCTAAGTATTCCGAAATTTGTACAGAATGGCGGCCAGGCCTAGTAGAGAGGGTGACGACAAAACTTTCAGAACCACATGTTAATCATAATATGCCTTGTTGTAAACTTGAAGCATAATTTACCTGTGGCATTACATAAGACTATTTCTTCCGTTATTGAATGTAGGGAAGGCAAAGATCATCGCCAAAATCTCCTTAACCCGTGCAAAACCCGAACTGAACCTTATCAATAATAGAAAGAATGTACATCCCGAAAGGTTAAGGTGGTAGACTGTTATTTAGTACGATGAAAAAAACACGAGATGGCACTGCAATTTTCATAATATGGTTTCAGTTTTTCTGGGGGAAAGTATTGTTTGGGTAATGATTTATTTCCCAGTCTACTAAACTCTATCCTACTTCTTTCCCTAGTATCCCGCCTCTCGTGGCGGGTGGGCACGCTGTAGGCCAGACGGTAACGGGTAACGAATAATATACTCTATTGTGGTGACATCTTCGAGTTTACGCATAAACACACTTATAATACACATTTCTTATCATAACTAGGGAAAATTACACTTCAAATTGTCAAATTATACACAACTACGTCTGTCCTGTTCCGACATGTTGCGACCTTATTCAACAGTTCCCGAATTTGAGGAACCAGCGAAGCCAACGGAACAGACAGACATGGGGCAAAATTGAACCATATTCAACTCTAAGTTCACATGCTTTATCTCTATGTAGGTTTCAATTCTTTCGAGATAGAAGCTCAAACTTATATAAATCTGTTACAACCTTGGATATTTATAAGTTGCATTCGAAAAACCTGCTTTATTTAATGGGGATTTATGTCAATTCAAGGTAAGAAGTGAATATATATCTTTGTCACAACAGATTCTTGACGATAGGACTAGTATACTTTTCATCTCTATCTATTTCGGCACTCGCCTCCTCCATTATATACTTCTACGCAGTCTTTGCGCCATACCTCCTTGTCACGAAAAGCCAGCTCGGCATCGCAGCCTCGAACTAATATACACACTATATACGTTACTCTTTTTTATTTTCCCTCCAGATTTTTTGCGTTAGATTATGGTGTAGAAAAAGATAGCGAGCTTTCGTGTATAAAACCCTTAAAAAAGTAATTTCCGAGTCAAGCCTCCAAGCCCTACCGCTCACACGTTTGTATACCTGTCCCCCCCCTGTTTGTCCTCCCACCATGTAGAACCCAGTTCCCTTTTTTTTTTTAAAGATAAGAACGTAAGACTTCACGAAAAAGAAAGTTTTTTCTTCTTTCAACTGGGTCCTTCGTCCGCTTTTTATCTAAAAGAAAATTCTAAAGCCTAGTTCCCACTATACAAGATGATCTGCTTGTGACCACATGCTAGTTACGCAACGTGACGACTTGTTTTTGCAGCCAAAGATAAGTTCTTAATTAAAACAGAATTTTAAATAAATCTAAGGAATGTCTACTTTATAATGGTGCAATCTGTTTATGACTAAGAGACTATAGTCAAAAGTTACATCCATTTTAGGATTGGGACAATTTCTGGACTTTCGCTCGATTTCTATAGAGTGGCGAAACATATTTTTCGAGTGGCGAAACAGAATTTTAATATTTGAAATTAATCTAAGGAATGTCTACTTTATAATGATGCAATCGGTTTATGTCAAGGAGATTGTAAATAAAAGTTACGGCCATTTTAGGATAGGGGCAATTTTTGGAATTTTGCTCGATTTCTATCGAGTGGCGAAACATATTTTTCGAGCCATCTTTTACGAGTGACGAAAAATAAATTTATATACCAACATGATTAGTAGACATCAAAATGTAATCCGAAGTTAATTATGTCTAACACGACTATTTTAGGGGTAAATTATCTTGGAAAATAATCCCTGAATATTTCATAAAGGTGATAGGTGTAGAAAAGATGAAAAAATTATAAATAATCTAAATACGAAAAATAAATTAATTAGTCTTCTTTCGTAGAAATAATAAATAAAAGCTCGCTCATTCTCAGGATACCGTGAGAAAAAGCAGAGCCTTAATGATATCTTTAAGAATGTGCTATGCTCGGGCACCAAGTTGAATTAGAAAACACTAGTAAGAAAACTTTCTTCTCTCTTAGTAAATCTAGGGAGGCTAGGTGGATTAAGTACTAGTAAATAAGGCTTCCAATTTCCCCAATTACAGTCGTACTAACGTTAGCTATTATCCTAAAAGTACCCCATATACGAGGCTATAAGGGAATACGAATATCCGCCGCGCAGTCTTTAAAGACCACCTTATAAACGAGTTTTATATGCCCAACCATTAGGAAAAGACTCTGCAATTGGTCTCAAATTACAATAAGGTAAAGTGTTAGTCTAACTTCTTAATTCATTTGGTTTCGAAAGGGGTGATAGCTTCGCGCTAAATGAAAACTACTAAAAACATGTTGCAACATAAACACAACGTCTGAGATTTTTTTCCCCGGAGATATTCAAAGAGAAAGGAACGTAGAAATATCGCGAAAGATATTACAGAGCTAGGGGGTTAAGTGCTAGCATTAATTGCTCATTCCAAATTAGGTTTTTGCCACTGGATGTGGAATATTTCAGTTGTTTTATATAAGAAAAGGAAGAAACATTTATGGGACTATACACCCTGCTTTTCTACATTACAAGCACGCTCGGGCTGTTACCGTAAAATACTACTTTTTTCGAGTAAGAGGAGAATGGTGCAGCTGACCCCCAACCCTAGTCCGAGATATCCACCCTCAAACAGACAAAGAAGAATGAAACGGCTTAAGGCGGTAATCAATGGGCATGCCACCAAAAAGTGTCATTTGCCGTACCTAATATCAAGCGAACTACAAATGATATCAGTTCGCGGTTTACACTTAAATTTGAATTGAAATCTTCTTTAGTTCATGATGTAATTTTGATAATTAAAACGAGAGAGATTAGCGAATCTTGTTTAAAAATAACTTAATCGAAATTTTATCATTTCCGTACCAATTATCTCGCGTTCTAATATCGCTATAGATTCTTCAATTTTACTTCCGACGAACCGTAAAGATGTTGCCGCGATAGAAGATATTATCCTAGACTCGTCACCGTCTGGCCTACAGAGTGCCCACCCAGGGGGGGATACTGGAGAAAGCGGTAAGAGAGAGTTCAGTAGAGTGAAATAAATCATTCCCAAACAATCCTTACCCCGAGAAAAACTTAGCCCCTATTATGAAAATTAGTGCCAATCTCGTGTTTTTTCATCGTACTAAACAACACTTTACTACCGCCTTTGATCAATATTCACGCGTTTTTTTACACACGCGTGACGTCGGTTTTACTTCTCATTTCAATATGCTCCCATAGAATATAACGAAAAACTTAATTTCCTCAAAAATGCTCAAGATTGGAGAAATTCCAAGAGAATTCAACCAAATAGACGAAATAAATAACCCGAATACAACAAAAGTGGACCAAACTATTTAAATTTTAGGTTATTTCAATCTCGCTCCAAGTTTTATATCGAAATACATAGAACCCCAGGGCCATTCGCAATATAAAGGAGAGACGGAGCGAATAGCCCACGAAAAGCATCGAGAATGATGTACTCCATAACCAAAAGGCCGTGGAAAGATTCGACATCGAGGGATATATTTTACATGTTTCTTTCATAAATCGCCTCCTCATTTTGATTGATATTATACGGCTACATTTTTTTCCATATATTTACACGAACGAAAAAAAGCGCAGGCACTCTCAGAAATAAAAAATATATATCCTTTCAAATATGCATATCGTTCACGCTCGAAACATTCTGCATTAACACATCAGCAAAAAAAGGATAGATGTTACGCTGGAAATTCTTATGTTCCCATAAACCCCCAGGAACATTCTCCCCAACTAAGGGAGGATACATTTGTATTACTAGCTGACACGATGAAACCATCTCACCGTTAACCATTTTTCCTTATTGGTTGCAAGCATCAAAGACGCTGGAGAAATTTAGCAAAATGTTTGTGGCGTTTATTCGCAGGCTTGGAGAAGGTTTTTAAATATTGCAAGGAAAAATGCAGACCTCAAGGGGTGAAGGCGAGTTGGACTGCCTATTTTCGCATTGAAACGCGCTAGCTACAACCTTCACCTCCATTTCCTCCTAGTTATGGTGGTACATTTACGCGCAAATAGTTTGGCGCAGGTTGCCAACTCGTCGTCTATTGGTAAGAGTTGGGAATTCGTGATCACGTGATGCGCGTAGCCAACGCAACTAGATGGGCCTGCCTAAAACTTGAGATCTAATAAAAGGCAGTCGAACTCTCCTTCACCCCAATATCCTCCTAGGCAATACCTTACGCCTATATCAGCAACCTCTCCTATACTATTGCTCCATGCTTTTATGAAGAAATATAAGATTTGTGTGAATTTCGGGGGCTGTTGATGATTTGTTACCAACTGACTTCTTACAGTGAGACTATATACTAGATCGAGATTCGTTTCTCTCTGCAAGATACCTTTTTGTTCGTTTTTTTCCCCATTTGATATATAGCGCGCGCCGCCCAAAAAGAGGTCAAAGAAAGAACCCTCCCTACATCGATTCGCAACCTACGAAAAGGTTACATTTTCAAAAGGAACGGCGTTCTTTATATCATAGAATGAAGTTTCTTTTGTGGATGTTAGAGCGTATATCCATTGAAGGTCATACTTTTTTTCCTTTACCGCTTCAAAAGAAGAAGAAAGAAGGCAGATTTAGATTTGGACGATCGATGGACCATCCTACAAAAGTGCTCTCATTTTGGGCCTCCAAACATATAGAGAGATTGAGAAATGCGCCTATGACGAGGGTGTAAGGAAGAAAAAGCACGAAGGAAAAATGAAAGGAAATACATATAGGCAACGGGTTCTTTTAACTCGAGAAGCCTCTAAATATTTATATTTTGCAAGAACTACTTTTTTTGCTTTTAGTTTTAATTTTGTGTATCGGTCCTCTTGGGTTTTCGTTATTCCGCGCATTCAGATTTTCTCAATACTACATTATACAGGAAGATTCAACTTCTCACAGAATAATTTTTTATAGATTCCGTGCACTAGAAATTACAAATATTAAACTAGAAATAAATTTAAAACTTACCCGGGAAATAGGCTTAGCTAGATTCATGGAGATCACCTGAACTCCGCATATAAGGATCAATGTCATTGGTTGCTAGTCCTTATACGGGAGTTTAGGATATCTCCATGAATCCAGCTAAGCCTATTTTGAGGTATATTCTCTTTCGACCGAATTCCCATTTGAACGAAATCCCATTCGGCCGAATAGCTGCAATTTCTAGCCCATTGGGCTGGGAAAAAGGTTTCTTCCCATTCGACCGAATGGGCTAATAAATTCAAAATTTTAATTCAATCGAATATAAGCATGCGCATAATTATATATGTAATACGTTGAATGGAACTTTTGTTAAGCTAGGTTCTTCGTACGTAAACGGTAGTAAAAAAAAGTACAATAATGCAGTTTTAAATAATATTTATTTGATAGGTTAGGTTAGGTTATACCTTGGAAATACCCCAAAAATTTCAAAAACCGCCAAAGCGCGGGTTTTTCGGTCGAATGGGATTGGGTTCGGTCGAATGGGAATTCGGTCGAAAGGACCCAAAGCTATTTTGAGGGTAAGTTTTAAATTTGTTTCTAATTTAATATTTGTTCGTAATTTTTTTTATTTTTTTTTAATGATAAGGAATCGATAAAAAATCACTTGTTTTTAGGTTGAGACTATACATCTACAAGCTTGTGTTTACAAATATACCTAAGGGAACCTTGAAAGGAAGGCCCATCAGGCTGAAAAATATACAAAATATGATTGAAAGTAAAAATTGGAGAAAGGGGATACTTCCCAAGTTGCAGTTTTAAAAATGAACCATTAAAAGTTGGCTGTTGTCGGAATAAAGCGTCAAATATAAAAGGTCAGCGGGGGCGATTGACCCCCTTCTTGCTTGCTCCTACCGTACAATAGGGACCAGGTCTCTCTTTCTCGCGCGTAGAAAACATTAACGCGTCAGTTTATAGTTTCTTAAAATCAATGGCCCTACTTCACCCCTCACCCCGTTCTAAATACCCCCTTCCTCGGAAGAAAGACTGCATATATATAGGCGGCGACAGAGGAAGGAAGCCAAGATCCATCCTTGCCTACCCAAACTCCCGCGAGGATTTCAACCCTCCCCATTTTCCCCAAATTCCCTATTACTCCCGAGCGACCATCAAGAGAGCCCTCTCACTCCCAACCAGCACCCCTCTCTTAAAACAACGGAGATCTTAAAGACCGACCAAGAAGAAGAAAAAAATAATAAGAATAGAACAGAGCCCGAAGAAAATAGTATAGAGCAAGGAATATCTATAAGAGGGTTGACCGCAGACGAACCCATTCCGGAATTTTTTTTATCAGAGGCAATTAACCTACGTTTTTTATTTTTCGGCATTAGTAATCAACTGCGCATGATCGACTAGCCTTTCGTTACTTATCTAGGCTAGTCGTGGTCAAAATCAATTTCATCGCAATCAAAACTACAATGCGCGGTAATAATAACAAGATTGAAAATGAATTTTAATGATAAATAGTGTAGCTGTTTAAGTTAACGTAATTTAAACCCCGCCTTTCGCTTCAATGCTTCAAAAACTTTAAATAAATAAGGTAATGGCAGCGCCTATGATTGTAGTAATGGTCTATGTGAAAAAAAACATGGTGTGCCAATTTCATCGATTAAAAAAACTCCCTTCAAACAGTAGCATAAATAGAGTTGCGCACTTGATTTTTGGTTTTCTGTTTCTGTAGACAGGGTTTATAATGTTTGGCAAGCCACCTTCCCAAGTATTGATTTTCCTTGTTAGAGGAATGGAATAGGACGAAGGCGTCGTATACTGCCATCAAACAAAATAAAGCGAGCAATGTCTTTTGCCTCTATTCGAGCGAAGAACCCTATCAGAATCCAAACCCCAACACCCTATACCATTCTTCCCCATTCACCCAAGAGCGTCTTTAATCTAGACGTTTCAGATCCAAACGAGATTCCAATAAGCACCAAAGGTAAAGTCGAACCTTCTCTACCTTATAAGAAAGCTAGAAGAACTTACAGGGATGCTTATTAGAGCGTACAGGGCCAACTGAAACCTATACTGATTGGCTAAGAATATCTATCTATCTATTCTTGCCGTAACAAGAAACAATGAATAGACTTCAGTGAGACGAGATAGAATAGGCCAAGTGGATATAAAGTTATAGCAAAAGTCTATCATAAAAGTAAACAAGGACCCGTAGCTTAATACTATCAGCAAAGGTCCAGGTACCGGCAGATTCTGATTCGAGACACCCTAGTGGCAGCAGACGGTGTAAATAGTGAAATTAGAAGTGCCATTCTTTGGAGAAATTACGGAGTTGAAAGGGAAGAAAATATAGCCAAGCGCGGCCCGCCTAAATTCCATTCCTCTCTCCCGACTCAAAATATCGATGAAGAGTCCAAACCACTCGAGCCAGACAGGGGTGATGACTTTTTTCGCTATTTTGAAGTCCTGACTCAAGTAATTTGGACTCTTCCGCGATATTTTGAGTCGGGAGAGAGGAACAGAATTTAGGCGGCCCCCGCTTGGTCTTCCCTCCCAACTCTGGAATTTCTCCAAAGAGTGGCGCTTCCTCCGTTCACTATTTACACGGGGATTGTGGCCGATAGAGTGTCTGGAATCAGAATCGACCGGTACATTTACCAGGACCTTGCTGATAGTATTAAGCTACGGGGTGTTGTTTACTTTTATTGAATAAAATCATAAACTTTTGGTTATAGGATTTGGGTTTGAATGTATTAGTTCAGGAGTCGAGATAGACAACGCCGGTTTTCGGGTATCGAGATTGGAGAGAAAAAGGTTAGGCTCTGAATAAGCTGGCGGGCATTGTAAAATTCGCCCAGCACAGAATGGGAGTGCATGCAGCCTCATTCTCTTTGCTTTTATGATTTTATCCTCGAAATGGATTCTCTCTACAGTTCCTATCGTTTCAAAGAACGGTGTAAAAACGGACATATAAGGAGCTTAGCCCCGGTTTTTTGGTCCTGGCGGCATTCAAACTCCAAATGTTGATAATAAATCGGGTTTTGTTCGCTCCATAAACTCCTATTATGTTCTCCAAGGAGTGGAAACTTCAGTAATTTTTTTTTTAGCAAGACTGCTTTAAAACTAGTACCGCGTATACTCCGTTTTTAGTTCCCTATTTGAAACCTTGTTTCTCATCTTCAATTTAAAACTTACATACGTTGCAAGTCGTCTCGTTATTTTATTGGCGGTTTCAAATACGAAACGACTTGACTCGCAAATTGCTTTTCTGAAACCAACAAGAACTGATTTCAAGTTTAATATTTGCTTGTAAATTAAACCTCTTTTACATAAATTTCTTCACTTTTAATCTAAATTAACTTGGGCATCAAACGCCGGGATATTCTTTTAATGTTAGGAAATGAAAACGTGTCTAAAAATTGTTTTGAAAATTCTCGAATACGTTTTTTTTTTTTTGGCATCCGGTGATCCCAAAAATAAATTCAAAATATTTTTAGCTCCAAGTTTCCCTTTAAACACCGGGGATTATCTTTAAGGTACTCAACTAACAGTTCAAATCAATTTAAACTAACTTTGCAGATTCTAGTATGCATTTAACCATATAATTAAACCGACAAATTAATTAAACTCATTACCAAACGCCATAAAAATTTTGCCAAGGGGATTAGTTGTCTCAATTAAAAACCCGCGAAACATAACTATATTATTTGGTTAAAAAGTAGATTAATTTTCTTACCGTAAAGAAAAAGTCCCCGGTCATATTTTACAATTTTACGCGTTTAGAAATGATATGCCAACAGCGACTAATTTAAATGAAATTAGTTTTTATGGGTACAATCATAAGTAAATTAATACCTATAAGTAGTCGAATGAGGCGTGATATTGTATTGTAATGGCTTAAAGGAAGCTTGGAGCTAAAAAAATTGGGGTACACTCTTTACGCGCCAATCTGCTAAGAGATGTCGCTATCGTAGTTCCCATTCTGATCCTATACTCGGATTGGCTAAGCTATAACGAGAGAGACAAACTAGGCGGTAACCCCTCCCCTCGCGCTTCTAGACTCGACGCGTTTCCTTTAGCAACGAGTGTAATACGAGGATAGGTACGAGAGCGATAGATAGTGAGGCGTAGGCGCCATCTATTGTGATAATTCATCATTATATTTGTACCCCAATGGCCGTAGCCCCTGGAACAGTTAGTTTATGAGTATGGAAAATTATATTTCTTCAATTAGCGCCTTGCCCAGCTGGAAGTTCCTCATCAATTCCGAATTCGTCTAGAGACCCCATTCAAATTAGCCTACTTATAAGCTTTAATTTACTTATGCTATGTACAATTTAAATCTAATAAATATATATTTTTTTAAGTTGAGAATGCTCCTTTAACTAAGAGAGAATTTATTCAGTCCCTTAACGGGCACGAAACTTCTACATCGACTTAGATAAAAAAAAATGGTATCGGAGTTAAGGGACTTTCGTATATGGGGTAGTTTCAGCCTTAGAAATAAATATATTTCCTAGAAAAAAATAGGATTTACAATGAGGATTCCAAGTCATACCGAGCTTAGTACAGACAGAGAGGAGCCCCCGATGAATCAGTAGAGCGTTAAGAAAATCTCAGGTATAGGAGATCTTGATGGGTAAAAATTGCGTATAGCTCTAGGTAATCAAATTCGCATTTTCTCCGTTGCTTCTTAAGAAACGTTCAAGTTATCGCGTTCAATGCTATACGATATCGTTGGATGAAGGATAGGGACGGTAAAATAAACCACTCATTGTAGTCTTGCGGGTATTACATCGATTAAGTCGGACGGACTCGGGAAATAAAGATTTAAAAAAATACTTTTTTTATCTACTTATCACGAGAAGTAAATTCGACTCTGATTTTGGAAACATAGCAAAAACTTCATTTGGCCGGAAACCAAGTAACTGATTTGAAAATATGTAGCCAATATAAGAAGTTTATTTGATAATATATTGAAAGAGTAAAGTCAGTTCGACACTTCAATAAAAAAAGTTACGAAATATATTTAAAAGGGTAAATATATAAAATAGCTAACTTCATTTCTTTGACGTCAGTGGCTACATCACCTGACTTCTGTTAAAGTGACGATTCCCTAAACTCAACAAAACCGCGTTCATACTAGGCATTGGAATCGATTTAAACCGTTTTAAAATATTTCGCTCAAGTCGTGTGAAAAGGAAACAGTCTTTCTCCGAATTCATTTGATTCGATTTCTCTAAACTGCTTCGGGAACCAGTTTCATAGTGATTTGGTTTCAACAACCGATAGGTGAAGCTACTATAAATCGATTTGTAACGGTAATGCGTGAACTCGTGACGCTTAAATTAATTTCTGACGATTTGAATATCGGTTTGACTTCACCGTTTCATATCGATTAAGAAACGCTAGCACAGAGAGTTGCGCTACATGGAACATTAGATTACATGTGCGTCTAAAAACGTTGGAGATTTTGACCAACTACGGTCAAAAATAATGGATGAATTGATATTTCGTATAAGAAGAATTAAAACGAGAAAAATACTCGGAAAATAATATCTTTGAAGGAAGATTTGAATAATTTAATCTTTTAAAAGTTTTCGGGAAAGAGAATAAAATTGTTCTTTCAAAAACAAAAAAGGAAAATAAAGCTTAGAAAAAAAATTAATGCGATGTTTTTGGCTTTCTATACGCGTGCTTCTTCTCGACCGACAAAACCTCACAAAGAAAACAATCATTCATTGGGTTTAAATTAAGTCGAATTCAAACTCCACTTTTAAGAATAAAAACCACAGGGCTCTCTCTAATATAAGCCCGAGAGAACATAAAAAATATTCCCTGCAGAGAATAATGGCTATCGGATGATTCTACCACCAAGATACCAATGGAAAAAGAAACACTAGCAATTCAAGCAGTCGGAATCACCCACAGAATTCAGCGCGTAAAGTCTGAGAATACGGTTTACCTTCGTAACAATCGAATTACTATAGGAATAAAAGTAACTTAAAAAGCGATAGAGTGAAAAGTGAGATAGTGAATAGCTATTGATGGTGTCTTTACTCACTCCCTAGTCTCCTTTGCTTCGAATTAGGACAGAGGACAGGTCTTATCATAAGAAAATCTGAGAGGTAATTACGCAGTTCCCATAAACCGAGAACAATACCAACAGTGGCTACTATACTCGTAGAAGAAGAACAGGGATACAGATTTTTCTTTACAATATTCCCTGACTTCTCCAGATTTTCCCTGACCATCTACGTCAATTTTCCCTGACCAGTTTAGCCGAAATTTCAACTTTTGCGAAGAAACGAGATCTTTTTTGAACTTTAATTTTCATAAAATTACTCATGGCAGTTTTTCTTTTACTTCGGTTTAATATTATAGGCCGACGGTATTTTTCCCCAAATTAACTAGAAATACGGTGATTTAGGGATCAAAATCACAATTTTATGGTGTTTTAGGGACCTCAAAAAAAGTAGGGGGTTTTAGGTATTTTGGGGACACGATGGGATACCCTGCTATAACGGAGTAGTACTAGATTCGATAACTTGTTTTGGGACAATATCAAAATTCCTCGACTTTTCCCTGACCCTTGGTTAATTTCAAGATTCACTGACCTTTCCCTGACCCTTGGATAATTTCAAAATCCCCCGACTTTTCCCTAACCCTTGGTTTATTTCAAAATCCCCCGACTTTTCGCTAACCCTTGGTTAATTTCAATTTTCCCTGACTTTACCCTAATCCTTGGATAATTTCAAATATTCCCTGACTTTTACCGGACCCTTGGTTAATTTCAAAAATCCTCGACTTTTACCGGAACCTTGGTTAATGTGATAGGTCGAACCGTGATCTTATTTGCGAAATCGAGTTCATTCTCGAAAAGAAAACTCGACACATCAAATCGAACGAGTTTTCCTATCTGACGGAAATATCAAGTTCATAGGCCGACAAACGGAAAACTTATCAGTTTTCACGGTTTCTTGAGAAAAAAAGAGCTTTTTCAAGAGAAAGAGAGAGAAAAGTTCGCTTCCCATCATCCATCTTGTACGGATTTTTTGGGGCTGGAAAATATCGAAAAGAAAATTGCCAAAGAGGGTGAGTTGGGAGAAACAGAAGCCAACTTGACGATTATAACTCGGTTTCCCGCCTTTTTATCCCTTATCCTCTACATCTCCAACTTCTCTCTAGGGATAAAAAGAAATAGGGGCATAAAAAAGTTACTTATTTAATTCGGAATACTTCCCAATTGTTATTGTCTTATTAAGCCAAAAAATACGCCAATAAACTAAAATATCAATTCTTATATCTCAGAGTGAATGAACCGTGTAAGAATGCAACCTAACATAGGTTTAGTCCACCGATAAAACAATTTATACGAACAAATATTAAACTAGAAATAAATTTAAAACTTCCCATCAAAATAGGCTTAGCAGGATTCATGGAGATCAACTGAATTCCCAATATAAGGAATAGGGACCAATGACATTGATCGATGACCCTTATATGGGGAGTTCAGGATCTCCATGAATCCAGCTAAGCCTATTTTGATGGGAAGTTTTAAATCTATTTCTAGTTTAATATTTTCGTTTGCAATTTTTTTATTGTTGGACTAGGCCTATTTAAACGATAATTAATCGATCTCTTCACTGTAGAGCTCAGAATTCGTATAACTTTTATTAATTGAATAAGACCATCGTGAATGTCAATCAGATACTATTCGTTCGCGAAAAAATATACATTTGTTATTCGAGTTAACGTATACCTTAATGTAAGACAAACTTTTTATTCGCTCTCATTGTTATAGGAAATTGATGTTATACGAGTTATTCATTCGCCCAGGAGAAAATAGAAAGGAAGTGAAAATATAGGAAAAAATAGGAAATATGGGAAAAGTGGTCACTCTGCACTTCTAATATTTACCGCGTTTTAAATTGTGGCCTTATGATAATGGCGGCAGTAACTTCTAAGAATGCCACTAAATATAGGAAAAAAAGACAACGAGGCTTGAAAAAGGAGAATAGAAAATGCCAATAGCGATATCTATCGAATTCCAATTTGGAGCGTGAAAAAAATCTCACAGATAGCTCGTTTCCCCAAATCCTACTTTACACTCACCTCCTTACACCTACGCAACATCGGTGGGAAAAAAAAAAATCAATAACCAACTAAGGGTGTTTCAGAAGAAAAAAAAAAAAGGGATTGGTAGTCAACTTCGAAAAGGATTTGTATCTTAAGCCTTAAAGTTTATTACGCCAACCTTGAGACAGAGATAAAACCCAACCATAACCCTTGGCGAGAAAACTAAACAAGATAAACCCTACATAGTATCAGAAGCAGATGAACCCTCCTTCGAAGTTTTGTCTACCCGTGTCTGGAAGAGTTAAGTTTCAAAAAACTTTACTTCCGACGAACCGTAAAAGTTGGACGTAGTTCAGGGTATAATTTAGCAATTTTAAGTTTAATTTCTCTTTAGTTACGATAAGAAATATATAATATAACGGTGTTTTACGCGTAAACTCAAAGATGTCGATATCACGATAGAGCCTAATATCCGAGACGCGTCATTGTCTGGCCTACAGCGTGCCTACTCGTTGCGAGAGGCGGGTGTGAATAGTCATCCTACTTTGTAGTTTCGTTATCAAGCTATTCAATTTAGTTCAGACTCCAGAGTGAAGAGTATATACGGCAATAACTACCCTCAAAGCGGAGATAAGAAACCAGGGGGAGAGGGAGGAAACACCTATATAATGAATGATGCTAGAGTTTCAATCATGTTCCCGGAAATATCGCTTTACTAGTTTACCACTCACTTACTCACTCGCTTTCTCACTTCATTCGCGGCAATCAAAACCCCCTGGGCTGCTATACAGTTCGGGTGATTGGAAGAATAGCGAATGAGCCTATAAGGTTTGCACTTTGTCAATAAAAATCAGTCCACCGGTGATGAACTTCACGTGGACTCGTATAATACGTAATGTTCAGATATATTGAGAAATCCTACTTGGAACGTGTACGGCCACGTCAAGGTAACTTAATAACAGAACTAATGTCATTAGGTGACAAAATCATTGTAGAAGGTAGAGCTTTTCGTACAAGTTCGCCGGGATCCAAGTAAAATATCTTTAAAGGGTGACAAGCAGCGAAATAAAAGTAACTGCGATTTTACGCTAAAATGAAATTGCCGCGCTTTGTTCAAAAGATTTGCTGAAATTCCGAAATTAGGCCACTCCCATTCTGAAAATTCGATTTTATCTAAAAAACAGGTCTTACAAAGCTGCGCTATAGAGAAAAAATTCTGCGTTCATGCTGGCAATTCTTAATCGATTTGAAACGGTAAAATCAAACCGATATTTAAATCGTCTGGAAACGTTTTAAGAGTCACGCTTT
This sequence comes from Odiellus spinosus, assembly GCA_963920705.1. Lineage (NCBI taxonomy): Eukaryota > Metazoa > Arthropoda > Arachnida > Opiliones > Phalangiidae > Odiellus > Odiellus spinosus. Next base: position 7,882,592 of record OY987238.1, on the reverse strand, counting down.
CACGCATTATCTTTATAAATCGATTTATTGTAGCTTTGATGTATATGGTGTTGAAACCAAATCGGTATGATAGTGGTTCCCGAAGCAGTCTCGAGAAATCGAATCAAATTAATTAGAGAAAAGATGGTTTCTCGTTCACACGACTCTATTGAAACGTTTAGAAACGGTTTAAATCGATTTCTAAGGCCTAGTACGAACGCGGCTCTAGTCTTGATGTCGGCTGGAAAGGGGGAAGCGCTAACTCATAGATGGCGCAAAGAATCAACCAGCGGTTTGTTAACGACAGAGGGTATAAGAAGAGTCATTTCTATATAACGCAGGGTTGTAAGATCTCTGGTAAAAATCCTTTGGAGAAAACTGTCAAAAAAGATCAGTGAAATTTTGTACAGGACCATTTTAGAATTTCGCTGCATGTCTACCTTTAATCAACCGAAAAGCATAAGCTAATACAATCTTTAAGAAAGTTGAGAAAAACTATTCGCCCTTCTATTTAATTTCAAGCAAAGAAGATCCGATATTGCTAAGATAGTAGTACAGTTGGCTTACAGTGATTCAATACCATTCTCAGGTTAACAATCCCGATTCCATATCCAATATTCTATCGCACGAGGAAAAAAAAAAAAAAAAAAAAAAAAAAAAAAAAAAAACAAGAAACGGTCTAGATATAGCCTCCAGATTTCACCAAAAAAAATCCCTAAACCGAGTTTGTCGCTTCTCAATTGAACTCCACGCGCCTAAAAGTCGATAAGAATCTCTGTTAGGGTTCTCTAATGTACCTCCTTCAATGTTCTGTGAGGATGGAGCTAAGCTATCCTCTATATCTCTCACGAAACGAAAACGAAATTAAAATGGAACCTCTTTTGACATACAGTAGTGAAGTTGTTAAAGAGAGAATGAAAGGCCGAAACATAATATTTTTAATCGATTAAGAATGCTAAAATAATGAGAAAAACAATAATATAACCCACCAAAAATATTTCGTTATTTTATAATCAATTTCCAAAGCTCCGAAACTTGAAGATGCTAAGCCTTGGTTGCATAGCTCGGCGAACTAGGCGAGCACGAGCCGTATTTATTTTAATATTCGCGGCTGTTCTTGTCGCCAATCGCGAGCGAGTACGCGTACTCGCTCGTGATTGGCGACAAGAACAGCCGCGAATATTAATATTGTCTCCCTCCCAACTCCGAAATTTCTCCAAAGTGTGGCGCTTCCTCCGTTCACTGTTTACACCAACTGTGGTCGCTAGAGTGTCTCGAATCAGAATCTGCGGGTATATTTACCTCGACCTTTGCTGATAGTATTAAGCTACGGGGTCTTGTTTACTTCTATGGAATATAATGATAGACTTTCGATATTATGGTATCTGGTATTTATAGGGGTTTGAGCCCAAAACGTTTGCTAAAGGAATACGTGAACGGTTTCAACATCCGTCCGTTGGATGCCCAGGAGCGGGAAATAGGACAGCGAATGATCAGATTGAGGGAGTAAAGAGGGTCCAGGTGGAGAACGGGGAGGATTTTCAATCGGAACTTTTATTTACCAGAGGGGGTTTTGGTATAAGTTTAGCTAAGGGAGATGTCGAAAGAGATTTGGCTGAGCAGTCACCCAAGAGAGAGAAAAAGAGCCAGAAAAGGACAGGGAGAGGACAAGAACGAACGGAAATCATGGGGACTTTGCCGGGGTTCTTGACATTATAGATTATCAGGAAACGTGACGTTTTTCGACCTCTTTGCCATCTGAATTTATAGATTTTTCGCGCATGGGCGAATTAGATCCGTTCGCATCACCGTGTTAAACTGAGTTCAAAATTTTAAGATAAAATAACATTTCTGTAATCTGTTTGGTTTTTGCATGACAAAATTAAAGTTTACGCCAAAATCTCTTAAAGGGAGAATGCAACCTAATAACAAGTGATTTTTTATCGATTAACATTTCTTAATCGATTTGAAACGGTAAAATCAAACCGATATTCAATTCATCAGGAATCGTTTAAAGCCTCACGTGTTCACGCATTATCTTTATAAATCGATTTATCGTAGCTTCATCTATCGGTTGTTGAAACCGAATCGGTACGAAACTGGTTCCCGAAGCAGTTTCAAGAAATCGAATCAAATCGATCGAGAAAAGACGGTTTCCCGTTCACGCGACTCTAAGGAAACGTTTTGAAACGGTTTTAATCGATTATGAATGCAGCTTTTGATAAGGACTACTTTTAGCCCTATAACCAGGCATTTAACCCCTTCTGTCGTTAATTTTAATAAAAATTATATATAGGTTGACGTCATATAACTTGAATTCCCTTCCCCACTCTAGCTATATTCTGGTATGAACGAAACTTTAAATTCGCGGGCTATCTCTCCAGCATCTTGGAGAAAAGTGCCTTAACGTGATAAACAGGAAATAAGTTATCTTGACGAGAAGAGGCACTGTCCTTTAACTTTGTCGTCGAAAAAAGCTACCATGTAAGAAGATTCACCAAAAATACAACTATTTTAAAAATTCATATTGGTTTACAGGAAATTAAAAAAAAAAAAAAAAGAATCTACTCTTACAAGGGCTTTTTTTACTCTTAAATCAGATGAAAAGTATACTCCCTGATTTCTAAAAAGTCTCCCCACTCCCCTTCGACTAGAGTTGGTCGGAATTGGTTAATGAATAGCTTAGGATTTCCATTGACAACTAAAATTTTTCAAATATTTTAATCTCGGATAAATTGTTCAAGTTAATATAAAACCACAAATTATATAAACAGACGCGTATCAAATGCAGGATACGAATTAGACCCGGAGATAAAATTTTAAGCTCGATTAATAAACAAATTACGCGTTTATTCGAACGGATAATGCGAAGATAAAAATATCAGGTTTCTCGAAATGCGTGCAGAATGAAATATAATATTTATATATTAATCTAAATTGAAAGGACCAGCGACTAAATTACTACATTCTAACTTCGAGATCTCAATTTGTGTTAAAATCGGAGAAGAAACTCGAGTTTCAAATTGTTCTTATCGGCGTATGAATAACTATATAGCTTGTATCAATTTCCTATAACAATTGAGCACGGATTGCAAGTATGCCGTTACATTCAGGTATACGTTAACACGAATAAGAAATGGAAATTTTTTCGCGTACGGAAAATATCCGATTGACATTCACGATGGTCTTATTCAAATACCAAAAAACGAATTCCGAACTATAACTATGCCTATATAGGAAATTAACATTATAATCTTTGCCAAGAACAACTGTAAAATCAAAAAAAACTCTTCAAAATCCGACCTCTCCAATTAAATTCAGTGTCGTGAGAAATTAGTAAAAGTGTAAACTTTATAATATTAAGTTGAATAATGAATTTCAACTTCATACCAATCAATAGTAGGAAAATTAGGGTCTTCATGACCTCGCAAATACGCTTAAAGATCATCGATACTAAGAACAATAGAAGATTATCTTCAGATCCGCTATTATGTTTCAAACATTTCGTATTCATATCCTAATTAGAGCGTGAATTGAAACACGAGGCGAGCAAAATCTAAGACTTTGTATTCGAACAGGAACGCCTCCTTTACTACATCTTCGATTGATCACCTCGAATTCTCTTCATCGATATAACAAGAATACTGCAGGGCGTCAAACGATCTAACCCGGAAAGATGAAGTACTTCGCGAAGCCATCGAGATATGAAGGTGAAAATAGAAGATATATAGACTAAGAACGAAAGAGGGACTGTGAGAAATGGTACCAGAAACGAATATCGTTATAATTTTGAAAGTAAAGCTACGGTCACACTAGCGTTTCTTAATCGATTTGAAACGGTGAAATCAAACCGATATTCAAATCGCCAGGAATCGTTTTAGGCGTCGCATGTTCACACACATTTATCGTAGCTTCATCTATCGGTTGTTGAAATCAAATCGGTATGAAACTGGTTCCCGAAGCAGTTTCGAGAAATCGAATCTATAGCCGGATTCATACTAGGCCTTGGAATCGATTTAAACCGTTTCAAAACTTTCCCTGGAGTCGTGTGCGAGGGGACTGACACTCGCGCACTAAGGTGCACAAAATATCTGAACTCTTTGCACTATCAAAGCTGAACTCAGAGTTCATAAGAGTTCGAACTCAATGCACTGTCATAGCTGAACTCAGTGACCTCAGGTGTACAGCGAATTCAAGAGTGTCGGACCCATCGGGAAACCGTCTTTTCTCGAATCCATTTGATTCGATTTCTAGAAACTGCTTCGGGAACCAGTTTCATACAGATTCGATTACAATAACCAATAGAGAACATTAAATCTATTTATAAAAATAATGTTTGAACACGTGACTTTTAAAACGATTCCTGGCGATTTGAATATCGCGGTTTGATTTTACCGTTTCAAATCTATTAAGAAACGCTAGTGTGACTGTAGCTAGAGAGATGTCACAAGCGGAACTGGCACAATTTACCACCGCCTGTTCTGGAAAACTGAAATTAGAATTCCACTAGAGTGGAAAGCCATTGGTATAGACGAAATAGAAATTGAAGATGAATATGCAGGGGCAGCGCTTCCCATTCTGATCCTATTCTGATTGGCTAAGCTATGACGAGAGAGACAAACTAGGTGGTAACCCTTCCCCTCCTGCTTCGAGACTCGACGCGTTTCCCATAGGCAACGGTTGTAATACGTGGATAGATACGAAAGCGAGAGAGAGGCGCAGGCGCGCCATCTATTGTGATAATTCATCATTATATTTGTACCCCAATGGCCACAACCCTTGGAACAGTTGGTTTATGAGTATGGAAATTTCGAATTCAGAGATATCTTCAAGCACTGATTTTAAATCATTAGGACAAAGAGAAAAGTAGACATTAACTAGGGTTTGAATAGGTCTTCATATTTCAAAAAGTATAGTATTGAAATAATTCAGCTGTTTATCGCGTGATGACCTGAAAAGAATTCGCTAAACGTGACGCACCACGCTCGTTTTTGGATCAATACTTAAATAGTACGTGGTAGCCGAAGTGAGCTACTGGCTCGAGTTATTGTCATTTTTAGAAAGGGGAAAGCCTTTTATGGCCAGCACATAAATAGTTGGCGCCCCATACGTGTGTTTATGGCTTTTATCCTCTCCTTTTTTCTCCCGAGTTGGCAGCAGCCGGTTGGTCCCCGTTCCAGGGATTAGGCCAAATATCCGGAAGAAGATGGGATAGAGAGAGGGAAGAAGCTGAGGAAATGATCCTAGTGTTATATAGAATTGAATGGGCGCTAGCTTACACAGTAAGAGAAAAAAGCTATTGATTTCTGAAATAATGTGATTGGTCCGAATTTATATTTACTTATAATTCAAACTTTACCGAACTTTTATTTGATTTTTTACGTGATTATTTGTATTTTTTTCGTGATTATTTGAATTTGTTTCGTAATTATTTGAATTTTTTTTCGTAATTATTTGAATTTCTTTTCGTAATTATTTGAATTTTTTTCGTAATTATGTGAATTGTTTTCGTAATTATTTGAATTTTTTCGTAATTATTTGAATTTTTTCGTAATGATTTAATTATTTCGTAATTTTTGGATTTTTGCTAGATTTCCATCAGGGGCGGAATAGTCTTTAACGAGTGGCTCATGTTAATTTTATTATTTTAAATTAATCTGTAAAATACCTTCTTTCTAATGGTGCAATCGGTTTATGCCTAGGTGTTAAAATAAAAAAGTTACGGCCATTTCAAGATAGGGGTCATTTTTGGATTTTTGCTAGATTTCCATCAGTGGCGGAATAGTCTTTAACGAGTGGCTCATGTTAATTTTATTATTTTAAATTAATCTAGGAAATACCTTCTTTCTAATGGTGCAATCGGTTTATGCCTAGGTGTTAAAATAAAAAAGTTACGGCCATTTCAAGATAGGGGTCATTTTTGGATTTTTGCTAGATTTCCATCAGTGGCGGAAAAGTTTTTAACGAGTGGCTCATGTTAATTTTATTAATTTAAAATAACCTAGGAAATACCTTCTTTCTAATGGTGCATCGAGATAATGTGAAAATAAGTCTTGCTAAAAAACCTTACAATCTAATGGTTACAAATGCTACAATAAAGTACCGAAGATTTCATTTTACTTATTCGTACTCATTGTTATAGGAAATTGGTACGTTGTACGAGTTATTCATTCGCCGATAAGAAACATTTCAAAATCTAGTTTCTTTGAAGCTAGAATGTAGTAATTTAGTCGCTGTTCCTTTCAATTTAGATTAAAATATAATTTTTATATTTCATTCTACATCTATTTCGAGAAACGTCATATTTTTATCTTGGCGTTATCCGTTTGAATAAACGCGTAATTCGTTTATTAATCGAGCTTAAAATTTTATCTCCGGGTCTAATTCATATCCAGCATTTGATACGCGTCTGTTTATATAATTTGTGGTTTTATATTAACTTGAACAATTTATCGGGGATTAAAATATCTGAAAAAAAAAGCCTAGTTATCAAAGGATATCCTATGTTATTATCCGATTCCGAGCTCTAAATAATTTCACCAGTCTTCATTATCTCTTTAAAAGGGGCAACTTTTTTTGTTTTACAGTTTATCAAGGCGTTTCTTGCCTTCTCTTTGTAGAACTGGTTATACGCTAGCTGGTTTGCAGTCTGTGTTTGTTTTTTCTTTTACTCGAAGCATAGGCTAGGAAACAATCTTCTAAACTTCTTTTATTTATCCTCCCATTCTAGTTTCTTTTATCCTTCCTACTTTTTTCTTTTTCCTCTAGAAATCGAGGCCAAAAGCAACCGTAGAGAAAAAAGGAACAAGAAAATGGACGGTAGGAAGGTTTTAAGGAGGAAGGGTAAGGAATAAATGTTCTACTCTTCGGTGATCCCCATCACGTCGCTGCCACACCATCACTCGAATAGCCCCAAAAGAGAAAGAGCGATATTAGAAGGGTGGCTGAAATCGAATCTTTGATGTGATAAGCTTGTAATGGTCCGCGATTAAACAGAAAAAGAGAGAAAGAGATCAGTGGATACCACTCATTTAAGTTGTTGCATTTCGCGCCTATCCCAATCATCTGTTTCCTTGATTCAAACACGAGACACACCCACGATCATGCGCGTCTACTTTCCCTTGGCGCCAGATGTACACATTCAAAATCACTTTCTGAATTTTGTTTTTTACTCGATTAGGTACAGTGAAGGCGCCAGAGGGTTTTGCTGAGTATACCAAGTTTCAAAGGGACCCCAAAATACACTCTAAGGTCTTCAAAAACAGCTCAAACGGGGTCTTTAATTACTGTCGAGCTACGACAAAAACCCGGCCTCTAAAAGGTATATCAATTCCAGTGGGAAAAGAATCCTGACCATATATCAGTAAAGATTTATTTAGTACGATGAAAAAACACGAGATATCACTGATTTTCATAATAGGGGTTTCATTTTATCTGGGGCAAGAAGGATCAGACAAGGAGAGGAAAAGTGTGAACGACGCCGCTCCTTATGCGTCGGCCTAAACTCCCACTCTGGGAGAACGGGGGACAGACGGGGGTAGAGATGCTTCGTGGTAAATTGTTGTCACGTGGGTGTTTTACGCGTAAACTCGAAGATGTCGCCACGATAGTGCCTATTAACCGAGACCTGTACAGCGCCGTCTGGCCTACAGCATGCCCACCCACCGCGAGAGGCAGCGGGATACCGGGGATATAGGTAAGAGAGAGTTCATTAGACTTGGAAATTCCCAAAAACAATCCTTAGCTCCTAAGGATAAATATTATAATCCATGTATATTTTTATTTCTCTCACTACATGTATATTATTCCATGGTCTTTTATTGGAATTTTAGTTTTAAAGCATAGTTCTAATAGTGTTTCTTTGATGTTTGCAATCTTATATAAAGAAGACATTATATCGAGAGGACGGAGCGAGAAAATTTCACACTTAATCCGAGTTGTTTGTTTTAAAAGCTTTCTTTTGCCGCGCCCGTTAAAAAAGTGGTCGTTAGTGGAATAGCAATCAGCCCGCGACTACGAACAAACACTATTATTTTCGCCAAGGCTTAGAAAAGCGTTAAAAGTCGAAAATGTACGCTAGAAACTTAAGAGATTCAGGTACGAACTTAAAAAGGACATGTAAGGGTTAGAATAAATATAAGCGAATAGTAAAATCTAATCCCAACTTAACCGGGTCGTAACCAAATATATTTTTGTCACTAGAGGCAGCAGCGTCAGTACAAGAGGACCAATAAGATATTTATAATGTTCTGATACTCGTGGAGCTCTTGACAATTCATACTTTTTATTTGGCATATTTTATCAATCAGGGTTGATAGTTTACTCAGAATATGAGAAAACATATTTAATCTTTTCAGGGCCCCTAGTTCAAAGGTCATAAAAAATTGGTATTTTTTGCAATTTTCAAATTCTGACTTTTTCCAGACCTTTTGAGGCCAATTTTCAAATTCCTTGAGTTTTCCCATATCTTTTGGCGCAATTTTCAAATTCCCTGACTTTTTCCATACATTTTGGGGTAATTTTCTAATTCCCTGACTAATCCCGGACCTTTTGGGGCTAATTTCAAATTCCCTGACTAATCCCAGACCTTTAGGGGTAATTATCACATTCCCTGACTATTCCCAGACGTTTAGGGGGTAATTTCAAATTCCCTGACTATTCCCAGACCTTTAGGGGCTAATTTCAAATTCCCTGACTAATTCCAGACGTTTTGTGGCAATTTTCAAATTCCCTGACTAATCCCAGACCTTTTGGGGCTAATTTCAAATTCCCTGACTAATCCCAGACCTTTTGGGGCTGATTTCAAATTCCCTGACTAATCCCAGACCTTTTGGGGCTAATTTCAAATTCTCCGACTTTTCCAGGTCGTGGATGTAGTCGCTGTAATCCTACGCACGTCGTTGTATTTTTCAATATAAAATAATGGCTTATTATATGTTCTTCAAGGTTTTACGTATATATTCAACGGAACACTCGAGAAGTGATAGCTTTCAGGTGGAGAAAAGAAAATGAGGTTTTTTAAGCGTTTACTTTCAACACAATATATAGTTAAAGCAAAAAATCTGCAGGTCAAAAGTATCGCGTCTTATGAAAACTTATAATGGTTCCGATTTTGGTACTATGGTTTTTTCTTTCTGGGGTCTTGAACCCCTAATTTCTTTCAAATAAGCGTTTCTTTTTCGTTGGGGTTAACGACTCTCTACCCCCACTAATCCGACTATGTAAACCTCCCAAATAGAAGTTTGGGTTTTAAACCTAAAGAGTTAGTAAGGACCATAAATATATTTCATCATCGCGCAAAGATAATAACTTTATTTATTGCACTTGCCCGATTCTCCCTTCAAAATACTTTAATTAGAGCTCGGAATTTGTGTAACTTTTGTTAATTGAATAAGACCATCGTGAATGTCAATCAGATATTATCCGTTCGCGAAAACATATCCATGTCCTATTCAAGGTAACGCGTCTGAATGTATGGGCAAACTTTTTATTCGTACTCATTGTTATAGGAAATTGATATACGCCGATAAGAACAACTCGAGTTTCTTCGCGGATTTTAGCCCAAATTGAGATCTCAAAGCTAGAATGTAGGAATTTAGTCGCTGTTCCTTTCAATTTAGATTAAAATATAATTACTAAATTTTATTCTACACGGATTTCGAGAAACGTCATATTTTTATCTTGGCGTTATCCGTTCGAATAAACGCGTAATTTGTTTATTAATCGAGCTTAAAATTTTATCTCCGGATCTAATTCGTATCCTGCATTTGATACGAGTCTGTTTATATAATTTGTGGTTTTATATTAACTTAAAGAATTTATCCTAAGTTATTCATTATCCGATTCCGAGCTCTACTTCCACCATAAAAAATTATAATTACTAATTATAATTAAATATTTCATTTTTCGCGGTACATCGCTTCTTCTTGTATAATTATATATCGAGTTGAATGTTATCTCATGCTTAGTTAATTTTAAAAGACAAGTATGAATAATTATGCCGATATCTTCGTCTGAAAAGATTTTGACGTTCGATTTAAATTAGAAATATTTTTCATTTTTCTTTTCATAGAAAAAAAGGGTGGAAAATTAATTCCATTTTCTAGTTATTTTCCGGGCTGAAGCTCGTAACATTTCTCTACGTGGTATAAAGAATTTTAAAGAAGATGAAGGAAGAGAAAGTTGGGTTCCATGTACTCCCCTTCAGAGAGAGAGAGAGAGAGACTTTGCCATTTATCTCTTATTATTAATTTTACGCACCATAGCCCCTTCAATGGTTAAACGTAAAACGAACTGAACCAAGCATGCATTTCGTTTAAATTAAAAGTAAAAAGGAATGAAAATTATATATAAATGGAAGAATAAGAAGATTATAAAAGAGAGAAAAACTACTCGTCCATATTTTAATTAATAAAACCTTTGAAATTTCTGTTCTGGGAATTGAAAGGAAATTTTAATAGGAATTATAGCCTCGTTCACACTTGAAAGCAAAATCGGTTCCAAAACCAGTTCGAAGCGTTTTCCGTTTTCCCTGGTTCACACGCTGACAAGACGGTTCGCGGCCGTTCGCCCCGGTTCGACCTAAGCCAAGGCTTAGCGTCGTTTTAAAAAAATGCCCAGAATTTAAAATTTTTAAATAGTTATCTCAAACTAATTAGTAAATCGTGTTTGTAACTCGTTGTTTAATAATTTTTGACAGAAAGTATAATTTTAATCGCGTTATTTTAAGATTTATCAACAAGTTTGTCTCCCCGCCTCGTTATTTTCAAAGCGGATTGAACCGAAGCGACTTGGCCAAGCTGCTTCCCGAACCAACACGAACTGATTTCTCACGTTGGTTTGATAACCAGTTATAGAAATCGAACCGCAACGAAGCGCATTTAGGCCTATGTATGAATGAGGCTATAGAGTCACCGTACCGATTTGATTCGATTTCTTGAAACTGCTTCGGGAACCAGTTTCGTACCGATTCGATTTCAACAACCGATAGATGAAGCTACAATAAATCGATTTATAAAGATAATGCGTGAACGCGTGACGCTTAAAACGATTCCTGGCGATTTGAATATCGGTTTGATTTTACCGTTTCAAATCGATTAAGAAATGGTAGTGTGACCTTAGCTAGTAAAATACCGTTCCATTGCGGTAATTTCTTACAGTGTGACCAAAATTGACGTTTAATTCATATTTTACACTATATTTCTACTATGAAGCAGGTTTAACTCAAACTTTTCTAGCTTAGATTTCATGGTCCCTTTATACGCGGAGGTTGGTAGAGGTACGGTTGTGGGCCACGAATGGTGAAAAGTAAATGTAGCATGCGATACATAATGATGGGAGTCCTAAACATCCATCACCAGGCTCTTGTCACATTATACGACCACCACGATATACCCCGACCCCAATATCCATTTTGCCCATTTTCTTTAGGGTTTTTGTTGAGTCAACCGAAGCCCCCCGATTGAGCCGTCATTGCTATATACACCATCATGCGGAGTTAGCTCCTCTACATGAGGGAAAAGAATCAGAGGCCAATTCTCAACACAAAAGCCATATTGCATTGCCATTCGCCAACTAAATAGTCTTTCACACCAGCCTATCTTTCTTATAAATAGTTGGCCAGATTAATTGTTGACCAAACTGCCGCGACTCACCCAAGAGAATGAAGCAATAATATGAGTAATGTCTACTCATTAAATCAGCCCAGAAGCCGATGAAACCCTCCTTTGAAGTCTATTACTCCCTGGTCTTGTCTACCCCTCTCTGTATGGGTTATTTTCAAAAAGCGCGATTCGTACGCCTCCTAACGGTAGATATTTTCGGAGTGGGAGTTCGTCGAGCGAATATCTCTAGCAGCCTTGGAGTTCGTCAAAAAAACGTCGTCGTTTGTGGAGAGAGAGAATTTCCAATTTTCCGTAGACAGGGGTATGAAGTTGGACCCCTCCGATCTCGTAAAATCGGGAATTTTACCCATACAGAGAGGAGCGCTATATCGAACATTAGAGTAGTAGACTTCAAAGGAGGGTTTCATCTACTTCTGATCAGCCCTATACTTGGCCATAAATTAAAAGTGCATGTTTTCTATTTGAAGTTAAACTTGGAGCTAAAAATGGAAAATCTTTTGAATATATTTTCGGAATCACCATGCCAACAAAACGTATTTGAGACTTTTAAAAAAACAATTTTTAGACACGTTTTTGGGGTTTAAATTAACTTTCCATCAAGTTTTTAGCTCCAAATTTCTCTTTAATAAGTCTTAAACTAATTAGTAAATAATTTTTTTATTTCCAATTTTATGTACTTCTACTGTCCTAGCAATAACTCCAAATAAGCTGTAATTTCCTGCATTCTTGTGCAAAATAAATATTACTAAATTCTTCATACGCTAAATTAAAAATACATGAATATAAACCGAAAGAATGGCAGAGAAAGCATCAAAGCGTTTGGTTTGACTCTACTACGGTTTTGTATCAATACTAGCCATAATTCTATCTGCCCCCTTCCTCTTTTCCCTCGGAGGGGGGTCTTAGACCTTAAAGTATATTAAGTTTTTCAACGCGATATATTGCGTGGTTAAAAGTTTGCAGCACGATAAACTCGTTTCACAATTCTAGAACTGCAAGATCGCATGATTGCCAAACCGAAGGAGCAGCCTGAGTGGGCAAGTAGGTATACTAGCGCTTCAACAGGGTCACGACCAAAATGTAGGTGAAAGGCGTGGGAGTTTGCTACTAAATTTTTAACGGTTACTATTATAGATTTTCAATCTTTCCTCCCCCTTATCGCGAAGAAAAGTATCCAATACAAAAAAAATAAAAGAAAAAGTTTGTCATTCGATTAGGAGTGGCGCACGAAATACCCTTCCCCCAACCGAAGGCAAGCAATCCTTCAATCAATTAAATTATTTACAAATAGGTGGTTCACAAGAAACCTGATGAAATTTACCATTAGTTTTAAGAATTAAGAGTTTCCAAGAAATCTGGTTTCGTAAATATTTAATTATTCTTTAATCAGATACGAATGAAACTAATCGTTTGTCTCAAAGGGAGAATGAAAGGCCAAAACAACCTATTTTTAATCGATTAAGAATGCTAAAATAATGAGAAAAACAATAATATAACCCACCAAAAATATCAATAATCAATTTCCAAAGCTCCGAAACTTGCAGATGCTAAGCCTTGGCTGCCTAGCTCGGCGAACTAGGCGAGCACGAGTCGTATTTGTTTTAATATTCCCGTCTGATCTAGTCGCCAATCACGAGCGAGTACGCGTATTTTTAAAATACGCGTACTCGCTCGTGATTGGCGACAAGAACAGCCGCGAATATTAAAAAAAAATACAGGTCGTGCTAGCCTAGTTCACCGAGCTAGGCAGCCTAGGCTTAGCATCGGAACTTTGGAAATTGATTATAAAATTTCAAAATATTTTTGGTGAGTTATATTATTGTTTTTCTCGTTATTTTAGCATTCTTAATCGATTAAAAATAGGTTGTTTCGGCCTTTCATTCTCCCTTTAAAGAATAATTTGGAGCTAAAAATAGAACAGTTTTTCAACTGATTTTCGGAATCACCATGCCAAAAAACGTATACTAGAATTTTTAAACAATTTTTAGACACGTTTTTGATGTTTAAATTAATTTCTAAAGTTTGGTAAAATTTGAATAGATGTAAATATAAATTCGGACCAATCATATAATTTCAGCCTCCAACAGTGCTTGTAATGCCCTAATATTAAAAGAATAGGTTGACGTCTGATGCCCAAAGGCTTAGGCATCCTAGAGCTTGGAATTTGTATAATTTTCATTAAATGGATAGATCTACTGAATTAAATTCAGATATTTTTGGTTTGGTTAAAAATAAACTATCAATCCAGATAACTTATCCAAAGATTAAATAGAGATCTTATAAGAGAGATATGCCTCTTCCAATACCTATGTGTCCCTTATGTAACAGGCCAGATCCTGAAGGAAGCCGCCATTCAGGGTTAAATAATCGCATGTATTTACTATGGGCGCCTGTAGAAATGTTTTCACTGTCGCGCGGTCAAGTTCTGAAGGAAGCCGTCATTCAGGGTTAAATATCCGCGTATCATATATTTTTTCCATACCAAGTGTACCCGTTTTATATAAGGAGACTTTCTCTACTCTGGGAACTCAGAAGTTAAAGAAATATACATACTACCAGAAGCCGATGAAACCCTCCTTTGAAGTCTACTACTCCAATGTTCCATATAGCGCTCCTCTCTGTATGGGTAAAATTCACAATTTTACGAGTTAGAAGGGGTCCTACTTCATCCCCCCTGTCTACGGAAAATTGGAAATTCTCTCTCTCCACAAACGACGACGTTTTTTGGACGAACTCCAAGGCTCCTAGAGATATTCGCTCGACGAACTCCCGCTCCGAAAACATCTACCGTTAGGAGGCGTACGGATCGCGCCTTTTGAGAATAACCCATACAGAGAGGGGTATAGACAAGACCCGGGAGTAATAGACTTCAAAGGAGGGTTTCATCGGCTTCTGATACTACACGAATCCCGCTAAGCCTATTTTCGGTGTATGTTTTAAATTTATTTCTAGTTTAATATTTGTTCGTAAATTTTCTCACTAGTGGATTAGGCCTATTTAAACGATAAGGAATCGAAGGTTGCATTCTCCCTTCACGGTTCAGCGTCAAATATGAAACACCTTTCGCGATATTCGACGATGGAACGGAGAAAAGAAAAGTAACGATAATAAAACGAGTTGATTATAAATGCTAGAACTTCCCTATAGCCTACAACAGCATTAACTGTTAGTGGTCGAATTCACATCATTCGGTGAATTCAGTTGGTTTGGGGGTAGAGGGTGTGTCTTGGTTGGCTCGGTGTTCCTCTCTCCACGGTGTTATACATCGCTTATGCCAACTCACGCGTAGATGAATAAAATCCAAGTTAAAAAGGAAGATAAGCTAAAAGAGAAGCTCTGGAACTAGCGTGGCTAGGCCTATACATTATCACACCGCCGATACCCTCGAATAACGTAGTATATCACATTTCAACCTTAAAACCAATCAAATATAAGCGAATAAGAATGTGCTTATATCTATGGAGTATCGATTCATTCTTAGATTGCGCGAAAAAAAAAGAGTATTAAGAGTTGGGTTGGACTTAAGCGAATTCTTTACGAGATAGCTGTTCCATCGCCGAGCAATTTTTCGAATTTTAAATGGGCGGAAAGCGAGCACCCGCGCCGAAAATATTAGCATATTTATCTATACTTAAGTTCAATAAGAGTTGGCAAAAGGACCGTAGCTAAGGCGGATTGATATACGATTCTAAATCTCATAGAGAAACGAGTAGTTGGTGTCAAGTCATCTTTTAATACGAGTATATATAGTATATGGAAAAAGTATTATAAGAGGGATTTGGAAAGAAGGTTCGGGGGAAATACTCCCAGGATGGGTTAGAGGGGTTGTATCAAGGCTTAGTGATTTATCGCCTCCGGTTGACTATCCCGCGAGACGAACTCGGCCCTCAGCGCCATTCACGCTTAAATATTCAATTCAAACTCGAATTGACAGCGCGAGCGAAGCTAGGATACTTCTTATCTCTAAAGAAAACACTATTAAGTAGCTTTCACACTACTAAAACATTGACTACGCAACTACGTCAAGCCTAGAAAAGTTCGTTAGTGTTAGAATGTTGCTAAATACGTCACGAAACTGGTGCTCTTTGACATCGTTTTTAAAGTGGTTTCGAATGTTCAAGTGTCGTTATATCTTTTTTGACAAAGGATCTCTAGTACTAACCCCAATAATTTTATAATTTGACATATCCATTAACCGGTTAAGGCGGTAGTCAATTGGTAACTCACCAAATAACGTCATTTGCCGTAATTTGAATTGAAATCTTCTTTAGTGACGATGATGATGTAATTTTAATAATTATAACGCGAGAGATTAGCGAATCATGTTTAAAAATAACTTATCGAAATTGTATCATTTCCGTACCTATTACCTCGCGTTCTAATACCCCTAGATTCTTCAACTTTACTTCCGACGAACCGTAAAAGTCGGACGTAGTTCATGGTATAATCTGTCAATTTGAAGCTTAATTTTGTCTCTAGTTACGATAAGAAATGTATATTATAACGGTGTTTTACGCGTAAACTTTTAAGATATGCCCACGATAGAGACTATTATCCGAGACCTGTAGAGCACCGTCTGGCCTACAGCGTGCCCATCCGCCGTGAGAGGCGGGATACTGGTAAGATAGAGAGTTCAGTAGACTTGGGAAATAATTCATTCCCAAAAACAATCCTTAGCCCCTGAAAAACTGAGACCCAATAAAGAAAATCAATGCCCCATCTCGTGTTTTTCATGACCCTATACACCTTAAAAAAGGTATCAAGTGTGAACGAAGCTTTAGATAACGAGTATCAGTACTGTCAATTCGAAGTTTCGAAGTGAAATTGACTACAGACAGTTTTTTGAATTAATTCCGAATAAGCCCGGGTATATGTATTTCCCACATATTGGACTATATCTCGTATTTCTCCTTCCCCTAACATACCCTCGTTGTTTCTAACACCTTAAACAAGTTGGGGACGCCGTTCGTATCTTTAGAAATAACGCGTAACGAGGCCATAAGATCCCATATGAATCCCTAGTCAACTCACATCCACTGTGTGGTTTCATTATTTGAAATACATCGAATACGTTGGTGATTCAATCCCCCCCACCCCACACGTTTATAAGGGGTGGTTTTTTTTCCCTTCGTCTTTAGCAGGTTCATATTTTTTTGCTTCTTATCCTGGGCATAGAAGCGTCGTTGGGGTACATTGGATGCTAAGTTTTACGGATGAGTTATGAAACTTTCATAAACTGTTCGAAGAAACGTTAGTCGAAGCCGTCGCCATCGATAAATAATGGAACGATGCTTGGATGGATGGAGAGAGAGAAAAAAAAAAGGGTTGAAAGACGAACCTTAAGAAGATATCTGCTAGAATCAGATAGTAATGAACATTTCATATAATAAGACACACCTATTTAGCATACAGCAAGCAGTATTTAAAATAATGTCCAAAGATTATAAAAGTAAATAAATATTAATTATCATAAGGAAATGTTATGTTTTACGTAAAATACTACTTGATGGAGCTGAAACTCTTAAAGGGAGAAGAGTTTGTGGACAAATTCTGGGTTTGAGAAGTTTATTTTGTAGCGAGAAACTCAAACTTTACGACGAAATCGAGCGCGTAAGCCCGCGATTTTTCCGAAGCTTGTAAAACCTTATTTTACTTATAAACGGTCTAATTAATTAGCCTAATTATCGCGGTTGGCTAATTTGGGTCGTATCTTCTTCGGGTATTTTCCTAGAGTGTCGAAGTTACGTTCCGCGAATAGCCCGATTCTTAATCTACAAAATGAGCCCTTCCATCTTTAAATAGGCCCAGCCAAAGTTACGTTATACATTTTTAAATGAAAGTGTTCAGAAATAGAAGCGTTCAGATTTAGGAGGACTGACCGTATATCCATTGATAATATAGATACTTTTTCGGGAATAAGTTATGAGCTTTTGATATTGGGTTCTCGTTGCTTATTTATTTGATATATCTTTTTCACAATCGTTGTATTTAAATTTATAGCAGCAATTTTTTCGGCATCGCGGCTGCTCCATCGTTTTCCATTTTCTATACTACAAATTACTCCCCTCTGTTTTCAGTACATTCAAATGTAAAGAGTCATTTATAACTAAATAAAGATAGTAGCGAGATATAAGATTGAATCCGCTTTGGTGCTCGTTGAAATCTGAAGGTGGAATAGTCTGTAATAGTAAATCTAGTTTTATGGGTATCGCTTTTTAATGGGGGTTGGGAGTGGAAATCCGTTTTGGTCGAACCATTTATAAAATGGGTCATTTATATTCCAAAACCCCAAGAAAAACAAATTTAAATCTGCGTGATTTAAGATTCCAATCGCAAGACCACCCCCCCCCCCCACCCTCTTCGTATATTCATTACATTTATTTTCCGCCTAAGAATCCTGTTAAGTCTAGTTCGCACCACCACTCTCAAAACTATACTAATAGGAGTTCGTATAAATGTATTAATTATATACCTAAGCCTATTTTGATGGTAAGTTTTAAAATTTATTTCTAGTTTAATATTGGTTGGTAATTTTTGTTATAGGTGTATTTGGTCTGTTTAAACGACAAGCGTTGTAAGATCTCTGCTTCCAATAACATTCAATTGGTAGCTGACCCTTCAATGCGAAGAAGTTCAAGTGATGTCCATGAATCTAGCTAAGCCTATTTTGATGGCAAGTTTTAAATTTATTTCTAGTTTAATATTTGTTTGCAATTTTTTTTATTGGTGAATTAGGTCTGTTTGAACGATAAGGGTTGTAAGATCTCTGCTTTCAATAAGATTAGATTGGTAGCTGACCCTTCAATGCGTAGAAGTTCAAGTGATGTCCATGAATCTAGCTAAGCCTTTTTTGATTGTAAGTTTTAAATTTATTTCTAGTTTAATATTTGTTTGCAATTTTTTTCTGGTGAATTAGGCCTATATTTAAACAATAAAGAATCGATAAAAAAATAGGCTGTATTCTCCCTTTAAATGAAACTTCATTTATCATTCTCATATACCCTAAAAGGATGATTTTTCTCAATTAATAAAAATGGTTCTTTCAAACCCTGAAGATTAAATATTCATTTTTTAAATCGCTCTATATGTTATTCAAGATACGAAACATTTTATTGTCAACTTAGTTTCAAATAGAAGGAGGTAGAAAAAATATTTTTTCGATTAGAGAAAACCGTATATCGAAACTAAAGCGTACTTCTTGTCATCATTTCGATGAGAATTATTTGGGGAGAGAAAATATTTGACAGGTTTAATATCAGAGCTGTTCGTTTAAAGCCCCAATACTTTTCGATAGTTTTGAGTAGCAAAAAAAATAAAGCAGCTTTATGCGGCTATACACTGTCCAGTTTATTTTAGATTTTTCCACAAAATTCAACGATGAAAATTTCAGAAAAAAACAAAGGAGAATCAGTGGAGAGTTGTTGAAAAGGATAAAATATCTAACTGGGTATTTCGCTGCCACAAATCGAAAAAAAGTTTTCTGTAAAACGCAATCTCATGGCGAAAATAAGAAAACTAAGCCAAAGTTATTTCAGTTTCGTTTATAGATATACTTAGTGTTTAAAAGGAAACTTGGAGCTAAAAATGGAACAGCTTTTGAATTTATTTTCGAGAATTTTCATAAAGTTTGGTTAAGTGTCTAAAAATGTTTGAAAATACGTATTATCAAAAGATGTTCCATTTTTAGCTCCAAGTGGTCCTTTAATATTTTGATCGCAAAAAAAGCATAGAAATTTATCATCGTTGGCAACACCAGACCGTTACCCTTCGTGTCAAAGTTTGAAACGAATGTTTCTGACATCACACAGTTTCCCTCTTAAAGTCCCTTTTGCCAGAATAACCCCATTTACTTTCACTTCCCCCATGGAGCGTAGAAAGATCCTCTTGAAAAGTAACAAAAGAAAAACAAGTTGCGATTTTAAAAAAATTATCATGCGCACTGAGTACTAAGTAATTCTTCTCAACATAACCTATCCAAACTAAAACTCGGAAAACAGGACTGTCTGTCTGACGGGAACGCTAAAACGCGAGAGGCGGGATACTGGGGATTTTTTTTTTTTTTTTTTAGCTACAGCAGCGCCCTTGAGCTCAGTTATGGTAAGTAACTACGCAGGGATGAGGACTGGGAATTGCCCACGCGACGGAAGGAGATGGGAATGGGGAAGATGAAGGACCATTCCGTCGCGGACCATTCGCAACACTCCCTATTGGCAAGGGACCTGAGATTCGAGCAGGACAACACCCAGACCTTGCCACTGAGACGCCAGTTTACAGGAGTGCGCCACCACTCTCGGCGGATACTGGGGATTAAACAGGTAAGACAGAGTTCACTAGACTTGGAAATAAGTCATTCCCAAACAATGCTTACCCCCCCCCCGAAAAACTGAGACCGCTTTAAGTAAATCAGTGCCATCTAGTGTTTTTCATCGTACTAAATAACCCTTTACTACCACCTTAACAAAGAATGATCTGTAACCAAGATAAATTTCATTAATTTTCATATATGATTATGCCACGTAATTTCAAATTAATATAAAAAACTTAATTTGTTATCAAATCTACAGTAAAAATGTATTCATAACTTGTTAGTCTAATGGACCATTTAAATGCCCTATTTGTTCTGAAATTTTTCCTTTCACTTAAGCACAGCCTAGCTTTAACAGTACAATTTGTGATGGTCAACATCGTCTGCTAAGCTAGAAAAGAAGGAGACTTTAAAGGGGATTTAAATATCGCAAATAGTCCCTTTAAATCAAGTCGGTGCGTATTAATATTGGTCTCTTGAATCAAGAGGTTCATCGGTGATAGCTCCACCACCTCCACCATAATAAGTGTTAAAATTGGCACTCAAAATATCGAGGAAGAGTCCAAACCAAACGAGCCAGACAGGGGTGATGACTTTTTTTTGCTATTTTTAAGCTATGACGTAACACTGGACTTTGCTGATAGAATTTAGCTACAGGGCGTTGTTTACTTTTATGGAATAACGTGATAAACTTTTGGTAATATCAGAGGTATATAATAACCCCCTTCGGGGGGAAGTATGAAAGGTAGGCAAAATCGACGAACAACAAGTGCCCGGCGTAAATCGCGGCGAATCGTCACACCGCTTTACTCCCAAAAAATAGATACTCCATTTTGAACCTCACTAAATTTTCCCTACGCACACTTCCGGAACTCGCGAGCTGAAGTCAACCTTCGACTCCATTTTAACAGACAGCCTGACTCCTGAGACAGGAAGTTCTAAACACAAATCAAGCCGTCTTGTTTATACAAAGATCATTTACTAGAGTAGCGACATTGAGAAGTCCAGCGCGAGCTAGTGGCCTAGATAGTCAGCAGCGGGCTCTTGTTGTTCGTGATTTTTAGCATTGGTAGTATAGAGGATTACATACTTCCCACCGAAGGGGGTTATTATATACCTCTGGTAATATATATAAACCCAAAATTTCCCTCGGATACGTGCGATACTTGACTGCGTGGTAATGATCTTGTAGTTAGGGGCTGCAATGTTTACTCTTAAGTCGCTACTAAAAACGGAACAATAAACTTTTGTTATTTTGTGTTGGTCGGCTATATACTATTTATTTTTTTCCTTATTTCCCTGGTGGCGATTAACCGGGACTCTCTCCCGCTTCCTGCCTGGTCATTAGGGATTTCCATATATTTAATTTGTCGACTGGCTGCTTTTATATTCTAGCTCGAGCTCGTACGCAACGTGCCAAATAAATATTAGGTTTCTTTTATTTTGATTACGTTTTAGGGAATTGGAAAGAAGTAGGAGGGAGGAGTCCAGTTAATCTCATCTCGTTTAACGCTAACGACTCTAGCTTATTATTTAGGAGAAATTGGGAAATTGTTTACAGTAGACACGCAACCTGATTCGAATATATAATGTCTTGTGAAATTGATCTAACACTAAACTGGCGAATTTAAACGCAATTAAGAAATTGAAAAAATTCCAGAGGCTGTTTTTACTACAGGTAAATCACGCTTCAAGTTTACAACAAGGCATATT
This sequence comes from Odiellus spinosus, assembly GCA_963920705.1. Classification (NCBI taxonomy): domain Eukaryota; kingdom Metazoa; phylum Arthropoda; class Arachnida; order Opiliones; family Phalangiidae; genus Odiellus; species Odiellus spinosus. The sequence goes on along the minus strand of OY987238.1, from coordinate 7,860,971 downwards.
ATGATTGGTAAGTGGTTCTGAAAGTTTTTTCGTCAGAGCTTTCACCCGGGGTAGAAAAGAAAATAATTCAAAAACTCTAAAACGGTCGAGATACGGAATTCGAAATTGTCCTCTCTAGCTCCTATTTTGATCGACGGTTCCATGTATCCAGCTAAGCCTATTTTGAAGGTATGTTTTAAATTTAACTCTGTACGTAATTCTTTTTCACTAGTGGATTAGATCTATTTAAACGATAAGGAATCGATAAAAAAAATCACTTGTTGTTAAAATGCATGCTCCCTTTAAGAGTTTAAATTAGAAAATTGTAAAAGTAAATGAAATAGGGTGAAGATATTTAGTGTTTTTTTTTTTACTAAAGCTGCATTGTGCAGGAACTGACGTCAGCCTAGAAGATATTTCACTCTCGGGAATACAGAATAAAGTAAATTTAGAATAAAAAATTCCTTGGAGTAGGATTTTTTTTTCTCCTGATACTTTGATTATGTAAAAAGGGAATATTTCAAAGACGGTAATGGCCAGCTCATAACCCAAACCCCGTCCCATTGTACTAGAAGATGAGTTTCTGACTACAAAGCCCCGACATTTTTGATTTAAGAGATGGGGATATCTCTTAAATCTAAAAGTTCTAGAAGGGGCAGGCTCAGTATTAAAAATATCATAGTTTTTACCAAAAATCTAATTTCCAATGAAACGAGTCAAGGTGGGGATTTTGTAGTCTGCTAAGGTGTTGATTCAACACCAGAGAGTTTCAATGACGACCGACAGGGCGGCGTGGCGATAGTTTTCGGTGCCGAATAGCTCTGGGCAAACAATACACGAGTAAATTGGTTTTAAAGCCTCTAAAGGGATTCATGAGCTAAAATTGTAACAGCTTTTCCTCGATTTTTAGACAAGGTTGGTAAAGTTTGAATAAAAATAAATATAAATTAGGGTCAATCATACTATTTCAGCCTTCAACAACGCTCGTAATATCCCTGTTATTAAAATAATAGGCCAGAGTTAGATGCTCAAGGTCACCCCTGAGTTATTTTTATTTTTCTTTTTCTCTCCACCTAGAAGAATTTTACTTCTTTCATTATTCAAATTCAGTTTCCCTCGGTTCCATAAATGGATTGAAAAGGGACAAGTGCATGTTCCGTAACCTATCCAGAAACGTTTATTTTAATAAGCTGTTTTCTCAGCCATGTAGTAGCGGTCTCTTTAATTTAATAATATTGTATACACTTTGGTTTTCTATATGAGCTTTTGCTAATATCAATTAATTGAAACAAAGGACTATAACTTCACTGAGAATCCCATTTCCTTTTGATTATGATTAGGTTGGCGTCCGACTAAGAACTAAGCTATTAAGACTAACGCTCGATTAAATTCGTTGGAAAGTTTATTCTCTCGTTTTATGGGACAGTTCTGATCTCATTAAGACAATAAATCTATTATATATATATGTTTTCTTGTTAGGTCTTTCATTGAAATCACCCTTATTGAAATCAACTCGACATAAATACGTAGCGAGATTCAAACCGACGAATAAGCTCCGGTCATACTAGCATTTCTTAATCGATATGAAACGGTAACATCAAAGCGATATTCAAATCGCCAGGAATCGTTTTAAGCGTCTTTATAAATCGATTTCCTGTAGCTTCATTTATCGGTTGTTGAAACCGAATCTGTACGAAACTGGTTCCCGAAGCAGTTTCGAGAAATCGAATGAAATCGATTCGAGAAAAGACGGTTTCATGTTCACACGACTCTGGCGAAACGTCTTGAAACTGTTTAAATCGATTCCAAGGCCTAGTATGAACGCAGCTCAGATCTATCAGTTGTTGAAAACGAATCGGTACGAAACTGGTTTCCGAAGCAGTTTCGATAAATCGAATCAAATCGATTTGAGAAAAAACGGTTTCTTGTTCAAACGATCTAGCGAAACGTTTCGAAACGGTTTAAATCGATTCCAAGGCCTAGTATGAACGAAGCTATGGAGAACCAGATTTTGCTGGTCTTCCACAGTACAACATATCCTTCTCAATGTTTTAGCCAATGAACGGCGAGAGAAAAGAGTGAGGTACAAACTAATTCTCAGAACCTTTTCATAAATCTTTTAAGTTCCTCACAGTAGGAAGCCATGTAGATTACGATAAAGTAGCCAAAATACAACGGTATTTAGTTTATTACAAACATAATCTATTATCCCACGTTCCAATGTCGCTAGAATCTTCAACTTTATTTCCAACGAACCGTAAAGGTCAGACGTACTAGCTCGTGGTATAATTTGACAATTTGAACTTCAATTTTTCTCTAGTTACGATAAGAAATGAGGTGTTTTAAGCGTAAACTCGAAGATATCGCCACGATAGACCTGTAGGGCACCGTGTGGCCTACAACGTACCCACCCGCTTCCGCGAGAAGGGGGTAATCGGGAAAAAAGGTAAGAGAGTTCAATAGACTGGGAAATCATTCCCAAACAATGCTTACCCCCAGAAAAACTGAAACCCATATTCTGAAAAGCAGCGCCATCTCGTGTTTTTTCATCGTACTAAATAACCCTTTTACAACCGCCTTAATTTAAATATTATTTGAATATCTTCATTATCACTTTAACGAATTAAAAGTTATATGGAAAGAGAATTTAAGGGTTTCTCATTGAACGTATCGTATTAACGTTGGCGACAGCTGCCCTGATATAGTCGATTTAGTATCCAAATGATAGTGTGTATGAAGTTGGGCTCAATGTTATCTCTAATAGGATAGATATAAAATGAAAGGAATATATGGTTGGCTACCGCAGTCAAGTGAAATACCATTATCTATACGAGAACAACAGCCGCCGTCCCACTCTATATACGTTATAATTTGTAATATGAATTAATGGGAGGTATGGTGCGGGAAAGACTAAGAGTAGCTTCCATTCCTAACGATAATCGATACGCTACAATTAAAGGATGCATCGATTATGCAATCGCGTAGCCTTCAAGAAAAAGTAAAAACCATCACCCTCGCTTTCCATTAAAGGGAGAATGCAACCTAACAAGTTTTTATCACTAATCCACAAAACAAATATTAAAATACAAATAAATTTAAAAATAGGCTTAGCGGGATTCATGGAGATCAGCTGATTTCCTCGCGAATAATAGGGTTGCACCAGGTTTTTCAGATTCAAATTCGCTGACTTTTCCAGGTTTTTCCCTGACCTTCCCAACGATTTTCCCTGACCGTTTCAGCTAATATTACCGGCTTTTTAACCTTTTATTTTTAATATAATTGCCAAATTTTTTGCACGCGTATCTTTTTTCTAATCTATACAACTGACACGGCAGCTTCAAATATTTTCTGCAGATAATGTATGGCATTTCCTGGCTTCTTGAAAGATCTTAAAATTCTGACTTTTTTGGTTCATTTTCAAATTCCATGACTTTTCCCTGACGTTTTTGGTTAATTTTGAAATTCCATGACTTTTCCCTGACGTTTTTGGTTAATTTTAAAATTCCATGACTTTTCCCTGACGTTTTTGGTTCATTTTAAAATTCCATGACTTTTCCCTGACGTTTTTGGTTCATTTTAAAATTCCATGACTTTTCCCTGTTTTCCCTGACCTGTGGCAACCCTGCAAAAGTATGTCCAGCGACCAATCGATTGTAAATCTCGTGGAGATCTCGCGTGAACGACGGGCCTTTGCTCATTGGTCGCTAGACTTTACGTGAAGGCAATACAGCTGATCTCCATGAATCCGGCTAAGCCTATTTTCCGGGTAAATTGTAAATTTATAGTTTAATATTTATTTTTTTAAATTATTTACTGGTGGATTAAGCCTATTTAAACGATAAGGAATAGATGAAAAAAAATCACTTATTTTTAAGCTGCATTATCCCTTTAAGGCAAGACTAATATTTCTTTCTACGATGGAAAATAATAATAATAATAATAATGGCATATCATTTTTCTCTGGACTACAGTCTGGAGAAAAATGGTTTAATCTGGGGAAAGGAGGAAGAGGGAAGACATCAAGAAAGATAAAATGAGTAGGTCACGAGGGATGTACAGCTCCTCTGGGTCTTCTATCGGAGCGTTTTAATAAATTATCATTTTCAAACTAATAATAAAACTTGCCTCTCGCGTAATAGATCATTTAAGGCAGCCGCTTATTAAAGATATACTAGCTATCACGATTTGATAAAAAATATTATCTAGAAAGTCACCAAGGGAAACTTGGAGCTAAAAAAGGAACAGCTTTTGAATTTATTTTCGGAATCACCGGATGCCAAAAAAAAGTATTTTGAGGATTGTTTCACAATTATTGGACATGTTTTTTGTGTTTAAATTAGTTTGTTAAAGTTTAAATAAAAGCAAATATAAATTCAAGCCAATCATATTATTTAAGCCTTCAATAGTGCTTGTTAATAACACGAGAGCTTTGGAATCGGATATCCATTATCTTCCGTTATTTGTATATTTTCAGATATTTTAATTAGGACAAATTGTAACTAAATAAAAAGTGAAATTTGTATATTCGTATAATTGTTAAATGTATAAGGTTTACCCGAAGATAAGCGTTTTCCGCCTTTATTTACCAACAAATTACTCGTATTTATTTTTTATTTTTCAGGAAAATAAATTTTGAATTTTTTTTATCCGAACGTATAACGCGGATAATATTCTAATATAAGTTGCCATTTTTGGATGAAAACGGATATGGATTATGTTTTTTACTTTACCTTCGAATAAGTTAACTCCAATGAAAAATAGTCTAGTTTTAATGAAACAGATAATATACATCAGAATTAAGATTTATATCCAATTAATAAAAAGTATACGAATTCCGAGCTCTATATATAGTTGATAATTATAATATAAATTATATTCTCTATTATATTAAGATAATAAGAGTTCTAAATTCAGCGGATTGAATTATTAAGTATGAAGCTCGTATGAAATTAAGCGAAACGCGATGACAACAAATGTAGGGAAATAAATCTTACAAAACAAAATAATTCATTAACGTGACCAAATTCGCTATATGATTTAATACAGTGTAATAAGTTTCACCGCATTTAACTCGATAATATCATAAGATATTGAATCGTCATCTAAAGTGTACTTATCCTAAATAGCAGCTTAATCTCGTGTAGCGTTCTACTTTTGGAAAAAAAAATATAATCTCTCTTATATATGCTAAGCCTAAATCGAGCCTAAAAATAAATAAAATTCAATTTCGCGCGCTTTTGAATGAAAAAGCGCGCGAAAATAAATAAAATTCAATTTCGCCCGCTGTTTCATTCAAAAGCGCGCGAAAATAAATAAAATTCAATTTCGCCCGCTGTTTCACTCAAAAGCGCGCGAAAATATATATAATTCAATTTCGCCCGCTGTTTCATTCAAAAGCGCGCGAAAATATATATATAATTCAATTTCGCGAGCTTTTTCATTCAAAAGCACGCGAAATTGAGCGTAATTTATTTTTAGGTTCGATTTAGGCTTAGCATATTTAAGAGAGATTATAATTTCTCTTAAATATGCTAAGCCTAAATCGAGCCTAAAAATAAATAAAATTCAATTTCGCGCGCTTTTTCATTCAAAAACGCGCGAAATTGAGCTTGATTTATTTTTAGGCGTGATCCCTAGCTCTTTTGAAACGGGAGTTTTACTTTACTGGGATAAATTATGAACTTAAGGTACGCGTTCAACAGGAGACTCCCAGATGGAGATAAGGGAGGAAAATGTTAAAAGAGGATGGGTAAAAAAGATGTCTCGGATAACATCTGGAAAATTAGAAGGCGGAAGGTTGGGAGAAGGGTGTCGTTTCTGTCTGGGGAAATTAAAATTTCTCGGAGATAAACCTTATCCACTTACATTCCTACAAGAACCCGCCTCCTATAAAGATAAAGAAAACCGAGAGCCGTGTGGAAAACTTGAAGCTAACTCCATTTTCCAGTTACACACAACACGCCAGGGCATACGTATAGAAACGAAGATGTCTTAGCATGGATAAAGATTATCCAAAGATGGACCTTATACATTATAGCTACAATTACTTATCTTTTGGGGAGATAAGCCGAGAACGCGGGATTAATTGCCGCGGCATATTGGGGATGAAATAAATACCCGAGAGCTCAAGGCCCATTTTCACTGGCGAATTTACTGCATGGAAAACAGAGCCAACACACCCAGAAAGCCACTGGTCCATACATGGACAAATGCCCAGTTTAAAAATTAAATGTTTGGTGGCCTCGAATTTTGAAATTGACTCAATAAAATTCTTTGTTCTACACTTCTACGTCTTATTTCCAAGAAAATAATGTAACTGGTCCAGTTTTTAAATAAAAGTATCTGACTAAATCTAATCCATCGCCAGTGAAAACGTGCCTTTAGCTTGCCGTGTGTCCTTTAAAACATAGACCTCTTCTTTCTAACGGTGCCTTAACCTTCACCGTTATTAGCGCTAACAAAAGAGTCCGGCCGCGTCATACCCTACCCAATTTATAGGGTTGAATTTAGGAGGAGAGATAACTTTACATTTGTCGCTAACTGCGAGTGATTCTGGTGAAATATGATCGAGAAAAGATAAATGGCACGGTACATGGTGGTTCAAAGTTTCTCTGGCGTTTGTTACCCGACAAAAGTAACATTAATAACATTAAAGATAATTAAAGTAAGGCTGCATTATATAAACCTTCCTTTTACACGCATCCCTTCTATGTCCTTCGCCAGTATCTCTTTGGAAGCAACACGCGTATATTACGTAACGTTGTACAGAATTTAAGTATTAATACTAAGACCTAGCATTATATGGCCTTCATCAAGGGAAGTTTCCATTTGAGCAGAGACTAGCCACTAGATAAAAAGATGATTTAAAATCTTAGTTTCGTTGTTTTTTTTATATTCTTCAAATTAAAAGTCAATTTGAAATATTTTTTCTTATATTTTAGACTAATTCTGGAAACGTGAATTTTCTTATCCATCGTTATACGTTTGAATACGAGTAATTTGTTCGTAGATAAAGCGGCGAAGGCTTATCTTCGGGTAAACCTTATACATTTAACAATTATTATACGAATGTACAAATTTAATTTTTTAGTTACAAACAATTTATCCGAAAATAAACTATCTGAAAAAACAGAAGATGATGGATATCCGATTCCTAGCTCTAGGGATGTCTAGTCTCTGATTAGAGTCTGCCTGGATAAAATTACACACGACCGCTGAATATCGAGCTGACGTCTTCCGATATATAACGCGTCAGAAGATATTACACTTTTAAATATATATTGAAACAAATGAGCCAATGGAAGCTAAAACTTTTCAACTAGACACCTTGGAATCTCTATTTGAAATTTATAAATGGAAAATTTACTTTTCAGACTAAGAAAAACCCAACATTTCCATTGAAATACTACTTTACAATGAAAATTTTAGATTCATTTTAAGTTTGTAACACCGAGTTTGGAGATAATATCGTGAGTTAATATTGTAGGTTGTGAAATTTAACAGTGGTTGAGAGTGCAAGGGCAATATAATACGAAATGGGTTATCTTCTCTGGCCGAGTTATAATTTTACGGGGCTGATTTTAAAAGGTAATCGCCCTGAATAAACACCAATACCGCAAGATCATTATTCAACGGCGAATCCTATAGAACATTCCCCGACTAAATTACCCTTTATAAAGTGAAAGGAAGCGAAATCAAATTATTCTTCGCTTGAAAATTCAAACCCGCTCTCAATTTTAATTTTAATTCGTTTTACAAGAGTATCCATTCACTCGAAACTGGCTTTTTAATTTAATTATTTCAGATTGGAAGAAGTATAGAGGGTGTCAATGTTTAGACTAAGTTGGCGTTACCATATTCGCGAAAACTTATTCGAGTTAAGGTATACCTGAATGTAACGGCATACTTGCGAGTTATTCATTCGCCGATAAGAAACATTTGAAACTCGAGTTTCTTCGCCCCATTTCAAACCTAATTGAGATCTCGAAGACTCTAGAATATAGTAATTTAGTCGCTGTTCCTTTCAATTTAGATTAAAATATAATTATTATATTTCATTCTACGCGGATTTCGAGAAACCTCATATTTTTATCTTGGCGTTATCCGTTTGAATAAACGCGTAATTTGTTTATTAATAAAGCTTAAAATTTCATCTCCGGGTCTAATTCGTATCCTGCATTTGATACGCGTTTGTTTACATAATTTGTGGTTTTATATTAACTTGAACAATTTATCCGAGATTAAAATATCCGAAGCCTAATTATCAATGGATATCCTAAGTTATTTATCATCCGATTCTGAGATGTAAATTGGCCTTATTCGCTAACAGCAGGCTTCATTTCACGAATCTAATCCATCATGCCATGCCTACGCCTAATAATTCCCTTTGATGGTAATAGGTTGAAACAAATACTCCGAATGCAAAGGCTTAGCGAGCTACGTGGGAATTCGTTACTATGTTCGCGTAAGCCGCCCAAACCCTATTTGCGAAATGCGAGGGGCTAGGGTTTGGTAAGGCGAAAAGCGCATTATTATTGCTTAGAAACACTGTTTTAAATCTTTAAGAGGAAAATTGTGTTCTTGTTAAATCGCGGAACATTGCATTTTCGCGCGAAAAGAAATCCAATAACGTAAAAAAGAAATAAAAGAATCCAATTGGATTACAGCCCCGGAAGAAGAGGATTTTTAGTTCGCAGCCTTTGGAGATACCTAGATTTAGATTTGAAATGGGCTATTTCTAGGCGAATTCAGTTTCCTTGCAAGAATGCGTCCGCAATATTTGGAAGCTTTAAGCTGGTATTCCGCCATAGTCAAATAAAGATCAGAGCTGGGGTTTATTCGGAATAGTATTTTAAATTTATCGAATTCCCGCGCTTAAAAGCGAAATAACCTTCGCTTTCAGTGAGCCCCGGGAATGGCAAGCTATCCTCAGAGAATAGTTCTTTCAAACTTAAAGTTCAACTCTAAGAATTTTTACAGTTTTTGTATTTTGTTTTAGCAAAAGTGTATCACTTTATTCTAAAAAAGTAAACAACGCCCCGTAGCTTAATACTATCAGCAAATGTTAAGCACATCACTTAAAAATAGCCTTGTGTGGCTCGAGTGATTTGCATTCTTCTTTGATATTTTGAGTCAAAAGAGAGGGATGGAATTGAGGCGGGCCGCGCTTGGCTATATTGTCATCCCTCAACTCCGGAATTTCTCCAAAGAGGGGTGTTTCTGATTTCACTATTTACACGGCGACTGCGGCCGCTAGAGTGTCTCGAATCAGAATCTGCCGGTACATTTATTTGGACCTTTGCTGATAGTATTAATAAAATGATAGACTTTTGGGTTTTAGTCTATTAAGAGTTAAAGAAGGGTTTCATCGACTTCTGATATAGAACGAAGGACCGTTCTAAATGGGTAATTTTACCAGTTAATGTTTGTGGTAAATTACCATTTCCATGGTAATAGACCTGATCCAACAGTCCAAAAAAAATAAACAAATAATAAAATATTAAACTAGAAATAAATTTAAAACTATGGTCAACCAATCATAAACAGTTCCTTGACATGTACCAGAATATTTAATTTCCTGAACATTTTGGGCCCATTGTCAAACTCGGCGACCTTCTTGGGCCCAATTTTCAAATTGTTTGACCTTTAGGTGTCCAATTTCCAAATTCCCTGACCTTTTGGGGTCCAATTTCCAAATTCCCTGACTTTCTGGGGGTCCAATTTCCAAATTCCCTAACCTATTGGGGGTCCAATTTCCAAATTCCCTCACCAGTTTGGGGTTCAATTTACAAATTACATCACCAGTTTGGGGTCCAATTTCCAAATTCCCTGACGTTTAGGGGTCCAATTTCCAAATTCCCTGACCATTTTGGGATCCAATTTATAAATTCCAGGACTTTTTGGGGTGAATTAATAAATTCCCTGACGTTTTGGGGTCCAATTTTCAAACTCCCTGACCTTTTGAGGTCTAATTTCCAAATTCCCAGGTTTTTCCATGTCGTGTAGAACCGTATAGAAATATTTTTACTTTAATCTAAGATTTTTCCTTTAATAAGTTCTTTGTTTTTAAAGCCAGGCGTGCTCTCTTTTTCATAGTTTTATATATTTATTTTTTATTTCTTAGCATTGGGAGGAGAATCGGTGGCTCGGGACACTTTTATAAATACGGAATAAATTTCAACCAAGAGTAAAAATTCAAGCCTTTACCCTTCTTATTTTCTAGGAAAAAACCTACGGAATGGGATCGTGGAATTTGAGAGGGGAAACTCCCCATATCCCTGAGAAAAAGCGAGCGGGAAAGAGAAATAAATCAACAAATCAGAATATTCCGGCCGGAAGACAAAGTATATACGGGTATAGTGCTCCGATTTCCATATAGTTCATATATAATTCTGTCGACATGTACGGAAGATTCCAAAAGCCCATATATTTATATATATGTATATATATTCTTTAGAAACGGGAAAGTCTTAAAGGGAGAATGCAACCTAATAACAAGTGATTTTTTTATCGATTCCTTATGGTTTAAATAGACCTAATCCAACAGTCATAAAAATTAAAAACAAATATTAAACTAGAAATAAATTTAAAACTTACAATCAAAATAGGCTTAGCTCGAATCATGGACATATCCTGAACAGGTTTGCGTCCGCTTGCGCATTTTCATTTGCGCAGTTACCATTTGCGCGGTTACGATTTGCGCAGTTTTCCATTTTGCGCTTATAACTTAAAATATAACAAGAAGGACAGACTAGTTCGAGTGATTAACTAACCTATTCTAACGTAAACTAACCCAACCTGCAAATGAACACTGCGCAAAAGAGAAAAAGGGCAAAATGAAAAACTGCGCAGATGGAAAACTGCGCAAATAAAAAACCGCGCAAATGAAAAACTGTGCAAAAGGGAACTGCGCAAAATGGAACTGCGCAAAATGGAACTGCGCAATTGGAACCTTACCCCTGAACATATAAAGGACTAGCTACCAATGACATTGATCATGAAGATCTGGTATTTCCAGAAAACGATCGGGGAAATAAGGTGATCCCCATGAATCCAACTTAGCCTATTTTGATGGAAAGTTTTAAATTTATTTCTAGTTTAATATTTGATTTGTAATCTTTTTATCGGTGGATTAGGCCTATTTTAACGATAAGGAATCGATAAAAGGTTTTAGTTTGCATTCTCCCTTTAAAGAGTATGAAAGCCTTAAATCAAAAATGATTCCCGTTTGAATTTAAGAGCCCAATTTTTCATATTCAAATGATATTCCAAAAATGGGTTACCTTCTTCAAATTATGCTCAAGCGATTGGATAAAATTTTAAAGTTCAATAAGATGGAAAAACAACGTCATTAAGATATAATAATTGTACCCCAATTACGATAATCAGATATAATTCGTTCGCGAAAAACATATCCATTAACGTATACCCGAATGTAACGGTCAGCTTTTAATTCGTACTCATTATTGTTATAGGAGATTTGATACGTTACTCGAGTTATTCATTCGCCGATAAGAAACATTTGAAACTTAAGTTTCTTCGCGGATTTTAACCCAAATTGAGATCTCGAAGCTAGAATGTAGACATTTACTCGCTGTTCCTTTCAATTTAGATTAAAATATAATTATTATATTTCATTCTACATCTATTTCGAGAAACGTCGTATTTTTATCTTGGCGTTATCCGTTCGAATAAACGCGTAATTTTCTTATTACCGTCAATAATTTACGTATAGGCTCACTAGAGAAATGTCGTGAAAACAGAATCTGATACACGAAACAGATAACAGTTTGTTTCATAAAGATAAAAGAGTATACAGTTTTCTAAAACTAATAGAATTAATTTTCAAATCCAAAAAATATTTTAGATTTAACTTGCTCTTTATATGGGACGTTTGGGTTCTTATTTGCTCTCAACTCTACAATATATCGATCGAATTGATCGAACACTTCACTTTAGGTACACATACCGAAGATACAGATAACCATACAATTTCCAGGTTTGTATGAAGCCTGACGAGAGATATTTAATACTATTTTGCCGTAAGCTTTCGTGATAATTAGAATTTTATCAAGTGTATTTAATTTACAAAGAATCGGCCATGAGATGTCTTCCGCATCTTCTAACATAGGACCACTGTGAAGTTCAGCGCACGCGGACCCAAACTCGACCCTTACAGTGGCTAGCCTAAATAATAACCTACCCGGATTTATTGCATCATAATACAAACTTCAAATAAATTGGATTAGAAAGCAATCCAATGTCGGCAACAGATTTTAGATTAGCAAATAAATATTTCTTCCTACATCTACATGATACCGACAATTACATCGTATCGGATTTAGATAAGAATCATCTTGTCGGAGCACGAGTTCGGGAGCGAGAAAAACGATAGATATATCATTAACTTGCAAAAACTTCAAATAAATTGGATTAAGAAGCAATGGAATGTTGGCAACATATTTTGGATTCGCAAATAAATACCCCTACATCTAAATGATACCGACAATTACATCGTATCGGATTTAGATAAGAATCGTCTTATCGGAGCGCGAGTTCAGGAGTGAGAAAATGTTAGCAAACATCTTGCATGCAAAGTTATTGGATTTTGAAGCAATCCAATGTCTTTAACATATATTACTACAGCTACATGATACTGACAACTACGTCGTATTGGATTTAGATAAGAGTCGTCTTGCCGGAGCACGAGTTCGAGAGTGAGAAAAACGATAGATAGCATAATCTTGCATGCAAACTTCAAATAAAGTGGATTATGAAGCAATCCAATGTCGCCAGCATAGATCAGCAAATCAAAATTCCTACATCTACATGATATTGAAAATTACATAGTATCGGATTTAGATAAGAATCGTCTCGTCGGAGCGCGAGTTCGGGAGTGAGAAAAATGATAGAAAACATTATCTTGCATACATGCACTGCTTTACATTGACTCTCCTATAAAGCCTATGGCTTTACAGCAATATTACATAATCTGATTAAACCAGCTAATTACGCCTGAAGGAATATATAAGGATTTTAAAGGGTGTTTCGGATACAAATTAGCATGGACAAGGTAAGATTTGCGATTAAACCTAGCTTAAATTTAGAAACTTTGGAACAAGATGACCCATAAGCAAATTGTTTCATAAAATCATGAATTGCGATTGCCATGTTTTAAATTTTCAATTGATTCGTTAAAAATAAAGAACGGGCGGATAAAGATATACCTAGAAAAATAGGTCGTATACGTTTCTTTTTCTGATAACAACTTGCAAAAGTTGTCAGGTTATTTTTATACAGACCATCCGAGCCAACCCAAATAAAAATAGTTTTTTTGTAGTTGGTGTTAATCCAACTTAACCCGTAATAAATATTTTGTAAATTGACAAAATGATTCAATAAAATGCCCTTGAAATTTGCGGTTTTCAAGATGAAAACCAGAGGACACGAATTAGGAGCAGCTTCCATATCAAAATATTAATTTAAAAGTTACCAAGGGTTAACAAGAAATACGTTTTAACCGCTTTTTCAACAATGGGGTGTGAAACTTAGCACTAAACTGAACAAAAATTGTACTCAGTTTATCAAACCAGCCAAAAATTACTATCTATAAGGAACGTTTTTCCCGCAACCGCCATCGAAAGGAAGCCTAATTTTGGCGGGAAATCATCCTACGACAATTCTATTAACCAGTCACTTGAATGTTTGTAGGCAAACATAAAATAAGGACCCCATACTCGTAAAAAAAAAATCGTACTAGAAAATACAACAACAAATATATCACAAAAGGTTCTGACCTGAATAGTTGACGGTGCGTAGTCCTTCAGCCACTAATTCCGTCGTATCTTTGGGGATATCCATCACGTGGTTTTCGAAATCTATAGGTGGTGTGGCGCCAGAAAATCCCCATCGAACTTTCCTTGATGTAACGGTGTCAGCCTTGTATCTTTTAGTCACGTCCAAAACTAAAAGACCAAAAAAAATTTATATCAATTTATCGTTCATTATTTTGCCAAAAATCCAATTTGAAATAACCCCTATACAAGGTGTTTCAAAAATGGTGGTAGGACCGAGCTACAGTGGGTTCTATGGGTCATTTTAAGACGAAAATGTTCTATGACGTTTTATCGTACGGGGCACCGTTTAAGAGTTAAGGAATGAATCATACGCGGATGACCATTAAACGTACATTAATAAAGGTATACTCAATGATAAAATACGCTTAATTATTTAGCTGGTTATTTAAAAGCGCTTCATAAAAAATTGATTTTAGCATGGAATACAGTCCTGGAAATAGCACACGTCCACTGGTCCAAAACCAGTTTATTAATTGAAAACTTAGGGGTAACTGGTCCGTACTCACTGATTACCGCCTTAATTGTTTTATGAATTCCTGGTAATTATAAATACATTAAATAAATTCCTAAGTTATTTTCATAATGGATATTGTATCTTTGATACTGGGAGAATTTAAAAATAACACCAAAAGATGAAATGGTTTAGTTTATGTCAAATTTATAAAACATTAACTTTTTGCAGTGTACTAAAATCAGTGTACTTAAACAATGCAATCTATGTACACCTAAAAAAAATTCCCCAAAGTGGATTTTACGTTAAAAAAAATTCCCCAAAGTGGATTTTACGTTAAAAAAAATTCCCCAAAGTGGATTTTACATTAAAAAAAATCCCCCAAAGTTGGTTTTACATTAAAAAAAATTCCCCAAAGTGGATTTTACATTAAAATTCACCAAAGTGGTAGTGGAAAGATTTGCCAATAAATTAAGCGACTCTTTTGTACAGAAATTTCAATGAATATAAAATTTCGTAGGACTCACCGGCGAATAAAAATGCGAAAATCCAAAGCATGGTCTCGAATAGAAGAGATGAACTTATTCCCAAAAAAACAAGTTGTTTCTCGGAGGGAGACACGACACAACTTCCGCGTTTATTAACAAATACCGAAGGCCTGCGTCAAGTAAGTAAGCTCCAAATTTCCGGCTACGAACCGACTTATTGACATCGAGAAATTAAGACCAATCTCAATTTCTTTCTAAGGAGGGATACGGTAATTTCACTAGAAAACCAAAATCCTCTCATTGTGGATTAGCACGAGTTTTCTCCGCAAGTACCTTAAGACCGTCGTTCTGGTCCGAAAGCTCAGAGAGAAGTTGGAAACTCGAGAGAGGTAAGAGATCGCGGCTAGAGAACAGAGACCGTTTGCGGAGCAACTGAGGGGAATCGAGTCCGAGGAGAAATACCGAGTGGTGCGCCACGACACGTTGCGATCGAGAAACAAGATTCTAGGCGGCCTAACCCCCTCGTTTTAAAGGAATAGTCTCGTAGAATTTTCGAAAGGTTACCTAAAGGGTTTTTCAGATCTATAGGGATATTAAGGTGGTGGTAGTCAATAAATAAATTTTCCTGACCATTTTTCAATAAATAAATTTCCCTGCCCATTTTTCAATAAATAAATTTCCCTGACCATTTTTCAATAAATTTTCCTGACCATTTTTCAATAAATGTCCCTGACCATTTTTCAATAAATGTCCCTGGCCATTTTTCAATAAATGTCCCTGGCCATTTTTCTATAAATAAATTTTCCTGACCATTTTTCTATAAATACATTTCCCTGACCATTTTTCAATAAATTTCTCTGACCATTTTTCAATAAATTTCCCTGACCATTTTTCAATAAATTTCTCTGACCATTTTTCAATAAATTTCCCTGACCGTTTTTCAATAAATTTCCCTGACCATTTTTCAATAAATTTCCCTGACCATTTTTCAATAAATTTCCCTGACCATTTTTAAATAAATTTCCCTGACCATTTTTAAATAAATATATTTCCCGGACCATTTTTAAATAAATATATTTCCCTGACCATTTTTCAAGAAATTTCCCTGACCATTTTTCAATAAATTTCCCTGACCATTTTTAAATAAATTTCCCTGACCATTTTTAAATAAATTTCCCTGACCATTTTTAAATATATTTCCCTGACCATTTTTAAATAAATTTCCCTGACCATTTTTCAATAAATTTCCCTGACCATTTTTCAATAAATTTCCCTGACCATTTTTCAATAAATTTCCCTGACCATTTTTCAATAAATTTCCCTGACCATTTTTCAATAAATTTCTCTGACCATTTTTCAATAAATTTCCCTGACCATTTTTCAGTAAATTTCCCTGGCCATTTTTCAATAAATGTCCCTGGCCATTTTTCTATAAATAAATTTTCCTGACCATTTTTCTATAAATACATTTCCCTGGCCATTTTTCAATAAATTTCCCTGACCATTTTTAAATAAATTTCCTGACCATTTTTCAATAAATTTCCCTGACCATTTTTCAATAAATTTCCCTGACCATTTTTCAATAAATTTCCCTGACCATTTTTCAATAAATTTCCCTGGCCATTTTTCAATAAATGTCCCTGGCCATTTTTCTATAAATAAATTTTCCTGACCATTTTTCTATAAATACATTTCCCTGACCATTTTTCAATAAATTTCCCTGGCCATTTTTCAATAAATTTCCCTGACCATTTTTAAATAAATTTCCTGACCATTTTTCAATAAATTTCCCTGACCATTTTTCAATAAATTTCCCTGACCATTTTTCAATAAATTTCCCTGACCATTTTTCAATAAATTTCCCTGACCATTTTTCAATAAATTTCCCTGGCCATTTTTCAATAAATGTCCCTGGCCATTTTTCTATAAATAAATTTTCCTGACCATTTTTCTATAAATACATTTCCCTGACCATTTTTCAATAAATTTCCCTGGCCATTTTTCAATAAATTTCCCTGACCATTTTTAAATAAATTTCCTGACCATTTTTCAATAAATTTCCCTGACCATTTTTCAATAAATTTCCCTGACCATTTTTATCAATAATAGAGATGAAGCTTTAACCTTGAGTATGGAAAGTTATGTGGTGTGATCATGTGATCAACCTAAGGTTTTTTAAGTAAAATTGTAATATGTAACATTCATTATGCCACAGGAAGACTGCCGGGACAGTTGAAAGCTAGCCTAGATAAGAAACGAGATGGGCTTCTAAATCCTTCCATAACGGGCTTTTAATTATTGTCGGCCAGCTTCGATTGGAATGGGGACCTTCTAAAGCATGTGTGAAAAACATCCTGCAAATGCCCCGTTTTTAAACTTTAGTAAAATCGCGATTGTCGTGCATTTGATAGCTTATAAACACGAAATCTTGAGTTACTGAACAAACTCTTTCAAAATCGCTCTATTAACTGAATTTCTAAATTTTAAAAATTATTTATTCGAGATTGAAATTGACGCCATCTAACTTTAAGATTAACAAATTATTTGTATTTATTCATAGACATATGAAAAATAAGCTAGACCCACTGCCCTATGGGGGGGGTACGTCAGACCCAGGTGGCTGCCATTTGAGGGACAATCCGTTTTCCGCGCCATCTGACGGGCGAGAACTGAATTATTTAATTCACTTTCGCCCCCATATGAGCAACCCCCTTCATGTGTATGCTCGCGCCATCTGATGCTACGAATAAAAACTAAAATATGGCGAACACGTATTTCGTCTGCTATAAAAGCCGAGAGTACAGATATTGTTGAAAATTTTATATTTCTTGCCTCCGTTGTAACGGAAGCAACGTTATTTTAGATTCCTGATTCCTTTTATTATTGTTATAATTAATATTATTAGGATGCTACTTGTTAGTTTTAGTAAAAGAAGATTTATGTACCGGCGTTGAAAAGAATCCACAAAATAAATTAAAGGGAAGCGGAATTGTAAAGGTATTTAACAGGCTTTATTTCCCTTCAAACAAAAATAATTTTGATAGTTATGTCTAATGGCTTGCTTTTTTAATTGTAGGTTCTTATCTTTGGCTATTTTGTGAAGGCGAACCTTTGCGTACAAATTAATGTTTTTCATTAATCTATTACGATGGTGTTCGATACCAACTTCAAAATCCAACATGTGCTCTTGAAGCTCGCTAAATACATTTGCATTTACCAACTTTCGCATAACAGAAATTTCAATGGATAGTGAAATGTTTTTTGATTTCATATCAACAGAAACGTTTTGCCGAATGTATGACTCTGTCAAAGCGCAGATTTGTAAAACACTTTTTGATGGCTGTATTAATCCTCCATTTAGGATTAAATAAATTCTATGTCCCATTTTATTCGCAGGATTTGAGAAACTGGGGTCCAAATATTCTGTATCCAAATTTGCTCCCAATGTTTTGGCCATAGTTAAATTGCTGCTTAAGACGTCGCTAACCAAAGGCACGCACTTAACTCCAGTGGCGTTGATCCTGGCTAAACATTCTTTCACAAGCTGCGTCAAGAGCCGCCCGGTGTACCATTAAGCAAGAAATACCCAAGAGGTATTTTCCAACTACAGTTGATAGCTACTAACATAAATACCAAAGTCCTGTGACGCAACAGTTTGGCTATCTCGGCTGTTATTGGAAACCATGCCATAGTCAACGAAGCCGGAGAAGTATTCCACGCACCATCCCTCCATCTCTAAGGCAACTGGTACAGTGCTTTTCTTGGCTTGCTCTTTAAGGAACTAGAAACTCTGATTCGTAAATCGAGGTTCACCATTTATCCTGCTTGACCATTCTCTAAGAGTGTTTTCATGAGGCAAAGTAAAATGCTGCCTTAGATATTAGTACACCTTTGGTGCGTAAAAATAGCGTTAAAGCAAATTGCTTTAGCTCTTCAGTGTAAGCCTTATTTTTCTGGTTTTTAATTCCCAATTCCTTCAATTGCCCAAATAGTTCTTTTGCCGTCGAAGTGAAGTTTTCATTGATAGAGATGGCATGTTCTTCGAGAAGAAAGTTTTGGTTCCTCAGGCCGTTTAAAAGATTTTTCAAATTGCTTAAATTTAAATCACTCTCAGGATTAAAGTTTGCATACGTGACATTCCACATTTTCTTTTTCACTCTCTATCAGTTTATCTTCGTTGCCAGTTAACTCTGCATGAAAGTGATGGTTTGCTTTTCCCGTATGTTTTCTGAAATATAGTTAAGTTTTTGAGCCTTTGTTATTATTTCAAGACTACAAAACTTTACCTACACTAGACGATGAAAATTGGCTTGGTTGTTCCTCTGCTACAAAAATTACTTGAATCCCTTTCATATTCTGATTATAATAAACGAAAACTTCATTGGTTTTACGTTATTTTTGCACAATCAACTACTTAATTTTAGTAATTAACCTTTGTTGGAACAATATTATCTCTAAGATAGTGTTTTCCGTTTTGAACATAAATTTGTTCCTCCTGGAAATGTTCACTACGCACTGAATCATATGAAGATGGATTCCAATTGTCTCGATCTACCACAGCTATCCATTTTCTTAGCAACTCACTATTGCCCAGAAGAAATCTTAATAATAAAAATGCACCTCGGTTATTGTACATTATGATTATATTAAAATGTTTTTTTATACCTATGAAATGAACACTTTTGTTCCTTCCCGACTCTCTTATTGCGTTTACATTGCAAAAAGCACAACTTTTAACCATTTTTAGTCTTCTATTATTTCGCCTTTACCCAAGCTCTCAAACCTCAAAAAGTTACTTAATCATTTTGTAATTTCCCGCGCTTTTGCTTTTACTCAAATGGCCTATTAGCATCTTTAGGTTTCCCGCGCTTTCATAAACGAGAATTCATCCCTTCAAATTTCCCGCGGTTTTTCCCTTTTAAAGTGTCTGATCCTTCTTGACTAGATGGCGCTAAATACATAATGTCCCTCAAATGGCAGCCTTCGGTTCCCGACGTTTTCCCCCCCGGTTGGCCATGAGGGTAGTGGATCTAGCTTATTTTTCATATCTATGTATTTATTTCGACTTGCACTCTAAATCGGTCAAAGTCGATCGATGGAGTGAAATATTGATTGGAATGATAAAAATTAAAACAAAAGCGAGTTTGCGCCATCTATTGCTTATTGTATCTAAAATAAAATATCCTTCAACTATAAGACTATTACACATTTAATTATTTCGTAAACTTTGTTCACTTTGAAGTAAAAAGCAAGATTTTTTCCATCAGTTATATTCGCGTATAGATTTTCACTAAGCACTCTCTATCTCTCTCCACGTTCATCAATCGATAAATAAGTTAATTTATCGTCAAATGATAATTTGAACTGTTATTATTTAATATTATATATAATAGTCAGTTTAGATTTATTATTACGGTTTTAATCAATAGACGCGAGTGTTTGGCGTAATAGATTTTCATTCTCGCCAATAAGACCTGTCACAATCTGGCCTACAGCGTGCCCACCCACCGTGAAAGGCGAGATACCGGGGATAGAGGTATAAGAGCTCAGTCGATTGGGAAATTAATCATTCCCAAACAATGCTTACTCCCAGAAAAACTGATACTACTATAATGAAAAAAACAGTGCCATCTCGGTTTTTTTTCATAGTACTAAATAACTCTTTACTACAGAATAATCTTGCTGTTCTCGATACGCATTTAAAGGGACTATCTGCGACTTTAAGTCCCCTTTAAAGTCACCTTCTTTTCTAGCTTAGCAGACGACGTTGACCATAACTTGTACAGTAAAAGCTAGGATGTGTGCATAAAAAAAAAGAGCATTTTAAAGAGGCAAATTTCTGAGCAGATAGAACCGAGACTACTTTTATGGATTTCCCCCCAAAAACAAACCACTAAACTAGTCACACAATAACGCTTAAAATCTTAGCAGACAAAGGTCCTGGTGCTTACTGCTTAGTATTTCAACCTTCAAGAAGGGGTATTCAAATGAATTAAGGGTTATATAGGATTTAATAATAGTTTTAAAACGAATTTGAAATCTAAAAAATCCATTAAATGAGTAGTATTGGGTATATAATAGAAGGGGTGGATTCTATTAAGAGTACTTAAATAAAACCAAATAAATGCATAAACGATAAATTGAATGCAGTGGCACCACCAGGATTGATGTTGGGCCACGATCAGTTCAGGATTATCCACTACGCACAGTAGGCACGTGCCTAGGGCCCCAAGGATCAGGGGGCCTTTGAAGGATCAAATTAACCCCTTCCCCCTGTTAGTGACAAAGGGCCACCCAAGGGTCATAATCCGGCACTGACCACGATTAAAAACATTTCAATTCGAATTTACATACTTCTTAGGGTTTATACTTTATAGAAACAATTCTATTGTTTCTATAAATCCTACGGGAGGTTCATTATGTTTTTTTATATTAATCGCACTATTATAACTTCACCATTGTGTCCACATTTTCCCCAGGGATGACAATTTATTTTTTACAATTACCCATTATAATGTTTTCGCAAAATTTTCATTGGATCTTATCAGAATTTTTCCCCTAGGCTCTACAAGATTCATCAAAATATAGCCAAGGAAAGGAAATATAATTTTGAGGTTTATGAAATTTTGTGAAGCGTTCAGAAACGCTACATTTTAATCGCTTCTACCAATTTTTTGATTGAATCATCCACTATTATCAGAAATAGATGAACCGAAATTATCAACGAGCTATTCCTCTAACGCCACAGGCAAGTTCTCCGTTTCCCCTCTCTTAGACGACAGTTGTAGCCCCCTCCCCCGCGGAATTTCGCCTAGCCGAGAAACGTTGAATGCGCCACCTGGCTTGGTTTGCAGCCGTCGCTACGTGGGGCGATCAGTTTCCCAAGATCCTCCTCGGTATTTCATTGAGGCCGAGGAAGCCCATTCCCCCAGTGCTTACCCTCCCCATTCACTCCAAATAAAATGCATTTCCCAATCTAAGCTCTCGTTGATAATTTCGGTTCATCTATTTCTGCTATTATTTATCCTCCTACAAAACTCGAGTAGGGAATTGCGTAATGCCGCATACTCCCTCTCGAATGGTGGTTATATATGGTACTCCTTACATTTAGCAACGAGTCTTAATTGATACAATAACCCTTAAAATACAAAATAACAATAGGTAGCAATTAAAAGTTCACTTACTGTGTCGTAGGGAGTCGGGGGTGATGAAAGTCCGATACAAAAGCAAAGAGTAACGGCGAAGAAGCTCCATCAGGCCGAGGCTATCGTAACTTTGAATTCACAAAAACCGTTGTTGCACTGATTCAAATCCACTTACGGCTTGCTTCTCACGGGTCGATGATTTAATTTCTTAAGTCAGTTAACCAAAATCTTTGAAACTACATCCAGTGTGGTTGATTGCCGTTTCTCACTCTCGTGATTCTTACTTTCGATAAGCGGGCAACTCGTCTTAATAAAAAGTTGAAAGTTATTTCCGAATTATGTCGGATTATCAGACTCCAATTCCTTTTCGTTTACATCGTCCTTCATATTCCATGTTCCCGGATGATGTTGGGGGGAACTTTATAGCGCGCTTAGAAAAAGGAGGGAAAACTTTGCCACATTGACTAGCTGCTTTACGCCTACACTGTAGTCTGCTGTCTGCTTCAAAATTATATGGAAGAATCAAGAGTACAGGACTGGAAATAAGATCTACGTTGTCTGTAGATAGAAATAAATCTACACATCTTTTCTGGAATATTATCTTATTGAAAATTTTAAATTATAAATGCGCGCACGAATTGGGAGACCACATAAACTTTATAAGTTGCTGTTACGAGTCAAGTGGCAAAATTGAAGCATTAAAGAATTATTCTATTTGGAAATGAATTTTTAAAACTTTATTTGACATAGAAATATAATATATTAAATATGAACATAAAACTTAAATAACTAAATATCAATCTAATCATTAGCGTTTCAATTTAAAGATGGCAATTGCCGCTGTTAGAAGCAAAACTATCCACGCTATTGAAACTAAAAATCCAGCCCAAACGACTCCGTAAGATATGCCCCATCCTCTAGAAAGAACGTTTCTGATGCACTCTGTGGCTAATGTCTGGGGAAGACTGTAGCTGATGTATCTTATAGGGTAAGGCATTCCTTCCATTGGCCACATGATACCTGTCATGATGGGGTGAAAGTAATTAACATACTTACTCTGTTACGTAAGTGAAACCGACGGTTTCACCAAATGTAGATTGTAAAAATGGCTAGAAATCTGTAACTTTTTCCAGAATGTTCTAGAAAGTTCCAGGAAAGTCTGGAGAAGTCTAGAAAATTCTGGAAAGTGCTTGAAAGGTCTAGAAAATTCTGGAAAGTGCTTGAAAGGTCTAGAAAATTCTGGGAAAAGCTTGAAAGGTCTAGAAAATTCTGGAAAGTGCTTGAAAGGCTTAGAAAATTCTGGAAAGTGCTTGAAAGGTTTAGAAAATACTGGAAAGTGCTTGAAAGGTTTAGAAAATACTGGAAAGTGCTTGAAAGGTTTAGAAAATTCTGGAAAGTGCTTGAAAGGTTTAGAAAATTCTGGAAAAAGCTTGAATGTCTAGAAAATTCTGGAAAGTGCTTGAAAGGTCTAGAAAATTCTGGGAAAAGCTTGAAAGGTTTAGAAAATACTGGAAAGTGCTTGAAAGGTTTAGAAAATTCTGGAAAGTGCTTGAAAGGTTTAGAAAATTCTGGAAAGTGCTTGAAAGGTCTAGAAAATTCTGGAAGACTCCGCAAAATTCTAGAAAACTGGGAAAATTCTGAAAAAATTTCTAATCATGCATTTTCAGCATCAAAATCTTGCTTTTATATGTGCCGTGATTTTCCAATTCTTTTCAAACACTTTTCACAAGAACATACCACTCATGATGAGATTCGGATAGAAAGAGCCCAGTGCGAGCATAATTGCTGTGCTTTCTTCGGCAACGAAAGATGATATAAGAAATCCTGAAAATATATTATTTCCAAGATTATAAATTGGTTGCCAACAGATATTATCTTGCAACATTTTAGGAATGGTTATGATAATTCGAAGTAAAGCGCACGATGTTCCATATCAAATTTTGCCATTTATAATAATTTAACTAATATCTTAGCAGAAATTCGGATATTTCTTAGTCTTTAGTGAGTGTGCGTCATAGTACATGGCCCTCCTCTATGAGAGGGGGTAGGAAAGAGGTGCTTCTTGTTTTACTTAGGCAAAACCGGGTGATAGCCAAGGCAACCAATAAAGTTCTTTGGCCACTCAAAAAGGTATTAAGTTCACATGAGCTATGGGTTGAATACAATAGGTCTAATATTTCTTCTAAATTTATTAATAATTCCAGATCTTACAAAAAACCGTAATTCATAATTTTACACCATTCTGAATTAAATACTTTCACGCGAAAGACTGCACGAAAGCAATCGTACCAATGCTCGAGAATCAACTGTTGATATTCTACTCGGTCTAGAGAAACTTTAATTGAACCAACAATGAATTGTAACTAAGTCCTATCACGTGACATAGTTGCCTAGGCTTGGGTCAGTCTCTTTGGTGAAAGTACTAGAATTTCCGCCTATCATTTCAAACATTCATTAATCATGTCCTACAATCAAGTAGACACATTAAAACGGTCATTTTCCTTTTCACCGAGTCTTACACGAGGTCAATTAATGATCTAAATACTTTGAGACGATTATAGGCGTAAAAATGAACAAGTTGACGTGATACTCACCAAAAGCCATTCCGCAAACTCCTTGAGTTAGTGCCATAAGAATAACTAATATAAACGGTCCTCGAGATGGTACGTCGAAGACTAAGAATGTGAAGATCAAAAGCCCAGAGACTTGGACAAGAAGTACGAGGAATTGCAACATGATGTGCGAGATGAAAACTTGCACGGCGGTGACTCCGGAAACCCAACTGCGGTCGAAAAGTCCGGCTTTTCGTTCCTCCACGAAACTCAAGGCGGTCAACCCAACGGCCATGATGTAAATGATGCTAAGAATGATTCCTGGCGCGATGAACTCCGTGAAGTTAACTTTGTTCTCGCCATATACAGTCTCTCCGATCTATAAATTCGGGAGTGATGATCAGTAAAGGAGTCCAAGTCAGGCGTAGCTCGATATACTAAACCTTAATAGGCAAATCAGAGAGTCTAGGACTGGCACCAATAGTTGGAAGAAGGCTACGCGAGAAGGCTTGAAATGCTTCTAATAAAACCTTCTGGATGACAAAACCAACCTGTTGATCTGAATGAGAAGCGAAATTGAAAATGTTAAAGTAAACACCGCAAATACAAATATGTTTTAACTTACTAGTCATGTCAGAGTATACG
The DNA here is from genome assembly GCA_963920705.1 of Odiellus spinosus. Taxonomy (NCBI): domain Eukaryota; kingdom Metazoa; phylum Arthropoda; class Arachnida; order Opiliones; family Phalangiidae; genus Odiellus; species Odiellus spinosus. Next base: position 7,835,855 of record OY987238.1, on the reverse strand, counting down.
GTGATAGAACTACAATCTAGAGTAAATTCGTCAACTCTTAGACCCATTACCAGTCTATTATACAAACAAGTAGAGAAATTCGAGGGTATAAAAACAGCTGCCCAGTTTTCCCCGGATTTGACAGTGGCTAAAGCCGACTCCAACGAAGAACTGTAACTCTGAAAATTGATTTATTTTAGTAAGTAGATATAAGAGATTGCCAAAAGGGAAGGTGAAGAGGGAAATTGTGATTTTTGTATTGATTCTCCTTCTGAAAATAGGACATTTTTAAGTAGAAGAACATTCAAGAAGTGTTTCTGTATTGTTAAAAACATTCAGGAAGTGTTTCTTAATTGTTAAAAACATTCTGGAAGTGTTTCTTAATTGTTAAAAACATTCTGGAAGTGTTTCTTAATCGTTAAAACATTCTGGAAGTGTTTCTTAATCGTTAAAAACATTCTGGAAGTGTTTCTTAATCGTTAAAAACATTCTGGAAGTGTTTCTTAATCGTTAAAAACATTCTGGAAGTGTTTCTTAATCGTTAAAAACATTCTGGAAGTGTTTCTTAATCGTTAAAAACATTCTGGAAGTGTTTCTTAATCGTTAAAAACATTCTGGAAGTGTTTCTTAATCGTTAAAAACATTCTGGAAGTGTTTCCGAATCGTTAAAAACATTCGCAAAGCGTTTCTAAACTGTTAAAACCATTCGGGAAGGGTTTCCGAATTGTTAAAAACATTCAGGAAGTGTTTCCGAATTAAAAAAAATTAATTCATTTACTTCTTCACCTTCTCTTTTATAGACTTTCATGTATGAGGTCATTACCATTGCCAGGGACTTATTATCGATATATTCTAGAAACTTCGCGCTCATAATAATCGGGTTTTCGGTGTTGACCACGCTGACCGGGAGATTGAAAGGGGTACCACCAATGCACAAACATAACAAGATTACTTGAATTGTAGGCATAACCAACTGGAACATTAAAATGGGGATATTTCTTCTCAACCGGGTCAAATTCTTCCAGAAAAGTGTCAGGCACTTGGTGGTAGTGTCTTTCCACAAATCAGGCGGTTTCGGGACTTGAATACGATTATCGAGGAGGTTATGGTCGATCGAATGGCAAGTATTGCGCAAAGAGTGGTCTAGGCTAACGTTACTTTTTGCCGGTGGATCAAATTCGGTTATTAAAAATACCTACAAAAATAAAATGGTAAATATATATCATCATTCATCAGAATTTATAAAAAAAACCTTCGTGGGGAAGTTTCTAACTCGTGAAGCTCAAAAGCAATGATGCAAAATTGTTTCCGACGTGGTGTAATTTGACAACTTTAAGTTTAATAATAATCTAGTTACGATAAGAAATTTTATGACAGCGTTTTAGGATGTCGCCACGATAGAGCCTATATCCGAAACCCGTCACCGTCTGGCCTACAGCGTGCCCATTCGCCAAGAGAGACGGGATATCGGGAAAAGATACAAGAGAGAGCTCGGTAGACTATGAAATAAACCATTCCCAAACAATCCTTACTCCCAGAATAACTGAGACCCATATAATTAAAATCAGCGCCATCTCGTGTTTACTACAACCTTAACATTTCGATAATAAATAGTTAAGAACTTCTCCTAAAGGAGTTTTTTTAACTTCTTTATGAATTATTTCAAACTCTCATAAGGCTACTTTCACATTAGACATTTGAAACAATTTTAAAACCGATTCGTATATTCAAAATCGACTCTTCAAGTAAATAGCTACATTTGTTGACAAAGAATCTCTAGAGTTGAGCCAAAAATCTTCCTCTTTTGACCTTTCCAAAACTTCTAAATTGTTTAAAAGCCGTCAATATGAACGCGACTAAAGACACAACAAAAACCTACGGGAAGTATAGGACGTTGCATTCCGATCTCATCGTCTCGATTGCCCATTTCGCCACGCAAATCCGCTGAGTCATCGTTAACCTTTGATTCCTTGTCAAGCTTGCAAAGCTTAAGAAAGCATTCTTCGAGACTGGGTTCGTTGAAGTAGAGCATAAGTTCTTGCGGACTGGCTTCGGCCAATAATTTTCCCTTTCTCATCAAACCAACAACGTTCGCTTGGCGGGCCTCTTCAATATAATGAGTAGTAATGATGACAGTCATCCCTTCTCTGGAAGTCAGATCAACCAAGTGATTCCAAATGTTCTGTCGAAGGAGCGGATCTACTCCGACAGTCGGTTCATCCAGGATAAGCAAAGGTGGCCTATGAATAAGAGCAGCGGCGAATGATACTCGTCGCTGTTGACCACCGCTGAAATAATGGACGTAAGCTTTTAATATTAAAAATGTATCTATTAAAACATTTTCATATTTAACCTTAGATTCGTAACCAATCTGTTCTTAACGGGTAAATCCAAAAATTCCAAAAGGAATTTGGTTCGCATCTTAAGAATCGCGGGTTTCATTCGGTGAAGCCTTCCGAAATATATCATCGTTTCTTCGATGGTAAATTCCGGATAAAGAGCCAATTCCTGAGGCATGAAACCCACGCCTCTGCCCGGAATGACGCTATCACCGGATCCCGGGGTTTCACCGAAGACTCGGACATATCCTTCGTTTAACGTGTATTTACCAACAACCGAACTTAAAAGCGTTGTCTTGCCACAACCACTGGGCCCCAACAATCCGTAGCTAAAATTAAAAAAATCTTAGTAAGATACATTTGAAAGATTTTTGCTGCATAATTTGGTTCTAGTTACTATAAGCTCTTTGTACAATTACTAAATATTTCCTTATTCAAAGCATATGGTGCAAGAATTTCAATGTACCACTACATCCAATGAATTGCTCACATTTCGATGAACCCTGCCTTTGGTATAGGTTCAGGGGTCGTTACCCGCCAAAAGTGTAGATAGGGTTAGTCCTTTTCCTTATCCACTTAGAAAATTAAAGGATTTTTCAAAATGCTTCTTGATTATTCAATATTTGGAAGTTGAACTACAAATTTTGTTGCCTTTAAGTTCGAGTTATTGAGAGCCAATTTATATGCAATTGTGACTGTTTGTATTTAAAAAAACATTTCTTTAACCAGCAGACAACATGCCGTGGTCAATGGTAATGGACCAGTTTATTTATTTCACGTCAGGGGGGTCATAGGTCAACTTAAAAAAAAAAAAAAAAAGATCCTTATCTCCCACCGTGACCCACAAACCCTTCCTACATCAGACATGACTTCACTGATGTACTGCGGTAATATTCTTATAATAATGCGCATTAAACAAAGACAGTTTGCAACCGTTTTAAGTCTACAAGTTAATTGTTTTTCTTAACCATATATTTCCCGAGTTGAACGAAATATTTTATAATTCGATTACTTTAAACCTGCACGTCGGTAAAGAAGACTTGGAATGAAATAAATAAAACCGGTTTCCGTTTAAAATGTTTCATAGCAAACACGGAGAAAGACTACATTATGAAAGTATAACCTCCCTGTTATTTGACTGCTGAAATATTCTCAATGGAAAAGCTACAAGAATGTTGCAGATGGTCATGTTACCCTGTTTAAATCTTTGGTTTTTAAATTTAAATATCTGTGGCAACTAGCGGTTTGATCTTTGACATTTTCAGGCAGACTTGTAAATTTTATAAGATTAAATCAGTTTTCTACTTACATAATACCTTGGGGAACATTAAGGTTTATCCCTCTAAGCGCGTGAAAAGCGGATTTACCGCTACCGTACGTTAGTTTCCCATTTCGTACTTCGACAGCTCTTTTACTGGCCATGGTTCACTTAAAACGGAATTGCTAGCGACGACTAACTCTTCATTTAAGGGTACAAAATAAATTAATCTCAAACGCCAAAGGAAAATTTAAAAGATCTATTGTTATGTTGCTTGTTTTTTAAACAATACCGGGGAAGGGAGTCAGGGTTCGTTTAGTAGGGTTGGAACGTAAAGAGGAGCTTTGGAAACAACGGTGCGGCTAAAGTCAACACCAGGTGAACCTATCCAGGGACGGAAATAATAATATTTGCTTTTTGGACAATTGTCCAGTAACCCCCTTCGCAAATTCAAAGTTATTATATAGTTATTTAAAAACATTATCAGACATTTCCAGAATTCATTCTTGAATTTATTATTGGACTAATGTCCCGTGACCCGGGGATATTTTCAATGGTACTAATCGCGTCCCAACCCTAGTAAACGAACCCTGGGGTGAGATATATCACAGGATCTGTACTGATTGTTTAATCGGAATGATATGATTAAGGATAGATTAAATATAGGATGAGTGAGGAAAAAGACCACTTGATCTGGTCATGTAACTATCGCCCGCTTAATATCTACAGTTATCCACCAAGTGAATTGAATGTTTATAGTGGGTTAATCTTTGTAGGACCAGGCGTTTATTTTAAGTAAATATAAATAAGGGCCAATATAATTTCGGCTTAGGTTCATTTGCTCGACTTCCAATTGATCGACAAGGAGTCCGTTTGATCGACTCCCATTTGATCGACTCCCATTTGATCGACTCCCATTTGATCGACAAGCCATTCCAATTGATCGACAGCCCATTTTTTTAGCGAGTAACGAGTATAGGTCAAAGTTTTTTTGCAAGAAACTATTAAAGGTTAAATTATGGTATATAAATAAGAACTAATTCAAATAATAATTATTCCGTGAAAATGGGGTCAGAGTACTCGTTTTTTAGGTTAGTTTAGGTTAGGTTTGGGTTAGGTTAGGTTGGTTAATCTATTTATAATCGTTATTACGAAGTTGACCAATTGGGAAACGATCAAATGCACCCTTTGTTGTCGGTAATTTGGGATTAGGCATCAATCATTTGATCCCTTTGTCGATCGTTTGGGAGTCGATCAAGTGGACCCTTTGTCGATCATTTGGGAGTCGATCAAGTGGACCTCTTGTCGATCATTTGGGAGTCGATCAATTGTGAGTCGATCATTTGGGTGTCGATCAAGTGGACCTCTTGTCGATCATTTGGGAGTCGATCAAGTGGACCCAAATCTATAATTTCAGCCTTCAATTGCGCTTGTAATGTCCTAACATTAAAAGAATAGGCCGGTGTTGGCATCAGACGCCAACCTATTCTTTTAATATTAAGACATTACAAGTACCTTTGAATGCCGAAATAATACGATTGTCCCAAATTAACATTTATTTAAAATTTTACCAATTTTTAGAAATTAATTTAAATACCTAAAACGTGTCTAAAAATTGTGGAAAAAATATCGAATACGTTTTTTGGCATGGTGATTCAAAAACTGATAAATTTTTAGCTCTAAGTTTCCCTTTAAAAGAAAAGTTCACCATGGCGTGTAAAGTTTCATTTTCCATGGTAAATTATAATTAAACACACCGCTAACAATGAATATATAAAACAATTCCATACTTAGGACGCCTCAATTTTGATTGAAGTACAATAATTTAACATAAAAATATCATTAGAGAGACAGTTAAACTTTTAATCGAATGATAACGCTTTCCAAACATTGAGGCGTCGTTTTCTGATTACATTATTCAAATTTTTAAGATTGAAAATGTTTAATATTCATTGTTAGCGCTATGTTTAATTCTAATATAAAGTTGGAAATGAAACGTTACACGCAATATGAATATAATGATATATTCGTGTTTAATTACTGTACTTATTTAAAAATTGACGCGTCGTTTTCTGATTACATTATTCAAATTTTTAAGATTGGAAATGTTTAATATTCATTGTTAGCGCTGTTTAATTCTAATATAAAGTTGGAAATGAAACGTTACACGCAATATGAATATATTCGTGTTTTATTACCGTACTTTGAAAATTGACGCGTCGATCACATTATGCTAATTTCCAAGATTGAAAATGTTTATTATTCATTAAAGGGAGAATGCAGCCTAAAAACCAGTGTTTTTATCGATTCCTTATCTTTTAAAATAGGCCTAATCCACAAGTTAATCCTGCATTGCACCCGTGTAAGGTCTGGCGACCAATAAGCAAAGGCCCGTCGTTCACGCAGGATCTTCACGAGACTTACAATCGCGTTCGATTGGTCGCTGGAACTTATACACGAGGAAATCCGGATCTCCATGAATCCCGCTAAGCCTATTTTCCGGGTAAGTTTTAAATTTATTTCTAGTTTATTATTTGTTTTGCAAACTTTCTATAGGTGGATTAGGCTTCTATTTAAACGATAAGGAATCGATAAAAAAAATCACTCGTTGTTAGGTTGCATTCTCCCTTTAAGGTCACTTAAATGAAGTCTATGGATTAATCTATAGAGTCTCGCTTAAATTGAAGCCCAGAATTCCAGAAAAGACAATTATATTCTTTCGTACTGCTTCCCCTTAACATTTTACGTATCAAGTAGAAAAATTAAATATATTTCTAGTTTCTACGCGATCGATTGGGCACAGTACTCGAAATATATAGCGCCGCTTGGGATCAAATCGCCCCACAAGACAAGAAGCGGAGCGTCTAAAACGCGTAAATATTTGCACTTCGCACTTTCTAGAATATTCTAGAACTTTCCAGTCTAGCTCTATATAAAGGATACATGCATAAAATAGAAACCAATGAAAATCCAAATGAAATTCGACCCCTAATATGGATTGACATATAGGGGCAACGGAACGGTACATGGGAGTCAATAACTAGATATCTGAATTTCAATATTGTTCAACATCTCTAGATATTGCCGCGAATCTACCTTAACACTTTTGATCCAGTGATTACATTTATATACCTGTTAAAATAAAGCCTAGCCCCCAACGAAGCCCGAGGTGTTCGACACTCTTGAATTCGCTGTACACCCGATTTCACTTAGTTCAGCTTTGACAGTGCATCGAGTTCGAACTCTTACTAACTCTGAGTTCAGCTTTGATAGTACAAAGAGTTCAAACATTGGGTACATCTGAGTTCGAGAGTGTCAGCATTCTCGACGAAGCCACCGGTTGCTGGTGAGATTTAGAAGTCACATGTCGAAAGAATTTGATGGCAAGGGCGTGAGCTCCACCCTCGACCGATCGCTTCGTAAAACAGCTTTCAGTTGCCTTGGGCATTCCTAACGCAATTTTCTATCGTATATTTTTGTTTTACTTAAGAAGCTTGAGTGATATAATAGCAATATTATATTTTTAAAGATCTTTTAGGGGTAAAAACATTACAGAGTTCCTCGATATTTAAAAGTCTTTCGTTCATCATGTCTCTACAACACGAAAAGTACAATTTGAAAATAACATCGGTGAGTTACAGACTTTTTAATTCGATTCCTAGACGTAGTTCATCTAGGACTATTTCAATGAACATATATCTTAATAGATATATAAGGATGAATAACAAAACCTGGTATTATTCATAAGCGTCCTCTAGAGGCAAACAGCGTAGGCAAAAGTCGTAATTAATTAAATCTGCATATTCTTTATACACATCATCTACGCGCGAGCTTTCGTTAGTTCCTACTTTTGCCGTGAGAGTGGGTTTACTTTTTCAACATTATCTGTCAAGATAGGTATCCACTGTTAATAGACCTTGATTTCATTTGTCCAGTCCAGAAGAAAGAAATCGGCTATTTAAAAACAGTAGGGTTGTAGGTCACTAAATGAATTTTCTACCTAGACAACGTAGAAAGGAGTAAGTGTTTGAAAACTCGTTCTGAGAAAAAATTCTAGGTTTTAAATGAACCGACCCCCGTCTCGCGTTCAAAGAATAAAAGCTTTGAATTTAATCCTCTCATACTTAACGTATACAGCCTGTTTTTTAGGCAGATTAGTTTTAAGACAGGGAGCCCAGCAGCCATAAATTTCAATTCCTTAAAGGAAATATAGGATTATTTTTCCCAAAATATAGGATTAAACAGGACACAAAATTAGGTTTCATAGGATAATATAGGACGAATATTATCTCAAATAAGGGATTTTATACGACAAACTTCAGCAAAAAATACCCTTTAAAAATGATATTTTATTTCGCAGTTGAATTTGAGCTTGGTTGAGCTTCCCGCCACTTTAAGTAGCGCTGGCTCTAATCGTGAGAAGCGAAATATTCAAATCTTAGCTAATAGGCCCTACTTATGCAAAACGTTAAAAATTTTGACGGGGCAGAGAAAAATATTGATCCAGAAATATCTATTAACTCAAAATTATAGGCAATTATAGGACATTTCAAGGAAATACAGGATAAATATAGGACACGTTGGAAAATATAGGATTTTATAGGAATTATAGGACCACTGGGCTGCCTGTTAAGAGGATTAAAGTGATGCTATCACGGATATTTCACGAACTCCAAATTGAAATTGGGGAGAATTTTCGGAAAGATTGAAGCTTTTTAAGAACACCTCAACCCAGAGGTATACAATTTTTGAATACGGATGATAAAACAAAAAAGAAAATCTATAGGCTAGTTCTTGGCCAATCTTGCAGGGAGAATGAAGTAAGAAAAATTGGAGGAACCTTTTGAGGGAATAGTCGAATGACATTTCTCCAACGCCAGGACAGGGTGTCAGTCCGCCCAGTACTTCAGGGGTGCCAGTTGAGCAGTTGCGCTCAAATTTGGGCAAGGTTTTCGATGGTGGTTTTGAAGAAAAACCGTTAGATCGTTTTGGGTGCCTTTTAAGTGTAGATACTACAAAATAAACAATCCCCTGACAAAAAATAACAAATTTTTAAACATTCATCACTCTACGTCGGCTTTAATAAATCGAAATCGTCGTTTTTATCTTAAACTTAGTCTTTCTTATTATAACTCGCTTGTTGATGGGTTAGAAAAAATTATATATTATGTTGAAAAAGACTGAGAAATAAGTAGTCGCGCGCGATAACTTGATAAACCGCAAGAGTTTGAAAACTTAAATAAGCCAATGTGACAAAAACCGTGTTCATATTAGGCCTTGGAATCGATTTAAACCATTTCAAAACGTTTCGCTGAACGGGAAACCGTCTTTTCTCGAATCGACTTGAAATGATTTCTCAAAACTGCTTCGGGAACCAGTTTCATACCGATTCGATTTAAGCGACCGATAGATGAAGCTACAATAAATCGATTTATAAAGATAGCGCGTGAACACGCGACGCTTAAAACGATTCATGGCGATTTGAATATCGGTTTGATTTTAGTATTTCAAATCGATTAAGAAATGCTAGTGTGACCGTAGCTAAAGCGAATGAGTCCAACATAGTTAGGGTCACACACGGGTGCCGATAGCTATTTTTCCCCCGGGGGGGGGGGGGAGGTTTGTGAGTTTGGAAAAGTTTTGCCCATCTACCCCCTGATACTTCCAGGTTTTCTGACTAGTACATCTCTCCCTCTTCTCTCTAAAAGTCCACGCCGTTGCCGACGCTTTTATAATACAAAGCTCTATAAGGCGCATTGGAAAATATTGTAGCCGCCAATGAGGAAAATAACAAGATGGTCAGGCCCATAGATAGCTAGACCCCCGACATTGTAAAAGAGGCAGAAAGGAATGATGCTATAGCAGGGGTGTGTTATGCATGCATAAACGGTCTTTAAACAACTTGAATGGCGTTTCAAGAACCCTTTAAACAGGAAGTTGATGAAATTTATCCAGCCGACTATATGACCGTGAACGTTGTTTACGCTATATATTGGAAAAGACGTACATTTGAATATCCCGCTTGTGAAAAAACTCGCAGTCATAGCAAACTCGATCCACCATGTTCTTCACACCATGTTTTTCACACCATTTTTTCACACCATGTTCTTCACACCATGATTTTCCAGGGGGAGGGGGACAAGCCCCACAGGATCGGCGCCGCTGCGGTCATACTAGCATTTCTTAATCGAGTTGAGACGATAAAATCAAACCGATATTCAAATCGCCAGGAATTGTTTTAAGCGTCACGTGTTCACGCGTTATCTTTATAAATCGATTTATCGTAGCTTCATCTATCGGTTGTTGAGACCGAATCGGTATGAAACTGGTTCCCGAAGCGGTTTCGAGAAATCGAATCAAATCGATTCGAGAAAAGACGCTTTCCTGTTCACACGACTCCAGAATATCGTTTTGTAACGGTTTAAATCGATTCCAAGGCCTAGTATGAACGCGGCTCATGTGAAAGAGGGAACGTGGAGCCCCAATGACTTCAGACGTTTAAAATCGATTTCTAATGGGCTTAACCATCTTATTTACATACACGCGAAGCCAGGTCGATAATTCCCACGAAAATGCTTTAAAAATGTTTAAGAAATCGGAAACTGGCACACGCGCTTAGGAGTATGGATTTGGTATCATCAAACTTAACTAAACACTGAATCAGTCGGCAACTTCCTTCTATAGCTCCTGCAAGCTGAAACCATGCTTTTATTTTAATACCCACGGTTGGCTACCCTAATATAAACAATATTCGGCAGTAAAATACGTTGTACACTTAATTATAATTTATTTTCGCCAGGATGGTGGATTTTGGGTCGAAGAAAGTGCTGGAAAATTCCTTCAGGGACTTCAACAATTACGATCTACTGATTCGGCCGTGCAATATGTTTTATTAAATTTATCGAACATCACGTAAGACCGTTATTTCATTATTTCGAGAGTATGGTAGAATAAACTACATTTCGGCAATAACTAACGAAAATAGGGGAAAGACCAAAAAGTTGTGTTTAAAAATGCCTAATTCGGACCTAACTAACTGATCCTAAAATAGCGTCCTTATTGTTGGCGAGCGCAATATTTTTTAAAAGACCAGAGGGTTGTTTCACGATTGAAAAGTACATCGTCGATTGGAAAAATTCAATCGTCGGTTATCTCGTCATAGGATTAAATGAAATTTTGCTTTAATTTTAGAGCAATAGTAATTTTTGGCTATCAAAATTAATTATGTAAAATAATTACAGTCTGGAATTTATACCGTGGACAAAAGCCATATCGTTGAAGAAAAACCCCGGTATAACGTATGGCGAAAGTTTTGACCTTGTATATCATGGTGTACGTATCAATATTTCTCGTTATAAAGTGCTAAATTTTCAAAGGAAATCCAATGATTTCATTTTGGTGTCGTTCGGTACAATTTATATATTTTCGTCACCTAGTCCCAATAGTAAACTTTTGACCTGCACTACCCAAGGAGCGGTAACAAAGAGTGATAAGGGACAGTGTTTCGATACACCAGGAGGTTGAGATTTTGTTATTGTTCCGCGGGTGTAATAAGTGTATGGCAAAACAGTTTGACCTAAGTATTTTTACTCTAGCTGATGGTGCTCGCGACAATGATAATTCTTTCCTAACTTTCAAGGTCAAGTGTCCCATTTTAAAAACACTGTTAAAAAATTCTGATGGGACAGGGCGACAAAGCGCTCTTTTAGCCCTCGAGTAAAGGTATTCGCTGATCACTTATACGAGAGGACTTCTTGAGCGTGGGCGAATGTTCCATTGGCTTTAAATTTTTAACGGTGATTAGTATTTGAAGAAATTTTAAATACTTTTGAGATTAGTATTTACAAATTTTGAGGGCTAAATATCGATATATCGAACTAACTAATATTTGAAATTTCTCTCAAATGATAAGGTCTAAACCAAAAAGAGATAGCCATTTCCAGCTCCCTACATATTGGAACTGTTTACCAAATATATAATTTTATATTTCTTGTAGCATGTTGATACAGTTATTGGATATACCGCCGCCGCGTTTCCCGACCTTTTTTTTTTTTTTTTTTTTTTTTTTTTCGGCGTGTAACGTAACGTCTTTACGCCCGGACAGCGGTCGCGATTGCGAACCAGGTGTGGCGCCAAGGCGTAAGGCCTTGAGCAACTCAGTTATGGTAAGTAACTACGCAGGGATTAGGACTGGGAATTGCCCACGCGACGGAAGGAGATGGGAATGGGGAAGAGGAAGGACCATTCCGTCGCGGACCATTCGCAACACTCCCTATGGGCAAGGGACCTGCGATTCGAGCAGGACAACACCCAGACCTTGCCACTGAGACGCCAGTTTACAGGAGAGCGCCACCACTCCCGGCCCGTTTCCCGACCTTTTCCACTTTACCCCCGCATTTACAATCGATGAATACAAGATTTGTACAATCGTAAAACCCACGATCAGTGGTGGCAAAAGATTTTCATTGTCGGGCATTGAAGGATCAGTTTGGATGACGTTGTTAATCAGTCTGCTAGTATTGTCTCTTGTCTGTGGAATTTTGAAAATAAACTTCATTCGTTTGAAGTTCACGGATCGTTTTCGATGTTTGGAATACATCTGGTACTACACTTCAAACCTTCTACTGAACAGTTGAGTATCCGTCATTAACCATTCTAGCTATCGTATATACCAAGAACCCATTGATTCTCGAGATCGTAAGAAGCTAGAATCTAGGAAGATGAATGGATAGGAACGGCCACCTCATGTTATAACTTGCGTCGTTTCAAAGTCAGCTTCTGCTTTCAATTCCCCCTTTGTTTCCCCCCTTTGCTGATACGTATTTTCTAACGCGCATCCTTTTTCGCGCTCGCTACGTGTAACACTCGTGACTCCTTGCTAGAGAAGGAGCGAGCTATGGATTTTCTCAGCAGGGGTGCCAATTTACAATAAGGTTTCGATTCCACCACAGTTTGCACCGCGTAAATATTTACCTTACCCGTTATCCTTACGAATAGTTTATTTATTGGGATATTGAGCGCCTCGCTTTACGCGCGCTGATTATCACGTTTGGTGACCATTCGCCTGCAGCTGGTTCACTATCTGTGGTTCACCTTAATTTGGCAGTGCGTATAATGTAAGGAGGGTTATTGAAAGAGGGTCCCCAACTTCATGTTGTACGAAATTTGTCACCCGCGAATAAAAGGTGACCTTGTACCATTACAATCCGTGAGAGAGCGGACTAAAACACTCCCCAAGCCCACTCTTCCAGGGAAATCCGAAATTATTCAGGTGCAGCTAAGGCGCCTAGGATATAGCCTGCTGTAATTTGATGCGAGATGATGTAGGTATGTCACGTGAGTGCGCACCAAAAAAGCGCAGTTAGCTTCTTTGGACACAGAAGCGAGAGAGGAAATCTACGTCATCTTCAGACATTTCACGGACGGGTTGTGCTATACTATAGTCTTTCGCAGCCTTGGAACCACCAAAAAAAATAGTTCACGCGCATTGGTATTTTCGTATTTTCCGAGAATGGTCCGCTGATCCCTCACCCCGAACCCTTCGACCACCCGCGGGCTACGCGAGAAATTCCCTGATAGTATTTTACAAAATGCGCTTTGCTATTCCCTTTATTTCGCTAAAAATTAGGTGTATCCCAGCTTTGTACGTGCTGAAAACTCTAGGGGGAATTTACCGTCGTTTATGTCAATGACGCTTTTCGCCTATATTTAGAAAAAAAAAAAAAAAAAAAATCTCAAAAAAAGCTAAGGTTTTTTTTAAGTAAACAAAAAAAAAAGAACTGTAATCCTCCTTCATGCTTCGGTGACAGATTGGCGGCTAGAATTTAGAAATAGTGGCTGTGTATTTTTGGTGGGACTATATTTTCAAAGATGAGTGATATTCAATTTAAGTGGCTGTCAATAGGCTAATTTAGGTGGTTCCAAGGATTCCTCTCATTCATCTTCCTAGCTAGAATTTTACCAATATTCCCTCTTGGCTCTTTACTCCTGCCTAGAGATAAGCTAGCCGAGTCTTTCCATTTAGCGTTGCATTTAAGGATATTTTTACTGAATTTAACACAATATTATTTAAAAAATCTTTCAATTAAGTTGACGTTTCACCAATTGTCTTTAATATTGTTTTTTGTATTTTTTTTAATTCTTCATTTTGGAAATTAGATTAACCCTAACTAAAAGTGCCCTTGTAGATAGAGACAGAAATTGATACTTTTTACCTCCCCGAGTTAATTTAGTTCACGTGGAGGTTTAACAGGCGTAGTGTACGTCAGTCTGTAAACAAACGGAAGATGCGTATAGAAACCGGATGTAGCACGTGACGCGTTAAAAATGGTAATTGCCTTATTAGACCCGTAGACACCAAAGAGTTTCTAGTTCCACATATAACAGTCGTGTGTGGGATGGAAGTAACCGTATGTCACGAAGGAACAACCAAGGTTTTTAGTAAACTTAACCAATTTGGCCTAAATTGGCCCACCTAACTGTCAAAGTAAAACTAAGGAACGAATGAAGAAGGGCCTTGGCTTCTTAAACGTAAGACGCGCCTTCATGAGATCTCGGACAGTCTTAAATGGATTCTTGAACAAATTTTAAAATATTACTAACGAAATAAATCTCTTATAGCTCCGGATACTTTCCCGCGACAACTATCGGCGAAACTTCTGTTGAGTGGTTGGATATTGGGCACGATGGTCATAATGAAGGCTTACACGGGCAATTTAAAGAGCGATTTCATGTTCTCAAACAATATTCGAATAGACAAACTGGAAGATTTGAAGAAATTCCCCGGTACTAGGCCCGCCTTATACTTTGATGGAGTCTTTGTGGGCTACGCATGGGATATTCGAAATTCCTCTAAACTAATGGATAAGATGTTGAATGAAGCGATCTACTATCGACAATACCACGTGAAATTGTTTGAGATGTTTCCGAACGGTGCCCCGAAATTCTTCTTTGTGTCAACTTCACTCTCTATGAAACACGCGATCCGTCATTTCTACCGTTTGAGCATTTATCCGTTAAAATTAAATAGGGCGCTAAGGCTGTATTTCGGAAAAAAGACGTATTTAACCCAATATGGACATTTAGTTTTTAATAAGAAGCTCCCGCGACGAATCTTGGAAGAAGCGAATTATCTGTAAGTTCTTCCATAAATCAGAACTTAGTGTTTGACGGGGTCGAACGAGTATTTTACGGATTACACCTCTATATCAGAAAAGAGAGATAGGCAAGGTGTGGTCATTGAGGCGCCTCAAACAATTTTGCAATTAATTATACATTAATATATGACCTTGCCTAAGGTTGCGTATCTTTATTGAGCAAAAATTTCATCAGAAAACGAGATGTTAAATCATATACACCCGAGACATATATAATTACGCGTATAAAATTCTAATCACGTTTTAACACTCTTTCCGTAAATACCAAATTAAAACGGAAAAATAATTAATGTTCATCGCGCGTACTAAGTTGAACTTCACGGGATTTGGGCTAGGCTAAATTGGTTTTCGTGAAACATGTGACAGATTAATCTTAATGTCTTTTTATCCGTGATATACTAAAATAGAGAACCCAGCGTGACTCGATTCGGACCTTCTCAAACTGATCTCGCCCCAAAGCTTGCCAATTTAATCTTTAGAAATTAAAAAAAAAAAAAAAAAAAAAAAAAAAACGCTAGGCTGTATTCATTTCAATATGCTCACGTATAATAACGAAATAAATCTTACAAAAGGAGGATTTATCTTCTAATTTCATCTAAATGGTCCAAATTGGAACAGAATTAGAACAAAATATGACCAAATAACCTGAAGTGGACCAAAATGGAATAGGCTGTTGGTCCAATTTTGTTAAACTCACGTATTATTTATTTCATTACTCTATGGGAACGTATTTAAATGCAAAGTAAAAACGACGTCACACTAGGAAAAAAACAGCCTCGAGAAATTTTTCAATTTTCTAAAGCTTTGCACGAGATGATTTTGATAAGGCTCGAAAAGTGTCGGATTGCTTGTCTACTTTAAGTTCTTGGAATTTTTTTAGTATTGGAAGATTTTTCGAAACTGCCCAATATCAAAGACAAGTGATATTTTTCGGTTCTGAAATGAAAGATTTGGAAGCGAAGGATAAACAAACTTTGATGAGCTCAGTCAGCGTCCAGACCATTAAGGAAATGTCGTTAATGTTCTTGATTTGGATATGCGGAATGTGCGTCGCTTCAATCTGCCTATTCTTCGAAATACTCTTATTTCAAGTAGGAAGGCGCTTCTCGAAGAAACAATCAAATCTTCGTATTGGATTTACCAACTGATTTACCAAGAGTCACGTGATAAAACACATTTTGTCCAAACCTCTTGAAATGGGTGTAGCGTGGTTTAAAAAGCGTCTATAGAAATTTAACTCAATAATAATTATAATAAAAAAAAAAAAAAAAAAAAAAAAAAAAAAAACATATCTAGACTGCCTTTGACTGTACGCAGTTTTGTGCTTGACTCAAACACCAGTAACGCCGTGTTTATTAATCTGGCGCTAACCAGTTTTATTCAGAGAGAGAAATTGAAATTTTCAAATCATGAGAAAAAGCTAGATTTTCGCGGTATTTGTATTTCGCCCCAGAATTGTAGGAAATCGAGCAAAGCGCGGAAATTTCCGCCAATCCCATGTCGCTGTGATCTATTTAAAATCGATTCTCCCCTAAAATTTAGAAAAGGTACTAAATATATTTCTAAATTCATTTTTAAGCACGAAATCTTTTTTTTTTTTTTTTTTTTTTTTTTTTTTTGGATCTAGCCGCGTGACACCCTTTTTTTTATAATAAATTAAGCAACCGTCATTAAAATCTATTATTCTATTTAATATCGAGTTGAGACAATTTTCTTCAAGACAAATAAACTAAGTCGGAAAAGTAACTCCTCTTAAAGAATATATTTAATCGATGCACTTGACCATAAGATTGAAAGAATTATTTAATCGATATACTTGACTATAAGATGTAAAGAAAATATTTAATCGATGTACTCTACCATAAGATGTAATGGAAATATTTAATCGATGTACTTGACCATAAGATGAAAGAAAATATGTAATCGATGCACTTGACGATAAGATTTAAAGAAAATATTTAATCGATGCACTCTACCATAAGATGTAAAGAAAATATTTAATCGATGCACTGGACCATAAGATGTAAACAAAATATTTAATCGATGCGCTTGACCATAAGATGTAAAGAGTTTGTAATCGATGCACTTGATCAAGATGAAAAGAAAATATTTAATTGATGCACTTGACCATAAGATGTAAAGAAAATATTTAATCGATGCACTTGACCATAAGATGAAAAGAAAATATTTAATCGATGTATTTGATCATAAGAAGAAAAGAAAATATTTAATCGATGCACTTGACCATAAGATGTAAAGAAGATATTTAATCGATGCACTTGACCATAAGATGAAAAGAAAATATTTAATCGATGTACTTGACCATAAGATGTAAAGAAAATATTTAATCGATGCACTTGATCACAAAATGTAAAGAAAATATTTAATCGATGCACTATACCATAAGATGTAAAGGCAATATTTAATGGATGTACTTGACCATAAGATGTTAAGAAAATATTTAATCGATGTACTTGGCCTTAAGAGGTGAATAATATATTTAACCAATGCACTTGGCTATAAGATGAAACGAATGTATTTAGTCGATGTCCTTAATTAGACCACAATGGGCCAATGGAAAATGGGAGAATTTAAATATACGAACACTAGATTCCATTCGCAATACGAATAAAAGTTGAAAGTGAACAATGCAGAAATTAATACGATATCGGCAGGGATCTTTTTTACAAATGACCGTCACTGTCTGGCCTACAGCGTGTCCAACCGCCGCAAGAGTTGGGATACTGGGGAAAGAGTTAAGAGAGACTTCAGTAGACTGGGAAATAAATAATTCCCAAGCAGTGCTTATCCCCAGAAAAACTGAGACCCAATTATGAAAAATCAGTGCCATCTCGTATTTTTCTTCGTACTAAATAACCCTTTACTACCGCTTAAATTACTATCTCTACACGCGTTTGACCCGAATCAGATAAAGATAATTTTTAAGGGTGCGAGGCAACCACTATTTTTTATAATATAAATTGTTGTTCACGCTGTATATCATTTTAGATATCTCTATTCGAGGCATCTAGTTAGCTGGTGTAAGGTTAGATTTAATTAGGTTAGTTAGGATAATATTAAGGCAGCCAAATTGATCAAAAACTTACACCTTTCCCAAGTAAACGG
This sequence comes from Odiellus spinosus, assembly GCA_963920705.1. Taxonomy (NCBI): domain Eukaryota; kingdom Metazoa; phylum Arthropoda; class Arachnida; order Opiliones; family Phalangiidae; genus Odiellus; species Odiellus spinosus. The sequence continues at coordinate 7,817,997 of OY987238.1, read as the reverse complement.
ATCCCAAAATTTTTAAGCTTAAGGTATTTATAGTTACATTAAATAAACTATGATTTTAAACCCACAAATTTGACTATTATTCGAAGGAACAGGATACGGTTGAATTAATCATTAGGTCAAATGAGCTAGGTGGATGATTTCTAGGAGAACACACTTATATATTTATTTATAATTCCTCCGCGTGTTCCGGGTAAAAGTTATCATTCGACTAAGGTTTTACTAGATCGTGGCACTATCCCTTTAATGATATATTCGTGTTTAATTATGGCACTTATTAGAAATAACGCTTATTGAAGCGTTATTTTTTGATTATATTATTCAAATTTTTAAGATTGGAAATGTTTAATATTCATTGTTAGCGGTTTGTTTGGTTATAATATAAAATGGAAAATGAAACGTTACACGCATGTCGCGAACTTTTCAACTAAAGGGAGGGTTAGACAATTAATCCAGTAATTTTTAATAAAGAAGACAAGGAACCAGACTAGATTCGGGCGTTATCAAATTGATCTCGCGCCAAAATTCAATAGAAAGTGATAAATATACTCAGGCTGTTCTAACTTCTAACATCCGCGCTTGAGGTCGATTTTACTTTTCATTTCCCATAGAATAGCGAGAGAAATCGGCTTACATAAGGAGGAAAAAATAGTCTAATTTCGTCAATAATGGTCCAACAGAATTCGCCCAAATATAGGCCAAATGAAATAAATTAAATTCAAAAAAGTGGACCCAATTTTAAAGGTCTTTACTTCATTTGTGTTCAATTCGGGTGATTTGATAAGCATTTTAGACCGCTATTGCATTCTAATTATAGAAAATGCAACATTAATAAAAAAAATTTTACTCTCACTTCGAGGTTATCCGACTTTCATGAGTATGGAAATAATTCGGTTGTTGATAACGCAATCAGTACTTCGAATATTAGAGTGCCTACCAAAATGTGAAAATTATTCATAGATATAAAAAAGTGTTATTATTCGCACTCTTTTCCCAAATGTTGTCTTAAACTCTAAATGGTTATAACTGAGGCGGATTGATACGCAGTGATCAAACGAATAGGGAAAAGTAGTACTTTGTATCTATTTAATCTCGGTGTATTACGCTTAATGTTGACGTAATCTCGTCGTAATAAGCGTAATCATTACCCTCGTAATCTTCGCGTTATTGTCGTAATTTTGACTTAATCTTTACGTATGCCGCGTAATTCGAGATTTAGGAGGGAAAACAATATGGCGAAACGGCTGGATTTTGTCCTTCCATCCATAACTCAAAATCTCGAGAAAGAATCCAAAATCAACGGAGATTAACAGGGGTGGTTGGTAATTTTCATTGTCAAACCGGTTTCAACTTGGTTATCTCAGTTGCAGATATTCCTTTTTTCATTAGCCGATGAAACCCTCCTTTGAAGTCTTTTAATCAATATTTCATATAGCGCGCCTCACCAAGAGGGTTAATTTTCCTCTTTTACTAGATCGGAAGGGACCTTCTTCTCTAAGGAAAATTGGAAATTCTCTTTTCAGGGGGAGGGGCTTCAAAATAAGTAAGATGCGCGTGATTTATTCCCCGACAATATTGCATGTAAGAAGGATCCCGAGCTCTAGCGTTCCCACGCGTACGATACCTAAGGGTTTTCCTTCTTTTGGACACTTCCTCTCGAACTTAGAAACGCGCAGGTGGTGAGACCGTGAGAAACAACTGTCGTTTCTTTACCCACCCTATCTCGCTCTGAACTTTAATCAACTGCTCTTGATCTATATTTGAATTGATCTAAAAGTACCTATTTATCTGATTTACGTGACTAAGGTCACTTAATTAAAAGTATAAGGATTAATCTCTAGACTCTCGCTTAAATTCAAGCCGGTAAATATAAATATACTTCTTCGTACTGCTTCCCCTTAATCTCATTACTTAGCAAGTAGAAAAATAAAACATTTCTAGTTTTTGCGCGATCGATTGGCCAAAAGTACTCGAAATATAAAGCGCTGCTTCGGATCATATCGCGCCACAAGACAAGAAGCAGCTCGTCTAAAACTTGTAAATATTTGCACTTCGCAATTTCTAAAATTTTCTTTTTCATGTAAATATGGCCAAATATCACTTTTTTCCCCAACAAAAAATGATTTTCATCATTAAATATTGGAAAAATAGAGAGAAAAATTTGAGAATTTGGACTAAATCATGGACTAATTATATAGAGGATCAGAATTCGATAACCTTTCCACCGTACAAAATATTCTACTCGGCGTTTTAAGGCTTATTTTCACAGGTAGTTTTTGCAACTAAAGAAATAATTCAGCCAAGCTAGCGAAAACAAAACTTTCCGCTGTATAAGCTTTATTTTTCGTCGCAATTTTTTTATTGTTGATGGAAAGAAACCTGCTGAGAAATTCTCTTGGGGAAAATTAGCCAAAGATCAATTAGTGGTGTAAGATATCGTGTAAAATCTAAAAAAAAATCGACGTATCTTTATAATAGGGGATTAGGTTACAATGATATATCGAGTCCTAGGATCCATGATTAAACAGAAACCAATGAGAATACAAATTAAATCGACTCCAAAGATGGATTGAAAATAGGGCAGTGTAATATAACATGGAGTCAATAAATAGGTGATATAAGAATTTCAATTTTGTTTAACATTGCTGTTCGAGAACATAAATCTCCCCTAAATATTGCTACATGATTCGTTTCGTTGCTCCTATATGTGAATTTACCTTATTATTCTCTGTAAAATAGAGGCTGAGCCTAGCCGTTTACTAATTTGGTGATGTTAAGAGGTCACACTAAGCTCACAGCACATGTTGAAGGCGTTTGATGCCTGGGCTTTATTGCCCCCAACTTTAATCTTTAAAGAAAAAACTGTTTCGAGTATCAGATATTGCGCAAATAAGTTAACTGAGATCATTTGTCTATTCAATCTCTTTTTAACTGATTTTTAAATCTGAATATCTGCCCAAACTGTTCCATTTTTTTCTAATTCATTATTTTAAACTCTATTCATTAAAAAAGAGTTCCACTGTTGGACGGCAGAGAGAAGGCGAGGTTAAATGACGGATAAACACATTACGAAAATAATGTTCTTAACGGATAAGTTATTAATCCGATTAAGAACCAGTTACAAAAGCCATAAGTTTTATCTGTGGGTCAAACAGCTATCAGCCGCAGTTAGAAACACGAGAAAATCATCCTGTGGTTTTACTTAAAGGGAGAATGCAACCTAATTACAAGTGCTTTTTTATCGATTCCTTACCGTTTAAATAGGCCTAATCCACCGATAAAAAGTTTACAATACAAATATTAAACTAGAAATAAATTTAAAACTTACCCTGAAAATAGGCTTAGCGGGATTCATGGAGATCCTGAATCGCGTCCGTGTAAGGCCTAGCGACCAATGAGCAAAGGCCCGTCGTTCACGCGAGAACTCCACGAGACTTACATCGCGTGCAATTGGTCGCTAGACCTTACACGCGAGGAAAACAGGACCTCCGTGAATCCCACTAAGCCTATTTTCAGGGTAAGTTTTAAATTTATTTCTAGTTTAATATTTGTTTGTAAATATTTTCACTAGTGGATTAGGCCTATTTAAACAATAAGGAATCGATAAAAAAAAACACTTGTTGTTAGGTTGCATTCTCCCTTTAACGAGCTTTTGAAGCTCGAGTGAAATCATAGCACCTAGGAAGATACATCTTCCTAGATAGCACTACGTTAAATTATATTTTTAAAAGATCTTCGCGGTTGATTTGTGAAAATAGTTTTCACTATATAGTGGTAACAACATTACAGCGTTCCTAGATATCTAAAGGTCTTTCGTCCACCATCATGCCTCTACAAGACGAAAAGTACATTTTTAAATTTACACCGGTGAGTTACGGAGAGAATCAAGGCTGGAAAAAATCCAGACAATCGGATTTTATTGGTTTAAACTTGATTTTATTAGATTAAAACGGACTTTTATTAATTAAATTTCTAGCTCTATTTCATTTAGGACTATTGATAATGAACATCTATCTTAATAGATACAGATTAATAACAAAACCTGGCGTTCATAAGCGTCCTCTAACGGCAAACAGGGCGGTCAAAGGTCGTAACTAACAAAACCACGCGCGCATCTGCCTATTCTTTATTCATAGCAGGTACGCGGGCGGTTTTGCTAGTTCCAACTTTTGCCCTCACTATTTGCCGCAAGAGGGGGCTTATGAACGCTATGTTTTCTTATTCATCTTTATCTATCAAGATAGGTGTTCACTTTTAATAGACCTAGATTTTATTTGTCCAGTCCAGAAGAAAGAAATCGGCTATTTAAAAACAGTAGGGCTGTAGACCACTCGATGAATTTTCTAGCTAGACAGCAACATAGAGGAGTATGTGGCAGAACAATTTACAGCCAGTTTTTAGGCAGATTTCTTTTAAGAGGATTAAAGTGAGGCTATCACGGATTTTTCATGAACTCCAAATGAAAATTGAGGAGAATTTTCAGAGAGATTGGTAAACAATGATTCAAAATATGTATACATGTCATTTTTCATAAAAGTTTATAATAATAAAAGACACATTTCCATTTTGAAGTTTCTTAAGAACCCCTCAACCCAGAGGTATAACATTTTGAATAATAATTTTTAATAATATATGATAAAACAAAAAGAAAACCAATGGGCATTCGAAAAATTGGTGACAGCCCCACTTTAAATTGGTTTAAACCAGGTGGATTTATCCGAACTAGTTAGTTCTTTGTCAAACTTGGGGAGAATGAAGTAATGAAAAATTGGAGGAACTATATGAGGGAATAGCCGACTGACAATTCTCCAATAGAGACGCCTGTACAGGGTGTCAGTCACAGCCCAGATCCTCGAACATCCGAGGTTGCCAGATGGTGATTTGGGAGAAAAAAGTGCGTGTTTTGGATATGCTTTAAGTTTCGAATTTATAAAATTAATAATCAAATCCAAAAAATTAACAATTTTTAAACATTCATCTCATCAAAAGACTGAAAACAAATAGTCACGCGTGATTACTTGAAAAACGCGAAAACTTTAATAAGAGAATGGGCCCAACAGTCCAAGGGAATGTGATAAACATGGAAAAAAAGGATCAAGATGGAACCCCACAGACTTCAGGCGTTTACAACCGTAAGATGTGTAGGTATTCTATGGGCTCAACCATTTTTTTTAACTATCAATCGGAGCCAGGTCGCCAATCCCCACCAAGTTGCCCGACTTTAAAACGCTTTGAAGGGGCACGTAGCCTTACACGCGCGCGCGAAGGAGTACGGATTTGGTATCGACAACCTAAAACTAAACGGTGAGTCAGCCGGCAACTCCCTATATAGCTCCTCCAAGGTGAAACAATGTTTTTATTGCACCGCCCACGGTTCGCTACGCTAATGTAAAGAATCTTCGGCGGATAAATTTGATGTAAAATTAATTATAATTTATTTATGTCAGGATGATGAATATTGGAGCGAGCGTAGGCGTGACAAATTCATGCAGGGACATAAACAAATAAAGTTTATTGATTCGGCCATGCAATATGTTTTATTAAACTTATCAAACGTCACGTAAGACCGTTATTTCATTAAATGACAAGATCGAATTTTTCAAGAGTACCGTACAATAAATTACAATCGGTAGCGACACCAAAAAGTCATGTTTAAAAATTACTAATTACTACTCTACAGTAATAATTGTAAGGGGCATTCTTGTCACGGAACGCGTAATATTAATTCCTCGAGAGACGAATTACGCTTCGAAAAATGATTTTTCCCCCTTGGCTGTCATATTCTACGCGATGGTTTGAATTTTATAAAAGAAAAAAAGTGTGTTCACAAATAGCAACATCGTGACGCGCGATATATAACCATAACGGTTTGCGTCCGTTTGCGCAGTTTCCCATTTGCGCAGTTTTCCATTTGCGCAGTTTTCCATTTGCGCAGTTTTCCATTTGCGCAGTTTTCCATTTGCGAAGTTTCCCATTTGCGCAGTTTCCCATTTGCGCAGTTTTCCATTTGCGCAGTTTTCCATTTGCGCAGTTTTCCATTTGCGCAGTTTTCCATTTGCGCTGTTTTCCATTTGCGCAGTTTCCCATTTGCGCAGTTTTCCATTTGCGCAGTTTCCCATTTGCGCAGTTTTCCATTTGCGAAGTTTCCCATTTGCGCAGTTTCCCATTTGCGCAGTTTTCCATTTGCGCAGTTTCCCATTTGCGCAGTTTTTATTCGAGCTGTTTTTGTTTGCGCCGAATAATTTTGTAGTTAGTAAATGAGCATTACACCCAAACACGTTTAAAATATAATTAAAAAATTATAGTTTAGAAGATGAAAAATCTTAAAATATCGAAAAATAACTTAATAAAGCGAATTGCCGATTGACATTTATATTTTGAGAAATATTAAAATCGGGCTAATTTCAAACGGCCACTTAACCTAGCGTAACCTAACTAACCTTACTTATAATATAACAAGCTGGACATGCTAGTTCGAGTGATTAACTAACCTAACCTAAGCTAACGTAACCTGCATATGAACATTGCGCGAAAGAAAAAAATCGCAAATGAAAACTGCGCAATTGGAACCTTACCACCATGGTTGACCCTAAAATGGCGTCCTCATTATTGGCGAGGGCAATTTAAAAAAAAAAAGAATTAAAACTTAAAGAGGGTTGCGTCACGATTGAAAAGTACAACATCGATTGGGAAAATTCAATCCAAATCGTAGGTTATGGCAACATAGGCCTAAATGAAATTTTGCTTATTTTTATAGCAATAGTAATTTTTTCGCTATGAAAATCAATTATGGTATTTTCAGACTGGTATTTTTACAATGGGCAGACGCCATAGCATCGCTGAAAACAAACTCCAATAGCACGCTTGCTACCGATGCTCTCGAACTTGTATCTCTCGGTGTACGTATCTACATTTCTCGTTATTACCTAGGTAGCGATTGCCGATTGGCTCCATTCGGGCAATCCAAAGTTAGAGTGGATGTTGAGAAATTATAGTACATTTGAAGAGCGCTACGTTTACTACGGAAATCAGATGATTTGATTTTGGTGTCCCATTAGTAAATTTTTAACCTACACTACTCAAGAAGTTTTTTAACAGTGATTAGTATTTGAAGAAATTTTAAATATTATTATTAAAATTCACAAGGACGCGCTGCACTTCCAAATGCTAAATATATCTATTTAGAGACTGCGTTTCAAAGCATCTTCGGGTTAAAACTATATGATTGAAACCAGAAGCCGATGAAACCCTCCTTTGAAGAGTACTACTCCAATGTTCCATATAGCGCTCCTCTCTGTATGGGTAAAATTCCCAATTTTACGAGTTAGAAGGGGTCCTACTTCATCCCCCCTGTCTACGGAAAATTGGAAATGCTCTCTCTCCACAAACGACGACGTTTTTTGGACGAACTCCAAGGCTGCTAGAGATATTCGCTCGACGAGCTCCCGCTCCGAAAACACCTACCGTTAGGAGGCGTACGAATCGCGCCTTTTGAGAATAACCCATACAGAGAGGGGTAGACAAGACCCGGGAGTAATAGACTTCAAAGGAGGGTTTCATCGGCTTCTGATGAAACGTAGTCTCTAAATAAATATATTTAGCATTTGGAAGTGCAGCGTGTCCTTGTGAATTTAATTAATAATTAACCTGCATTATGAATAGGGAGTTTAAAATAAAAATTTGAAATAGTTTTGAGATTTGTATTTACTGATTTTTGAGGGCTAAATATTGATATTTCGTACTAAGAAATATTTGGAATTTCTTTCAAATGATAAGGTGTAAATCGAGAAGATTTAGCCATTTCCAAAAGCGGTTCCATGATCCCTACATATTTATTGGAACTATTTACTCAATTTATAATTGTACACTTCTTTCAGCATATCGATACAGCTATTGGTTATTACGATGCAGAGCTTCCCGAGATTTTCCACCTTACCCCCTCATTTAGGTTCGAAGAATACAAGATTATAACAGTCGTTAAACCTACGATCAGTGGTGGCAAAAGATTTTCACTGTCGGGCATTGAAGGATCAGTTTGGATGACGTTGATAATCAGTCTGCTAGTATTATCTCTCACCAGCGTAATTTTGAAAATGAGCTTCATTCGTATGAAGTTCGCGAATCGTTTTCGATGTTTGGAATACATCTGGTACTACACTTCAAACCTTCTACTGAACAGTTGAGTATCCGGCATTATAACCATTCTAGCCATCGTATATATACCAAGAACCCATTGACGCTCGAGATAGTAAGGTAGAATTTTACCAATATTCTCTCTTGGCTCTTAACTCCTCCCTAGAGATAAGCGAATAATATCCCTTGTTGAGTCTCTCCATTTAGTGTTGCATTTAAGTATATTTTTGACTGAATTTAACAATATTTAGAAAATCTTTCAATTAACTTGACGTTTCAGCAATTGTCTTTAATAATTGTTGTTTGTTTTTTCTTTTTTCTTCCAATTCTTCATTTTGGAAACTAGAATCTGGCCAAAAACCTTACGGTTAAAACACGCAAGATTCCCTGCTTTAAAAAAAACAAAAAACAAACAAACTTCAGATTGCTTTTGCCTAAAACACTCCTCTCTTTTACAAAAACATTAAACTCATAGAAGTATTGAAATCAAATTATGGGCAAGATCTTTTTATTTTAAACAAATTTATGACGTCATTTCCGTGAACAATTAAAGAAGTTTCAAGCGGCGAAATTCTATTAAAATTTTCGAAATTCCAACAAAAAAATGATCCTGAACTTTCACAGAAAATTTGTATACCTCGTCCAGCGCAAGCATATTAAAAAGCTGGACAAGATACAAATTTTCTGTGAAAGTTCAGTATCATTTTTTTGTTGGAATTTTGAAAATTTTAATAGAATTTCGCTGCTTGAATCTTCTTTAATTGTTCACGGAAATGACGTCATAAATTTGTTTAAAATAAAAAGATCTTGCCCATAATTTGATTTCAATACTTTTATGGGCTGAATGTTTTTGTAAAAGAGAAGAGTGTTTTTGGCAAAAGCAATCCGGAGGTTTTTGCAGAGGAGCTTGCGTGTTTTTAACCGTAAGGTTTTTGGTCAGATTTCACTTCTTTTTGTAGTATATAATAAAATAATAATAATAATATTTTTGAGATGAAACTTTGCACAAATCTAATATAATGCTTTTGCCAGAAATGGCCCGGTTACTACAAGTATTTAAGATTTTCTACGTATAAGGTATAACTACTTTTATAGAGATATGGCACCCTTTTAGATTGTCTGATTATTTAAGGTTGGTCAGTGAAATATAACAAAATTTTTACACCGTAACATCGATGGGTAATACCGAAGAATTATTCAAAATCCTTTCTACTCTTCATCTCGCAATACTCTACGAAGAAAAGCACTACCTTTCATCTCTCATATTTGAGGTAGTTAGGTTAGGTTAGAATATTCGGAGAGGTAACCTTTGGTTTTCCCAACTTGTTTATAAAAACTTAGGCCACGACCAAAAAGTGTGAAATATTTGAAACGTAAAACGCGCCTTCGTGACTTCTCGGACAATCTTAAATGCATTCTCGAGTTTAAACGTTATTAATGAAATTACTTAAAACCTCTTATAGCTCCGGATACTTTTCCGCGACAACTATCGGCCAAACTTCTGTTGAGTGGTTGGATATTGGGCACGATGGTCATAATGAAGGCTTACACGGGCAATTTAAAGAGCGATTTCATGTTCTCAAACAATATTCGAATAGACAAACTGGAAGATTTGAAGAAATTCCCCAGTACTAGGCCCGCGTTATACATTGATGGAGTCTTTGTGGGCCACGCTTTAGAGATTCGAAATTCCTCTCCACTAATGGATAAGATGTTGAATGAAGCGATCTACTATCGGCAATACCACGTGAAATTGTTTCGGATGTTTCGGAAAGGTGCCCCGAAATTCTTCTTTATGTCAACTCCAACCGCTATGAAACACGCCGTCTATCACTTCTACCGTCTGAGCATTTATCCCTTCAAACTACATGACACAATGAAGCTGTATTTCGGAAAAAAGATGTATTTAACCAAATACGGATATTTAATTTTTAATAAGAAGCTCCCGCGACGAATCTTGGAAGAAGCGAATTATCTGTAAGTTTTTCCACAAATTAGAATTTTGTTTTAACGGGATCTCTATCAGAAAAGAGAGGTAGGTATGGTGTGGGCATTGATCAACTACGACGCGTCAATTATGTATTAATATACAACCTTGGCCAAGGTTGCTTATCTTTATTAAGCAAGAGACACTTTATAACTTAAATAAATTCTATATTCGTCGTCCGACGGTCAACCGAATTTGAGTTAATAGAGAGAAAGGTAGTTTGAAAAAAAAAAAAAGATTTTTGCGGGTAAGAGCGTTTCTCATGGGATATATAATTCTAACCATGTTTTAACAATCTTTCCGAAAATACAAAATTACAACCGACAAATTAATGTTCATCGCTCGTGCCAAGTTAAACTTCGCGGCATTTGGGATAAATTGGTTTTCGTGACACAGGTGACAGATTAATTAGAGTAGATAACGCAACGTGACTCGATTCGGACCTTGTCAAATTTATCTTGCCCCAAGCTCGCGAATTTAATTATTAAAAATTAAAAAAAAAACAAAAAAAAAAAACGCGAGGCTTCTTACAATAAGAGGATAAATTTGGTCAAAAATGGAAAATTAAAATAGAATGGAAAATACTGTTAGTCCACTTTTTTTAAACAGGGTATTATTTCTCGTGTTACTCTAGGAGAGCGTAATTAAAAGAAAAGTAAATTCGAGGTCAATTTTCTTACACGAGATCATTTTGACATGGATCAAAAGGTATGGGATTGCGTGTCTCCTTTTAAGATTTTGGAATTTTTTAGTGTTGGAAGATATGTCGAAACTGCGCAATATCAAATACACGACATTGATTTCGGTGCTGGAATGGACGCTCTGGTAGCGAAGGATAAACAAACTTTGATGAGCTCAGTCAGCGTCCAGACCATTGACGAGATGTCGTTAATGTTCTTGATTTGGATATGCGGAATCAGCGTCGCTTCAATCGGCCTATTCATCGAAATACTCTTATTTCAAGTAGGAAAGCGCTTCTTGAAGAAACAATCAAATCTTCGTATTGGATTTACCAACTGATTTACCAAGAGACACGCTACAAATACATTTTGTCCAAACCTCATGAAATGGGTGTAGAGTGATCTAAAACGCGTCCATACAAATTTCTCTTCTTTCGCAAAGCGCACAAATTTCCGGGTGGCCAATATAGAAACCATTTTCACTTGGAGCTTCTATTTCCAATATTTTTATTTTGCCATTTTTAGGGTATCAACTAGCAGCGTGTTTTAAAGTTACTAGATATATAATAATTTATAATATAATATATAATTTATATTATAATATAATATATACTAATTTAACTTTTAAGCGTGAAATATATTTTTTTTATTATTTAGCCGCGTGACACCCTTTAAATATTATTTCCAATAAAATAAGCAACCGTCATTAAAATCTATTATTCTATTTAATATCGAGTTGAGACAAATGAACTATAATATATAAAGTAACTTGACTCTTAAAGAATATATTTAATCGATGCACTCTACCATAAGATTGAAAGAATTATTTAATCGATGAACTTGATCATAAAATGTAAAGAAAATATTTAATGGATGCACTTGAATATAAAATGTAAAGAAAATATTTAATCGATGCACTTGACCATAAGATGTAAAGAAAATATTTAAACGATGCACTTGACCATAAGATGAAAAGAAAATATTTAATCGATGTATTTGACCATAAGATGTAAAGAAAATATTTAATCGATGCACTGGACCATAAGATGTAAACAAAATATTTAATCGATGTATTTGACCATAAGATGTAAAGAAAATATTTAATCGATGCACTTGACCATAAGATGAAAAGAAAATATTTAATCGATGTATTTGACCATAAGATGAAAAGAAAATATTTAATCGATGCACTTGACCATGAGATGAAAAGAAAATATTTAATCGATGTATTTGATCATAAGAAGAAAATAAAATATTTAATCGATGCACTTGACCATAAGATGAAAAGAAAATATTTAATCGATGTATTTGACCATAAGAAGAAAAGAAAATATTTAATCGATGCACTTGACCATAAGATGAAATGAAAATATTTAATCGATGTACTTGACCATAAGATGTAATGAAAATATTTAATCGATGTATTTGATCATAAGAAGAAAATAAAATATTTAATCGATGCACTTGACCATAAGATGAAAAGAAAATATTTAATCGATGTATTTGACCATAAGAAGAAAATAAAATATTTAATCGATGTACTTGACCATAAGATGTAATGAAAATATTTAATCGATGCACTTGATCATAATATGTAAAGAGAATATTTAATCGATGCACTTGATCACAATATGTAAAGAGAATATTTAATCGATGTACTTGACCATAAGATGTAAAAAAAATATTTAATCGATGCACTTGACCATAAGATGTAAAGAAGATATTTAATCGATGCACTTGACCATAAGATGAAAAGAAAATATTTAATCGATGTATTTGACCATAAGAAGAAAATAAAATATTTAATCGATGCACTTGACCATAAGATGTAATGAAAATATTTAATCGATGCACTTGATCATAATATGTAAAGAGAATATTTAATCGATGCACTTGATCATAATATGTAAAGAGAATATTTAATCGATGTACTTGACCATAAGATGTTAAGAAAATATTTAATAGATGCACTTGTCCATTGAAAATCAAAATTAAATGTTGACTGTCACATAAACTTTTCAAATGGGTGAGATATTAGTCTCGGTGGGTCAAGGAAGGAGTTTATTAACCGCGACAGGGTAGTGCCGCCTGGTAAGCTTAACTCTAGGGTAATTATTGGAGCAAAAAGCCTTCCGAGTTCCCTCAACATAAAATCAAATTTGACCGAAATTTTAAGATATACCGCTACGAGCAACGTCCACATTAGGGACGCTACTCGACCTTGGAAGTAAAAAAACTGACCAATTTGGGGGTCCCACGGTGAACTGTAAACATGAAAAAAATAAAAAATGATACCGCTCGCTCGAGTCATTCGTGACCAACGCGTCGCGATCCTAGTTTGGTCACGAAATCACATGGCGCTCGGTATCCTATAATAAGCGGGCTTAATAGTTGGTATTATAAAAGTTCCCTTCGTCCCAACCTTGAAAAGAGGCAATTCTTCAACAGAAACAGGTTATTTTTAACGGTTTTTTGCTGGTTCAAAGGCTATTTTATAATACCAACTATTAGGGCACTCCCGAGGTTAACGATCTCCCACGCAATTGATTGAACTCAAGCGTTGCGCCCTTTCTCTTTGATCCCCCGCAGCAGTCACCTTGACACAAAAAGACATTACAGTTTGACCCTAACAAAGCTCTAGCCTCCACCGCGCTTCGTCCAAAAACGGCGGAATCTGCGACCGCCATTAGTGGACGAACCCCCAAACCAGAGTTAAAACAGTTCTACACATAACCGAAAAAGGAATTAACCAATTCGGCAAAAAACACCACGGAAGAATCCAGCGACGGTTGAAAATCTTCATGAGAAAGGGCGAGAATGAACATGCATTGAACCTTTAAAAATATCCTCGAGAGTGCCATTGATAAAATAATTAGGGGGAAGCCCTACTTAAAACTAAAAAACAAAAAATGGTGACTCTACAAGTATACTCTATGTCTAATCCCAAGAGGCTTGTATTAATTTTTAATTTAAGTTACGTTAATTTACTATTAAGTTAAAATCTAGGTCAACGAGCCATCCAAAAGTAGGATATATTTCGTCGCTGCCGACGTTAATTTTAAGCTAAAGAGTCACCGACAAAACAAATTTTGTCCTTTAGGTCTAAAACTAGCTTACGAACGATCGAAGGTCTGGAAGTTCTAGTTGGACATCTCCAATTAACCATGACGTGGAAACACGATGATTATTGAATCAAAGTAAAAATGAAAATTAAACAGGCATATTATCCGGGTTAGCTGTGTCTCTCTGGAACCGGCGTTTGGACCTTTATCAAATACAAAATAACAAAATTCAGATAAGAAAAAGGTAGCAAATTATGAAACGAAGAATCAGACTAAAGGCAGTAAACCAAAATGAAATGTTGTGAACGCGACATCTTGTTTCCTAACGTAACTCGAGCCGGTTTAAGTAAGCATTTGCTAGACGTAGTGGCCAGAATGATAACTGATAACATATACCTTGGGCCAAACGTTATATTCCCTTTAACAGGGTTAATACATTTGGAAAACCAATTTCTAAGCTTAAACCAGTGAACTTTCCCTGATAATAAAAGATGCAACCAATGTCTTGAAAAACCGTAATGAAAAATTCCCTAACTTTTCCATGTTCTCCCTGACAATCTACCTCTTTTTTCCCTAACCACTTTATTCATTTAAATCACTAGTAATGTGAAATTTCAAGTGTAAAATAACTGTAATCATTTAAAAGCCTGATTTATTTATTTTAAATTAGCAGTTTTGACCCTCTTAAAGATGTTTATTTTATGGTGTATGTTAATTCTTTGGTCAATTTTGTGATGCCACTGTTTAACGTAATGATGTGAGCCGTAAGTTTGATGATTCCAACGAGCATACCCCAGTTAGTTCTTTATACATCCATGGTTTAGGCATGGATGTATAAAGAACTAACGTTCGAACGTTAGTTCTTCATACATCCATGGTTTAGGTTTGTCATTCACAATCGACGAACCAAGGCTTATCGTAGAAATAATTCATTCTTGTTGATACATTATTTAGCCTTTTACTTAGAATAAAATATTACAATATATTAATTTTACCTCTCATTTATATTTTTCCAATATTTTCGCCGGTAACCGAGCTGATTTTTTTCAAGTTTTGATTCATTACATCTAGACAGCGGGCACCGCGACTTTCAACGTATATCCGACGTCTGCTAACTTTATTTGAAAGCTGAATAACGGATTTCCTACATAGGAGCCCAAACTCCAAACGGGTTGATAATAAGCTAGCTTTCACATAATTTAATACACGCTATACGTATAACCAACAGCCAGGGGGCATTTAACAAAGTTATATAATTTTACTGTGCTTTTTTGTTAAACGAAACAGTAGAATTAGAGCAAATGTCTTCATTGCTTGAAAGGAAAATAAGTTGTAATTGTTTAGAGTGATACACGGGAGTCCTTGGGCTGCTAAATTTTAAAAGAAGCGGTATAAGCTGCGTTCACACTAGAGACTTTGAAATGATTTTTAAACGTTTTGGAAGGATCAAATTATAAAATTTTGAGGTCTAACATGTAGATCGTTAATAGAGTCGATTTGAACATTCGAATCGGTTTGAAAACGGTTTCAAAGTGTCAAGTGTGAACGTAGCTATAGTTTTCATTGTCTATTATGAAGCTTACCACCTCCCATTGGTCTCTTCTAAACCACAATGAATAAACAGTACGCCCTGACCCCAAATAATATCTAATTAACACTCTACACTACCATTGGAGGAAAATATACACCAACAATTCCACAAATAACACAACTTATTGAAGTTCATCGAAATTAAAGGGAACATAACCTTCCTCTTTTGAGGGCTCCACTGAGGCGAATTTTAAGGCTTGTTAGTGATTTTTATAATGATGTTATGCAGAATTTTGGGAATCTAAGTTGGTTATACATCATTTAATTAACACTGTGCCCACTATTGAACTACAGTGCCATAGTGTTAAATTCTCTGAAAACAAGGCCGTCTTATCAAACTATAATTAGTTAATCATTTCAAACCAACAGTCGCAATGAATAATGTATCCATCAATTTCTTAGTGCGAAATAAATAAGTTTTTCTTTTGCCTCTAAATTAGGGATATTCCTACAACATTTCAAAATAATCCATAGATTTT
Organism: Odiellus spinosus; assembly: GCA_963920705.1. Taxonomy (NCBI): domain Eukaryota; kingdom Metazoa; phylum Arthropoda; class Arachnida; order Opiliones; family Phalangiidae; genus Odiellus; species Odiellus spinosus. The sequence continues at coordinate 7,802,069 of OY987238.1, read as the reverse complement.
AAAAACTAAATACACACATATATTTATAAATATTAAATATTTATAAATATTAAATATATATATATATTTTTTTTTTTTAATTTTATCTTTAATTATATGAAACTAAAACGTGTTTATACAAAATGAGGCGCATAGACTTCATATCAATATTGGTTTTATGAATTCTTGGTGTTCAGTTGAGGCTGGTTTATTGGTGCATATGTGCCATAAGCAATGCCATTTCCAGCTACGTAACCATTATCTTTTTTTTGAACTTGTCTAAAAAAGTAAAACCTCTCATTAAATAACAATTTATACAATAACAGAAGTATATTTATAGATTAAAAGGGAGGGTAAAGTGGAAAATAGTTTATCTTTTATTTAAATATAGACACGACCTTGTAAAATGTTTCTGAATTGCGTAAAAATTGAAATTTTTTAGGTTTTGACATTAAATTAAAATTACGCAGCCAGCAAATTAATCATAATATGGGAGACGACCAATTGAGAAGAAAACCATACCGCACTATCCATATGCAATCAGTTGGTAGCTCTCAAAATCCGAACTTAGTCCCTTCAACTTCTGGAAATCAGTGCCACGCGATAGAGTGTGACATATTTCCGGTCGAAAGTCTATAATTTAGTCTTTACTAATATTATTATAGCCTGCTCTATGTATGCTCGGTCATTAGTCACCAATAGGATAGCTACAGGAAGTAGACATCCCTTACAGAAAAAAGTTAGTCTGATCTGAAGAGGTCTTCAAGAACACTACAAAAGTCTTGAGGAAGTCTTTTAAACGTCCCCAAGCCTTATTGACGTAATGGAAGACTTCCCCAAGACATCTGAAGACTAAAAACATCCAAAAGACTTCCCCAAGACCTTAAGACTAACTTTTTTTGGTAAGGGATACCCCACTTTTAGTTCCACTAAACCTCACTTTATAAAGGCAAAGTTGAAGCTTCTATTCCTTTAACTATATTCTATGTTTCCAAGGTCAGAATCAGACTGCCCAATCGAGAAACTTAACAAATTTTTTCTTTCACAATTGCATGCGAAAATATAATATTTTTTAAAATTATTAAGGTTTAAACATATTTCCAAAGTTTAGATATATATTTAAAGCGGAAAAACCGTCCAATCAGATTACTATAAATTTTGGTGACACTGTTTTAAAGACAGATATATTTTTTTACCCTATAATGGCAGTTTGGTCAGCTGCTTGTTGTGAAATTTCCGGTTTTCCATTCATTTCCGATGAGCATTTGCCTAGCAGTGCTTGACAGATAACCAATGACAAAGACAATAGGATATACCTCGGCATTTGATCTTTTTACAAACTTTCCTGCAAGAAATATACAAGAATATGGAAGTTAATTACTTTTTCCGTGGAAGTATTCTATTTCAAACCATCTTCCTTTGTCAACCTATTTATTACGACGGCTATCATGACACCAGGAATTTATAAGAAAATCTCTTGGGGGGGGGGGGATTATTACTTTAGTTTGAGAATTATCAGTTACACATCTAAGCAACTGGAAAGGGGCTAGCTACGATTTAAGTTTAATGTTTATTAATTATCCAAGTTGGCTATAGTAAGCTTGTCTCTTTAAATTAGTGGCTTACGCAATTATTCATTAAATCGGAAAGACATACGCGTTTAACATTTTAGATTAATTTAGGGAGTGTTTTGGAGATCACTTTTTGAGTGTTTATAACTTTGAAACCTGGCACTTTAGGACAATGGTTTTCATTATAAAAACAACACTCCCCTTTGTGAAAGACTTTTTAGAAACACCCTGTATATGATAATTAGAATTAACACCCAATTTAATTAATAATAACAAATAACTAACACTATTAATTGCGCCTATTAAAGTCAGTTATTGTGTTCGGAAGCTATACTTGTGAACATACAAAGTTTAATCTCACATGAATATGAAAAAAAATTATGAAATAATTGACACGTGCTTAATTTTTCAACTAATTCTAACCAAAATAGATCACAATTTTCCTATAGAGTTTTTGTTTTCTTTAAGAGTGTAGACTAATTGAGTAAACTTACCTCTAAGTACTGTATCATAACAAATAATGAAATTGTTAGTAAAACTAATTTCCGCAAACTACAAGAGTGATGTTAGAAGAAACACATGTTTAAAATGATAGCTATGACAGCGTCAGCTAGCAAAACCGGAAATGTAAAGGAACAAATTAAATTAAGCCTCCGCAATAACAGCTAGGGTTCAATAGACTGAGCACACGATAACACAGTCAATTTCATCACCTTATCTATTTTTCACTACCAAAGTTATAATGCAAGTATCTCTCCTCTTTAGCTTCATACTTCCTGAAATTTCCATCTGATCTTGACCAGGGTTGTATGTACCGAGTACCGAGTTACCTCGCCCGCTGACGTTAGATAATAAAATAGAATCTGATAAAAATATAAACAGAATAAAATTTATTCACCATTCATTACTCTGTTAATAAATCTGTAGAGGCAAATCCGGAATCGCTCTAAAAATACAGACTTCATTAAACAGGAAGCGAATATTCTTCCTTTCCACAAATGCGGAAGTTTTTACTCTAGCCGTTTTATTACTAATATCCTCCCCGTGGGCCAATAACAAAGGGTAGGTTTTTTCCGCTCCAAGTTATTGACAAGCTAGGGCTTATAGCCATTCAGCTCCATTTTTGGAAAAGTCCAGAAACCAATTTTTAAAACAGAAGTCAAGTTAAAATGTAATCAATTAATTAATGGGAGGTCTTCATTTAATCTGTTAATTTGAATTTGGTTTTGTAAACACACAGTGACCAACTTGTGAAATGCTTATTTCGATTGTTTAAACGTTTATTGAACAGCATATTGGACATTTTAAATCGTAAGTCGATATAACTCTTTCAAAAAAATTTATGCAGATAAACACACAATGTTAAACGCTAGCTCAGTTAGGGAACCCTGGGAAAAGTTTATTTACGTGGATGGATAGATTAGTACAAGGTGTTTCGCTAACTGGGTTATAGTCAGTTCAATATTAGTTTAGATTTAGTCTAGGCCAACTCTTCCCCTTAGTTTTACACATCTCCGGTTGCAGTTAATAGTTGGGATCACAAATAGCTAAGTTCTGCCTACCACTGGCCAGCAGAAATTAATAGCTATATTCCATGCAATATTTTCGAAATAAGGGCTTCCCAAGTTGGCCAAATTATCGCGAGCTAGGTATGTACCTACTGCCAAGAATAGCTCCGAAATCTTGCAATTCACCCCTCTATAAACCGTATATTTGTAATTCTGTAAAAATACCAGTATATTGTCAGTGGATTTTTATGATTGCTCACAAACAATATATCAAAATGAAATATATTTATTTTTATTTACAATTTACTAGATGTCAAATGTGATTTGGATTTTTATTTCCGCACTATTTGTTATAACTCACCATTACACGATGGCAGCTCCAGGATATGGAAGTGAGCCCAGCAAAAGCGATCCATGCCAGCAACGCTACGAAAATGAAGTGATACAGTAAGACTGTTATTACACTGTCGTTGAGCGGCTCCTGAAGCACTCCGATAGCCAATGACGCCATGTATTTTTTTTTTGAGTGCTCCGGAGCAGCCAAATGAAAAGCGACATTAAATTTAATCTGATTAGAAATAATTTATATTTACAACAGGCAGGTTCAGCAGAAACACAATGGCTTTGTAGCAACACCAACTTTTGCCTATGCTACTGTAAAATAATAAAAACCTGAAATCTGAGATCAAGACTTATTTTTCTCCTGTACAATATGATAAATACATTTTTTATACCTTGCGCAGACATTTCAATTTCTACTGACAACTGAATAGATGGCGCGGGGAAAAGTATGAATGTGACTGCCATCTATTCAGTTGTCAGTAGAACTTAAAATGGCCGCGCTCTGGAAATCACGCCAGGATTCCAAAGAGTCACGTGACTTGGCAGAGTCTGCTTAACCTGTTTCTTTACTAGCCTTTCGTGAAAGGGTATATTTCACACTCACAGTGACTTTTTTTTTTTTAACTTGACATGTGGTCAGTAGACCTCAAGCAGAATTATTAAAAAAACTGGACATTGGCTAGTTACAATCTTCATGAGCTTGATCATGCCCTTACTTTTCACGCATGACAATTAAAATTATTTTTTTTATGGCAAAGACTCATTATTTTAAAGATACTGTTTAGAAGGTTGGGCTGAATTGTTGCTAACACCGGAAGCATGAGCAGCAGGTATTAGACAAGGGCATGTGGTTATAACATAACCATGCTTTCAGACATCGTAACTTAATTCAAAACCATTATCATCCAAAGGATTAAATTATTTTAAATACAATATGCCAGGAAAGGTTAAAACTCAGTTAATCACTTAACTATTATAACAATATTTTTGGCGAATAAGCTAATAGTATGCGAGCAATACTATTGCACTCATGCCGGGATTTGAAATAAAAAGTGGCACTTCTATAATAAAGCGGAGTTTACATCTATTTTTCCCCAAAAAGATTAACAAGGTGAATAAATTCACTTTAGAGTTTCTTACTCTGCTAGTTGCATGTAGACTTTAACGTTCCTGACCACAGGCAAATGTGTGTAGTGAATTTTATATATTTAGGGTGGTTCAGATCAAAAAACTCAACTTCTTTGGAAGGTTAATATTGAGCGCGAGCAGAAGCCGATGAAACCCTCCTTTGAAGTCTATTATCTCAAAAGGCGCGATTCGTACGCCTCCTAACGGTAGATGTTTTCGGAGCGGGAGCTCGTCGAGCGAATATCTCTAGCAGCCTTGGAGTTCGTCCAAAAAACGTTGTCGTTTGTGGAGAGAGAGAATTTCCAATTTTCCGTAGACAGGGGGGATGAAGTAGGACCCCTTCTAACTCGTAAAATTGGGAATTTTACCCATACAGAGAGGAGCGCTATATGGAACATTGGAGTAGTAGACTTCAAAGGAGGGTTTCATCGGCTTCTGGCGCGAGGTATTCAAAATCATTTTTTCAAGACTCTCTCAAGAGATTGAAAATTGATTAGGTTAACACGTGCTCATTGACAAAGCAATTGAGTTTTTTGATCTGAACTACCCTGTATATTCTGAATAAAAAGAATTCTCATAAAATTAGAGAAATTTATTTGTCATTTCTTATGACATTTTAAATTGTTACATTTTGTGACAAAATTTGAAAAAATATTCTTAGCATAATAGTTTGTTTAACATTGCATATTAAACATTGTGAATACTTGTTTAAACTTTAAACCTGCAAACGTTTATTTTATGGAATGAATCGAAATGATGTATAAAAGGACAGTAAAGAGGAAAATGTGATTTTTTATTGATTATGCTTTAAAAATAAGATGTTTTAGCATAGTAAAACACTCAGAAAGTGTCTCTTAATTGCACAAATATTTGGAAACCTGCAACTAATCAAAAGACACACCTTCTATGGCTTAATAAAAATCTCTCTTGATAATCTTCACATTCACAATCTCGGGTACAACAGCGTGTCTTGCAGATAATTTACAACGCCAAAGATGATTAATATTGTTATTATCAATATACTATATGCCAGAATATAAATCTTTTCCAATTTTTGGCACAATTCACCCTTACCGAAAATAGTCTGATCTGAAGAGGTCCTCAAGAACACTAGAGAAGTCTTGGAGAAGCCTTTATGACTTCTCCAAGACTTCTTGACACACAAGACTTCTCCAAGACCTCTTAAGACTAACGTTTTTTTGGTAAGGGCAGAAACGGCTATTTTGAACAATAGTCCCCGGACGCCATTTTGTTTTATTTATTTTTCTATTTTCCCCACAAAAAGTGAACATTGGGTTAGGTTAGGTTACGTAAGGTTTAGGTAAGGTTAGGTTAGGTTAGGTTATATAGTGAATGGCGTCCGGGGACTGTTGTTCAAAATTGCCGCAGAAACTATTGAATGTTTTAATGCACGAGTCCTATTATTAATAGTAGAATCAATAAAAAAACAATTTTCCTTAACTTTGATTAAAAAAACATAACTCACTCTTTAATGTTAATACTGCAGGTACCATTAGCTACTCCAAACTGACGAACTTCAGCTTTAATGATATTGTTGCGTACCTTGAGGAAAGCTTTCAACTGGCCATGAAAATTTTCCCAATTTTCGTCATTTATGCCTAATTTCAGACAATAAAACAAAGATCTTAGTTGAAGAAGGAAATATGCTAAGAGACGACAAATCTTTTAGTAACATGCTAGTTATGTATTTCTAAAGTATTAAATTATAAAGCGATACGCTTCATCTAGGACTATTTACTGGACACCTATCTTAATAGATAAAGAGGAATAACCAAACCTGGCATTCATAAGTGTCCTCTAGTTGCAAACAGAGGCAAAATTAAAAATTAATAAAACCTTGTGCGTGACTGCTATGGATATAGAATAGGCAGAGATTTTGTTAGTTCTTACTTTAGCCTCTGCAGTTATAGGACGCTTATGAAAGCCACGTTTTGTTATTCCTCTTTATCTATTAAAATATGGTGTCCAGTAGTTAATAGTCCTAGGCTTCACACTGTGTTTGATGGGTTCCCTTACCAAAAAAGTTAGTCTTAAGAGGTCTTGGGGAAGTCTTTCGGGTGTCTTACGTAGCCTTGGGGAAGTCTTCCATTATGTCAAGAATTCTTGGTGAGGTCTTAAAGACTTCCCCAAGACCTTTGCAGAGTACTTGAGGATCGACCTCTTCACATCAGACTAACTTTTTTCGGTAAGGGTTAAATATGGAACACAGAGCAACAACCAAGGTTAAAAAAACACCATGGTTTTCGGATACTGTGGTAAATAATGGTAATAAATAAAAATGGTTCAAATATCTAACGATACCTTTTACTAGGATTGCAGCTTTTCAAAAAAAAAATTAAAATATAAGTAATTTGACTTAAAAAGTCTTCCAATCAGTTAAACAGAAGTACAGATTTTAAGTCAATGAACCAAGTTCTCAATTTAATTTTGTCCATGTCAAGGTGACAACAGACTGGGGATTTGGGAAAGAGGGGAATTAATTTTTTTCAATTCCAACTATCTTATGATTAAGCTAAGTTAGTTATAATATTACAATGTACAATCTAAAGATATTGAAAACCAATTACCGTAAACAGAACAGACAAGGCCCAGACAAGGAACAGAAGCCAGTTTCTGAATCATTGGCAAAACATCAGTGACAGGAATCATGGCAATATCAAGCAAATCGACGTAAGAAACTGCAACTTTTTTACCAGTCACGGGCATAACAACATTGGCTCTGTACCATTTTCTATCATCTAAGCGTAAAACAAACAAGATTTGAATAAAGAACTATTTTCACTGGCGTGGTTCTGTGACTGAGGCATTGCGGTTCATGTTGGGTTGATGATTTTTCGAATAAATGAGAGATTCATGCAAACTTTTAAATGTCTGTTTTCTTGAAAACCAGTTCAGCCTTATGACTTTAATCTTACAATATGCTAAACCGAGTTTCAAATGGCATTAAAAATAGAAAATAGGCGACTTTGCGGATTCACCGCTTTGTTCCCAAAAAGTGCAACTGTCTCAGATCCTAGCCAGTGAAAATGGGCCTTTGAAAACGTGTAGTTTGTAAATAATAGAAATGTACCTGAATCTTTGGCTAGTACAAAATCGTGAAGGTCAGGTTTATAGTTTAAATTTTGACTAGTTTTTGAACAATAGGTTTGAATTTCTTCCATCAAAGTTTCAAAAGATTTACCATCTGTAAAAAATTAACGTTTTCATAACTGGTTTAAGAAAAAAACAATATTTCCATTCAAGACAAGTTTGGGTAATAGGAAAGGCCTTTTCTATTTGAGCATAATTAGCCCACCACGCAATTTAGGGCCAAAAAATTGTTTTAAATGGTGGGGACCATTCGGTTTTTGCTATTTCTGCCCAATATTTGGGCCTAGATAGTGCTGTACGCAGGGCTTCCAGTGTACCTATAATACCTATAATTCCCAGGTGGTCCTATAAAAACCTATAATTCGTATATTCCTCCTATTAATTCATATTTTTTGGCTATGTTGTTGAGAAAGTTTAAAACAATCCTACGTATGCGAGTTTCGTTTCATGAATCCTCAGTTAAAAGATAAATTAGAGGCGAGTTTTAATGTTTCCAATAAAAAACCTCTGGAGCAGCTGGAGGGCTTCAGCCCTAGACCTCCATTTCGCAATTTGTTCACACCAAATTGTCACTTGCCTCCCCCTGCAAATATTTCTCCGAGCGCCTATCTTGAAAGTACCCAATTCTTTTTGAATTATTAAGAGCTTCCCCTCCCTCTTAAGGTTGCTGCAGCTCTAATTGCACGAAGGTTGATACAAATCTTTGCTTATGTAAAACGGCGATTATGAAATGTCTATTAACTCAAAACTATAGGATATTACATGGAAATACATGATAACATAGGACATGTATGAAAATATAGTATTTTATAGGTCCAAAATTGTTTTCATCTAAAAATGTTGGAGTAAAGAGTAGCGACCTACATATTTTGATATCAAAACAAGCGACAGTAACAGCATTTTATCAGAATATGTGATTCATGACAAATATTCTAGTGTAGAAAAACTAACAAGTAAAATTAAATAAATTACCCTTTTCATCTATGACGCGACAGGTTAAAGCGTTGATATCAGAAATATCTAGTACTTCCAAGGATACTTGATCGCCTTTTTCGAAACTTCTCGATTCAATTGACACTTTTATTTTCTAGTGCGGAGATAAGTAAATTTAAATTAAGGTAAATAAACAAGAGCTTCAATGAAACAAAACCAATAAATTCAAATTTATGACACAAAGAAAGGATAGAAGTCCCACTGGGGATTCTCAAGTGCCCATAGAATGTATTCCGCGAACATATTCCAAATTTGGGGGCGGGGGGTACATTTATATTACTAGCTGACAAGTGATGAAACCATTACATCGTTAATAGTTTTCCATGAGTGGCTGCTAGTATCAAAGACACTTGAGAAATTTTCCAAAATTTATGAAGCATTAATTTCCAGGTTTAGTAGTTTTTGATGACAAGGAAAAAAAAAAGGGGGGGGGGGGCGAATAACAATTTATTATTAGATAGATTAAAGAGTGAAATATCTAAAATCATAAGAGAAAAAATAATCGTTATTTATCCCAATCTTGTTATGCTTCGTTAACCTTTGGCGCACTACAAGCCATTATAGTTTGAGATAGAAGCGGGTAGTGGAAGAAAGTTATTGACATTAATAAATGGATTTTCAGAGCTGCTCACATAGTTATAAGTTGAATGCGTCCCCCCGTGACCCTTAAGAATTCCGAATGTAAATTCTAAACTTTCTTGACAAATTTTTTTTACCAGACTAGTTTGAAGTTTTCTACTCTGAAAACTCGAGTTGGAATAAGGATGAATTTGACACCTTAACATCTTGTTGGTAATTTCAGAGTCGCTTTTGAACGTAACGATAGCTTCTACATCACCAACATTTTTAGGATCGAGTGAAGAAACTTGCATAGTCCAATTCTCATTTACTAAAAGACGGGCAAATTCTTCATTTATCTCTTTAACCCCTTCAATCCGTACGCAATGAGCTAAGGCTGGGATTTTGAAAACTTGCTTTGGCAATGGTAAAACATCCTTTGGAGTAACTTTGTGAGTGTTGCCAAAATCCAGAAAAAATACTTCCACAGAATCAGGGCTCGTAATGGACGTTACTCTGGATCTATACCACTTTTCATCGATATATTTGCTACAAACGTAGTCTCCAACTTCCGGCAAATGTTCATTATCTTTCATTAAGTTGCTACTATATCCCAGATTTAGTTCTAGCTTTTGTAATTCGGCAAATCTTGATTGCATCTGTACATATATGTATGGCTCCAAGACCCAAGAAACTATTACTTCGTAATCGACTCCAGTTTGTAGCTTTTCTAATGGTAAAGACCAAGGCAGTCCTTCCATGAAGGACATTTTGGGTAAAGACAGTTTGGTGGAGGTTTTATCATTATTTTTTGGTTCAATGTCATTAGCAATTTGCGAGGGATGTGTGGCTGATTGGGGATCAACTTTAACCAAAGCGCCGAGGGAAACGTCTTCGGCTCGAATAGCTTCAGCAAATTTCTCTTCAATTAGAATATCAGCAATGTCCTTTTTAGCTTTGTTTATCAATCTAATGTCAAAGAAAAGTCCATTTTTGACTACACTCGTTAAGGTCAGAGGTAACTCTTGTAATAAGGTACAACATCTAGCGCTTGCTTCTGTCGAAAAATCTTTAGAAGAGTTTGATGGTTGGATCTGGCTTAGCCTCACTTGGAAAACCTGTAACGTAGTATGTTGCAAAATTAATATCCTTGCTATTTCCACTCTTCCCTCACTACTTTTGTTAAATTTCCCTGTGTATATTTTTACACTAAAAAGTCTGGTTCTTTAAAAGAAAAATTAATGTTAAAATTTAGAAAAATAAGGCTGAAAATAAGAATGAGCGCTCAGTTTTCAGTTGCTATGAAATAGGTCCATTTTGGTTTTGCAACAAGTTTTTTATCATAAATTTCTATGATTTTCTCAAATAATTATAATTTTACAAGATATTCACGTTAAGTTCTTGAAAATCATTTGGCCTGATATTCTCCCAAGTTTCTTGACTCAAAATTATTTTCCCTGATATTTCCCTAAGTAATTTGATTGAAAATCATTTATCTGATATCTGGCTAAGTTTTTCCCAAAAGAAAAAGCTAGCCAAAAATAACTACAAGTTTGGAATAGAACTGTGAAAAATATCAAGACTTAACTGGTTTTAAAATCTTAATTTACTGTACGACGCATTTACAAAGGTAAACCCGCATTATTATTATTTTTTTTTTTTTTCATACGATAACTGAGCTCCAAAAACACAACATAAATAGAATATAAATGTACTCTACTAAGCCTTGCTGTTTACCAAGTTAAATTACAGTGTAGCCACAATACTTCATTACAAAAATTTTTGAGCCTCAACAGAGGTTTTCCCTGACCAATTTACCAATTTCAAGAGTAAAACCACTTATATAAATCAAAAAGTGTGATCTATATTTTGATAAGCAGTTTTTGCCGTCTTAAAGTTTTATTTTATGATATATGTTAATCATTTTCTTGTCCATTGACTCCCTCTCACTTTCGCCCTAACCATTTTCAAAAACTTTAATTCATTCGATCCCCACATTTGGAAAGTGAGAGTCGGAACCCATTCATATTAGAACCTGATCAATCTCTCACTAATCAATTGTTTATTTTAACTCAAAGGGTATATAAGCAAAATGTTTAATGATAGATAATATGTAAAAGCCTATAAATGCATATATTTACCTTTGGAGAGTATTTCAGCATCTCTTCCGGAAGAGCTGCGATACTGTCTAAGTTTATTACTTCGGTGTTTCCATAATCCACAAAATAAACCTTAACAGTTTCAGTGTTTATGATCTGTAATAAAAAAAAAAAAAAAAAAAAAAAAAACTCAATCTAACTGTAGCCAATCAGTTTTGACAATATTAAGTACAACTTAATTAGTTCACAAGGTTCTTAAACAGTTTCGGAAATGAGATTAACTGACTTTTTCAACAATCTTTAGGCCAATATTTTAAGCTTAAAATAATTATTTATTACAATGAAAAGGTCAACCTATCATAAACATTTCACATTGCCCTATACCAAAATGTTTTACTTCCCTGAACTTTTGAGCTTTTCCCATTTTCCAGGTCATGTACAAACCCTGGAGATTTATCCTAAGGATGGTATTTCAGCCATTTATTTTTCAAAATGCGTAACTAATAAACCATTATTTTTCAATTAAAGTTATCAAAAACATAGAAAGTGTTGATAAATCTCTCATCCGTAATATTGCAAAATAATTTCCACACGACTAAATGGTGAAGTCAGAGTGTCATAAAGATAAAACCCGCGCCAATAGGGTTATATCAATACAGCAGCATTTTTCCAAGGATTAATATTTACCTCATCAACTCGAGCCCTATACCAATCTCCATCCGAGTACTTTGCGATACACAGAACTCCACAAGTGGGTATGAAATTTGAAGATTTTGTACTAGGAGGTTGATTTTTTAGATACTCGCTGATCTTACTAATTTCGACAATATCAGACATTTTGGTGACGTAAAAACATAAGGGCCCCTCAAAGAAGCTAGTACTGATCTAATAAATTACAAAAGAGCATAAGTCAATACTGTAATTTGACTGATATTTAAAAATGAAATGGTATGACAATTACTTCATCTCCACTAATCAGCTGCTGTTGAGGTAATGTGGGAAGAGGCTGTGAAATTGAGTCTTCTTTTGTGATAGAAATCGCTGTAATTGAAGGGGATTGAGAGACATCCCTTTCAGTAGAAATTTCTACATCTTCAAGTTTCACGATAAAGCCTGTATCACACGAAGAACATTCCAGTACGTTCGTGTAAGTTTCAAATGCTCTCTGTACTTCCGTTGGTAATTCTTTTTGAAAATCCAAAGGCTTGGATGATTTTAAATAAATGCAATATGCCTGCGGAAGAGTTAAAAGGTTCAAACTCAGTTAATCACTAAACAAACTATTCCAACAATACTTTTGCTGAATAAGCCATAAGTTCTTTCGGAAGCTCACGAAGTGAAGAAGCCTCATTGATCTCTTCATTCCCAAAATCAGTGAAGAAAAGTTTGACCTTACCACTTTGTAGGATCTGAAAGATTTGTCATTTCTGCATTAAAACATGTTTTGTCGGAAGTTGCTTTTTTTACAGACAAACTATATTGCATAAATACATTTAACCAAACGTTCCACTGTAATCAATAGCTAGTCATGAAAGTTACAAAATTTGGCCCACCTGTTTCATTGTGATTTCAAATTGTAAAACATTTGATAATTAATCCGAAATTTAATGATAAGACCATTAGATTTTTAAGAAAATATGAAGACAAAAAGTCTGCTTCTTTAATAGTAAGCTTTTGAAATACTATGCACAAATAGTGAAACTTCTATTTGAAAAGCTCAGCGCAACAGTCTAACAGACAATGTTGCAGACAACGCTATATGAAAATTCGAGCTAATCACCCTTACAACATAATGGAATTAGTTTTTGTTGCATTAATGCTATTATTTTACGCTCAATAGACCAATACCCAGATTTTTTAACTATTCAATAGGCAAGACAAAAACTTGTAGCCAGCTAGCTGTCAATTTGTTTCCACTATTATACATACAAGCATAAAAATCTATCTTTCTGATGATACACCATTTTGAAAATTAAAGTTATGCCTAACCATCTGATGATTTCACGTAGCAAACCATTTTTAATCCTATAATTCAATTTTTACAATTGTTTAAAAAATACAAACTTTGCCAGGGTTCTCTAATACAAATTAAGACTTATCAATGGACACCTATCATAATAGATAAAGATGCGTAACAAAACCTGGCACTCATAAGTCCTCTAATAACAAACATTGGCAAAAGTAGGAACTAAAACACCACAAGCATGGCTGCTACGGATAAAGACTATGCATAAGTGCACATGGTTTTGTATGTTACTACTTTACCACTGTTATCATTATGGGCCCCATTGTTAACAGTTGGTAGGTAGGAATCTACATATAGGCCCACCTTCCCATTGGATAGATATAAAACATTCAGAAAACAATTAGATGTACATCCATGTGTAGTCAATTAAAAATCAGAGTCTGTTATACCTTTAACATAGAAAAAATCATTTGTGGCGAAAATTTTTGATAGCAACGACTAAAACAGTATAAAAATTGGAGGAGGTCCCAAATCCCCAAAGAGCTAAAAGTGTAACTTACTTCCGTAATTTGAGCTCTATATAAAAGACCGTCCTCATACAAGGCAGAGCACAACAGTCCAACTTGGGGTGTTAAAGAAGGAGTTTGCGTGTTCAAAGACAATTGATCTTCAAGAACTTTAGTTATCACACCGATCTCATTTGTATCAGAAAACTTGTGAGCGTAAAATTTTGTAGGACCACTTCCGTATACAATTATAACCTACAAAATTAAATTAAGTGCCAGTTAAATAGGATACTTCTATCAAAATTAACAAAAAAGTACCTTATCTCCGGGGATAAGGGTTTGTTTGGGTAGTTCGCTAACCACATTCTTGTTAGTACAAAGCACCATCGGTTGGGTGATATCTTTCACTGGAGCTGCTTCTGGCTCATTAGGAATTGGCGAACCATCCACAGTTAAGGCTACATCAGCCTCATTAGGAACAGTCACACCATCTGGTAAGGCTAACTCATTGTTCACAAGTAGATCAGCAATATCATTGCTTTCCTCGTCTTTAAGACTAACAATATATTTTGAGCCAATTTTTTGAGCGTCCTTCACTATTAATGGATATCCTTTGATGAGACTGTTGAAAGTCTCTCTGACTTCAGTAGAGAATTCAGTTCCATTTAATGGTTTTACTTTCAATTTCAAGCAAAACGCCTATAAAAATTGTGACATTATTGGATTAGGATTTCAGAATGCACATACCTAAACGCTTTGTATCATCTAGGAATAATAAAGGGAGACTAATAAGTTATTTTTATGATTTTTACTTAAAGGAGTCCTTCACTGCCTTGGCGGCTCCCTCATGTCTACTGCTTCCCCCCTCAGTTTTTAGCGACCCTCCCTTCTATACTACTTAATAGATATATACTACTGGGGCGCCAAAGACATGCAGTGGGCAATTTTTGGAAGACCGACTTTTGAAAAAACAGGGGGGGGGGACGCCACGGCCGTGAAGGACTCCTTTAAATACGCATACAAACTGTATTGAAACTCACCAAAGGATTTGAGGTAATTTAGAGTCAATTATTAAAGTTGCTAACTACAGTCGCTAAGTCTAAAACCGTGTTGAAAAATTTTAGGCTACATAAATTCGAGAAATCTGAGTTGCTGATGCCGATGAAATGTAGTATTGAAATGGCACACGAATCAATTTAACTCTGAAGAGGGAACTATATCTAATAAATATTTTGGGTTCATTGACATCAGCAATTAAGTCCAATTGAAATAATCTGATATTATTATAGCCTAATATCGCCACTTTGAATTATCCTCTGAATTACCACAACCTTGGCCAAGTTTGTTAATATTTTTAGGCATTTTTAAACAGCATAAATCGACTAAAATAACACGTATCTAGAGTCTAGTATTCCTTTAACAATGAACATCTATCCCAATAGCTATGATAAATAACAAAACCTGGCGTTCATAAACTTCCTCTAAAGACAAACCGTAGTATTAACTAACAAAACCACAAGCGCAATTGTGCTATTCTTAACCAAAGAAGCCAGCACGAAAATTTGTCGTTCCTACTTTTGCCATTAGAGGACATTTACGAACGCCAGCATTTCTTCTTTATCTTCATTTATTAAGATACAAGCCCATTGTTATTAATAGTCCTAGTTACCATCTCAAAGCAACTGAAACAACTATCACTTATAGTATAAGCACACTAATTAAACATATAAGTATACGACTTAAACTATCTGAACTTTATAATAATATTAATATTGTAAATGGTGAAATGCAATTTAAATAACTTTTATATATATGGTTAAAAACCACGAAGTAACGGTCTAGTAAATAAGATAAATTTAAATTTGTACCTCAACTGATTTTCAAATTGGGTATTTATGCTGCTTTGTCGTCCCCAAAGCTATTAAAACTACATTGATTCTAATAAGTTGTCTAGATCAGGCATTTTACAAGCACAAGCTTATCATTGGAGACATCAATCACGCGAGTGAAGGAAAAAAAAATTATATTTTTAATTGGTGATAAGAAAAGAATAAGGATTATGCCACGCTCTTTTTCTTTTAAATTAAATATAAAACAATGGAGTTATTGGATATTGCTAGGTTAACTCTTTGCAAAAAAGGCAATTACATAGCTAAAATCACTTACTTTAGCACAAAAGTCAAGCAAGTCTTTGGGTAGAGCATGCAATGCAACTAGATCCACTACTTCTTCATTACCATAATCAAGAAAAGAAACTTTTACGGTTTCATCTCCTAGAACCTGCGTGGCAAAATTAAAAATGATTGTTTCCAAAAACACAAAGTACATTTAAAAAAATACTTATAGATAAATACATTTAGAATCCTTGCTCTATACCATAGACCGTCTTCCTTAAACTGAGCGCAACATAACATTCCTTTTGTTGGCATAAAGGGATCTTGCTTAGCAGAAGACTGATTTTCTAGTCTTTTAGAGATAGTTTCGATATCATCAAAATCGGAGAATTTGTTCACGTAGAATCCCAATGGATCATTTTCAAAGACTAGTAGCACCTGTTTTTAAAAAAATGAACATATAGGACATATTTAAATTTATGGTTGATTTGTAATTGCTATACGTTCTCAAATCGTATACACTTCTGAGGGGGAAGAAATGTACAGGCAAGCGATGTGCGCAGAAACCATCTGACCTAGCTTTGGGATCAACACGCCTCTATCATTACAACTATTAGGTCATATGACCACTGTTTTAATTCGTGTGAAAATGATCAAAGTTCACACAGCACAAACTTTTTAAGATGATATCTCAATTTTTAGATCAAAATTTCAATAACTTTTGAAAAAAAGGCTTATAAAAAGTCTTGACACTGACTCCATTTAAAAATTCCAACTCATAACCAATTACTGAATCGGGAAATATCCATGAAACAATTAGGAAGGCTGGGTGTAAATTAAAAAAAAAAAAAATCTCACTGATGCTAGACTGGTTAAAAAGTCAAAAAATTGGTTAATACGGTTAATGCTAAAGGATGCTGCTTATAGAAATAAAAATAAATTGTGAATTAAATCAAATATCTGTAACTAAATATTCTAAACATTAGTCATTTTTACGAAAAATGTGAATACATGGTAGTGGTTTTAGCGCTATAAAGACGAAACTAATATTTGAATCAAATCATATACCATTAGAAAGTCAAGAATTTTAGAAGATACAAGTTTAATTTCATGCTTAAAATTAATCTTCAATATTAGCTTTTAGTCAGGCAAATTGAATCACTTCAGTCCTGCATTAGAGAAAGCTTTACAATAATGTAGAGAATGTCAAATTTTAATGAGGAATTATATGTTGTTTCGGGACCGCCTACCATCAATTAATTTCTGAGAAACAACTGACAATTCCAGGCTGAAAATTGATGCCCTACCCATTGCTGTACATAAAGTTTCTCTAAAGAGAGCATAGTCTGGTTTAATCAATACAAAACTTCATGGATCAAATTGAAGATTAACCTTTTAGCAAAACTTTTTATTTTTGTATATTGAAGCTTCTTGGTTTTCTAATGGTATACGCTTTTACGTTAATTGTAGATTCGCAAGTACCTTAAACCCCTATCATGATTTCACGTTTGGAGCCTACAAGTTCATTAAACCTTAGACTGAATAATCTCTATAGAGGATGACATATCCATATGCAATCTAAAATTCGAGGATTTGAAAAATCCTCAACTGAGGAAAAAAAATATAAGAGAAGGTTATCACTTCAAAATCCTGTAATAGCACTGACAGATTTGACCATTGCATCATATTGAACACCATGCAGGGTTCATACAACATTTGAACAAGCAATTTCCCTGATTTTTCCAGGTTTTATAAATAATTGAATTTCCCCGATATTTGAAAGTAATCAAATGTTTTGAAAATCCTAACTCACACTATGATTGAGGTAGTACCAACTTAGTGTCATTGACGTTTCTGATGGTATACGTGCATAATCTCCCTAATTTATGAAATTTTTAAGTTTCCCCAACTCAAATTTCCTGATATTTTTAGATTTCCACAAAATCTACTGATAATTTGGAAACTGGAAATGATAATAACTTACTTTATCACCAGACGATAGGCACTGTTGAGGTAGATCACAGACCAAAGCATTATCAAATGCAGTAGCTAGTTTCTCAGGTTCATTACATTGATTTTTGGGCATTATCACAGGACTTATCACTTCAGCTACTTCGGCACTTGATTGTATATTTGTAATAGTAACGTGGTTTTTGGCACTTGGAGTATTGTCATTAAAAGGTACGGCTAATTTACTGCTAATAAGTACGCCTCCTATGTCATTGTCTTTTTCATCTTTTAGATCAACGATAAAGCTAGATCCACTCTGAACACACTCCTTCACTATTAAAATATATCCCTCGATAAAGGAACAAAATGTGTCTTGTACTTCATCTGGAAATTGCGACGCTCCATTCAATGGCTTTATTTTTAATTTCAAAGAATAAGCCTAAAAGTAAATTTCATTGAAAACAATTAAATATCACAAAGTATTTATCCCCTTGCATAATAGAATATATAATGCTGACAGTTTTAAAATATATATTTAATAATGATGTTAGCCTTATTATAAATAAGGAAAATTAAACTACAGTAAACTTAAATTGAATGATAAAAATATAGTGCATGTAAAATACTTCGTTTGTGGATGATTATAAAAATCTATGGGAGAGATCATTAATATAACCATAAGAATAATAAGTTGGCTACCTAAGTTTTTGAAAAACCAACTTTTTAATTCAAAATCTGAGGGTCACTGGTACTTGGGACTAGTTTATAAATTATAAAAATTCATGAAAAATATAGAGGCAGGGCCAGTTTAATACATCCATTTTGACTACACGTTATTAAGTATACACTCTACCTAGATTTGATAAAATTACGGCTTGCCTAGTTTTCAATCCTCTTTAATATTCTAATCTTATTCTTCCAGCCTTGACGTTCATAAACAGTTATCACTACTATCAAAACTCTGGTTTTAGCCATGATTATTTTCTAAAACCCTACGGTCTACATATAAAACCAATCAGATTAGCTAATAACCTCAATGTTCTGGCAATCCTCCAGTGATGACTGAGACATTTGAATTACTTTTTTGGTTCTATTTCCATTAAGATATCCTATTATTTTAACAGTATTCAATTTTCAAACAGATTGCCTTGAGTAGTTCCAAAAATGTTTCACCCACAGATGTAAGAATGTAACCATTCTTATAATGGTTGACTAATTAGCTATTGTTTTTCTAAAACACCGTGCCATTTGACTGAATCCTAAAACATTATACTGTATGAGTTATCTATTACCTTTGCCGAGTATGACAGCAGTTCTTTTGGAAGTTCACGCAACATTGAGGCACTGCACACCGCTTTGTTGCCATAATCCAGAAATAAAATCTCAACTTTTCCATCTTCTAGAACCTAAAAACATCAAGAATATGACTGTATTTACTTTAAATTAACAGGCATTTCAAGAATTCCTTGTTGAATTTGTTATTGTTCAAATATCCTGTGACCCCCCCCCCCCCTCTCAAAAATGAAAGGTTGTGGGGACATTTGAAAAATTAATCGGGCAATGTTCAATTCCCTTCTCTTATTTCTGTCCTTGAACTTATTAGCTTTGGTATTATGGTGGTGTTAAACAGTAGAGGGGATATTTTTGATGGTTCTCCAAGGGTCCCAACCCTAGTAACGCTTCAAATATAGAACCCACTTAAGTAAGAAAAACATAAAACTCACCTTTTCCACTTTTCCTCTGTACCACAAGTTGTCATCTTCAAATAAGGCAGAACACAATAAACCCACTTGGGGGGAAAACTTTCCTTCATTCACAGATTTTTGACTCTGAAGTAGTTCACTTATTTTAAGTATCTCCTCACCCTCTGAAACTTTGTTAGCGTAAAATTTGGACGGATTTTTTCCATATACTAGTTTTACCTATTAAAAAAAATTGAAGATATTTTACATTTTTCAGATAGCCCTACTTTTGGGACAGTTAATTTATGTACATTAGCAATGAGATGAGGTAGAGATTAGACAATCTTTCATTTAACCCAACTATGACAGGTGACTTACAAAGCTCTGATAATCAAAGTTAGTCTAAAATTAACAGGCTAAAAAGGGTATGAGGATGACACCTTTGTCGTTTCAATTATAGATTAAATTTGGTGGACATTTTGGTACTAGATAGACTGTAAACATCATGGCACGTGAATATTATTTTTTTAATAGTTAATCCCCTTTAGAAAACATTTCATTCCTATAATCTCACTTGCAGTGAAAAACCTCCTACTAAAGAATAGGAATCCAACAAAGTGCTCCATATTCACATACTTTAAAACAACTAAACTATAGTCTACAGGGCTCATACAAAATATTTGAAGGAAGATTCCTTGACTTTTCCAGGTTTTCCCTGACCATATCTAAATAATTTCCCTGACTAATAGTTAATATTTTACACGATTCTACTTATATATAGTTGCAAGCTGTTGTGGCAATGCAGGCATTCTGTACATGATTTGATACAGTGTATCAATAGGAGTCAAATATTTCCAATTTAAAATATTTACTACAATTAAAACGTCAACCTATCATAAAACATTTCCTTTACCTACGACCTGATAGTGTTAGTACAGAAACTCACACTATTGACTTTTTAAAAAATTCGAAGTTTTGACTAAATAGTGTAATATATATATATTAGGGTTAAAGCTTTTCTACTAGATTAGAATGGCCTAAAGTTTGGTTTTCAAAGACTTACAATTCAAATTCCATCTTACTTTGTCTCCAGAAGCTAGAGTCTGTTGAGGTAGATCAGGAATTGCTGGTAACGGATCTGTACTTGACACCCCTTGTTCAGGATTTATCACAGTTTGGGCTATTGCTACAGCTTCTTTTGTATTTGGATTGGATAAGGGAGTGCAGTCATTTAATAGATCAGCTAGTTCAGTTGATATGAGTAAATTTCCAATGTCATTCTCCTCTTCATCTTTAAGATCAACAATGAAGACAGATCCATTTTGCACACATTCTTTCACAATCAATGGATATCCATTAATAAACGTATAGAACGATTCTTGCACCTCACTCGTAAAGTCTTCGCTATTATTCAAAGGTTTCACTTTAAGTTTTAAGCAAAACGCCTGGAAAATCAAAAAATTAATAATAATAAGAAACCCATTTTGAAATAACATAAATATGGTATTTAAGCACAAATTGTGAGTTTTTAAAATCATTGGATCTCAAACAAACTTCCTAAGGACAATCGCAAAAAGAGTATCAGATTTCATGCATAGTAAATGTTTTGATGCTGAAGTGAAGGCGACGATTTTTCCAGTGTCCCTCCTGTCACTACTCCATAATAAATTATATCAAAAATGTCTTTGTGACCAAAGACCCAGAAGTAATTCTTTTAAAACAAAATTTAATTATAATCATAATCTGGCAGGATTTAGATTCTAATTTCAAAACCTGCTCTAGAAGATAACTTTTAAAAAGCTCTTGATTGATGTCCACAACATAAACAAGGTCGTGAGACATACAAATAAAAAAGGGCTATAGGCAAAACACGAATGTAATTTGATATGTATTCCTTCAAGATCGATTAATTGGTCTCTTTGCGGGAGCAGCCAACTAGTGGTGGGATAACAAACACATTCCACAGAAATATGATACTATAGAAAAATGCACAAGGTGCTTTAGAGCAAGAGAAATCTCTGTGAGCCAGCTTTTCATTCCACTGGGTGAGTCGCATCATTGTTGAGCAACTATTTAACGTTTTACTGGAAAAAGATGGTTCCGTACCAGGCTTATCAGAATAGGGACAAAGGGTTCAGTTACAAAGAACCTATCCACCCCACCCCCTCCTTGCCAGAATTGGCCTCCTACATGATAACCTCGATATCCAGGTGCCCAATTAAGTTGAAAATTGTTATGGAAACCTGGACCAGATTTGACGAAATATCACACCTATTTATAGCCTTAAGAGCACCCTGGCTATTATAATTACATTACATATATTCAATGTCAAAAAATATATTGCGGTTCAATCCCTAGGATAAAAGGGAAAGCGAGATGATAAAGGCATTCCTGGATTAGAGTTTCAAAGAAACATGTAGAGGTTGAAACCCACCTCGTAGAAAAACTTTAATTTTATGTTTATTAAAACTAGTTATTTATTGAACCCGGATCTCCTCAAAGCAAGACAAAAAAAAAAAAAAGCAATGTTATCTAGGAAACAGTAATAGAAAGTAAACTTACCTTAGCTGGGTATCTTAACAGATCCTCTGGAAGCTCGAGCAATTCTGAGACACTAACTACCTCTTCATTGCCAAAATCGACAAATAATATTTTGGCCTTCCCATTTTCCAGAATTTTCTGTATTCTCGCTCTATACCACAAATTGTCTTCAAAAATGGCGCAACACATCAATCCTTCTCTTGGCTCAGTAAGAATTTCTTTTTTAACAGACATTTTAGCTTGAAGGGATTCACCTATCATTTTTATTTCATCATCTTCTGACAACTTGCTTACGTAGAAATTGGATGGATTTCTTCCATAGACTAGAGTGACTCTATCACCAATTACAAGCTTTTGCTCGGGAAGACTAGATTTTTTGGGGAGTGAAACAGCCTTGGGGGTACCTTTTTCTTCTTTTTGTTCAGATAGAGATTCGCTAGTACTTGGCACAATTAATGATGCATTTATTTCTTTTATTGGCTTAGGCACATCTTCAGACTCAGTAGGATTTTTAGTGTCATTACAAATGAGTTCCACAAACTGACACGTTGTAAGAAGAGCCGCAATGTCATTTTCCTCTTCATCCTTTAGTTCCACTTCAAAACTGTTTTCAATTCTGCTACTTTTAACAACAGTGAGTGTGTAGTCGTTTATGAGGGTTTTAAAAAAAATTTCAACTTCACTAGAAAATTCAGCTTCACCATTTAACGGTTTAACCTTCAACTGAAGACAGTATGCCTGAAATCGAGGCAAAGAAAAAAAAAAAGTTCTTTAATATATTTTAACAGAAATGATTAAACTCCTTGAAAGATAAGATGAAAGTCTTAAAATAAACAGCATTGAAGGGAAAATTTGATTATTAACCGAAGCTGGGTAGCAGTAGCCTCAGAATTTATTTTAATTTGACGGTAATTTTTTATAACAAACTGCCTTGAAATCAACGAACATTTTAACTATATTAACCAAGACACTTCTTCAGCCTTAGAAATCCATTATATGGAAAAATTTAATAAGAAAAAACCAATCGCCCATAGAGAAGCGAACCGTTTTAACGAGAATAACTGATTTGAAGAGCTCTTTTAAGTGCTTAGAGTGCATTGGTACAGTCATATCCAAAATAAGCTTTCCCTTTTGCACGGGGTCACAAAAGGGTAAATTTCTTCTGTTCAAGGCCCTATCTGCTCCGAAATTTCCCCCTTTAAAATGCTCTTTCCTTACGCACACAACCTAGCTTTGACTGTATAATTTGGTATGGTCAATGTCAACTGTTAGAAAAGAAGGCGCCTTTAAAAGGGATTTAAAAATCACAGATAGTCCCATTAAGTTAAGTGGTAAATTACATTAGTACGCATTTCATTTTCAGAATATTTATGGCTGGGCTCCATACAACAACCAAATATAATCTTACTTTTGGTGAATATGCAAAAAGTTCCTTAGGAAGAGGTCTCAATGAGGAAGCATCTACAGTAATTTCATTTCCAAAATCTATTAAGAAAGCTTGAACCTTTCCATTGTCAAGTATCTAATAAGGTTACATAATTATATATATTCACCCATTAACAGTAAAAGTAATTTTTTATTACCTTCTCTATTTTCGATCTATACCACAAACCATCCTCTGACAAAACGGCGCAAATTAAATCAATTTGAGGAGGGATAGGTAATTTTGAAGATAATGATGAAGTTTGAAGTTGTTCGTTTAATAATGCAAATTCTTGGTATTCAGACTCCTTATTGACATAAAAGCATCGTGGATTACTCCCATGGCACAACAACACCTTTACAAAAAAAAAAAAAAAAAAAAAAAAATTATGCTTAGATGCGAGTTACGACCCAAAAATCCAGGCCCTGAAATTTTTAACCCAGTTTCATGACATTAGCCCATAGTTTGTACAAAATTTTTCAAGGAAAACATTTTAAGGCTGAGATGGTTTAAACATTACAGAGCCTAGTAATACAAAATTACGTGCCCATTTATGTTAAAATCATTCTATAATTATTTATGGGGACATTGGAATCCCCAATGTAACTTCTATCCTTTCATTCAGCCATTTTCCATTTTTTGCTTTGCAAGAACAGTAATCCATAATTTCTTAACTATTGCAAAATTTTAAAATCCTAAAATTTAACAGTATCGCTCACCTGATCTCCTGGAACTAGGTTATTTTTTGGAATATCGAATAGGTCTACTTTGGATTCTGACGAAACTGAAACCATCTGTTGAGGAAGTTCAATAATTGATTGAACTTCATTAGGAACCTCAGTTGCAGGATTTTCATCTTTCAATGATGCTCCTGGATGCCCAGTGTTAACTGGATTGGGTTTGGTTTCATCAGGATGTCTCTCAAATTGAGTTTTTGTTCGTTCATCTGATTTTGACTTATTAAGCAATGTTGAAATATCTTCCATAGAAATCTTGCTTATTAGCTCTATTTCGTAAGTTCGACCGTTTTTGTGAACTTCTTTCACTGTTGCTCCAGAATTTTGTAGCTCGTTTTTCACACTCTCGGTAAATTCATGGCAATTGGACTTATACAAAGAACAGCGAATAGCCTAAGAAATCAAAAGCCATTGAAGTAACTATTGTATTGCCAGTAAATATAACCTAAGACTATTAGCAATGAAGATAGCAAAACCTGGCATTCGTAAGCATTCTCTAATGGCAAAAGTAGGAACTAACAAAAACCCCTTAGTTTCGTTAGTTCCCATTTTTGCTACTTTCTGCCATTAGCAGACCCTTATGAATCGTAGATTTTTAAAAATCATCTTTATTATGATAAGAGTCCATTGCAAATAGTTCGAGCTCTAACACACCTTTGGAGCAAATGATAAGTTGGGAGAAATAGATTTCAAGTCTGAGGTTGAGACAACTTCATCGTTTCCAAAGTCCACAAAAAAAACTCTACATTTTCCACTAGAGTTTTTCTAAAATTTTGACACAATTATTAGAAATGGGTAGCATTAATATTCTAAAGTTAGTAGAGTAAAAAATTTGTTTCAAATATTTTTGCAGTACTACTATCAATTTCAACTCAAATTGGCTGCGTAGACAAAGCTATGCTACTAGTTCTATCTCTAAATAAACAAATCATAGAGGTAATGGATAGATAGCAGGAATAGACCAGAGATGAAAAGGGTATTAGGTGGAGTCCTTTTAACTAGCTATCAAAGTCAATGGATTGATTGCCAAGCTTAAATTCTGAATTATAAAACCATCTCTTTAGAATAAGTGCCTTTTCTAAGAAAGAAGGCCTCACGAGGACAGAGCTTCAATATTTTCTTATTATTTACTTTGTAAATGAGTTAAGACTTGGGTACTCAAGTTCGCAACTATGTTAACTGTGAATTACCATCAAATCTTTTTTTTTTTTTTTAAGAATTAAAGTTTCACTATATCCAAATATTGATATAGTTGCCAAGATTTAAGCTTTGAAGACAAAAGAGATTGGTAAAGGTAACTAGAATAACATAAGGTAATATTTAAACCAAAATTAGATATGAAACTAGAGTTCGTCTGCTCCAACTAAACCTGAAATATTTCAGTTTTAATTCTATCTTGATATAATGAAAAAGATTTAGGGCGAAATTTCAAAGCTAGAGTTTTCTCCAAAATTTACGCTAGAAGACACCAAATTGTAACTAACAGGATATAAATGAAAAGACAGATAATTTTTAAAATTTTGGCATAACTAATTTATCCAATACAACTAGGCTTAAGTCTCTAAAAGACTAAAAATAACTTATTCAGTGTCTTATAACAATTATTTCAATTTTATACTTAAAATCAAAGTTATTTCAGTTTTTCCAAATTTACCACTATAATCTCAGCTCTGTACCACAATCCATCAGTGTATTTCGCAGCACAAATTGAACCAACTCTAAATTCACCAAGACTTAAAGGTTCGCTTGATTGCTTCTTTAACTCATCAGATATTATTAGCAATTCTTCGAAGTCAGATATTTTGTGCATGAAAAAGTTATGTGGATCATTTCCATAGCATAATATTACCTATAATAAAAAAGAGGATCATTAATATATAAAGCCTTTATGATAAGAATTGCGAGTCAATATTATCATTCATTGGATTCTAACTTAATATTTGTTTGAAATATTTTTATGGATAAAGAAGAGAAAAATATCTTTCTGCTGGATCACATTCTCCAATTAAAATTAAGTTTTACTGGTAGATGGCAAAAATACATTTTCAAAGGTTTGGGGATGGCAAAACCAACATTGTTTAACCTCTAGCCTTCCCAACACTTAAACCACGCTAACAACTTGGCTCCGATCACCATGTTGCTATAACACACAATAAGGTAAGCTTTTAAATCTTTAAACATCCGGTAGTTAGTAAAAAAAAAAAAAAAAAAAAAAAAAAAAAAAGAGGTTTTGTTCTTCCACCCCGCATAACATAAATTAGTAGAGAGCTATTTCTCTTCAAAAATTAGGTTTTAAGATAATTATTATATTCATTCATTCACGAATTATTACCCCCAAGTTGAAGTAAACAAGCAACCAGACTCAACGAGTGCCTTGTTAAATTGATCTCGCAATAAGGTTAGAGCGAGACCAAGGCCCGAATTGAATAGGGTAGAGTGTCGACTATAATGAATAATTTCTCCGTGAAGTTTTCGCTTGCAGGGAAATAGACTACTTACTTCATCAAGGCAATTCAAGCATTGTGAATCCAGCTTTATCAGGTATGGTTTTTCCTTCGAGCTAACTTCAGAGTTTTCTTTTGACGTACTTTTCTCAGTTTTTATCAAATAAATACTGACAGGGTCAACAATTTTTTTCTCAAGTAATAGAGTCGAAAGATTATTCCCATTGTCATCTTCAAGCTCAACGGTAAATATTCCCTCAATCGTAAAGATTGATTTCTTGACAGTGTAAGGAACTTTAAGTAACTCTGATATTTTTTCAAGACTTTCTGAAGAGAAATCTTTGGCATGGTTTAGTGGCTTAACTTTCAATAGTCTCACGCAGTAGGCCTTAAAATAAAGTATTAATTTATTAGTAACAATATTAAGGATCAGAAAGAAGAGTCTTTTGGACAGACTGACATATATTTTAGGAAATGCCAATTTTCAGTAGGGTTTGTTTTATTTTCTTTTGGCAATATTGCTACAGAGTCAGCTCTCCATGCAAATATCTCTATTTTTATATATTTCATTACCTTTGCAGAAAAATTAAGCAAATCCTTAGAAATTTCGCTTAAGTTTGAAATTGGTACAATATCAGTATTACCAAAGTCTAAGAAAAATGCTTCGACATTTAGTCCATCATCACACACCTGAAGCAAAAAACATAGGTTTGTTAATAAAACTGAAAGCATTGGGGGGCAGCCATCTTGGACTGCAGTCACATCTAGGGTCTAGCGGTTAGTATCTAGAGAGACTGGATGAGACATTTTGATCTTGCAATGCTGGAAATTTTTAAGAAATGAAAGATGGCTGCCCACTTTGGTACTGAATCAGCTGGACAATACATTGTATATACTGCGAGTGACTGAATTACTGAATATATAATTTGGTTTAGTAATTGTAATTGGAAGTTAGGTTTCGTTAATACAAATTTAAGCTCTAGGCCCCTGTTGCGTGCAAGAAGTTTTTTTCCCCTCTCATAATCAGACAGTTGCGCTGTTGCCCCATGAATTGAATTTCTACAATGATTTGTATGGTTCATCTCTTGAGGAAAGAGATATTAAGGGTCTTTAATTAAAAGCTCAGCTTAAAGATTGAATTTTAGTAGGTTTTTTTGGAAAGGTCTTCAAAATTTTTTAAAACAAACTCCTAGCATCCCTTACACAAAAAGGTTAGTCTGATGTGAAGTGGTCCTCAAGAACACTAAAAAGGTCTTGGGGAAGTCTATAAGAACTCCCCAAGAATTCTTGACATAATGGAAGACTTCCCCAAGACCTCTTAAGACTGCATAAGACATCCGAAAGACTTCCCCAAGACCTCTTAAGACTAACTTTTTTTGTAAGGGATACTATAGTAGTATCCACCTGCAACAGTGTCTGACGTCACCTGTTGCACTTGCACAGCCTTGGAAAGGGTAACTTTTTAACCCTGCGCTAGAGTTTTAAGTCAACTTCGCGTGGTAAAATAAAGCAATAGCAAATAGTTCCAACCCAAGGTTTTCAAATGTGTAGTTCTTGGCGTGGAGAATTATATTATTAAAAAGAGGTTTACCAGGGTGCTCATGGGGTTTTCAACAATAAACCTATACTTGCGCTTAAGCCTTTCTCTTTCCCTACTCCTAGAGACCTACACTCTGGTGACATCACATGAAGATGGATTTAGTTTCCAGTTTGTAAAAGCAATCAAACGCCTCTTTATCACATTTATCGTGCCATACGGCGCCTAGTAGACGAGTAGGTTTACAACTCAGCTGTGGAATAAAAAGTTATCCTTTCCAAGAGTTGATACCACTATACATCATCAACATGATCACATACAGAGCCTACAGTTGATTATTGCCCATTCTGGCACATGATGCGGTAGCTTTCAGCACATGATGGAAAAATATGAACTTTAAATGATTTCCCCTCGCATAATTCAAGACTTGTGTAATGAAAATAGTACAGTTTACAATCAACATATCTCAAGCTTTTTCTTTCCTTTTTCAAAAGAAGTTTATATAAAATTCGTTTAGATATTCGCATCTCTGTTACTTGAAACTTGTTGGCATGAGTGAACTGAAAAGCTTGATTTACCGTTGTTTTCAAGCAAAAGCTTTATTCTTTGCCAAAAACTTTTGACTCCTTCAGGTTCAGAGTTTACACCAAAATACATCTCCCACCACCAAAACAAAATATATTAGCTTCAGTATTCATACAGTAGGAAGTGTTTCATTTAGGCCTTGTTAATATAAAAATAGACTAGGGCCATGAGCTAGAAAGTTCTTTAATCTAGCTTCATCTTATTTCACAGGGGTTTTCAGATACTCTTGACAATACTAGATCATATTTGCTCAGAAAATGTAAGAGCACTAACCATGTAACTTAAATTCTCGATTAACATGATTGTAAATTTATGACACATTGGCCAAAGACCGTGGTAAAAGAAATTTTTATTTACCTTATCAATTCTGACTCTGTACCATTCTCCATCTGTATATTTTGCTGCGCAGAGAGAGTTGACACGTACTGTTGAAGAGTTTTCTTGAGACTTAGAGTTAAGTGTGATACTTATGTATGTCAAATCTTCAAGATCAGATAGTTTTTGAACATAAAACTTGTATGGATTGCTTCCGTAACAAGCCAACACCTTTAGATTAGAAATATTTGAAATAGTTTTTACTTCAATGGATAAATGTTAAAATTACTTTTTCTTCTTCACGAAGGCTTTGCCTTGGTAGTGTTGTCGCAATTTCTTCAGTTTTCTGCACATAACTACCGAGCATCTTTGGAAAAGTACTTAATTTCCAAGAGTGTGGTTTAGGTTCTCCATGCAGTTTTTGAGAAGTGATAGAATCTAAAATTCGTGGCTTGCGCAGTGGAATGCTAGGAATATCTTTTTGAAAGATTCTAGATGGTCTGGGAGAACTGTTCTGCCTAATTGCTGATGCTCCTTCAATTGACGCCTAGACAGCAGAGTGGTTTGGTTTAGAAATAAAATTGATCGCAGTATGTCAATTGATGAATGTACCATGTAGTTCAAGTTGGTAGCATCCAAGCTTGAGATGGAAGCAGTTTCAGAGAAATTTTGAAAAGGATTGGAATGTTCACTGTATGAAAAAATTTAATAGCCACCAAATTTATTTTCTATCAATGAAAATTTACTTAGTGATACTAAAAATATTATTCAGACCTATAAAAATGAGCAAGTTTAATTGCATTTGTATAGTTCACCGTTTCAAACTAACAATTCAAACTGTGGGTTGAATAATGGTAGCTATTAATACAGTTTAAATTTTAAATTCTCTGTACTGTCCCGGCAACCACATATTATAGACCATGCCTCTGTGGTTGCCTGCTACGTTATAGGAGAATTAATATTATTATTAAATATACTGAATATCCTGCTACATATATGAAATGGGCCAAACGGAGCTATTTCATAACCTATCCGTGATGTTTTTCAAAAAGTATAACACCAGTTATAACTTTCAGGAAGCCCCAGCCATAAATTTCAATCCCTTATAGAAACTATAGCATTAGACAAGACACAAAATTATGTTTTATAGGATAATATAGGAGTAAAATTTATCTCAAATTAAGGATTTTTAGGGGAAATTTGAGCAAAAACACATTTGAAAAATATACTATCCAGTTATGCTGCAGGGAACTACTTTCTCAAACGCGAAAGCCACAGCTCATTTGATTGTTTATATACCGAACTCGCCCGTAACTGTTAGAGTTAATTGTGAGAAGCAATATACAAATCTTAGCTAATATGCAGTCTGCATATGCAAACATTCAAGTTCATGAGAGCAGTGGATTTTTTAATGCCAAAATGCCTATTATTTAAAAATAACAGGACATTATAGGACATTTCAAGGAATTATGGGATATTATAGGACATGCTTGAAAATATAGGATTTTATAGGAATTATAGGACCACTGTGGTGCATGAACTTTATTTTCTAGAAGCTTTGTTTAATTTCACACTTACACTAAAGAAAACAAAATAGCTTACTATTTAAAGCAATCCACTCGATGGTCATTTTCAACCCAATCCACTATCTGACATTCTTCACCACAATAATAATTCGATTTGCATCGGCCACAGCAAAAGAAGGCTATAAAACCGTTTGAAATTGTAAAACATTAATGGCAATAAAACAACATACCTTACTTACCAGAACTTCCACATATCACGCAAATGATTTTCATTTGAACTGATGGCACAACATCATTCTTCACATTTCTAACACTAATAACAATATCTTTGCCCTAAATTAAAAATATATATATATAATTAGATATTGTATTTAATTAAATAAGACACTACAGGCTCCCAGCCAAAAAAAAAAAAAAAAAAAAAAAAAAAAAAAAAAAATTGCGAAACAGTATCTTTTTATCATCACATCTCATCATGAATTCCACACCACCACCTTTCGATATAAATGCCTCAAAATCCTAAGCCTTTTTCGTACGCCTTAAAATCCTAAGAATTCGCTGAAGTGAAATAGATAGCTCATATATTTGAGTCTCACAAATTGCTGTATTTTCTCTCAAGTCTTAAGAAATCGAGGTTATACAAAATCCATAGAATATATTAGTTTAAAAGATTGTGAAAAAATACAAACCCTAGATTCAATACTTTTCTCTCTGCCCGATTGAAAATCTGAAAATTTTCAAACAAAAAAAATTACCAAACAAATTTTATTAGTATCCAGTTAACTTCAAAAAACTGTTACAACAGTTTTTTTTCTACGTGGGTCATTCCATCTCAAATCATCGAACCCATGCTGGTTGAAAATTACGGATTTTCATGAAACTTTTCTAGAGTCCATTACCATAAGTTATGAAGATTCCGGAAGTTTAGCGACTTTAAATTGGAAATTTTTAAAGTTATGATTTTTAAAGTTTTTGACCCATTTTCCAATCTTTGCTTAGTTGGCTCACATTTAGTTATATATCTTGGACGGTATTAATTTTAAACATCTGAAATTGGTTAACCCTAGCGAAAAACGTGCCCCGAGTCTGAATTTGAAATCTGTTTAGCTCTACACACTCAAGTTTTTGAGTTAAGCGCTAATTAGGGGGTGGCAATTAACAATTAATGCCGAAAAAGGTCCACCTCCAATTTTATTGAAATTTTTATGGAATCATCTACGTATACATATAGAATAAACCCCAAAATTTGGTCTCACAGAAACCACTATTTCTGTCGAAAAAAAAAAAAAATATTTTTGGGAGTGAATTTTGGTATTTCAAAGCTAATTTCCTATACAGGGCGGTTTTTATCAAAAAACTCAATATTCTATATAAGGATAATATTAACATTGAGCGTGTGCGTTTTATGCTATTTCATTTTATTCGAACTCGCTTGTGAGACTTTTGAAAAAAATCAATTTGATTAGCACGCGCTCAATGTTATTTTAATTCCTCCATAGAAGCTATTGTGTTTTTGTTAAGAGCCACTCTGTATAGGAAATTAGCATTGAAATACAAAAATTCACTCCCAAAAATATAATTTTTTTTTTTTCGACAGAAATAGTGGTTTCTGTGAAACCAAATTTTGGGGTTTATTCTATATGTATACGTAGGTGATTCCCTAAAAATTTCACTAAAATTGGAGGTGGACCTTTTTCGGCATTAATTGTTAATTGCCACTCCCCTAATTAGCGATTAACTCAAAAACTTGAGTGTATAAAGCGAAACAGATTTCAAATTCAGACTCGGGACACGTTTTTAGCTAGGGTTAACCAATTTCAGATGTTTAAAATTAATACCGTCCAAGATATATAACTAAATGTGAGCCAAGTAAGCAAAGATTGGAAAATGGGTCAAAAACTTTAAAAAATCATAACTTTAAAAATTTACAATTTAAAGTCGCTAAACTTCCGGAGTCTTCATAACTTATGGTAATGGACCCTAGAAAAAGGTTTCATGAAAATCGGTAATTTTCGACCAGCATGGTTTTGATGATTTGAGATGGAATGACCCTACAGTCAAATCCAAAACTTTCCTATTATATGGATGCCCCAATTGATAGGGGAAAGAATCTTTTAGATAACACCGCGCATATTGCGTCAAGAAAAACCAACAGAACAAATATAAATAATATGTAAACCAGAGTACAGTAAAATATGACCAAGAAAGGCAACACCAAACAACCCGACTCTTTCCAGCCTCATCTAATTGAACTAACAAGTACCAAACACTTGAATTTATTTTTCAAGAACAGAAAAAAAAATATTCGCGAGGGTTTCGTGATGTTGGTTTTACTTTTCACTTTAGTCGCGTAAAATAGAAAACAACGTGAAGAGCAATGGCTTCTTAAGAAGTTTCAATAGCATTTGCTTGGACAAAATTATCTTAAACTGAGAAAATTTGATAAAAAGTTGACTCAACTCTCAGTCTAAAAAAATATGGTAAAAACCAAACAATAATACTTTCATTATTTTCATATAATCACCTTTACAGAAAAAAAGTAGTCTGATCTGAAGAGGTCTTCAAGAACACTACAAAAGTCTTGGGGAAGTCTTTAAGACTTCCCCAAGACCTATTGACATAATGGAAGACTTCCCCAAGACCTCTTAACACTACATAAGGCACCCGAAAGAATTCCCCAAGACCTCTTTTGGTAAGGGTCAGTAGTGACTTTAACCTCTGAATAGTCCAGAATCCCCACTTAAAGTGTTAAACACTATTCTCACTATTAATAAAAAAAACTTTATTTCCTTAATACTTTGATATTATTACTAAGAGAGAATTTGCTTCACTGGGATGTCAGAGAACTTATGAGTTTCCATTTGATGCATACCAAGATGCTCAACCCTTTGGGCCTAGTATTTAACACAGCTACACAGAACGAGAGAGGAGGTTTACTCCTCAGTAAAGCAAGCCCTGCATAGAGGATCGTCCCCAATACCAAGGTGAGGTGCCTATTAAGTTGACAATGTCCAGTTAATGACCAACCTAATGATAGGCCTAAAGAGAGAGCGAGTAAATCCATTGCTCTCCTTTTTGACGGATCAAAGATAATCTGTTTGGTTTGTCTTTGACCATCCATCTAAAGTCAGAGCCATAGTTGGTGATCAGAAAGATGGTGTTTTAAGTCGGGCCTCAAATGGACTCTAATGATAGCTATCCCTTCTTAGTGATAAGAGGGTTTATATCTAAATTTACAGGGATCTTCCATCTTTCATAAAGAAAGCTGGTCGGCAATATTCCCTTTAAACATTACTTTTGTGTCAATGGTTAGTTGTACATACTGTGTATATTTCTAGGTAGATGGTCAAAGAGAGGAGACGTTCCAGTTTCCGAAGTAAAACCTAAAATAAAATGATTCATTACTCATAAAACGAAAATTAATAAATGTGTTTGTATTATATACATATATTTATATATATATGGCACTAGTTTTCTAATTGGGTTACAAACACTAGAGACGTGAGACGGTAATTTACACTCTGTATAAAGTAATTGCCAAGTTATTTTACAATATCAGGAATTCATGCGAGCTTTTTTTTTTTTTTTTTTTTTTCCCCATTTCAAGTTAAAATTGAGGTCTGGAATCATTTTCTTGATGAGCTTTGAGCTAATTAAGTTCCAGGTTTACTTATCAAGCTCGAGCATTAGTAGCAACTAAGGTTTAGCCTTTTCTGA
The DNA here is from genome assembly GCA_963920705.1 of Odiellus spinosus. Lineage (NCBI taxonomy): Eukaryota > Metazoa > Arthropoda > Arachnida > Opiliones > Phalangiidae > Odiellus > Odiellus spinosus. The sequence continues at coordinate 7,767,737 of OY987238.1, read as the reverse complement.
GCCTCAAAATTCAGATTTTGTGTTAATCTAGCCTAAAAGCGTGAGCTTGTAATTTCTACTGGATATCTAATATCCAAAATATATAATCTTCTTGATGAACAGACAAAATGTACAAGCAAAGCTATATGATAAACTTCATTGAAAACTCCAGTTGAATTTGAGTTTTAATTTCACATCCCAAGTGATAATATTTTTATCTTTTATTCACAGGGTTAGTAATATTATCGCGAGGCTCAAGACACTTGCTTTATTTCAGGCGTTGATTAAGCCTAATGCAAGGCCTAATTTGGGTTTTGTAGTTTATACCGGTTTTTTGGGCCATGTTTAAGAAAGACGGTCCACTGACATTATGGAAATCTATTGTAACTCAAATGTTCTCTCTTACTTAAATGAGTTCCTGATACTAATCAATACTTACATTACCTAAGAAGATTGATAAGTGTAAAGAAAAAGGTTTAAACTAAAACTTACTCATGAATCTGCTTATTGGGGTTTCTGGAAATGAAATAATTGGTTGCTGCAAGTTTGGATATTCTGAAAATAATACGAAACGCAACAGTATGGTTACAGTAAGAAATTCAGCAGTACTATCCTTTAATTTTAATTGTCAATATCATGGTAAAAAATTACGTTAACAAATATTTTAAAAGAAAGGTCATGGAGATAATGAATTATGAAGTTCACCTTTAAATCCTCTACAGGGATCCTCTGGAGATCTCTGAAACTTCTCTTCTCTGCTATCAAATAAAGGAGACTCTGATCTTGTTGGTTGCGCCATTGGACTTGGCGAAACTAATGTCTTTCTATCTAAGGAGGCTTTTCCATGGGCAGAATTTGTGTCAGCCTTAAAAATAATAGTATAACATTTTACAACCAACTGGGGACTCTTAATTTTAGAAGCAATCCAACATAGATATTTGAGAAATAGAGCTCAAATAGTAACTGCTGATAAATTACAGCAGGCGATAAATATTATACAAGAAAATGAAAACCAAGTTATTTTAAAGTCTTCGGCGTTTAAGGTGAGCTTATCCCTTACCGAAAAAAGTTACTCTGATCTGAAATACTAATGCCAAAGAAAAAGTCTAAAATCTACACTCAACTCAAGAGCAAGCGATTCCTAAAAGCAAAAGTTAGTTGACAATGCAACTTCTAACCCTCATTAGCATCAACAATTCTGACCTTTAAATTCAATCTACAATTGCTTTGAACGTAATTTAAAAACTTTGAGTCTTGTATCAGTTTAAAGTGGTAGGGTTTTGTAACTAGACCACACTAGCCAAGTCAAAAGAGGGATAAATGGCCCATTGGAGTGGATCTAATTAATTTACTTGTCATTCCTTTGATCACTTGTTGGTAAAAGCCAGATAAAATAAACTAAGGTCAGGATGTCCTTCATACGGTCTGGTATTGGCATCAAGAGTAGGACTTAGCATTATAATTTTTCTTCTAATTTTCCAGTTCTATCATTTTAATAACTTATCTCTAAAAACAACTATCTAAAATTTACACACAATCTTTACCAACAGTTTAACGTTTAACCTTATCAAACCGTAAAATATTATCCAAAAATCGAGAAACCAAAATGTATTCGTAATACAAACTTTTGGTTCCGCATTAAATCAAAAATGTACCATTGGAATAAATAATGCTAGGTTTACCATTCGAGAAGTAGAAGTGTTGATACGTTTTCTCCTTGAGTATCCAATAACTAATTGAAGAGGATTGTTCTCTTTAATACTGAAGTAATCAAAGGCATTTTTAGAATCTTCTACACATTCAAAATTGGCAAATCTAACGAATAAAACCAAATGAAATTAGATACCATTTCAGCGAGAAAAAAATTGAACAATGAAAAGAATATAGTTTATGTGCGATACGAAGGTCTCACAAGTAAAATATATTTGATTAGAGGGACTTTTTAATTACTATATAACTGTTTAAAAAAAAAATGGCTTTCGCTTTTTTTTTTTCAAGCTCCCTTTAAGACAGTGCCAAATGTGTTTGAAAAGTAGAGTTAAGATAAAAATATCGCACCCAGCTTTGGTCGTTTTTCCTTCCTTTGCCGGTAGACATTTGCAATCCTCAAGTTTGCCATGACTCGAAAAAAGTTCATAAAGATCATCCTATATGAATAACAACCTCGGTGAATATATTGCTACTGTCCAAAAATTTCTGGAGACCAAGCTATTAATTGGCAGGAAGTTGCTATCTCAAAAATTTTGTTAAAGGAAGAATATTTGATATTATAAAAGAACTTGTGGGTGTGAAATCTTGTTTGTATGTTGCTAACTACGTTGCAAAATCAAGTGGCGTTAAGGCTATATGGGGTAGTTATTTCCATTTTCACTCGGGAGAGACCCGACCTTAAGAGCTGACATGGATATAGAAAATATAAGCTTAAGAAATGCTCGGTGCTCGCGAGTGCTACGAGTTTCACAAGCTATGACATCGAAGGCAACATTCCCTAAGTCAGCAGGGAAATGTGATAGCAACTATTGCAAGAACTACTTGTGTTATAAGCTTTTTCGCAAATGGTTTTTAAGTAGACATTTCAGATTCATTCATTTCAAAGTAAACATGTCAATTCGGGGCCTTGTCAAATTGTTCTTGCTCTCGCATTTAATCTTTAGTAATTGAAAAAAAAAAAAAAGGCTGTTTTTACATGCATGTCAGTGACATTGGTTTTACTTTTCAATGCATTCCCATAGACTTTTGCCTTGCCTTATGAAGGGGGCTACCATTTTGCTCGTTCCACCTTAGTTCCATCCCTAATCCGCCATTTTGGTCACCAAGAAACGAGTTGATAGTTTTTTTTTTGTAGAAAGAGCCACTACCACCTCGATTCTTGGTGACAAAAATGGTGGATTGGGGCCGGGGGGGGGGCTAGGGGAATGGGCAAAATGGTGGCCCCCTTCGCAAGGCAAGGCAAAAAGTCTATAGGATCATAATGAAAGAAACTTTTCCAATGAAAAAAATATCCTCCAATAGAGTGGAAGAATATTGAAATAAAATAAAAAAAAAGCCATGTCACAAAAAGCATGGAGAATTTTTTCAATTTGAAAAGTTTAAATTCAAGAGCTTGGTGCAAGATCAATTTGACAAGGCACAAATCGAGTCAGGTTGGGAGTCTACTTTAAATGGCATGACCAATCTGAAATAAGTTTTTTTAATTGGCCATAACTTACTTCAGTAAAGTCCAACGGGAGTCCAACTATATAAAGATTCTGAGAGAGTCTGAAAACAAAATAGATAATTATAAAAGGTTAAATTTTGGTTATGAAGAATTTAACACCATTTAAGGCTCAGCAACCACAGAAATATCATCCCACCCAAAACACGCCACTAAATTGTAGTGAATTAGTGACCTAATTTTCTAAAATAGCAAATATACAATTGTGAGAAATAATGCGAGATCCTGAAATTATCAGTCAGTGCCTTACAGAGCGACTGAATAATTTACAGCTGAAGAGAAAGTTTCAAAAATTTCTTTGAAAAATATAGCGGGCTAAGTTGCTAACACTTCTAACAACGTCACATCATTCTATCTCTTACCTCTGTGTGATTCCCCTGCTGGGTAAACTACAATATCCATCACCTAATGAATCTATAAGAAACCATGGTTTTTGTCATGGGACACTAAAATCCTACTTTTTAAGTCTTGGAGGCGATTGCTTATGATTCTGGAGTGGTAAACATAGTGAGCCATGCCCATTACAGTACTTTCCAGAACCTACGATTGTAGAGCAGTTTTGATTGTACAATTTTTTCTAAATTGCCTTCTGCTTGGACTCCTTGGAGATTGAGGTTAAATTTACAGGCATGGTGATGGGCTTTAAAGTCTCAACCATTATTTTTTCCCGGTTAATTGCTTTTACCCATTTACTACAATTTTCAAAATGAACTAGATTCTTACTAGGATTTAGTACTGGATACAATATATCTTTATGATATCTAGCATCAGTCTTACAGTTTTAAAGCAACAATACTTCAGGACTAAGACATTAATACACTCATTTTATAACCAACTACAACAAACAAATCCGTCCAAACACGCGAGTCCTAAACCAATGCTTTCTAATTGTAGACGATACAATTTGAAAGTAAGCTTTCTTCGTCTACCAGGCGGCACTTACAACGGACGTCTTGTTTATTACTGTGTTAGGCAAGGGGGTAAGCTCTCTGTACTATTCATATTGTATTTTCCATTCCATCCTACTTCTCTCTTCCAAGTTTAAATTATCCACTTAAATTTAATGCCACTAGAGTAAGAATTTACATAGAGAGATATAGATAGAAGCCAATGACGTATCAATGTCTTCCTTGCCTACTCCCTATTGTGGAAGATTTTGTGGCGCATGTCATACGATAATTTTGGTCTCAAATCGATAATTTTCTGATCTTGGTACTATAATTTAATTTCCACGATCTGGCAACGCTGATAGAATATGACGTCTTTAATCAGACTTCAGCCACCCACGTAAGATTGTTAGGAGTGAATAGTGATTAATATCTTGCAGAATTATCACAAAGTAGTTCAGTTACTTAGTCCTAAATAAGGATTGAACAAAACCATGCCAAAAAACTTACTCTTCCGCGTCAGACATTTTCAACAAATCTTTTAATAATAACCTAAAAAGAACATAGCCATTAACTACAAAAGAAGGAAATCAGCGTAAGCGACGCTAATAACTTTTCCCTGATTAAACCAAAATTGACGCTTGCTTCTAATACAATCACCACGTTTCTTTGTTCTGGGATTCTCAGAACTGGGGTACAAGAACATCAGCACAAAGTTGGTATCATTGGTGGGGCTGAATATAAACATAAAATTCACGACCGAAACATCGTCTGCAAAGGTGTTTTACGTAATTATGGTTATGTACGTATTTTGAAGGTTTCGTTGAGAACAGACTTAAAATTGTGAAAGATAAAAGGATTGTCAATATTGTCAATGTAGCCAATTGATATTATCTCTATGATTGGAGACGCACACCGGCAGGTTAAAAAAGCAACGGCGCATCACTGAACGGGAACTATCACTGTTTCCTACGATCTCTTTCAAACCAGCACAAAATATATTGGGGGTATGGTTTTTGTAGTGTTCCGGGACTATTCTGAGCAATTAATCAGTATTTTAACTCCATTTTTTGTATACGTTGATGTACGATTACGAACCGCCTTGTCAAGCTGGTCTCTTTGATACATAGTGCGTTCAATGACATGTGTTTTGGTTGCTATCCGTACCCAGCGATAATTGAAAATAAAACAAGAACTTTCCAAAAACTGAGAACTTGCCTGCAAAACGTGCAAAATTCCCGATATTTTCCAAAGAGGACATTTACCTCTATTGTTGGTTTTTTGGCATCCGCTTAAATGCCTTGTGTCCTGCCCCATCTTTCCTGCTCTTCCGCAACCCAAAAAAAGGACCCTTGGCTCATTAAAATTCGATTCATAGCGCGCCCCTGGTTGGGGTCTTTTTACTATAGATGTATCATATTCTCATTATTCTCCATAGATATATGCAGAGGATATCTATGCTTTTTACTGACCATTTAAAATATATAACTGAATTGTACCTTGGCTAAAGTGGGAACCTATAACATATATATTTGTATGCTTAAAACTAAACCATTACAATACATTTTTGGCAAAAACCCTTAGACAAACTGGGAGGGTCCTAAAAAGGACCCAAGAAAGGAGGAAGGGAAGAAGAGAGGGAAAGAATAGATTTTTTTTTTTTTTACAAACAATAGAAAAAGTTAATAACCAAATTATTTTCCATTAATGCTTTTTCATTTGAAAAACTTGCCTAATAATTTTAAGACCAGACAGGGGACGTAATTAAATTTGATTTAGACAACATTAAGAGACCAATATCTTAATTTATAAAACAAGTCAAAATTTTTGTTAATTTGGATGAAAAAGCTTATTTAGATTAAAATTTAGAGTCAATATTGATTTAAAAGAATTTTAAACCATGAATTAGGAAAACATTTTAACCAAAAATAAAAATGTGGCTTTGATACAGGAATAATTAAAAAGATTTTTCATAGAAACTGTTTTTCTTTCTTAAAGTGTTTTCTTGATGCTTAGAAAAGTAATTAGTCACGAAAGGGCATTACACATTGGTCCATATATATTAAGGCGCGATTATTTAGTCCAAAGATGTTGATTTCTACAGTTAAAAAGACTTTTTTTTTTTTTTTTTTTCAATGAACCAAAAAAAAAAACTTTGGCAAAGTACACGTATTTTTCCAACTCAGTTAAAACACTACTTTGTACACGAAAAAAATCATTTTGTCTTATATTTTTCTTCGAGACTTGACACGATGAAATTGATGATGTTGAGATAATGGCTTACACCAATTTTGATGATGTTTTTTATGAAGGTTTAATTAGAAGTCCAGATTCAATATTAAGATGCCTGTAATTAATCCAAAGAGGTAATTTCCCAAGTTTAATTATATTGAAAATCAGAAAGCTAAGAAATAATTGGTGTAATGTTGTTTTTCTTCCGTGGAATGTTTATTTTTTCACTTTGAAATGACCGAGGCTTTTTTTTATTTTCAACCGTAAACAATACTGATGATTTCATAACAAATGTATACTAAGCCAGACTCGGGATTGGTAAAGAAATAAAACAAAAAAAAAAAAAAATTCCACGAGTGTAACTCAAAAACCAATCCAGTAATGATTCATACATATATATATATAAATATATATATATTTATATAGGAAATAGACAAAATTAAGTAATATCACAGTTGTTTTAGTCATTACTGGCGTTTTTTTTATCCTTCCTCAAAATAGACTAACACCGCGTTGTAAAAAATATCATTAATATATAGGCCTATATATACATTTGTCTATAAAAACCACTTAACGCGACTTTTTCTCTTTAAATTAACGTAAAAACACTTTTTTTTACATTATGTAAGGCATCAAGAAAACACAAAATAAAGATTTCATCGGGGAAGATAGTTTTTAGTTTTTTTGGCAATCTAATGCTTTTTTTTTTATATTTATATACGCGTATAAAATTTTATCTTCAATAGCCGAATTAATTTAAAAAGTATCGGTATTGCTATACATATATTTTTGCGACTAACTCTCGATATCTTTAAATTTAAGAGTATTTATTTGTACATTATGGTTTGAACAACGGTTTTCAGAGTTTGGAAAATCGTATTTCAATCATATAATTTTAGAAGGGAGCTCAAAATTTGACTAACCTTACAGAATATACCCTAAAATTTAACCGATTATCGTATTTGTTACCTTAAAATTGCTCCGTAAAACAAATATATATATAAAACTTTGGGATTGCATTTACTTGTTAGAGAAGAATTAAAGTAAAAGTATATTCCAATATTTCAAGTTTTTTTTTAAACCCTAAGCCAGTCATTCATTTTATTTTGACCACAAAATATTTTTCTTTGTCAAATTGAGTTTTAATTCTCCGTATGTCTGATTAGCGCACTATTGCCCATCAAATTGTTAATTCAACTAGATTGCACGATACTGCTTAAGTTGGTTTTAATCTTATAACAAGCAAACCTAAATCGGGTAATCTGATTGGATGCAATATCAAAGGGAAGTAACGCGATGATCAGACTGAAAGGAATTGTGAAGAGGAAAATGAAGGGATTGTTTATTGATCCTGCTTCTAAAAAATAGACACATTTGCGTAATAATATAGGACGTGTCTCGGAATTGTACAAGATATTTCAGCCCAGATTTAAAGAAAAACCTCAGACTAATCAAAAGACGTCCCTTGTACCTTTGGCTTAATAAAATCCCCGCGACACATGTTGCAGCACACTCAATGAATAGCAAATAATATTGTTCTTGGTTATTTTCACGCGCACAATTGTGTGTACCACCACACCAGTTTCACAGATTTTACCAAGCCAAAGGTGGGAGTTTTTTTTTTTTTTTTTTGATTATTTGGAGGTTTTTAAAAATTTGAATCTTTGTTGTTTCCATAATCCCGCTTGCAGAATGTTTTAATGAGAGTCTTAGTATTTATAGTAATTTTCTAATAGTTACTGGTGCAATATTTCCTTTCTTTTTTTTTTTTTTCTTGCTTTTCCATTTAAACCGTGATATGGCACCGTTTATACTTATACGCCGCTTATTTTGATTATGGTTTGCGCCAAACATATTTGGTTCCATAAGGTAGATGGTAGCTTAAAGAATATAATGGTATAATGTGTTTATCATACATATGGACCAGTAGCTATTAGCAAATTTGTCTTTATTTGGGAAAGGAACGGTAGAATTGATTAAAATTCACAAGATTTTCCTTTTCACTCTTCCTTTAAGGAAAATTAAAACCTTTAATCCTTGGCCATGTAGGTGGTTTAGATAAAAAAATCCAATAGCTTCTATGGAGGGATGAAATTAACACTGAGAGTGTTAAGCTAATTTATTTTCTTCAAAACTTGAAATTTAAATAAAATGAATTTGATATTCACGCGCTCAATGTTAATTTTATTCCTCCATAGAAGCTCTTGTTCTTTTTTATCTAAACAAGCCTGTATATTTAGTGGATAAGATAAAACCTCCCTTCAAAGATTTTAAAAGCGTTAAATGACTTCATCTCTCATTATTTTCGTTACTAGTTGGAAATGATTGGTTACTCGTAACTATTAACAATTAGGGATGAAGCTTTTCAAAACTTTTAACCGCATAAGCAAATCATATTTTTCTACCTTCTCTTTAGAAGTACAACCTATAACTTCCACCAAATAAAACAGATGGAAGACAAAGTTGGGAATAACTATAGTTTTTAAGCGCCAACTAAAAATCGAACGTACGACGCGAATGTCTAAATTTTTTTTCTCCAATGTAATGAGCTTTGACATTCAGGATTTAAAACCAGGTTTCAGCAAACAGGAAAGGTTTGACGTGAATGTCTACATCGTTCTATAACGTTCTAGCTTTAAGCAAACTTTTGCACCCAGAAAAACTATCAATTCTGCTAACAATATAATGAATGGCGACTAATTTGGGTTTTTATTTGTTTAGCGTGTAAATTTAATTTTTACTTTTAACTAAATGGACATATTTTTATAAATATGAACCACAATTTATCGTATTATGTAAAGTTATAAGGGTTTTAATCATATTAAATAGGGAGGAACCAAATTCCCGGGTATAAGACATAAATATAATTACAACCATTTGTGTCCTGGCCAAAGCTCCGACGTTTGAAGCTGCATAATGAAATTTTGATGAATATGTTTATCATAATATAGACATTCGGGTGTGACGTTAGTGTACCTTTGTTTTTAAAGTGTGGCTACCGATTACATTATTAAAACTAGCAATTACGACTTTTTAGGATACGTTACTGGCTATAGGAAATAATAATTTTTGAGCTTGTAGTTTAGATAACGTTTCTTTTAAGGTATTTTTAAAAATAATTTTGATTCTGTTTCGTAAAATTTAAGTTAATTTGAGCCCCCTTTTTTAGGGTTGTGATATCTTTTTTTGTTAGCACTCGAGGCAATGTACAAAGCACTAAGTTCAAAAATTTCACATTAAAAAAAAAATTTAAAGAACAAATTAAAAATTTGTATTTAAAATCAAATTAAAAGGTGGAGATTTTGGTTTCCTTTAGAAAGAAATAAGATGGGAATTCTTGCCACATTAAAGAAATAGTTTTGAGTCCTTTCAAAAAAATTTGAAAGGCTATATTTTTTTTTTTTTTTTTTTTTTTTTTTAGTTTTTTCTTAACAATATAAAAATCGCATTGCGTTTTTTTCCTTTTCATTTTTTTTATACAATAAAAAATCATATATATGACTTCTGACCTATTTATTTTAAAGGTCATTTACCTGACTTATTGAGTTTATTATTAGGCCTGAACTTTCAGCAATAATTTCAAATGATTGGTCATTGCTTTGCAGTTTTTTTCTGGCATAATTATTGGTCCTTCCAACCAGTTGCGCGGAAATGTTTTCATGTGATTTTGAGCCTTTTTAATATCGGCTGAACTAAAAAGTTCAGGGTAGTATTGGGTCGCATTGGCGGGGGTTTCAGGCTTAGCATTTATCTTCTTCTTCAGCGCCATTTCTTCAGGACCCATCCAATGCGACGGTGGTTTTGGCAATTTAGTTGGATTAGGAGGGTCGCTGAATTTCGCACCCGCATAATGTTTATCTCCCATTAAACAGTTGGACGGTGGCGTACCCATGGGGGTTTTAGGGGAATTTCTATTTCCCGTAGCTTGAAAAAACGATGGTGAACCCGAATGATAACTCGAGGGAGATTTTGATGAGGGTCGAACGTTACCGGGCGATGATCGACATTTCTTTGGTTCAAGATGTTTAAAACCCACAACTTGGCTCATTGGACTAAAGTCAGTCTTCTGATTAATAGTTGGAGTGATAACGATAGTTTTAAAACTCTTTCCGACCATTTTTAAAGGGTTAAAATACTTCAGCGGGAATTATATTAAAATATAATGAGGTCGAACCCGGATCGGATACTTATTTTATCCCGCTAACTTCCTCTAGCCTATAACGCTTTTCGAAATTTTCCAATATGGCTACCTTCTTTATCGTTCGCGAAACATGCACAATGGCTCTATGTTATCAATAACACACACCCAACGGCGTACGATAGCACCTTTACACCTAACGAGTCTATTAAAATCAGTTCTTGGCACATCTGAGGTAAGAATCGTTACCTTGTCATCAACTTATCGGCGATTAAAGGAACTTTCTTCGTTAAATGATCCAAGACTTTGCGCATAATTATACACCTACCTCCTAAAAGAGCGTAGGTATCAAAATGGCTTCGGCTGGGGCAAACGTCCCAGACAGATTTTCGAGCTCTCGGTCTCCAAACGACCAAAGAATAGGAATATCAGAATCAAAATCCCTAAAATACTATTTAAAACTTCGCTCCTCTTTCTCAAAATTACACACAAACAGTTTTTACGACACTAATTTTAAGAAACAAACTAAAACTCCAACTCAAAATTTCTAAATCTCTTGCTAACGACTCGTCAAACGTCGTACACCGTGTCCTCTCAACGGACTGTGACTTTTTTTGAGGACGTTGCAACTTGCAAAATGCGTCATATAGGACGATTTCAGGGCGAAACTTGTTATTGCGTAGTCGAATCTTTTATTTCGTGTATCCGCGCAGCATAAACAAGTCACCAGACAGGGTCTGTTTACTCGGGTTGAATCACAAGGACGGGCTTCTAAAATATCCTCGTACGTCAACCTAGAATAATAATAAAAGACACGTTTTGCGAAGGGTACCAAACGTAACGTCTTTTAATGTATTTTTTACGGAAGCTACATCTCCGATACGCTCAGGTATACTTCGCTGAACGTAAACTATGCTTAATGACAGAAACAGAAATAAGGACAAGATTAGGACAATGTCCGATTAATTTTTAAAATGTAAAAAAACAGGCATAACTATTTAAGTTTTTTGATGGTCTTCTTCACAAACCTTGAAATAGATAGGTAATATCTATAGGTAATAGCAACTCGAATCCCATGTCCGACTTCGTTGAAATTGTACAATAACCATTCGAACTATAGAGATAAGCCTCTTTCAGGAAAAATTACTTCAAGAGACTGTTGGCGCCATCTGCGAGATGGGGAAAATCGGTCAATTATTCGCAAAGCTGGCGTCATCTACCAAAATGGGTAATCGGCCACAAAATAAATGCATGATTTAAAATATGCGCGGAAAACGTCGAATTTTAGCGAACTATATTTGCAGGTCTACAGGATTGCCAGTTTTTTCAGATTCAAATTCTCTGACTTTTCCAGGTTTTTCGTTGACCTTTTCCAACGATTTTCACTGACTGTTTCAGCTAATACTACCCAATTTTTAACTTTTAATTTTTTATATTACATATTTTCTTCATGATGACCCAAATAACTATTGAAAAGTATACTTGTAGACAATTTAAAAATTAAACTGTGACCTCTTTTACAAATTAATTTTTAATCCAAAAAGATTAATAATAAATTACCCGGTAGGTAATTTACTATTTGAAATACTAAGCAATTATTTTAATAATAGAATTTAATATTCCTAAAATGATAATACAAAATTGCATTGATATAAATTATGATGCACGGAATTTTTTTCCAAATTTTTTGTAGTTACAAAAATATTATCATACAAAATGTATGATGTTTAATAATTCCACTTTCTCCCACATTTTTTAATAAGGCTTGATTTCAAAAGAGAAATTAATAGAAATAGAAATGATAAAGCAATTAGTTTCTTCTAGCGTGAAATCTTTTGGTACTATCTTTACTATGGTCTAATAGCAATTGACACGGAGTAAATTGGGGTCCGTACAAAGCTTGGAATTCTTCCATGTGTTTAACTAACTTATCAGCTCCGTAGTAATCAACGTAACGGAATGGTCCTCCCAAAAATGGAGGGAATCCCAATCCAAAAACTGCTCCAATGTCTCCTTCCAACTGCAATAACATATTTTATAATATTGAGCAGTTTCCCCAAGAGAGGATAGAGGTTACACTGGGAATTCTAGGAACACTGAGAACTGCGGAAAACCATTAAGGGTTTTTCCATGTTGGTTGATTAATATCAAATTAATATTAGATAGATTCAAGAAAAATGTCTAAATACTTAAGCAGCGAAAAATCATTCATTATTTGTCTCAATCTAGTTATTTTTGGTTTACCCTTGGCCATTACGAGCCATTATGGTGGATCGGAAATAGTGGAAGGAAAGAAGTCATTGATGAGCTATGTCACTAAAGCTATGGTCACACTAACCGATACTTGAAATTGCTCTGAATATTTTTAGGTGCCATCTTTAGAAACCAATTTATTATACATGTAGTTTCATCTGTAGGTTACTGAAGCTGAATGATTTGAAACTAGTTGAGCAGTTTCGAGAAAAACTGTTTCTCCATTCACACAACTGTAGCAAAACATTTCAAAACAGTTTTATCTACTCCAATGCCTAGAAAACCCAGCTTTAATGATATTTAAAAACATTTGCAAGCCACTCTCACTATTTGAAGTTGAACTAGGCCAAAATCTAGCCTTTTTAAGAATCTCCAGTGTAACTTCTAGCCTTTCTTGGTTTCGCGAGTAAAAAATCATAAAGGATCTTAAATAATGCTTACAGGATTCGCCAAAATGCCCTCTTGCAAACACATGATGGCTTCATTAACAAAACGACTAACCATTCTCAATTGTAACTCTTCCGTCGAATGCCTGAAAAAATAATTTTAATAACCTACAATTTCTATTCATTTTAAAAGCTTACTCCTTTTTTGGTGCAATATAATATTTCTTTAAAATATCAACAGCGTCCATGTTAACATCCTTCTCCTTAACCCCGGGTGTATAAATGTAGAATCCTTTACCAGCCTTGCGACCTTCAAATATGTTTTAACTTTTATAATAACGCTTCTATACACACCAGAAGGGTCTTGGACTTTTTTGGGACTTGTGCTCGGTGGATATGATTACTAGTAAAAACCCATGCCCAATGACTTTTCTCTGTACAAAAGTTGTGACTAAGCTCTGCTTTTTTCCCCGTATTTAGTGGCCGCTATCAACTTGAAAGTAATTGGGTAATCGATTACATTACCTAGTAATTTTAAACGATAATCAAACTTTCCTAAGTAATCGTATCCACCAGCAATATTATATGCTCTATATGGATTTCCCGAAATTGGTTACAATTTTTTCATTATAACCAGTTTGTCTACTAAAACTGGGTCTAAAAATTTGCGGATTGTATCAATTCCTTATCGTTTAAATAGTCATAATCCACTAGTAAAAAAAAAAATTACAAACAATCATTAAACTAGAAATAAATTAAAAACTCCCATGAAAAAAAAACTCACATCTTGATTCAAGGAGATATCCTGAACTCCACGTATAAGGACTAGTGACCAATGACATTTATCATGGAGATCCTGCATTCCGCATATAAGAGCCATCAATCAATGCCATTGGTCGCTAGCCCTTAAATGGGAAGTTCAGGTGATCTTCTTGAATCCAGCTAAGCATATTTTGATGGTAAGTTTTAGATTTTTTTATAGTTCGTAAATTTTTTTACTGGTGGATTGTAACAATTAAAAAAAAAAGGTCAGGTTAAAATGAAAATGTCAAGAAATAAGCTAATTTTCGATATAACCGAAATTCATCAGCTAAACCTAGGCCTATATCTAACTGAATATAATGAAATAAGAGGGTAAATGTTATGTTAATGCCCATATACAGTACCTAGAAATCCTGAAGCTACCATATCTTTCATAACATTTATATCGGAACCAGCGGCTCGATCGCCAAAAGCTTTGCCCAAATCTTCAGCAACATGGGTTGCAACATCAATACCAACTTCATCAGCGAGAGTAGCGGCTCCCACGGGGAAACCAAATTTCTTTGTCAAGGAATCTAATTCTTTTGGTCCAACTCCTTCCTGAAATGAAAAATACATTTGTCTCAAATGTTTAAATAATATAACAAAGTGATTCATTACCTGGGCTAGCCTAATAACTTCAGCCATCATAGGGGCTAAAATCCTAGTAGTGTAAAAGCCTGGGCCATCTTTAACCGTGATAACAACTTTTCCCTGCTTCAAGCCAACAGCAACAGCGGCAGCTGCAGTGTCTTGCGAAGTTTTATCCGTAGTAATTACTTCCAAAAGTTGCATTTTGTCAACTGGGGAAAAGTAATGCATTCCAACAACCTACACGTAAGTAATTGTAGAACAATTACAACCAAATTGAAATATTATATAAAGTATTTTAAGGCTGACATCGTATCACGTAAGTCACTAAACCAATCACTTCTTGGTCAGGAAAACTAGGAAACTATAGATCATGAAAGAAACATGTTTTGACAGCCAACTATTGCCTATTATGAACTAAACTAGTCATAGCTTTAACTGAATGCGAAGTATACATATGAATGATAAAAATGGGGGCAGATTAGCTTAACTAAACATATCTGGAATAAGTTAAATCCATGATCTTAAAAACCACCTTCCAACTATAAGATTATATAGAATTAAACTTTACTTTTTCGGGTCTTTTGCTGGCCTGGGCTATTTTATTGATTGGTAGAGCGGATGTGTTGGATGCAAAGATACAGTGATCGGGAATATGTTGTTCAACCTCTTTTAAAACCTTGTGTTTAACTCCAATATCTTCAAAAACAGCTTCAATAACCATATCAAGATTTTTAAAGTTTTTGTATTCGAGAGTTGCATCAAGATTGGCCAAATAATTGTCACGTTCAAATCTACGTATGATAATGAGTCACTAAACAACGTTGAAAATTACACCTAAGAATATAAATTTATTACGCCGTAAGACGTCTCTTCTTCACACTGTCATTCAAACCCTTTTGAATCTGATTTTGTCCGCGCGCTATTCCTTTAGTAGAAGTATCTTTTAGAATAACCTTGTAGCCTTTATCAATCGAAACTTGAGCGATACCAGCACCCATAAGTCCAGCACCTAATACAGCTAAGTTTCTAGAATAATAATGATACGCTAGATATCAGTTTTATGTTATTTTTAAACAAGATTCCTTAATTTCTCATGTTATAATTATCAAAATTACATCATGAACTAAAGATTACAATTCAAATTTAAGTGAAAACTGCGAACTGATAGCATTTGTAGTTTGCTTGATAATAGGTATGGCAAATGACCCTTTTTGGTGGGTTACCCATTGACTACCGCCTTAAGAGAATGACCCAAAGCTTATTAACTATTTTTGCTTATTACTTGGGTACACGTTGCGGGGTTCCAAATCTGTTCTTCTTGCAAGCTACTTGTCCGTAGTAGAGCCCAATAAGAGCTTTAGAATGAGGAGTCATGGCTAATTCTCCAAACCCTTCGGCTTCGGCTAAGTAACCAGCTTTACCACCTTTTTCCAGACCAACCTTGGCTACTTCCAAGATTTTTAACGGAGCTGGATAAAGGCCGTTGGTCATTTTCATTACTTGGCTTTTGGCTTTTCCAAAGATTTGATCTCGAACCCAGTTATATCCGATTGCCTTTCTTAATAATCCTTAAATGAGTAAAAGATTTCTGTATAGATGTCTAATTATCGTGTCACAGTTAAAGAAATAAACAAACTTTCAAACAGAGGTCTTTTTCGGTTGATTTTCAGTGCTCCAGAGGCAAGGTCTCTCGCGATACCAACAGCTACTTTTTCTAAGTAATCAATTGTACCTACTTCAGGTGTTTTTAAACCAGGTCCTAGAGGGAAAAGATGAATTGAAAATTAACTTAAAATCTTGTGGAGTAAATTTTAAGTCCAACTCTCATGAAAGGGGTTTTAATTTAAAGAAATTAGTTATAATAATCTTTTTTGAAGGTATTTTTTTGTAAATCATTTTCGTTCGTTTTTAATGATTTACCAAAACGGTCTATTGATGTAACATTAACTTGGGTTATGGCAGGAATACTACTATTTAGAAAAGAACCTTCTCCAAAATACCCCGATTATAAATATAATACAAACCAAGGGGTTGAACTAACAAGTCCACAAGGCCCAGTTTCTTGGCTTTATCAGGTTTAATGTTGCGTCCAGTAAGCATCATATCCAGCGCATCCGGTACATTAATAAGCCTTGGCAGCCTTTGAGTTCCCCCACCTCCGGGCAATAATCCTAGCATTACTTCGGGCGTTCCCAAGACAGTTTTCTTATCCTTAACGGCTACTCTATAATGACAAGCTAAAGCCACCTGTAAAAATGATCAAGAAGTTAATCCTAAATTTAACGGTAGTCTCTGAAGAGAAATTATAGGACCAAAATTAGCACTTTTAAAGTTCTTATAGCCTCCCTGCTAGACAGTGTAAACTAAAGGTTTAAGAGAAGCATATTCACTATGTGCTTCTCAATCAAAAATGGTTTAAAGAAATTTACTCAAAGGAGTCAAAAAACTAGTTTTTCGTCAAGAACTAAGTATCAAGAACTGGTAAAAAATAAATTGTAGTAAACACTAATGGTCACATGATAAAGATTAACCTAACCTTACCAAAATTAATAATATAATAGATTATATATAGCACAACATATTTTTATTACCATCACCAAAAAATATAGCTTGCGACTTTGCATAATTTGATCCAATTTTCATTTTTTAAATACCTCAAGGCCTCCTCCTAGGCAAGCGCCTTGAATTGCCGCCACAAATGGCTTCTTACTATCTTCAAGTTGCTGAAAAATTTCATGTCCAGCTAGTGCTAATTTCACAGTGTCTTCAGCTGTTTTCTGAGCATCTAACATCCTACGCAAGACAAACCATTTTAGTAAACTAAATCTCGACAGAAGACTAAAAACTTACGCTATATCTGCCCCCGCAATGAAGCAACCTGGTTTACCCGAAATAATAACTCCGCTTTTAACTTGACTGTCTTCGACAATTTTTTTCATGACAATTTGTATTTCTTCCATTAATGGCTTTGATAATGTGTTCACCTTGATATTTTAAATTAATCAAACAAAATTGTAACGTAAAAAAGGGTTTGTACAAAATTTTTTGATTCAAAATCCCAGACTTTCCCAGGTTATCCCTGATTAAGGTTAGGTGAAGCCACAACGTATAAACAATAATAATAATAAAAAAAAAAATACTATATTATTTGGCAACACATGTTTTGGATGACTCAAACTATTATTCTCGACTTTCTAGGTATTTTTTAAATAGCAGAATTATCCTTCACTTTCATGGAACTCTTTAAATCCTTGACCTTTTGCCCCTATTTTTAAAATTCAAGCTTATCCTTGACTTTCTAGGAATTCTTTAAATCCCTGATCTTATTCTGGACTTCCTGGGATTTTTTTTAATCCTTGATATTTTGTATCTAGTTTGGAAATCACTGACATTTCCATGATTTTCTGAGGATTTCCCCTATTTTGGAAATCCCCAACTGGCACAGGATTCCTAGGAGCCCTGCATTTGTTTTACCTTAGAATCTGGAGCATCAAGTTTAATGACTGCCACTCCATCTTTGACTTCATACTTCATTTGTGTTAGATCTAATTTTGTACAAATATTAATACTTTCTAAAAAATTTCTATTCAATAATGTTTTAATAAATACTCACTCATCATGGCTATCCTGCTAGTATGAAGACTTCTTAGATAGGAACCTATTCAAGAATTAAAATTTTTATAAACTCACAATCCCTGAACTTCTTTCTCAGAAAAACGGTTCCTTTTTGAACAGAGTTGCCAGATTACTTTCGAAGATCTCGCCAACCCAAGTGGAAACAAGCCCAAATTCCTGCCCAGCCAAATAATTTGTTTTTCCAGGAAACTGCCCAATTCCCGCCTAAGACAAAGTCGGTTACATATATGACAAAGAATGGTATGTGGCCCTTCTTATATGAGCTTATATGAGCACCTATTTAATCATGTTGTAAAGTAAACAATCAAAGTTGTTCCTCGGGTTGTCCCACCCGCAATATCTGACCACCTTTTTTTCCCCAAATGACCCGCAATTAAAAATTATATATTAAAGACAAAATAAATTACTAACTAGAAATACTCTATAAGTTTGGCTGAAATTTAATGATGATCGGCCGACCTATGGTGGGGGTGTCTATCAGTCTTGTATTTACCCCTTACCAAAAAAGGTTAGTCGGATCTGAAGAGGTCTTCAAGAAAGTCTGGGGGAAGTCTTTAAGAATTCTTGACATAATGAAAGACTTTCTCAAGACCTCTTAAGCCCAACCTTTTTAGGTAAAGGTATCAAGCAGCTTGTGAGCGCATTTAAGAATGGATCAAAACTAAACTGATTGTCTTTCTCTCTGCCTCAGTTTGTGCACATAAGTCATTGGCAACATGGTTGGAGAGCCCTCCTTTAGAGAAAACGATGCATAGGAAACGGAAATCATCTTTGGGATACAACTCTATGATACAGACAACACTGCACTTTTGCATAAACTTTAAAGGCCCTATCTGCCTCTGAAACTTGCCCCTTTAAAATGCTCTTCCCTTACGCACGCTGCCTAGCTTTGACTGAACAATTTGTTTTGTAAAAGTAGTCTGCTAAGCTACAAGAGAAGGCGACTTTAAAGGGGATTTGAAAATCCCAGATAGTCCCTTTAAATACACTAATTAGTACATGGGATACACTAAAGGGGCTACCACAAATTCCACCCCTATTTTTCCGTTTTGCAATAAGCATGTATTCCGATTGCATCAGCTCCAAGAAATGCTCTCCTTTTACTCTGCTTCATATTTGGCTCACAAGGGAAGGGTATTCTCTTTTAGTCAAAACTATGAATTACATGGAAGGATCAAAGTTCAAAGGGTGGGTATTGTACAAAAAAATAATTAACCTGTGTTCTTCAGAAAAATACGACAAGACATCTTGCTAAGAGCGAACTGAGTAGCCATATTATTCCTTGTTTTCACGGCTTAAATAAAAATAATTACCAGGAAAATACTTAAGTGAAAATTATCATAATTTTAAATGCCGGTAGCTTCCTTCTACGCGTTCAGCTTCTCAGGCGGCAATGGGAGAAAGAACATACTCCAGAAGAGGTTAACGCGGTTCCCCTGTAGTAAACCGTCATCGACCGTTGATTGGTTGGGTATGGAAAAAGGTAAGAGCTGAAAATAAACATGAACAGAAGTTCTTACAACAAAAGCAGCGTTCAGTGAAGATTTTCTATTTAAGAAACATTAAGCGGTACCACTTACAGGGCTCATATTGTGTAAACATTCTAAATCTAGTTTCCGATTGGAAACTGCAGATTACATCATATAAACAAAGGGCCGAATAAAAAAAACTTTTAAGGGACATAACTGAACTGAACCAATCTCTTTTCTGCGCTGGTATTAAGGAAAGATTGAAAAAGCATATTTTATTATCTTGTAATCTACTAATCTTGTTCATTTGAAGTCCGAAGGTTTCGGTGAGTTGTACAATCGTCTTATAACTTTTTAAATTATCCTATATGTCTATTTAAATTTAATTGTAGTTAGTTCTGGGGTACGTACCATTGAGAGTGTTGAAATTTGGGAGAACTTGATAGACGTTATGTATTTATATTAGGTTAGGTTTACCAATTTCTCCTCTAACCTCTCTATTTACAAACATATAAGTCAAGCACAGGGTATTAAAAGTTTCTAACTAGCGAGATTGGTCAGAGATAACATGGAAACATTTCGGATTGTCAAACCCAACATTTTGTACTAACCCTGTAGGCAGACCCATATTTTAAACATAATTTAATTTATAATAATAATCTTATGGTTATGTTTAATGACTAATATCAAAAAGACTGAGATCACCGTGTGGTGATTATAGTTCCTGAATTATGGTTTATTCAATGGTGAATTATTGTCTTGAAAGTTTTTCTCTTAGCACAGCTCCCATCCAGCAATACTTCCAGGGGCTAAGCTAAATTCTTTAAACTCGACCTTTACCATAATGCCTATATATAGGATGAGGGTAAATGGCTAAGGGGAAAATAACTGTAATTTCCCCCACTAATAGAGATCACAATTACTTGTTAGGGTTGTTACAAAAGGGTATATATTAATGAACCTGTACACAAACAATAGTCTGTATAGAGCTATCTAATTTATTACAGTATTTCCATAATAACTAGAGTAACAATACTGACGCCAGCCCTTTAATCTTTCAAATATATTAATCATTTACATATTAAAATTTTTGTCTCTATGTGCAGAAGAACATGACTCCTGCTCTTTTAAAAAGCTTGCCTGTGACCCTTCACTATGGCTGTAGGTTGAATCTATACAATTTTATAAATATTAATGACATACATACACCACTGAGATTCTTCATGAAATACCAGTTGTGTATACTTTATATTTCTGTAAAAGTTAACCTTATTAAACTTTCAGACTCTCCTATCGCAACCCTGTCACTCAAAAGAAATTTATCGCAAGCCAAAGCAGGTAATAACCAAGTTTGACCAGAAGTCCATAAATAACCCCAGTCAGAGGAATGTTTCGATGGAAACATTCAATTTATATTTTACAGAGCTCCAAAGCCATGTTACATAAGCAATGGAAAATTCTATTAGTTGCTTATCATTGCCACTAATTTGTTGATATTTTTGAAATTAGTCACAATTTTCACCTAATATTGCCGGGATAGTTCACTTATTTAATTTTTCATTTGGAGGCTTTTTGGGTGTGAGCTCTCTGTTTGACTATTTTAATTTTAGATTAAAAGGGACTTTCCTAACTCGAATGGGTTTCTTTTATAGACTTTTGGTATTACTACAATAGTGAAGTTATTTTACATTGAATTTTGGTAAATATGTTTCAGGGCAGAAAAGTTTGTCTAAGCCTGGGTTGAAGAACGTAGTGTTAGTTGAAGGTGTTAGAACACCTTTTTTGATGTCTGGTACGGCATACAATAATTTAATGCCACATGATTTGCAAAGACACGCGCTTTTGTAAGTATAATCTACAGTGTAGGGTTTGCTTATGCTGTTGGGAATATCTCAAATAGGAATTTTAGTAAACTGGGTAATTTCCAGATCATTTCTTTATTAGTA
The DNA here is from genome assembly GCA_963920705.1 of Odiellus spinosus. Taxonomy (NCBI): domain Eukaryota; kingdom Metazoa; phylum Arthropoda; class Arachnida; order Opiliones; family Phalangiidae; genus Odiellus; species Odiellus spinosus. Next base: position 7,746,202 of record OY987238.1, on the reverse strand, counting down.
CGTGTGACAAGTGATTTCTGTTTTAAAAGCAATTTTGACAGAGTATTGGGGATTTTAATTTAAAGCAAGAGGTCAGTTTGCAAGCAGGTTTTACATTCCTGTCTTGTAAAACAGATTTTTTTCCCTATATTTTAATGGAGAAATAAAGTGTGCTGTCAATTTTTTGAGAGTAACTGATAGATGGCTGCTAAACGGAGTTTGAAACCTGACAAGTGATGTTTCTATAGATTCCTTCCCATTGAAATAAGCCTAATCGTATAAAAATTAAATAAACAATATTAAGCTAGAAATCAATTGACTTGTGGGAGGAAAGTAGACTTAACAATAATCTAGAGGGTTTGATTTCTCTTAGTGAGTCCCCGAATCAACAATCTTTCTTCCAACGGTAAAATGTTTCAAATTTGCCTTGTGAAATAAGAGATATCAAACACTCCATGGATGCTTGTTAAGCCTATAATCTGAGCAAGTTAAAAAATTATTTTTAGCTTAATATTTTGTTTGTTAATTTATTCACTAGTTGATAAGGCCTATTTCAACGATAAGGAATCGATAGAAAAACAACTCTTTGTCAGGATGCGTTCTCCTTTAAACTGATCATATATGCCATTCAAAATATTATCTTCCCCTGCTAGAGGTTGAGCTAGCTAGGCAAGAACAACTACATTAACAGCCAGATTCTGAGCGGTCCTCGATTGACTTACTGGAATTTCATTTTGTAGGAGAAAAAAATAAATAGTCTACACTTTTGATTTGAGCGTAAGATGTAGGTTTTTTAGTGGTGTGGCTTAAACTTCGTATAAATTAGTTGGGTGAGGTTCTGGGATTTTTTTTTAACATGTCCTTATATAGCTCCCAGACTTTGCCCAGATGAGACTAGTGACATAATAATGTTTAATACTGTGGTAAATGTCATTACCCATGACAAGCTAGGATAAAATAAAATTGAATTTATAGCAAACACAGCTGATCTGAGTGTTTAAACTATAATTTAAATTTTGTAACAGAGCACTGTTAAAAAGAACTGGTATCCCGAAAGGTAAATACCAGGCTTGCATTAGTCTTTCTTTAAGAAATATTAAAATAGGACGAATTTATATATAGAATCTGTGGATTATATTATTTCTGGCACTGTAATACAAGAACCAAAGACGAGCAATATTGCGAGAGAAGTGTGTATTATTCCATTTTAGTTTTTAATCTTATCAATGAGTTCATAATTCTCGATATTAATATATTTTTGAAATGTTTGTTAGGCAGCCTTATCTGCGGGTTTCTCAGATAGAACACCTTGTCATACTGTTACGCAAGCTTGCATATCTTCAAATCAAGCAATTAGTACAGGTACTTTTAAAATCCAAGAATTGTGGAATTTAACATAAGCTTGTTTTTGGTATTGGCCCTGCTATGGTGGTACCATCTATTATATCCAATAAAGAGGGTTAAATAGGGTTCATACAAAGCTGAAATAAGTCTCAGGGAATTTCAGTATGACCTTGATCAGCTAAAGTCTTAAATGTTTTTGAAAAACTTTGGGTACACCTGTAAATATCAGGGAAAATGCGCTGGTAAAACTTGCAAAACTCGGCCAAATTGGTTTTTCTAAACTTGTAAGAACCCTGATTATAGCCTTCTTTAGAAACTTTAACATAAAAACCCACTTTCATCTTTCTTAAACATCTTGGTTTGCTTTAGCAAAATGGACTTTAATTTAGTGATACAAATAAGTAATGGAAAATATAAAAGGCCTATATTCATAAGGCATTGACGCGCACAAAAATTACTATACGAAACCTCCTTGGCTAGTAGAAAAGATAGGGCTAGCTAATCCTGTTGGAAAAATCAATAAGCTACATATAACGTTCCTCCATTTGGCTCTGATAAAAGATTCCTGTCAAGGCAAAATGTGTACCACTTTGGTTCACATTGGATTTTGTGAGCAATTTTGGGATTTCGTCCAAGTGAATGGGATTTTGGCCAGTGTCCTAACCTTCAATGTGACTTTCATTATACCTTAAATTGTTGTGTAGGATTTAGATTGCCTAATAATAATAATTAATTAATTCAATATTAAAAATTTAAAATATTTACAAACATATAAAGGAATACATTTTCAACTTGCTCAGAAAGATGGCTTACCTCTGATCGTATTGGATCCTCATTGGTCATAGGAGATGGTGCAAATAACAACCAAAAATTGGGCTTGAAATCCTTTTAAAACCTTTTGTCAAGTATGAAATATTTATTTTAGGCGCTGCTATGCTCGCTACAGGACAGTACGAAGTTATCATTGCTTCAGGTGTTGAATTTCTATCTGATGTTCCCATAAGATTTAGTAGAAATATGCGAAAGCTTATGCTTTCGGCCAATAAAGCTAAAACAGTTGGGCAGAAGCTAGGACTCCTATCCAAGCTGCGGCCTAGTTTCCTGGCTCCTGAAGTATAATACGGATTAACGTACCATTAGAATTAAATTCTAATATACTCTCTAACACTCGAAAAAAAGCTGCCAGCTATTTCGGAATTTTCTACCAACGAAGTTATGGGCCATTCTGGAGACCGATTAGCTGCGTCCTTTGATGTGAGTCGCCAGGAACAAGACGATTTTGCTATACGTTCTCACCAGTTAGCGCAGAAAGCCACGCAGGAAGGTTTATTGTTAGATATAGAACCAATGACCTTACCCGGCAAAGATGAACCAATAACTGCCGATAACGGTATCAGAGTATCAACTCCCGAGAAGATGGCTAAACTTAAACCTGCGTTTATTAAACCACATGGAACTGTTACTGCCGCTAATTCGTCATTTTTGGTAAGGAAGTTTTAAGTTTACAAACCAGCTGGGCTCCACAAACCAAAATGGGGATTGAAATCTTGGGTTGTCAAAGGTTTAGTTTAAACCTAACCACAAATGAGTTCTAGAACCCTGCAACTCCAAAATTAATGGATTTCAAACTGTCGAGGGTTAGTTATTGCAAGGCTTCCAGAAAAATAACAAGTGAAATATAACTTTACATTATAAAAATAGTGAACAAATTTTTCAGCTAAAAAATAAAATAATTTTAAATGAAAATATGGTCCTTATTTGGGGCAAGTAATGCCTGCCTTTTAGGACAGTCCCTTCTTCAAGGGTGAAGTATAGGTTTATTCCATCTAGTTGTGACAGTCTTTATAGGTTTTCTTAATCTTGCCCCTGATCCCTCTAATACATTACTAATAAAAAATATTAATTTAAAAATTATATTACTTCTAATTTTAACTAAACCTAGACTGATGGAGCTTCAGCCTGTTTACTTATGACTGAAGAAAAAGCATTGTCAATGGGTTTGAAACCAAAAGCTTATTTGAGGTAAAAATATTTTGTTCAACTAGCATTACAACTAGGTTTAGAGTCCCAGATTTTCCCGAGTGCTCTTCAAACCTAGGACTATTAACAATGGACACCCATCTTGATAAATGAAAATAAATAACCTGACGTTGATAAGAGGCCGCTAACGGCAAAATTAGGAACTAACAACACCACGTGTGTGGCTGCTACCGATAAAGGCAGAGGCGCATGTGGTTTTGTTAGTTCCTACGTTTGCCCGCAGTTAAAGAATGCTTATGAATGCCATGTATTATTATACTATCTATTAAGATTGGTGCCCATTGTTAATATTTCTAGCTCAAACCAAACTCTACATTTAAAACTATGCATTAAATTCCAGCCAAGTATCATGACTTCAAAGTCATTCCCAAAATTTTGCTTGTCAATAGTGCTTACGTGTGTGCATTGTTCAGATTTAAAGATAACATTTTCTCAAATTTGTAGAGATTACGTCTATGTAGCGCAAGATCCTAAGGATCAGTTGCTTCTTGGGTAATAAAATTATTTGGTTTCTCGATTTTTGGACTAAATAATTTAATTATCTTCAACAATTACAGTCCAGCTTACGCAACTCCAAAAGTGCTTGAAAAAGCAGGTCTTACATTATCAGACATTGATGTTTTTGAATACCACGAAGCGTTTGCTGTAAGTATTCAAAAAACATCTTGTCAACAAAATAATAACCTTAATCAACTTTTAAGGGCCAAATTTTGGCTAATTTGAAAGCTATGGATTCTGATTTTTTTGCTCAAACTTATATGGGAAGGAAAAACAAGGCAAGAACTTAAAATTATTACTTTAACCATTTGTTTGTTGGTAAAATAGCTTTTTTTTTTTTTTTTTTAGGTTGGTTTGATACCTATTGATAAATTGAACAAATGGGGAGGTTCATTGTCAATTGGTCATCCATTTGGCGCGACTGGAGTTCGTTTGGTCACAACAGCGGCAAATAGACTAAACAAAGAAGGTGGCCAGTTTGCCTTGGTAGCCGCTTGCGCTGCTGGAGGACACGTAAGTTAATTTCTTTAACTATACTTGACTAAAGGCACTTATTCAAATGCGGTTGACTTTGAAAGCACAGAGTAGAAACTGATTGCAAGCTCGAAAGATTACTAGCGCATACTTTTTCCGATAGATAAAGTTTATTCTCACTCTTGAGAAGATCAAAAATCTGCCTAATTAGCGCGATAAAGCTTTTGAATGACTTAAGATAGATAAAATTAGTGGTTTGGATAACTTTAAACGATATGTAAAGGCAAGAAAAGACTTGTACAAAAGGCTACGTGTGATAGTTGTTAAATAAGGACATGTAACCCATTACAGAATCCTCACATTTGATTTTCTCTCAAAGATAAATGTTGCAAAACATCTCATTGGTCTTAACTCTTAAAAAACTACAAGTAATCTATATGCTGCAGTGGGATTAATTTTTGCAAAAATCATCTAGCATTTTCATTTTTCTTAAAAATAAGCGTGAAGTGTATAGGTAAATTGGTTTTCTGACCAATTGGGTTATGAGTATGGTTGTTTGTTCTCGTAACAATTTTGTACCATATTTCATACACTTAAAATCATGCGAGAGTAATAAAAACAAATGCATCAGGGCCAGTAGCCTAAAGTTTTGGCTAACTTGGTAGTATGTTCATTTGACAGGTATTGAACTAAATGTAGACGTGCAATGTGACTCGATTTAGGTCTTGTCAAATTAATTTGTAAGCTTAACAAAAGTTCAGTTTGTCAAGACCCAAAACGAGTCGGGTTGCGTGAACACTTTACGAACAACTGAGTTACATTGAAGTATCTAATTTAATGCAATTCTTCATTTCTTTTCTCAGGGTCATGCCATGTTGGTTGAGAAATACAATTAAGAGATGCTTTACGTGTATCAAAATATGAAAATCTTACCTAATGTGGAACGTCTTTAAATATCGACTATAATGAAAGTTGTTAAAATAAAATAATTTTATACTCCATTTTGTATTAAAAGTATTAATCTAATATAATCTAATAAAGATTTTAAATGGTATTACTTCACTAGTTATGTTGTTATTTTTCATGTATATGTCTTTTTGTCTTTATAGTAATAGCTTTAGTACCATATTTATTAAGGAAAAAACAAACCTAACGCGCTGTTATGGTATTGCATATTGATTAATTAGGCATCCTAATTCATTGATTAAATAATAAACTAATTAAAGCTTAGACTCGTACTGTGTTTTATAAAGTAAACGTTGTACTATAATTAATATCCTAAATTGGTTCTGCCTATTCCTTCAAATTTAACTGATCAAATGGAGTGGGTAAGGATAGACTGACCCCTTTTACTCCCTAGTGGTAGCCTTGGAGTTCCTATCCCTGTTGGTAACACTAGGCCCATATGACACTGTGCGGTAGGGATTATCCCCAAGTGATTGCTTTAGATTTCACACATGTATTGAGTGGGTTTTAGGCTGTTTTGCTTGCTTTCTGGGCTTTGGTTCGTAAATGTGGACAGCAGGATACTGCTACGCTTGTTTCAGTCATTCAATATGGCATAGTTAAACAAGAACTTTCCCAAGTTCCAGAAGAACTTTTAGTCAAATGTTCGAGCTGCGTTTAAACCTTTTTTCATACTAGTTCCATGCAGACAAAAGTTGGTTACACAGTGGCTGAAATGGACAAAATGTACAGCAGTTTAATTGAAACATTTTTACATGTGTTTAAGAAAAGTTGACGCTAAACCTTTTTTTGTTCCTGTTTCCTAACTTAGTCTGTACAATTAACAAAACTTGCACTTTTTTGTTCAAATTATTGTTCCCTGCCTTTTGTTCATATTTACAATTTTTTCTCTCACCCAAGCATTCCTTAAAACTACAAAAGATTTTTTTTTTTTACAAATAAATTTTCTTAAAGAACCAACTTTTTATACATGATATGGGCTAGCGTCACAAAAAACGTATCCATTCCTTAAAAAATTTAAGCTTGTAAAACTTTTGTTTTACCTTGTATAAATATTTTCAACCTATGAGTAAATTATTTTTAATTACAACTATGACGAGTATATCGGGAAGATTATGTCAAGAATTTTTAAAAAAATTGTAAATGAACAGAAAATTAACACCCATGCAGATGTAATTTTTTTCAGTTAGTTTTATAAAAATTAAAATAGCCGTCGCCTTGGTTCATTTAGTAAAACGCAAGACGAGTTTTAGTGCCAGGTATAAATTAAATAATTCTGTTTAACTTATTCAATATTGCTTGCTGTTATTTTTCGTTTTATTAAATACCCCATAAGGCACTTTGTCAAAGCGAACACTTACTATTACTTACATTAGAAGCTGAAACTACCAAAGTATAAAAAAATTATTTTAAACACTATCTACCGCAATTAACTATTCTTTTCCAATCCATAAAATAAATTGGATTAGCTTGGCTTGACTGATATTTATAATCTTCCAAAGATCGCGAATACAGGAAAGCATAATTTGACGGTAAAATAAGGATGAGAAATTTAAAAGTAGAAAACTTTCATACTCGAAAGCATCTGCATCTCTGCTTCTTAATTGAAATTTTTTTACTGCTTCAGAAGCTTTAAGATATATTAATAATGGACTATCTGTAAAATTGTTAAGCTCCTTTAAAGTACACACGCAACCTGAGTCATTTTGGGCCTGGTCAAATTGAATTTGCGCAAAACAAGTGAATTTTCTTTTGAAGATTTTAAAAAAAGCAAACCCTTGAGGATTTGTGACGTCTGTTTTACTTTTCGATTTAGTCGCGTGGCTCACGTCAAAGAAAATGACACTAAAAAGCCTTGAATGAAAAGTAAAACCGACCTCACAAATCCATCAGTATTTTTTTTCTTGAATAGGAAATCACGTGTTTGGCCGGAGCTCAATTTGACAAGGTCTAGAATCAGTAAGATTGCAGTCTAATTACCATATATTCTTGTTTGACAACGTTGCATGGTTTAAAGCTTGACTATGTGCATAAGGGAATATTATTTTCAAGGGGAAGATATAGTATTTAAAGAAACAATTTATCTTTATTCGTTTCAATCTTTATCGTAATTTCATAACATGCCCAGCGTGTATCCAGCAGCCAGAATTTTCCCATGAAATTTTTACAACTTATGCACATCACTAGTGACGCGGGTCCAGCTCTAAATCCTCAACGCTTGAACTGGTTTCCATTTCAACTTCAGCTTTATTCGTGAGCATAGCATTCAAGTAAAAAGGACCTATTGCTCGTCTAAAGGCTGTATCTCCCTGAGAACATAGTTCTTGAAAATCATCTACCCTTATACACACAGCCTAGCTTTATACAGTGTTATAGTTGTACAACATTATCTGCTACAACTTTAAAGGGGTTCTACAAATCCCACGTAGTCCCAATAATTAGAGAATCAAGGTGGAACAGTGTCTAATTTTAGAAAAGGTTTGAGGTTTCAGCATTTACAAAGCTTCACTACCCTTTTTATATAAATAACAACATGTAGCTAGAAGGCAGAATAGAATTCTGTGTACCAAAACATTCTCATTCAGGATAAAGAACCTTGTTCTGTTTCAAACTCAACGCTTATCAAGAACCCTTCATTGAAGTACCTAAGTAGAAATTAAGTATAGCTTCTGGTGCCATTCCTGCATACTTTGAAGCCAAAATCCAACTTTCAAATAGATATTTTTGATGGAAAATGTTTATATTCCAACATCAAGTATACCAGGAAAGGTTTAACTTTGCACCCGGCCCGTTCTTGGTGGTACTTTCATGGGTTCTTGGCTTATTAATGTGATGCACATGGTTGTAAACGTGCTCAATTCAACATAGCACAGACTACTTTATACTCAGTTCAGTAAATCATGAAGGAATAAATGTTAACAAGGAAAGCCTCATAATGGCAAGCATTTTGCCCTTGTAATTTTGTGATATCGATTTTAAATGGCCACATATTGAATGAACGCCATTCTCAGCGGGTCTTGGAAACAACTAACATTGTTTCTACAGCACCGCCACCAGGTCACGTGAGCACCACACCATAAGGTTGATAACTTTTGATTAACGCCTTAATCTCAATTTTACTTGTTTCCAGACTTGCCAATAGCAGCGTTTATTGAACACGTAGCGGATGTTAAGAGGAAAAAATATAAACTGAAAAAGACACGTACTAGTCTGAATACAATCGTTAGAAGCTACAAATATGAAACAAATGTTCCATTCGAATTTTTTATGGTAAAAAGTCGCGGCCAAGCGAATCAGAACTATTCATACAATCCAATGCTTTAATCAAATCTAATAATCTCTTATAGAAATTCAAAATCTGTAATGGTCAGAGACTAAATATCTAGAAATAGTCAAGATTTTCAGGGCCCGTAGGGGCATTCAGTATGACATAACTTTAGAAGCGGTTGACCGTATTACTGGACCAATAACAAAATGATACGTCACAAACACCCTCATTAAAAAACACACTTCGCAAATAGGTTTTTCACGGACTTCCAAGTTTCATTTATTCCTTCATAACTAAATGAAATGGTTAAAATAATAAATGCTAACGAACATGTATTTCTGAACATGTCTAATTTGGTATGTACGTATTTTTCTTACCCACTTTTGGAATTTGATCTCCCTTTCCCTTACGTAAAAATCAATATTGATTTCGATAAAATAGTATTATTTTAAATAATCCAGCCTTATTTAAAAAAAATTAGTCACTTTTTATAAAACTAATAAATTTCTATCTTATAAATTTCCGCCTTTTATGCTTTTTGCCTAAAAAAAATTTTTATACGCGCGAAAAAAGTTTCATAACCTAAAAGGCTTAAAAAATTTAAAAGTCATGGCTTTAACAGGAAAATATACATTTTTCCAGATTATAAACAAAGTTATTTTACACTTGAGAAAAACAATTACTGGGAATTGTATTTCCTAATTTGCATAATTAATAATATATACTAAAAACCAGAAGGATCGAAAGCTATCCTTCGTATTAAAACTTCATACATTTTTTTCTCGGATACATATAGTGTGTTATCTTTTTTTTTAGCGTATATAACTATGTACAGTCAATTAAAAATTACTAAATTCCAGTTCTTAAACATTAAGTTTGGTTGGTTTTTTTTGACGATAAATATATTCAAGCACTCAAAATTTCCATGATCACATTGATATATCAAAAGAGATCCAGAAAAAAAGCCCTTTTGATTTTTGTTCTATATTGTTTTCATCCGTTCAATCGTCATTGTTTTTCAAATATAATTAAAAGTTCATAAAATTTTAATTAGACACCCGTAGCGTATAAACATAGCCTAGAAATTCTTTTACTCAGATTCGTGGTATAGAAAACTTAGGCTTATTTAAAGTAGACCCGCAATAAACGACTCGATTTGGGCCTTGGCAAATTGTAGTCTAACAAGCTCGCAAATTTAATCTTTAGAAATTGAAAAAAACTCCGAACTGTTTTTACGTACGTGTGATGTCAATTTTGCTTATCATTTTAATGTAATCCCATAGAGTAAATAAGGAAATAAGATTTCCCAGCAATGAGGAAAATCTTTTTTTTTTTGGTCAAAATGGCCCAAATTCAACAAAGTGGACTAAATACATTTTAAATTTTGGTCCACGTCTGGTTGAATTCAGGTTATTTAATTTGATATATTTGACAAAATTAGATTTTTCCTCTTACGGAAAGCAGATTTATTTCGTTATTCTATGAAAGCACATTGAAATTACGAATAAAACCAACGTATGTAAAAACAGTCTTGTGAAATTTTACAATTTCTTGCGATTAAATTCGCGAACTTGTATGAGATCCATTTGAAAAGGCCCGAACCATGTCAGCTAGGTTGCTTGCCTACTTTAAGGGCTTCAAAATTAAAAACAAATCGAAGCGAGTCTTTTTGGTATTACATTATGAATTTGTTAACTCCAATTTTACGTTATTTGCATCAGTTAGTTTTTAGTTCACAACCCATGAACAGGAATTTTTTCGTACGAAACCGCTGCACAAATGGGCCATACTTTTGTAATTGTGACCTTTTTTTTTTTGGTTTTTTAAATCCTATTATGTAACAATTCTTCATATATATATGTATATATATATATATATATTTTTTTTTGGATTTTAAATAGCAAGTGTAAAAAACTTTTTCAGGCATCTATTTCAAAATTATTTTTTTTTGGTTTTTGAAATATAGATTAATTAGAAAAAGCCACCAGTAAATAATAAAATTCTCAACCTGCAAAAATCACCAATTGGTTAACTTACGCACCTTATGTTACATTTTTGGGCAAGAGTCGATTATATCACCGGTTATAATTTTTTTTTTTTTCCTAATTTACAATTTTTTAAATAAAATAAAGGGCCATTCAAGGTCTATGAAACCTGCGGAAAAACAAGAGAAAAATCAATATTATTAATGATTAATAATTAAAATATATATCGTCAAGTACAAGAAAATATATACCACCATGACAAATTTATAACGTAAAGCGACTACAAAACTGGTTTTAAAAATGGCTAGTACTTTTGTCACAGTACATATGAACCCTGGCAAAAATCAATATTGCGATTCTTCGCTAGAAAGTGTGTGTGATATTTGAAGCCATCATACTTAGTTTTGATTGCGATTTCATAAATAACTGAAAACATTTAGTGACTTTGAGCAAGACTAACAGCTTTTGAGAGACCAACAAATGAGTAATTTTTCCATGGGTCACTTATGATCCTTTCAAGGCTGTAACTAAACTAACTAATGGTGTTTTTCCAAAATTCATTGCGTGTAATGGTTTTGGTGAGCTGCAGGAGTGGTCAGAGCAGTCCAAAGAAAAACGACATTATCTTAAAAATCTGCATTTAATATATGAAGACCTTCTGAGGTTTAACTCTATTTTAAAATCTTTATCAATTCGTCTAAAGTATTCAGTATATTTCATGACAGAATAATGCAGGAAAAACCAGAGCAAATTTAGCGGGTTTCTTGAAAACTGATTGGTAGCACTTCATATATTAGTTGAAGAGATGGAGCTAGTTTTCTTATATACGATTATAATATTTTGCATCAAATAAAAAACCTCTCTGTGACCATATTTGACTGAGCGATAAGGAGACTTTACTGAAGCATTTCAAAAATCAGTTTTCATAGCTCCAAGGGGGAGTTCGCTCTCCCTGCCTTTTCTCCATGACTGAATTGAGATACTACTCTAATGGCAATTGTCATACAATTCTGATCAACTTTAGGGAAATGCATAAATATGAGTGCCAGGATACAAAAAGAATAATCACAGCGCATTCATTAAAGTTGGAGCGTGGTTAACTTTAATTTTGATTCTGGTTGCGTACATGCCTTGCTACTATATCTTAATTTGAACCATTGTAGGCTTTATTATCGTTCATAATGCCTCCAATAATTTTCAATTCGTATATGGCATCTTTAAGGACATATTAATAAAAAAATTCAGGTCTAAGACAAGACACTTTACCCTATCAATGCAAAGATTACAATGAAAAACATTGCAATTTTCACAAGTGTAAGGGTTGTTAGAAATAAGAATTTATGCGTTTTAAATAGGAATTCCACATTTGTGAATACCATTAAATTACAGCGTAATTCACTAATTTCCCAAATTAGGACAAGTTTTTTAACTCTAAACCAAAACTACCGGATCAATTGTGTATAACAAGGATCCCGCAAGTGCTTGAATTTAATTCTGGGTAAATACAACATAAATATGCTAGCAAAAACATTTGTTGCACTAAAAACCCTGAAGGTTGTGTCAAAGCGCATAGAAGTTTAGGCTTGAAAATTTGCAACAATCAAAAAAGGCCAGAAAAGGATTGCGGAAATTTGCAAAACATTTTGAAGTTGTTTAGTCACTATAAATGATAATTTTTAATTCATTGAAAGTTAATTTAACACTTAAAACTGATACAAAAAATTAGATTAAAAACTAGCTAGTAATCTATCTTTGAATGAATTTTTATACACATTTTTTAAGTGAATTATCTAACCATAACCTCGTAAAATTAAATCATAAGATAAAAATGCAAAATTTGAATAATTCCAAAATAAAGCCTAATATTAGTTTGAGCGATAAAATAATCATAATTTAATAAAAGTTCCTTTTCAGACCGTACTCCCTTATGAAGAGTATTATCTAATTTAACAATTACACTCAGCAAACCATTCCTTTACTGTACAGAGATTGTGGGCAGGGTAGAAGCCTTTAGCGACATCAAGTGGCTATCAGTGGTGGAGCCTAAGAGGGGTACGCGAGGGTTAAATTTTGTACTTCTTAAGCTAAGTAATAGATAGAAGGCAAATGCTAAAGAAAAAACAGTGCAGCAAAATATAGATATACATCAGTACAAGTAGAGTTCTAAATCAGTAATTTTTAGCGGTAAATTGAAAAAATGCTAAAAGACTAAATGCTATAGTTAAACCTATAATAGTCTACTTCTCAACAGTCGTGCTTGGCATCGTTAATGACATGTGAATGTAATTTTTCACGCCTGAGTCACTTTGCTCTATGAACACAAACTCAAATGGCCAAGCGTAATGTGAAAAACATTGCATAAGAATTTTGAGGCTTTTATAAGAGGAATTCCGCATTTAAAATCAAATTCAAATAATTTTGTGAATACCTGTAAATTACTGCGTAATTCACCAATTTCTAAAATTATGGTAATTTTAGAACTCTTAAGTACAAGAGACCACCACCTTTAAGGATAAGTAATTTTTAAATAATCCTAAAATATGGCCTAATTTATCATCAAAAAACATTTGCGAAGAAATTTTTAACTAATGCTCGAATATGCAATACACGGCGTGACAATGAAGAAGTCTTACAACCTCCTCAAAGACTTCTTGAAGTAGTAGTAGGCCTAGTCAAGTATTGAAAAATCTCTGAAGCATTTCTGATGTCGGTAATACTTTTCTTACTCGCACCATAATAAACTACCCTAAAAAGCTGCATGACTAAAATGAAAAGTATTACCAATGTCATAAATCCAAATTTTTCTATTAATTTTTTTTTTTTTTTTTGTTTCAATTCTCGAAAAAAATTAAATTAGTCAATTTGACGAGGTCTGAAATGAATCACGTTACATGTCTACTATAAAGAGCATATAAGGTCTAAAATAGGGTTGCTGGAAATTTGGCATTTTGAAATTCTCTGACCATTTAAGATCATTTTCACTGACTAAAGGGGCCACAATATCTTCCCTTAATTCCATGATATAATTTGGAATAAGTCAGTTTTACAAGAATACTTAGTTTCATGACAACTTTCCCGGTCCTTTTGGACCAATTTCAAATTCCCTCATTTTGTCATGTTTTCCTTGACTTATGAAAACCCTGTATAAGAGATCTTAAGTGTCACGAAGAATTCTTGAACACCTCTTCAGGCGCAATGTTTAAGACAAAGATACACCACCAAAATCTTTTAACCTCTACTTGAATCGGCCGCCAAGGAACTACAGCCTATCCCATGAAAGTGTAGCTTTTGGTGTTAAACTATGGTGCTTCTAACCCCTTTGCACCCAAAATGGCTCAATCCAAATTAAAATGTGTCTACTATCATTTATTTCATTTGCATATGCAAAATTTACATGTAGATCAAGACTGGCTCCCCTAACGCATGCAGGGTTAGCACAAAATTTTCCAGGTTTTCCTTCACCATTTCTAATTTCCCTGACTATTATAATTTTCATCCGCCTCTACTCATATTCATGAGCTGTCGCCGATGGGCACTTTAAATATACTTGATTTGACACAGTCTATCAATAAGGGTTTATGGTTATTTTTTGCTAATGTATTAGACATATTTGTAAGGGACCAATTGAAAAAGATAGTGTCAAACATCATTCGCCCTTTAGATCCTATTTAAATCCCTACTTTTTCAGTAATAAAACCATAAAGCTTACGCAGGAATTTATGTTGAACATTTAAAGCATATTTAACGTAGTTGTTAAATTCGAAAAAAAAGAGGGAAAGTAAATTGAACTTAATTTTTGACAGGTATTACAAGAAAAAAAAAAACATTTAGCTAGAAAAACACCTACCTGGTCAGATGCTTACTCTCCTGATGAACTTCCATCTCCATGCTTTTAAATTCATTTAGCTCTTTTCTAATAGCTGCCTGTTTAAAAAAACAAAAGCGGAAATTTAAATGGACTATGTAATCACGAGTGAAATCTTATTCTTTAAAGGGAGAGTGAAGAGAAAATTTCTAATGGAAAATAAAGCTTGTTTGCGTATTAAAGCATTTAGGAATTGTCTCTGAATTGTGCAAGTTTCAGATTTTGGAATTAAATTAAAAATATCTGACCAATTTAAAGACGTAACACCTTTTATCTTTAAATGATGTTGTCAACATTTTTTTTTTTTTTTTTTTTTCGAATCCCTGGATTATATTTTTAGCTATATCATACTATTAAAACGCAGTATTCAAAATTGTACACCCCTGAGTTGAGGCGTTAAGGTAATTATTTCTCTGATTACAACATAATTTATGTAATTTAATTAACGATAATTTTCATACGAAAGGTAGGACTATCAAGCCAAGTGGAATGATTTGATTTGTCGAAGATCTTTCAAGATTTTGGTAATTTGCTTATGTCGAAATTCATCCCCAACACCCGTTTAAGTTTTAGAGAACAATATTTACCTTGTCTTTGGGTGTCAATCTGGTCCATGGTTTATCAGCCCTCCTATCATAATCTTGAGCTTGCGTCACTTCTACATAGTCATTAAACCTAATAATTTTTCGTTCTTTCAATTCTTCTATAGTTGGTCTAAAACTTAGCTACAATGAAAAGTTTTTCATTTTATTTTGCATTAGATTTAAAGCTGTGAGTGTAAAATATTACTTTTCTTATAAGCATCTTCTTCTTTTGTTCTTTTTCTTTCCGAAGTTCTTCGGGAGTTTGGTCTGAGTAAAAAAAGTGTTTCACCAATCAAGTATACTAATAATTCAGTTTAAAATATTAGGCAGTTAAGCAAGTTTTCTATAGAATGACCCATTAAACATGATTTGGGAAATGCTGATATTTTTTCGATATATTATAGTTTAAAAAAAAATGAGACTCAAGAACTGCTTTCATGTAGAGTTCTAATCAGTTAAATACCCTGGTAATGGTAATTAAAACTTTGCATTAGAAGTAAATCAAGGAAAGCATTGCACTTTTCAAGAGTTTAGGTTTTTTTTGTCAGAAATTAGAATGTGTTCTTGCCTTGAATGTATACTATTAATGGACATATTTTGAACATTAGCTCGAAGTACAAACTATAGAAAAGTTGTGTATGAAAAATATGAAAATTAATTGATACATAAAGGAACTGCCAATACTTACGTTTGAGAATATTCCTTTGTTCCAGTTCTTCTGGAGTAGGTCGCAAACTAAGCCTTCGTATTAATCTTTTACCGACTGCTTCTATGGACTCTTGTCTTTCCCTATCACTTTGCGCATGAATTATATTTTTGTCTATTAACTCTTGCCTATCCGGTCTTTGAGCTAATTTTAATGCTAGAGAGTCTTTTCGCGCAATTTTTGCCACTAAACGACCTGTTAAGATAAACGTTATAATTTAGCCCTCGCATAATAAAGATAAAAAAAAAGGGTTAAAAAATGTAAATCTTACACTGTTCATCATCACCGTAATAGTCCCGCCAAACGATAGGGCCATCATCAGAGTCATCAGAATCAACTCCATCAGTTTGGTCAGTGGATTGACTAACAGTAATGAACGGTGTTACCGGCCTATTATTTTCTTTATTTTCCGCAGAAGATGGGAACATCACTTGCGGTGTCTGAGGCGTTTGATGAGGCACTCCACCAGCTGACTGCATTTTGGCCACCAATAACCTGACCCACCAAATAAGAGGCAAAACAAAAGACCAACATAAAGATCGTGGAAAAAACTAAGCTGTTTCATCAAAAGCTCTCAGAAATACAAAGTGTGCAAAGTAGGCCCTCCCGTCCTACATGTGTTCTGATAAACTTCGTACTTTAGAGACGCCTCTGGGCATAAGATTGCTTGTGTGGCTTATAGTACAAGGAAAATGAAGAAATAAATATGCCTTACTCGTCCAAAATATACAGAATTCGAGATTTTACACCCACATACATATCTCTTTCTGTTGCTTAAGTGATTTTCGGATCGCCCTGACAACAGTATTTAAAATTTTATGCTCACAAGCTACAATCCATTAATAAAGCGGACTCTGTTGGGGTACCGTAGGAACTGTGTGGGGCCTAGTAAGCAAACATTAGGTCAGTGGGTGTGTTGTCTTTTGGTATTCTATTGTGAGAATAGAATAACTGAGACTTAATAAGTGGAATAGAATAGATAAATCCTCAGGCAAAGCAAAAATTTTCTATGTACTTCATTGATTTATTAAATAGATAATTTAAATAACTTCATAGTTAATGTATATTTAATTTCGCCCACTTAAATATTAGTATAAGTACATACCAAATGAAGGTAAAAGTAAGAGTTTATACGACCAATTATAATATTCATAAGATAATGCAAACTCACTTTCCATGTGTCCTATTCTGACTGGCAAGTGGCATGACTGGTTGAGACTGAGTGCCGGATGAAGTTGAAGTAGTCGTTGAAGAAGTCGATGCTGCTGTAGACACTAAAGAATGCGTAGCCGAGCTCGATGCTGTTGATGTTGGGAAAGACTGAGTTTGGGAAGAAGTACTTCCTGCCGCCGCCAACATGGCGGCCATTGTACTTAAACACGATGGTTGGATACCCCTCTTTTTCAGAGCACTTTTTTTGGGCATGGCGGATAATTGAGGTTCCTTAGCGGGAATTTCTTCCACCATGTTAGTGTCTATATGAGGATCCGGTTGGGGAATTCGAAGTAAACGCGGTGTCGCGACGTATTGATGAACTTCTTGCATTAATTGTTGCTGTTGTTGTTGCCAATGATGCTGATGTTGCTGTTGTTGCAGAGCTTGCTGCTGTTGGGGAGATGGGGGTTGGTTGGAGTGATGGTGATGGCTATGATGATGGTGATCGTGTTGGTGATGCGGATGTAAATGCTGCGGGGCACGCTGCTCACTCTCGTCCTCTTCATCATCGTCATCCGGTAACTCCCCCCTGAAACCTAAATTATTGCGCAAATCCAAAAAGATTCAGACTCGGAGAAATATTTCTATACAAAATTGTAACCTGACTATGAAAATATTTAAACTTTGCTATTTCTCTTTGGAATAAACTAAGACAGATTTTCGGGTCATTAAAGTAACTGTGGGAGCAAGTTACACCTAAAGGAAACTGTTAGAAATGAGCGAGTCGTAAAAAATACATTGCCAGGTTAAGCCTGGAGAATTGCAATAAAAGTTATCATAGTGTTTAGCTTGTCTCCGACATTATGTTATAATAGTTAAAATAAGACAAATATGACGCTTTCCCATTGATTCAAATTAGTCAAGGCATGTTTTAGTATGGCAGATGCATTGAGCGAAAATGGAATTTGGAACTGAAAAATCTTGATCACCATTTGCTCTTTCCACATTGACAATTATAAAAGTACGAAAAAAATTATAGTTCTGAGAATGGCCACTTGTTCATAACAATGGCTAGATAATTGTAATTAGTAAAACTCACTGGTAAAAGGTGATTCTATGTAGTATATTTAAATTACTAAGCCTCAGTCCTGAAGATAAATCCACAATTTCGCGGGAATAATACTGCACATCAAAATGCACCCTGAAGTTAGCTTTTTTCGTAAGGCTGCCACGGATTTCTCATTAACTTCAAAAAGAATTCCTTTACCATTTTCAGAATGATCGTTAAAAAACTATTTAAAAATATGTATGCATGTCATAGAAAAAAATTTATGTTTATGTTAAACAAATATTCCCCATAATACTAGAGTCGTGTGGCTATTAAAGAGCCTACAGTTGATTCTCGTATGTTCTGCCAAGTGGTACGATTGCTTTTCACGCCATATTTTTCTTATTTCAGAAAGTACTACAATTTCTATGAAAATCATTGTTTACAAAACTTTTGGCATTTCTTAAACACATGACAAGCCTGAATCCATAGCCTCACTATGGATATATATATATCAATGGATTATGTTTCATATGGTGTTGTGTTCGAAAAAATTATGAAATTTCTAAATTCTGGATTTTTTTCCATCTCTGGCATTAGCATTAATGGTGAAAGGTTGTACTATATTAGTTATTGCACAACTTTTTCATCTAATTACATATTAAATGGAAATTAGGGCTTTTTCTTTTTAAATAAGTTTACTAACCCATCAGTTAGGGTTTCCTCGACCAAAAAGCTATTGTTGTACCATAATTCCTACTGAAGTGTAGATGGAAGTAAATTTTGGGGATGGGCGAATGGTTATTAACGTCGTAGTTAATTTTTAGAATTTTATCTATCTCAATTGATTTAAAAATTGGCGTATCTATTGACGCACTTCTTTATCAGCTCTGCTGAACCTTTATATCCCTCCTACCAGTCTTTCAAAGCGTAAACTACTGTGTTCATATTTTGTGATAAAAACTATCACCTTAATTCTTGTCGAATTAAGATATCTCACTGTTTTTTGGTGCAAAGTTGTAAACATTATTCAAAAGTAGAAAATACATATGTTAAAATTCTGAAATGACATAGAAGGTATTAAAAAGTCTTTAAAGGAAGAGAAACAAGGCTTGATAGCTGATATTAACAGAGAATCACTATTTGATCTAGAGCAGGGGTCATCAAAAGGTTTATCGCAAGGGGTATTGGTTCAGAAGTAAGAACATTGTTTTAGTGATAAATGGACTTGCATAAAAATAGGCATGTGGAGGTATAATTTTTTAAAATCTAGAGAAAAATAAGGTTAAATATAAGGTTTTTCCTTGAGCTAAAAGACTCGCTCGAGAAGAAAAAAATCTCAAATTCCAGATTGCAAAAAATCTGGCGACTCTTACTCTGAGAGAGCAAGTTTTATATTCCACAGGGCAATTGAGAAAAAAAAAAATTGAAGCATTAAGGGACAACTTTTTGCTGTTTTTCACTGATTTGATTGGATGAGGCAATCCTTTTTTTAAATTTACTTTCCACTGCTCAATGTGAAGCAAGGCCAGGTGTAACTAGGCTTTAAGCGAGATTCAGAGCACTCCAAGAGTTGCCCAGTAGAATTGGCTATTATTTTAAAAGGTAGGGCCAGTATGTTTGGGCAGTTTTACAATCCGTACCATTAATTAAATATCAGTTATCAAGCCATGTGTCTCTTCCTATAAAGATTTTTTAACCAAAAAATACACTTCGTAATGACATTTAATCAGAGGCTACATTATAACTAATAATTTATTTTTGGCCATTTTGGTGAGATAATACAGAACATGCTTGAAAAATAAATACAATTGGGACTAATTGGGGTCTATCATTCTAAACAAAGATCTAATTGATAATGAATTAAAAATATATAAACAAAAAATTAAATTTTTGATTAACTCACCAGCAGCCAGTTGGAAGCGAACAAACTGCGGGGAAGGGTTCGAGAACATGGGTGGTGGTGGGATTGGTCCAATCTCGTTCACCGAAATAGGGGGTTCAGGAAGCGCCGAAAGTGTCAGCTCACCTTCCGATGAAGAAGACACTGCATCCTCGAGTTCTGGAAGATTTAGTACCATAACATCAGGATCTCCTGATGATGAGGAACCTAACAAATATATTTCCCTTATTATATATTGCAAAACAATTCTGCAAACCTTGTCCTACATTCATCCAACCCTATTTGTTAGCTCAGATTCTTTGAAACCAAATCTGCAAGTCTGCCCATTGTAACTCACACCCATACTAAGAAGACGATGCTCAAAAAGCTACCTCTTCTATCGGAGCCCCCGCACCAAAAACCTATCAAAATTCAAAAGCTGTTCCATTTTTAGCTCCATGTTTCCCTTTAAAGTTAAGACTCTTAAAGATGTAGAGCGGACCACCTGGTGGTAAAGTTTTATATTTCAATGTTAACAGTTCCCAGACCTAACTAACTAACTAACATGCCTGGCCAATTCTGGCAACCTTGCAACACGTTTGTTGAGAAAACCAATTTTCCATCATTCATGTCTAGAATTATTTGAGTACGTGACTTACTGAAGGAAACACAACTTTGGGCAGACTGACTTCTTGGGCCATCAGTATTAGACGAGGATGACACAATTTCCGAGCTTTGGTCAGTTCCATCTCCTTGTGGAGAGGACAATGTATCTCCTATTGAGCTACTAGTAGCAGGTGGAGTTGACGCTTCTGATGAGTCTTCCATAATGACATTCCCATTGAGCTCTGAAGAATAGTTGAAATCTAAAATAAAGTTTAAAGAAAATGAAACCTTCCATAAATCAACTTTTTCTAGGCAATTTATGTTCACAACAATAGCTCTAGTTTAAATAAATTTTACTATCCAAAATATTTATTGTATACTCTTTTCCATTACACTCTCCGCTATACTGAAGAAAAAGAAATAAGGGTTATTGTCATAGCTTTGTAGGCTCTACAAATCAAGGTAGAAGTGGCCTTACATAGTTTATTTCAAAGACCCTTTCGGCTTTACAAAATGACAGCAAAGGCTACTGAACTATTATGCGTTGATATGTAGATTTTGGTTGAGCAAATTAACAAAAGTTAGACAAGTTTTTTTCGAAAATGGTGGTACGACAAAACGTCTTAGAACATTTTCGTCTTAAAATGACCCATAGAAGCCACTGTTGCTCAGTCCTACCACCATTTTCGATACACCCTGCATATAAATGTACTGGCCATTCAGAGCCAGTAAAAAGTAGAGGTATCTCCTTGATATCAATATTGGTATTGATACTGGTTAAAAATGACATTAATAATTACTACATGATACAACATGTGAAAAAACAGCTAACATTTTAGCGTACAATATGAACTTTGTTTACGTATAATTGGGAATAAAGCATATAGCAGCCAGCACCTCCCAATATTTGGCACAAGTCCAAAGTTGAAGAAAAGTGGGAGAGGAGGTGATAGCTTTCTTGCCAAATCGACTAAGACTATTGACGCAATAAACAATCCTTTAACTGAAAGTTCAGAAAAAGGACACAAACATCTAAGCCCGATAATAGTTCACTACTCAGTAAAGTAGGTGGCGAAATGTGTGATAAATTTTAAATGCTAGATTACTATACACTGCTATAAAAACTAGCCACCTTAAAGTTTTGCTAGTAACTTCATAGCTTCAGGAATAAATTGTGAAATTATCCTAAAACCACTGATTGAAAAAAAAAAAAAAAAAAAAAAATGGCTACCGCAGAAGCAATTACTGGTAAAAATATTTTTAGCGATATAACCAAAATTCTTTACATAGTTCATAAAAATAATGCACAGTAATGTTAAGCTATGCAGCTCTGCAGCAACTCAGTAATCATCATCCAAATTAAATTTAAAATTAATTCCATCGATGAATATTTCTGTTCATTATCAATAAAGTTACACCTGGGGTTACTTTGAATGGTTATATAAGTTTCATGTTAATTTATAAATAGACTTTCGGGAAAGTTAAGTAATCAATTTAATTTACTTAACTACTTTGTCTATTTTTGAATGAATCTTGCCAAGTGTTTAGCACTCGAAATATAAAGTTAACCTAGAAAGTTCCCCGGGAAAGCTTATGAAGTCATTACCAATTAGCAAAACAATCGAAGTGATCATGCTAAAAGGTGTGAAATTATGTTCAAAGGCCCAGAGGAAAAAATGCATCCCTTAACAAAAAAGTTAAGCCTTAAGAGGTCTTGGGGAAGTCTTTCGGGTGTCTTATACAGCCTTCCCCAAGACTTTTGTAGTGGTCTTGCATGAGGACCTCTTCCAATCAGACTAACTTTTTTCGGCAAGGTATGCTTCCCAATTAAAACTAAATTAGTTTCAAATTTAAAAACTCGTGGTCACAGCGAGGAATGAGGAATAATGGTCTCCCAGCTTTTGCTGGCAGCTTCAGGTAACATTGATAAGTTTTAAAGATGAACATTAGCTATCAAATAATTAAATGTAATTTAATTGTTTCAATACAGCTTGCTCTCTTTAAGAACTCACCTCTTATTTATCTAGATTTTAAAAACTTTAAAAATGAGTCAAACATCTTATAATGAAAACACCTTCATCAATTAAAATTGAAATAAGAGTATTCAGATCGAATAATCAAATTTATGTCTAAAATAGAAAGTTATTTTTTAGCGATTTGGAATGCTATAATATGTGTAAAACATATCAAAACTCACGTAATATTTCGAGGCAATTTACAGTTGACTACCAAAGTCACGAACTAGACTCGATACGCGTAAATCCGTTTTGAAGAAATTTTACAATTTAAAAATTCTTGAGGAATGTTAACAACCATCTTTCTGTTCTCTCGCCATTTCAAAAAACTCTCATTGGAATCAACAATTGTCAGAAATTTCATTGTTAATTATTGAAGTTTTGAAATTTAGCTCAAAAACTTGGTAATTTTTGATGGCATGTTTTAACTTCGTTGTTAGCTAATATTAAAAAAATAATAATACCACTAGAACCATCAGAATTAACTGTATACAGATTTAATGAATTTAGTTTAATTGAAGATTTAAAGCTAGGAAAGCTTGGAAGGATACAGTCCTACATCAGCTACAACGTATATCTGAACAATTTTCATAGCAATGAAAAAAAAAAAAAATATCTAAAAGGTAAAACTAAATAAGTGGTTTCAATCCTAGCATAGTTTTATATAACACAGTAAGGTTTCTAAACAGAAATCCCAAAATTATTAGTACCTCTAGTCTATAATACGTTAGAGACACTAAGCTTATTAACTTTGACGTCTTATACAACAAAAGAAAACTTACTATGGCTTTTAATCCTAGTCCTAGGTCTCATCCTTAAAAATTTCATGTTGAAGGAATTTAAACACAGTGGACTACGAGTCCGCAAGTTTTCCCTTTGAGTTTACAATAAATGACCGCACAATACAGAAAAAAGTATAGCGCCATGAAAAACACGCATCTAGCAACTTTAGATTAGAGGGCTGGAGGCTTTAAACTTCAAATGGTTCTTAGGGATGTAAATTTGGCCGTGAAGAGATTTCTCGGGGAGAAGACCTAGATACAGTCTATATTTAGCCAGCTTTACTCATTCATTGAGCATTCCCAAGTGGGGGTGGTAGTGAGGAATTCTGCCACCACAAAATTCCTCCAGCACCAAATGAGCAAAACCAAGATGTGATATTTTTATAACAAGTAGGAGAAACAGCGACACACAGTCATACATGTTTACATCACCCCTGACATTGGCTTTGGTGCCAAGTTTATACCTTCCTT
This sequence comes from Odiellus spinosus, assembly GCA_963920705.1. Taxonomy (NCBI): domain Eukaryota; kingdom Metazoa; phylum Arthropoda; class Arachnida; order Opiliones; family Phalangiidae; genus Odiellus; species Odiellus spinosus. The sequence continues at coordinate 7,722,534 of OY987238.1, read as the reverse complement.
TAACCACCCCTTATTTTTAAAGGGAAAGTATGCGAATTGACGTTGAATTAAAGAGTTCCCTCGCGCAGAATTTGATTTGGAGGTTATGGCTTCGTGACTCATCATACAGAGTAATAGAACACTGGAAGATTTGCATCGCTATTGTTACACATTAGAGAAACCTGTCTAATCAAATTTGCAAGAGAGTTTTAACTGCCTCTAAATACCAAAATTTAGTTCGCTGAGCATTTAAGAATTTTAAAAACAACAAGAGGTCACAAATAAGTTTATACTATTACTATAACAGAAAGTTAGCTGAGTTGAGAAAATTTGTGTTTTAAATTCAGCAACATGATATGAGAGTTCATTCTCTACTACACTTTGAAACTGTCTTGTGTCATTTGTCGGAAATAAAACACTTAAAATGATTTTAATTAAGCTAACCAAGTTTTTAACTTTAGATAATATTAGATATAGTTTGATAATCATTGTATTTTAACATTTCATAAATGGGTCAACCTCTTAAAGGGAGAATGCAACCTAGCTGTAACTGATTTTACATTGATTCCCTACCGTTTAAATAGTCCTAATCTACCAGTAAAAAATTACAAACAAACAAAACAAGAAAAAATCTTAAAACTTTTCTGAAATATTTTTTTTTTCCAGCTACACTATCCCTTTGAACTAGAGTACAAAAAAATAAAGGCTCATTCCATATAAATACTAGTCTACTTGTTGAGAATAAATAATACATGCATTAGTCAATGGCATGAAAGTAGCTCTGAGAGCCAATCTATAGAGGTGCAAGCAAAGCCCTCAATCAAGTCTTGATAACTATTGATTTACAACACTATAATTTTACCGTGCAGTATTTTTCTATGAGATATGTAAATATATATTTTTAACCTTTTTAATCCTAAAATGCTAATTAATGTTCATTTGTAGTACTTTCAAGGGCCCAGGTCAATTTCTGCCAAAACCATATTGACTTATAACAATTCTTTTTTCCAGGTACAATTAACTCTAAACACAAATTTTAAGGTAAATCAAAAGGTGTTGGGAAAAAAAATCTCTACGTGGATAAAGCTAGAAAAGTGACCTTATCCGATTGGTCTGAAGGTAATGTCCACAATAGTTGGCAAAAAGTTCATATTTATACATATTTACAGCCCGCTTTATGTGATCCTGAAAAACAAGTGCTTTTCTCTAACATCACAAATTTCATTTACCTGGTTGCGTTGGTGACGTTGGACTCTCTTTTTCTGGCAATAGTACACCACGCTGGATGAGTTCTTCTTTGGTCGCTCTCATTGAGATCTTTCTCTCTAAAGCTGGAAAGAAAGTTATGCTATGTTACATAATCATATTTATAAGTTAAAGGTAAAACCTTATAAAAAATTTACATCGGGATATATGCGCAGAGCTAAATGAGAGCTTTCAAATAAAAACATTTACTACAAAGGGCACCTTTCAAGAAAATTAAGAATTTAATCTAATTATAATTTGACATGAAGTTAAACCATAAATTTTACTTGTAATGTTCTAGGGCGAGAAATAAATGTTCAGTGATAAATAGGGTGAAATAGGAACCAAAATTCTAAAATAGGGAGCAAATAGGAACCAATTTAAGAAGAAATGAGATCTTTAATTTTCACAAAATGACTTTTAAAGTAATTTTTTTTTTTTTTTTTTTTTGTAAAAGCATTTTATCACAAATTTGACTTTAATTTTATCACATTTTTTCGTGATATTATATCATACTGACTTAGTCAGTTTTTCTCGCTGTCAGTTTTTCGACTTAGCATAAAATTTGGGTTCAATATTATAGGACGCCACTACTTTTAACCAAATTGACTAGAAATATAGTGATTTTGGGCCCAAAAATCACGATTTTATGGTGATTTAGGGACAAATCACGATTTTATGGTGGTTTAGGGACCTCAAAAAAAGTAGGGGGTTTTAGGTATTTTAGGGACCGGGTGGGAGCCCTGTAAATAGCTAGCATAAAACATGTTTTATCAGATTTAAATTTACAATGCAGTATTTATGGTCTGCAAAATAAACGCAAAAAACCAGAAATGTATACTAATACTTCGATTCAAAATTTTCTCTGCTGCCCTGCACCATCTTTGTCAAGCATTGCCCATGCCCAAATGACTATATTATATCTCCCTTTCTTCGGTGACATAATTTGGTACGAGCAACCTTTACAAACACTTAATTCCCTAAGCTTTTGTCATAATTTTTAACTTATCAACGTAAGTTCATAGGTAGTATAAGTATTAGGAAAATATTCCACTAGAAATAATTATAATTAGCCGTATATACTTCCTGAATAATGATGGGCTAGAATAAGGGTTTAAAATGTTTGAATTCTGGCTTGATCCATATCAAAACATAATGTAAATTTAAGCAGGGCCTTTTTGATAATTTAAAAGGGTAATGCAAACCACTTGATATAGAAATTAAAATTAACCCACAGTTTATTGTCTTAATACCAACCAGGGGAGTTCAAGTCCCTTCCGCTTTGCTCAAAGTGTTAAATGAAATAAAAAGAATTATATTGCAAAAATGTAGGACAACTCCGCAAAATTTTGCTTCATGATAGCTCTGTACCCGTAGATTAGAGAGGGTCTTTGCTAATTAGTATTTGATGTTACAAAAACAACCTTGGAGTTTGTAATTTGATAGAGATTATCAACAATGACACACGAATCAAACCACAGTCGCGTTACTCAAAAAATGTATTAAACCATTTAAAATAAACCACGTCGTGAAATAATTAAGCTACACCTTGGCAAAGAGATAAAAACTAATAGGGTAGCACTTACTTCTAGAAGTCTGTTCAAATTTTTCGCTTTTCTTTTTTCTTTTCCATTTCCACGGTTTGAATAGTTTTCCCAAGGCTGCCAGCCGGCTGTGTTTGGCCTCCATAGGAGTATGGGTAGTGCCGGAGGAGCTCTTTGAGTTTGACCCCAACGAACAAGTTCTCATGGCACTTGTGGTTTTTTTGCCTGTGATAGAGAAGAAAAATAAAATGAAGATAAGCATGATGCCATATTTTCATATGCAGTAGTTTTTAATTTTTCAAAAAATTTGAAATCTCAAATCAGTAATAAATGGTAATCAACCATAAAAATTGCCAAACATAAAGCAACTCAAAAATAACACCTTTTTATGATTTTAATTTACGGGGGAGTAAAATAATGAAAAAAATTGTTATTTGATAGGAAATGCTAAGATAAATCCAAATTTTTCTATAAAAAATACTATCCTAGTTAATTTTCAATTAAAGTATATATTGGGGCCTTGTGAAATTGATCTCACGTTAAACACGCAAATGTAATCTTCAGAAATGGAAATAATGAGGCTGTGGTGTCGGTATTACTTTATATGTCAATATATTCACAAAGAATTACAAAATAATTGGCTTTCTCAATGAGAAATATCTATAAATTTGGTGAAAAAAAATGTCAAAGTTGGAAAATTCCTTTAGAATTTCACCAACAGACCAAATGAAAAAAAAAAAAAAAAAAAAAAAAAAAAAAAAAAAAAAAAAAAGTAAAAGTGGACCAAAGACATTTTAAATTTTAGTTAAATCACTGATTTCACGAGTACGTAAAAACCGCCTCCCAATTTTATTATTATTATTATTATTATTATTATTATTATTATTATTTTCAATTTCTGAAAATTAAATTAGCGAGTTACCCGATAGGGAATACCGTTCCTCTAAAATATGGATTATTATAAATCCCACCTTTGGGACGAAATTGATAATCGTAATTTATTCCTATTAACGTTGAAGCTGGCATTTTAATTCACGTGTATACTGTTTAATAGAAGTCTTTGTACACGTTTGATTACTACCTCAGTTTATGTATGACTGAGAAAAGGTGAAGCGCGTCACGGTTCTGTTACGATATGGAAACGTAACTCTCCCGCAGAGATCTTTTCCACTCAAAACAAGATAATAAAATGATAAGAATGATGACAGGCCCCCGTAAATCATGTCACATAATTTGATAAGAATATGCAGGGTGGTAAAAAAAATTCTTAAGTGAAGCTATCACCTTTTTTTCGAAAACTATGGATTATATTTTTAGTATTATCATACTATTAAAACGCCATATTCAATATTTTATACCTCTGGCTAGGGGCCAGACGGCTCGGCTAGTCACTCGGGAGAGACCCGACCTTGAGAGCTAATGTGAATATAATTGGCTTAAGAAATGCTCTGTGCTCGTGAGCACTATGAGCTTTACAAGCTATTACGTAGCTGATGACATCGATGGCAACATTCCCAAAGTAAACTCCTCCTTTTTATGATAGCAACTAGTGGCGATAATATGTTAACTTTTGAGGTAATTTTTTGGTATGACATATGTATTTAAAGATTTATTTATGATCTTTCCAAAATTCTTATTCATTTTCCCATTGGAGTTTATGAAAAATCTGTGACTGCCTCACTTTAATATAAAGACAAACAACTTTGGTGCAATTTACTACTTACTCCTAATTTTTTATCACGTGTTGTACATAAAACATATGAACAAACATGTGCTCGACAATGCCATAAAAACGGTTTACGGTCAAAAAACTAGCTTCTATCAGAAATCTATAAAAAAGATTTAAGCCGAAAAATACTAACACGTATACTCAAATGAAACATTATTCTTGGCGTGAAACGCTCAAATCAGTAGGCCAATTTCGAGACACAATAAAACATATGAACAAACATGTGCTCGACAATGCCATAAAAACGGTTTACGGTCAAAAAACTAGCTTCTATCAGAAATCTATAAAAAAGATTTAAGCCGAAAAATACTAACACGTATACTCAAATGAAACATTATTCTTGGCGTGAAACGCTCAAATCAGTAGGCCAATTTCGAGACACAATAGTTTCAGAAAATAAATAGACAACCTTATTCCATGGCAGAGCGTGGGAGAATCAACTGTTGGCTCTACAATAGCAAAGTAACTATGACGTATTAACTAGTATTTAATTAATTTTAAATATTTCAAAAATAGTGATTTCTACTTTTGCGGTAATTTTTTCTATGTTATGTGTATATATAATTTGAATCGTTTTTTAACGATCTTCCTGAAAATGCTACTCAATTCCATTTGCAGATTGAAAAATCCGTGACAGCCTCAATTTAAAATGACTCGCCAAACCTACAGCAAATGTCTTCATTTTTTGCAATAGACTATATTATTAGTCTAACTCAGGCATTTGGAAAAGTTGGGGTTTGTTCGTTTCTCGATCTCTACATAGCAACATCTGGTCGCAAAAAGACTTAATGGGTATAAAATACTGAATAATATAGACACATTATGATATAAACTAACGACTACAGATTACCTGACAGGAATTTCGACAGATAAGAGTAATCGCAACAACTATGGCCATATCAAAATTGGCTAAATCAAGATTCTAGTGTTTGATAATATACGATTATATTTAAACCTATTTTTTGTTTGAAGTTATGTAAATCTAAAATATTTTAACTATAGTTAAATTGCTGCCTCGTTTGAAGAGAAAATAATTTTTAACAATATCTACTGTTTAAATATATACTAATTTAGTCTTTGAAACTGAAAGCTACAACTCCAATATTAAATATTCTTTGTAAGACGGCTGTTTTTCTTTGGAACATTAGGATGAACACCAGGGCTAGCTTACTGGTAACAGCATAAATCACAAATAAAATATTATTTGTTGATAAATCTATCCGTTAATAAACAAATTAGTTTTATGGCTGGATTATAGCATCTATATGTACTCGACTCGAAACTAAGATAACAAGAAAGTCATTTCTTAAGGATTCCTTGACGTTAAAATAAACTTGATTCACGGGTAAAAAAATTATAAAGCTACATTCACACTATCATATCCCAATCAATTTTAAATGGTAAAATCAAACTGATATTTAATTCACCGGGAATCATTCAGCGCCACAGTTCACAAATAATCTTAGTAAACTGATTCATTATTATCATTTCATCATCTGAAGGTTGTCGAAGAAATATCAGCTTTAAACTAGTTTCGACCAAACGATCTAAATTGGTTCAAGAAAAAAAATGGTTTTCCATTCACACAACTGCAGGTAAACCTTTGAAAACCTTTAGAATCGTCTCCAAGAACTATTATGAATGAAGTTCAAGTAAGAAATATATTTTAAACTTAAAAAATATGCTTATAACATGGGTTCCTAAATCTTGGATCTCACTGAAATCAAACAATAGAACAAAGATTTGATCACTTTTGAGATGGTCATAGTTGTTGCGATTAGTCTTAAGTAATCTGAAGTAGGTAGCTTATATCAGTATTTTATAGCATTATGTCCATTATACTCTTTTTGCGACTTGACGTTGCCATGTCAAATGATAAATCGGAAACTTTCCAAAGGTGTAATTTGGGCTAGTACTATAGTCTACTCAAAATAATGCAAACATTTGCTATTTTGTGGAGTTGGTGAGCCACGTTAAAAATAAGTCATATATAGGCATTGGTGACAGCCTCACTTAAAGGTAAAAGTTTCGACACTATGGTCACGTGCTCTTTCTGATAAATTCATTAAGCTTGTCGATTTTTTGTGGCCAACTTGTTTATTTTCATTACGAGTACATTTATCCAATTCTGGATAATTAACACCCTTTTCGTTATCTGGCTTAAATACCCTAGTGACAATCCAATTATTTCCTTTTAAGGGAGGGCGAAATGGAAAGTCCAACTAGTATTTCATCTTTTATAAACATTCATTAATACTTCATTCACATCGCTATTAAAAATTCAAACGATAAAAATCAGACCAAGAGTGATTGATTAACAATGACAAAAAGAGTCTAACCTTTAACTATTAGTATTTTGATTTATGTTTAGAATCCCGGTTAATTAATAATTATTGAATATTTCAATTATTCTATTAAATAGTGTTTACCGTTTATTTTTACGGGCTTTAGTTTTTCCGTAACAAGTTAACAAAAACACCATGATTTCTGAATTAAACGTTCCCTTCCCCCGTAAGGCACGTTTGCATACTAATTCAGAAAATGTATCCGAATCATGCCAGAAATAAAATATTCTGATTTCATTACTAAATTGAAAAAGGCCAATCAACGCAAGCGTTTGGCTTACTAAAATCCCAGCAAGTCGTGCAATTATGAATGTTGGCAGATTGTGATTGTTCGGTGATCTTTAAGATAATTCTAAAATCTCAACAATTCTCAATTTACTGTGCAATTTAGACACATATCCTGAATGTTCTAATACATAAACAGGTCTTATTTTTAATAGTACATTTTATTAAAGATATTCTCTTCACCCTCCTTTTAAGGTTTATTTCTTACTGACAGTATATCCCTATCTTTGTAGATTGTTTATCTATAACTAAGATTTGATTGCTATTCAAGAGGTGTTAGCAACTGCTATTATTGCTACGAAGTTTAGCATTGTGTATTCATCCTCCTTAATATTTTCTACTTTTCCGAGGAGTACAAAACCTCAACAAATCATGGAAATGTTTCATTTTGAATTAATCTCCCGTTCATCTTCATTTGAAATCAGGGCTGGGAAAAAGCTGGCTTAAACTAGTTTTAGTGGTAAAAACCGGCAAAACTGACAAAAACCAGCTAAAAGTGTAAAAAAACTAATAATCAATGGAAGAATGCTGCGAAAGATATTAAAATTGTATTTGCAGGTTGTTTGCGAAAAAGACAAAGATATATAATGTTGCCGTTGGTGCATATGTATACACTCTAGATTTTGTTCATCCCCAACTAGATTTGGTGTTTAAAACCCTGGGTGCTATTGATATAAAATGGTTGGGCCGATAATTGGCCGGCTTCGATAGAAAGCAAGGGGACCCTAAAAGCTTAGTATGAAAACTACTCAACTCGAAAAACTACTTGCAAAAACAAATTAATTTGAAATTTTTTAAAAATTAACTTCAACCTCGGTTTCAATTAAGATTAACAAGTGTAACTAAGGTGGCTCCTCTGACATTTTGGTCATTTCCATTAAGAGCTGGTAACTAAAAATGTACGATCCTAAATTTATCAGAAAGATCATGTAAGAGGGTTGAAACTTTTACCTCAAAGTGAGGCCATCACCATTTTTTCGAATGCCTATGGATTATTTTTTGTTTTATCATACAATTAAAACAAGATATTCAGAAATTTATAAACCTGGGTTGACATGTTTTGAAGAAACTTTAAAACGATAATGTCAATAATATAGAGGTAATTTTTTTGTGATATATACAATGTCTAAGGTCTATAACACGATTTTGACAGCAAGTTGGTGAAATCACCTGGAAATTGGTATATCATAAATTAACCAAAGAACGTATGAAGGGGAAATTACGTTAAAGTTACTTTTTGATTGGGGAGAGTCCACGTTTCTAAAATAAAAAGAGGGCTGTTGCTGTCTAAAAGAATTACGCTTTAAAATCAAAAAGGGACAGAGGCACATCATCGCAACCATTCGAAATGGTTTTAAGTTCAGTAAAATAAACTGAATTACTTCTATTATACCATTCGATCTATTTGGTCGAATTATGCTAAGGACGATTTATGATCAAATTATGCGATTTATACTCTTTCGTTATTGTGAGCACAATGAAATGAAAACCAACTCCAACTGGCATGTAAAAACAGCCTCATGAATTTTTTCAATTTCTAAATTAATTAAATTTGCGAGTTTGGTGCGAGATCAATTTGACAAGGCCCAAAAAAAGTGGAATAAATCAAGTGGATAAAGTGGAAAGTACACGCAACCGTTACAATTACCACGGCATGGCAGGGAATCAAACCCAGCTAGGCTCCCTAACACTGGATTCCAATGAATATTTAGCTAAAGGATCAGACTAACTCTTATTTGGTAAGGGATCCCTTCCCGAAACTTAATCTCTCTCCTCTGTGAATGTGCCTAGACCCAGCAATATTTCTCCCTATGAGAGTCAGGTAAAGCGGATCACCCATTTCGTGAATCACGAGGGCTTCTTCTCTCACCCAGAAAAAAAAGAACTGGTTCAGCTGGCTTCCGCAGGGAGCAGAACTAAAATATTTAATCTTGCGCGCCTTTGAGAAAAATTAAGAGCCAGGGCTTTCTTTATAAAATTTCGAAGGCGGAAATTTAATAGTATTTTGTGGCAGGTCTGGAGTACAAGTGATCCCCTCCTGATACTACCTATAACAGTTGAGATTTGTGTCAAATTGTAACGATAGTATAGTACAAAGGGAGTGAAGTCGATTCATGTGTGAAAATGAAGTCAGATTTTAATAAATGGTTAAATTAAAGGTATTAATTTATGTTTAGTACGAATTAATGCGTATGACATGCTCAAAAACGACTACAAATTAAAAAAAAATGTACACAAAAATCCCAAAACCAAAATGTAAACAAAAATACTCGCCATTAAAAAAACGAAGCATCTGGAAATATTTTCGATGGCATAATATCAGTCAGTGCACAAAAACTGCATATTTTTAAAAAACAAATAAGTAAAAAATAAGTGGTAAAAGTTCTTAAGATTAAAAATCAACAAAAATTATGGAAATAAATAATAGAATAATGCTTTGTAAAACTGATTTAGATTGAAGTTAAAAACATGTTTAGTACAAAAAAAAAATATATATTAAATGACTTAAGTTTCATTCCATAAAAGTAATTAAGACATAAATCTGGTATGCGATGTAAAAAGTAGAAGTTATTCCAAACTAGTTAAAAGAGACCTCTAATATATAGAACATTGCAGTTAGTTTGAAAATTGAACGACTATTGTAGCTATTGAAATATAAAAATAGACAATTTTCGTGAAAGTTCAGGAATCGAGAACTTTGTTTGCGTGCAAAACCAAGCTTTTGTAAAGTGAGTGTTCTGTTTTTAGAATTCTAGCTAAAAGGGATACTATTATCTTGTAATTTAAAAAAACATTCTGTCCATGGTACTGTGATAATTAAAATTTAAAATAAATAACTTCGTGGAATAGATTTTTATTTTCAATTAGTTTAAAGTCTTTAAATTTTTAAAAACCTTGCGAGCTTCCGGACCGTGGCCCCTTTTCACTTAACAATCTATGATTATAGATTGTTAAGTGCTTAAAAAGGTGCCAAGGTTCGAAACCTCGTAAGGTTTTTAAAAAAATTTAAGATTTAAACATATTGAAAGTAAAAATCTGTTCCACGAAGTATCCGCCACATTATTTTAAATTTTAGGGATACTTCAAGCAGAAATTAAGTATTTTTTCTGATTCCTTATGTAAAAATTGCCCCACTGAATTTTTTCATAATTTTTGTAGATATTCTATCAGAAAATATTTTTTAAAGTTAAATCAGCAGTCGCGATAAAAGTCAGAGGGATTAACTTTGTATTTAATACAGAAAATTAATTGACCAGAGGCACACGCCACACGATTCTGTGACTTTTTGCTTGTGCTCTTTTTTAATTTCAATTTCTAGAATTAAAAATCAGGCTTAGCCTGAATAAATATATATAATATTTCTCAAATTTATAAGCTTTTTGACAGCTCACTTTTACTAAACTTATGGAAAAGCGCTAACTAGATTCACTATATTAAGAATTTTACTATCACAATCATTCTCTATACTAAAACATCACAGGGTAGACTCTAGCCACCAATTGGTTGAAAAGCCACTTCATTCAATATAAGCCGAGTGGCAAGTCTAAAAAAGTTCCATACATTATTTTTTAAATGGAATAGTTGGTCAAAAATTATGAGAGAGAGTGATATAACAGCGGTGATAGCTACTTTTCTCTCTTGGTTTGGCAGTTTACAGATTACTTTTTAATTACCTAGACATAGATATTTATCCCAGACACTTCCAAAATATTGCGATTTCTGGACAAAATATGGATTCCCATAACCAAGAGACAAAGGTTTCATTGAACATGTGTCAAGGAGGATGGGTCATTGAAAGTCTATATTTTCATTTCATAGTTTACACACAGTAATTCAAACAGATATGAGCGATTTCTCAAGCTCAGTATTAATTCTCATTTCACCTAAGACTACTATTTTAGGACTACAACGTATTTACAAACCATGAAACAAAAAATGTGAACAGCAGAACCAAGCAGATTTCCTAAAAATGGTGAAGAATATTTTTCCAGTCTTTCTAAGCTTTATTAGTCCCATAAATCTAATGAAACTGTTTGGCTTTGTAGTTATTTCAGATTAAACTTGCAAACTGTTTTGGTAAAAGTCATTAAGTGAGGCTGTCAGGATTATTTTTCGAATGCCTATGGACACTATTTTTTATTTTATCATGATTTCTTACAAAAAAAAGTTCGTCTTAAGAGGTCTTGGAGAAGTCTTTTGGGGTCTTATATAACCTAAAGAGGTCTTGGGGAATGGGGAAGTCTTCCCCAAGACTTTTGTAGCATTCTTGAGGACATCTTAAGACTAGACTAACTTTTATTGGTAAGGTTCACAACCTATTCAAAATTGAAACCTCTGGATTAAGGCGTTTTTAAGAAATTTAAAAATGAAAATGTCAAAAATATAGAAGTATTTTTTCCCAATACATGATGTGGTTTATTTCTGTAAGGTAATTAACGATAATTTTCATACCAAAGGTAAGACTTTCTGGATTGAGTACTTTTATTAAAAAGACTACACGAAAGCAACCTTAACAAATGAAAGAATCAACAGCATTTCCAAAAAATGCTCCTCAATTTATATTTTCAGGTCGTGAAAAATCAATAACAGCCTCACTTTAACAATAATTATGCACAAACAGAACCTAGTTATTCAAATCTTGCCCTATATATATTCAAGGGTATAGTGCGTAAAACTACTTTTAGATAGCATTGAAACAATCCATTGATTACAAATTCTAGGAAAATTACAGGTACAGTGTTTCAACCATAGCATAAAAACACGAAGAATGAAGTGTTTAGCTAAGTAATTAGTGTAGAGATATACAACTTACCATTTCGTATCTGTCGCTCTTCAGACTTCTTTCTTCCTATAAAACAAAAAAAAATTTAAAAGCTCATCAAAATCACACAAAAAAACATAGTTTCGGTATCAAAAAAGCGACCCTGATCCAGCAAGTCGAGGATCCCAAGGTTGGTGATGATTACTAGATATTGGGAAAGCATTGCTTCATTAACTGCCATGACATTTTACCATCTTCAACCATTTTTCCTGACCAAAAGGCAATATTTTATACCTTTTTCCATGATATTATCTGACACGAGGAATCGTTACACAAATTTTAGTAATAAAATTCCCTGACTGTCCTAACCTATTGGCACAGTTTTTAAATTCCCCGACTTTGTCCTGACCTATTGGCACAGTTTTTAAAGTCCCTACTTTCCCTGACCTTTAGGCCCAATTTTCAAATTCCCAGAGTTTCCAAGGCTTTCCCTGACCTATGACAACAGTGAGTGACATAAATGTCCACTCAACGAGGGTCTTCTCATTGATGCAATCTATTTGGATTTCTCTAAAGCCTTTGCGACTGCACACTCAAGGCTTCTCTCAAAATTAAAATGTTATGGAATGGATGGTAAACTTCTAACTTGGGTTTCTCTCTCGGGTGTTATCATTGAATCAGTTAGGTTCCACAGCGCAGTGTCTTGGGTAATCTTCCTTTTCTAATCTATATGAACAATCTTTAGGGTCACTACTGGTAATAATGTTTTATTGGCAAAAGGGCCAGTAAAAAATGTTTGATTGGTGGAATAGTCTCAATGTTCCTATTTTTGAACAATCAGACATGTATGAAATGTGAAAACCATTTGTTTAGGGAACACAACAATTTCCGCCATTTGGGAGCTGATTAGAAAGGGGGAAACAGACGAAAATGAGATGAATTTAATAACTACATCAATACCGAGCAATGTTTTTTTTTTTAAGGATTATTGAGCATAATTAAGCTACAACTCGAAACCTGATCAAAGCTGGTCAGACCTTCAAATATATCTCTAGCCCATTTAGTGAAAAGACCTGTTGGAATTGTGTAAATGAGAGGCGTGAAAGATATAGCCAAACTAAAATCATCCTTAAGAACGCGTTGATAGTATAATAATCCTGATTAGAAAGGGGAAACAGAGAGAAAATGAGATAAATTTAGTAATAACAAGCTCAATATCGAACAATTCGTTTTTTGAAGGATTATTTAGCAAAATTAGGCCACAACTTCAGAACTGATCAAAGCTGGTTAGAACTTCTAAATCGCGAGAAGGGACTCTGATCTATTATTTTGATATTGCCATTTTCCCCGTTTTGACAGTAGCCTGGCACTGCAAATTGAACTACACTCGCAAAATCTTAGCAACCCTTTTTGAATAAAGCAAAGATGATAAGGGATGAAATGTATCTCTAGCAAATTTAACGTGTTGGTTGGATAAATTTTGGAGGTAGTATTCTCCATCTGAAGGAAGAGACATGTTGGAACTGCGCAAATGAGAGCTGTGAAAGATATAGCCAAACTAAAACCACCCTTAAGGGCGTAGTTAATTTTCATCACATTTCACTTACAACTATAAGAATAGTCGAACATACACTCTTCAACTCTGACGTCTGATTTTAAGACCAGCACTAAGTTCAATATAGGCCAAATGTGCACTTAGATGCTAGAACACATTTACAACTTCCTTATGGTTAAAACTAATTTACTGGGGAGTGCTTGAATGAATTATGGGATTCTAATTGCAATATTAAACGTTTACCTAACTTATAAACAAATTGATATCTAAAATCCCCCTAACCCCTTTTCCGCGATGCCGTGCGAAGTTCAACAACCGAGTCCTATCTTCAGGACTGATCACAGTGATCTATGCATACACCGAGGGTTACCGTACATGTACGCGCATTCCTAAACACAAGGAACCAGACGAAATTTTGATAGAGGATAAAGTAGCGTTAAAAAGAACGTAACAAACCATTTTCCAATGCAATTTGCTCTAATATTTGTACAGTGGCTTGCGGATCGCTATTACTTCTATGACGACGATGCTTAGACTTGGATATTTCAGCTTTAACGGCAGACATATCACGATTTCCCCCTCTTTACACTCCCTTTCCGTTATACTTTTAATTATGGAAATATGTGACCGATAGATGGTACTGTAGAGAATTGATTTCTTCCCGGAAGTTCAGCTAGAATACAGGACTAGATATAAGACATGATAGTTCAGTGTCGCAGAACGGAAATACCGACTTTATTCGCAATCGAAACTCTACGATGGAGATGCTTTTGTCGTCTGCTATTAAGTCCATTAGCCAGACATTTAAATTTAAGCGGTGATAGCTTTCGGTCGCGATTGCTAAAATAAATATTTGCAGACGATACTCTGCTAATACAAAGTTTATATCAGGGTGCGAAATATTTTTTTTTTTTTTTTAAGTGGACATGTATTGTAGCCTAGCTCGAGCAATCATGGCAGACGACCCAAAATTATTTAGTTCAAGTTTTAGCCACTAGTTGGCTTGAAATTTTCCCGCTCAAATACAAAAGTCATTCAAAAGCTCAATAAAAATATTTTTACTTATCAAACTATAAATCTTTTTAACAGAAACCTCAGAGAATTCCAAGATTTTGAAATTTTGAATGAAGGATGATGTTTGGGTCCATGTCTTGAGAAAATTAAGGAATAGATCTCTCATCATTGTTAAATTCCCCTCACAAGAAGCTAGGCATATATTGTTGATTTTTGATAATTCGAAAATATAAAATAAAATTAACACCATGGATATACAAGATATCCATTCCAATCACCGTTTTTCAAGCTTTTGCTGTTGCTTTTCCAAGATAAGTTTATATCAAATCCATTTAGATATCGTCTTCTACGTCAAATGAAGTCTGTTAACGTTGGCTAAACGAAAAGCTTAATTTAAGCCTCACCTTTATTTTGAAGCAAAAGTTCGATTCTTCGCCAAAAATGTTGATTGTAAACGCTGCTTTAGGCAGAGGTGGCAAATTCGCGAATGATCAGGCTGGGCTGTACAAAGGTTATTCACGAATTGAAAACTTGGGTAGAAAGAGACCACTTGGCTAAAAAGAGAGCAAGACCACCTGGGTAGAAAGAAACCACTTATGTAAAAATAGAATACTCTTGTAGAAAGACACTCCTTGGGTAGAATGAGACTACCCAGAAGGAAGATATTATAGCCTTCTGGTTTCAAAAAATTGGTTCGTGTTCTTTTTGATGGTATTTAGTTTAATTGAGAGCAACAAGACATACAATAAATAACTTTTTTATTTGAACATTGAAGCACGTACAGTAGTACAACGAAACATCCAAAATTAGATGTTTTTACATATATCAATACATACATGCATTTAGAATAAGAATAAAATAAATTATTCCTTTACTATTTTATTTTGTTTTATATGATCTTATTATGGACACTTTAAAATAAATTATGAGTGAAAGATGGACTAAAAATTTCGTCTCAAATTCACGCGAAGAATAAGCGCGTACATCGTGTGAAATTATAAATTATAACATTAATGCGACCAAAAAGACGTTTCGAGCAACACTGACGGGAATAAACATTGAAAGCGAGACATTCATTACAAAGACAGACGTTATTACGGAAAGCTGGAAAGACACTGATTTTCTACGAAGCTAAAAGAGGTCAAAGGTTTGAGCACAAGCATAGTTCAATACTGGCGTACATTTGGATTTATATTAGAGGCTTATTGGACTATTTTAAAGCTATAAGATAAGCTTCCATGAGTTGAACTGTGTGGATTTAAGTCTTTACTCGCTTTTTATCTTTCACAATATGTTAAGAATCAATTCTGTAAAAAGAGAAACAAATCAAGACTTAAAGTTACGCTTCTGGAAAGTGTGAAGGTTTTTACGTATAATCAGAAGTTAATAAAAATATTCGTCGAAGTTTACATTTTTTGGGGAAGATTAAGGTTATTAAAAATCGTATTTTGTCATTTAAATGTACTGAGTGCCGACGTGGTAACAAACGGTGTTCATTACACTACGATTACTTTACACACGCGATTATGAAATAGTTACGCGTTTCATTAGGGAATTACCCCGCTTTTTTACCCCTTTCAGCGCCTCCGTCACCTGGCAACGGAGAAGCTGATCTAAGTTGGCCATGTACCATTTTAATAGGCTCCGAAACATTTCACTACTTCGAGTTCAAAGTAAAAAGAAAAATACAGACAACAAATTGGAGTACAGCGTGTTAAGAAGTCCACCGCCAGGTAGGTACCCAGCGACGTACTTAATCTTGTCGTTACCGACATTTAACGCTGCTATAGTACATGGGCTCCTTCATACTTCCACTCAAAGGGGGTTTCTTATAGACTCCTGATATTCGTTTATGGCTTTGGGTTTAGAGATAAGTCTGTATTCTTACCTGTACAAACTATGTACAAGAGACGCGGCCTCATCAATAGTTTTTCCTAATCAAGTTCAGAGGAAAAGACGAGACGCGGATCGGACTTCAGTATTTCTTTTCAACAGCGTCGAGAGCTTTCATAACCTTCTCTAAGACATCGGCCATTCCATCGACGAAAGCGGGGCTAATGCTAGGAAGACCTCTCTTTTGACCTTCCCTGAAGAAGAACGCGCTTCCTAAAAGTGGCAATATGACGGCACCCAAACCCATCATCAGAACGAATGGTAAAGCTGCGGAAATGACACCAGGAATCGCGCTTCCGATTCCGCCCAGACCGAGAAGACTCGTCAAACCTCCAGTTTGTCTGGTTACTGTGGCGGCCGTGGCTGGAGGATAAGGAACGGCGTTGGCGTTAGGTACGGCGGCCATTGCTGTACTGATAACCGCCAGTGTTAAAATGGCCAGGAACTCTATACTGTATGCCATGGTGGTATGTAAGTTCTTGGTACTGTACAATAAAAAAAAAAAACATGAATGCTTCGCTTGGAATTCCCAAAACCTCTATTACATTTCAATATGAATTACATTGTTAAAATTTCTAAAATGTATTAACTCAACGGGAATAAATAATATCTCTAGCCTTATAATAGAATGATCAAACGTAACATAAGCTGCGTTCACACTGCAGAGTTTGAAACCGTTTTGGAAAGATCAAATTATAATATTTTGGATCAACCGTGTAGATCTTTAATCAAGAAACAAAATTAATATCTTAAAAAGTCGATTTGAACATTCGAAACGGTTTGAAAACGGTTCCAAAGTGTCAAGTGTGAACGTAGCTAACATTACAGCTAGTAATACCAATATACCCACCCCTTTTTTTGGGGGGTGCAATCTTCCTATAAATGGGTATGCGCGTACATAAGAATTCCGAGTGTAACTTCTATCCTTTCTACGGCATACTTATGAGAAATTGTTACCTATGATATGATAATTAAAGAAAAATGTAATCCTGGAGTGTTACACCAAACGTTTTCGAGATCTCGTTAACAAAATCATGATCATTGTTTAGTGACCTTACTCTGTTCTGTCTCGCATATTTCCGGTCAATTTTTCTAACAGATGCGCGTGTGAATTAAACCATGCAATAATCATAAGGTCGTGTTCTAAAGGCGTGGAAGAACCGTAAATATTGTAATTTTTTTCTAACGCGATAATGCGAAGTTAATTCCCACCGGCCGGAAAAATGGGGGCACGCAAAAACTTGTCTTTTTGGTCAGCGTGATGACACTGAAGATACAAAGTTTTACCAATTTTTTTCTTTGACCCCCATTCTTTTGGAGTTGACAAGATACTTCAGTAGTAGTTCTACTCTACATAAAAGTTATTTGCATATTTTCTTTTTCATACTGAATTAAAAAATAATAAAGAAACAAGTTGTCTTGGAAGCTATTAAGAATGCTCACGCTCTAGTCGGCATCAAAGTATTTTAAGTAATTCCGCTCCTAATTAACATTAAATTAATTAAATTACAAATTAAAAATACGATTCTTAAAATCTGTTTCCAAAGGGTTTCAATTCGGCGTGTTCATTTAAACAATTTGAAAAGTTAGAATGAAGAGGTTTAAATTTAAATGAAATCGATTAAAATTGTTTAAGTGCGAAAGTGGCTTTAAAAACCGCGAAATCATTGCGGAAAAAGCTAAGACGTATTTTAACTACATAACATGTTGCAATTTCTAACAATGATTACGATTTTAATTAACATTAATTTGAACATTTAAAACAGCACCAGTTTTCGAAAAATTCTAATATAAACTTAGTGTCATTGAAATTTATGATTAAATACTCCTTCTTCCATAAATTTCCCTGATTTTATGTCAAATTTTTCTGATTTATGTAACATTTTTACGAGTTTCCGTGATACTATCCTTATGTTTTTGCCAATATTGAAATTCCCTGATATATGGAGGTATTCCAAGTTTGCATGAACCCCGTTGTACTAAAATTACCTTCGGTTTTGACAACGAATCAATCATTATATCATTCTGAATGTTCGACTATTTAGATCAAGGATTTAGATTATATTCATACTCGCGAGAAATTAAGGAACAGTCTTATTTAAAACGGTAATCCAAAAGATTAAGAGCCGCTGGTAATCCAGTATGGTACGCTGGAAAAAAAAGTTGTACGAAGTTAAAATTTTTACCAACCTGAGCGAAAAAAATGGTCTATGGGAAATCCTTAAGGTTCCGCGCTTGTAAATTCAAAATCAAAGAATGAGTACATTTAAAAACGGGCTTTGCTTATATACCGACATTCTTTTCGCCACCGAGTGGAAGCCACGAATTCAGGGGGGAGGGTAGTCTCTCGACTTCGACAGCGTGGCAATGAATTCTACATGTGGGTCTTCGTAAAGGTGGTGGGGAGCGTTATTTGAAGAAATGTTTAATAGGAAGTGTAACGCTTCCCGTTAGTTCAATGGCGCATACGCCCCGAGCTAATATTAAGATGCTGAGAGACCTAGAAAAAGAAACAGGGGTGCTAGATAGAAAATACGGGAAAAGAAAAATGTTTTAAGTTTACCTTTTTCCAAAGTGATAATGAAATGGTTCCCTTAAAAGATGACCCCGAAGGTTCGCTTTTAGTGTTTAATATAAATTGTAGAGTTCAGTTGGGGCTTGAGTACGAGCCCAATTACGTTAAAATCGGGCTAGAGAAGAGGCATTTAAAATTTTTTATAGGTAATATGGCGAAGTAGGTATATATCTTAACCTATTTGGGAATGCATAACTTTTTTGCACCTTCAATTTTTGGCGGGAAACCGCCAATGAATACGCAAAATTCCGAGACTAGCGGATATATTTTTAATTCGGCTCAAAAATTGGATAGATTAATTAAAGGCGGACTTGCCTACTTCCATCTAGTTAGAATATTTTTTGCCCCCACGTTCTTAGGCAAATAAATAAGTTCTTGACGCGACTAAAAATGAATCCACATTGTATCCGATAATCTACAAAAATAGGTTGCGTGCAAATTTCGTTATCCCTTGATCGCCGAAATCTTCGGCATCATTGGCCCGTTACCTCATTTTCGAGTAAAGGACCTCTTTCAAGGTTGAGATTCGTAAGGAAGAGAATTACGCTTAATAACGATGATACTAAAATAGGCTGAGTTAAGTATTTTTTCTTCCGATTTATTTTCACGGGCCGATAGATAATAGAATAGGTTAATCGGTGGGTAATAAAAATATTATCGCAATTTCCTAGAGTTTTGCGGAAAATGAAATCTTGACCCGATATTGTAAAGGGCGATTTAATATTTAATGAATTATTAAACCCGGGAAACGCGGTGGCTATTGAATTAAAGGGGTAATGACAGGCTAAATTAGTAACTAAAATTACCGTAATATTGGTAATTTGTACATTAATCGGTAATTTACCATCATTACACGGTAATTTAAGGGTATTTCACAAAATAATGTGAATTGGAATGTCTGTTACTTTAAATGCGGAATTTCTTTTTGAAACTATTCAAAATTCTAACCAATTATTTTAATAGAATATGCAAATTTTAATTTTACGATTAAAAGTTTGAACGAGTATTTTTCGTCGTCCAGTGAAAACTTCCACGTGAAAAATTGATATAAAGCTAAATTTCTTTAGAAATAATTGGACAAAAATAACATAACAATAATAATACTTCTACCACACTTTTTTTTAATTAAAACAATTATTTTTCACGGTTCAGATATTCTAAGATCTATTTTTGACAGAAAAAAAAACCGCTTTACGAATAATAAATTTTAGTGGCTTTTTTTAGGTGGTGTTATTTAGAGGGTATCCCCGGTGCCTTGAACTTGGATATTAATTCCGGTTAAGGCAACTAGTATGTCAGCCGTCCTCGTTCCGGAGCTAAGATTTAGGGAAAATTTCGCGAGACAGAGATAGTATAGGCCTAAACCCACTTTTTTTAAAGCTGTTTAAATCTAGACGTATGTATAAAGATTCAAGAATGAGGATGCTGTAAAATTCTCTCGAAACAAGGATCGCTAGCTACAACGTTCTTGAATCACAATATTAATTTTTCGGCCTATCCCATAATACGAATTAAGTGTATACTATTGAAATGTTGTAGGATAGTTTCGATTACATTATCAAGAACTTATTGAGACTGAAGTGCGTCAGTTTTTCTCTACCATCAAATTCGAGCCTAAAAATCCTTTGAGGCGATAGAGATGGCGATTCGCGAAGTTAAAGTGTGTCCCTTGTTATTAATACTACCAGGGTTTCTTCTACACTTCACTTCGGCGCCAATGTTAAAGGGATTGAGAGAGGTATATCATTCTCGAAGGTGACAGAGATCGTTGCCTCTTAATTTATATAAGAGTTGATCCTTTATTATGTGTTCACCGTCTTGTTTTTCATCGCGCTGGGAGATGATCATATTAGTGAGCGATCTCGGCGTCTCGGAGTTTTGCTTCATATACGAATTACAATGGAACTTAAAATTTGAAAGTAGAGCAAGTTTAATATCTCCTACTTTACAAGTAGAACGCTTTTTTTTATATAATGCGAAAGATTAATAGGTTTGGGGAAGGTATTAAGTTCAATTAACCTATTTGAAAGCGCGATTTCCCGTTGCAAAAAATATTTTTTGATTTGAAGGGACCCTGTCACTAATTTTGTTGACGGTCTCTTCAATAATATTGTCATGGGGTTTAAGGAATCATTT
Source organism: Odiellus spinosus (assembly GCA_963920705.1). Classification (NCBI taxonomy): domain Eukaryota; kingdom Metazoa; phylum Arthropoda; class Arachnida; order Opiliones; family Phalangiidae; genus Odiellus; species Odiellus spinosus. The sequence continues at coordinate 7,701,472 of OY987238.1, read as the reverse complement.
GGTAAACAAATTTCTCTGATTTTCCCTGATATTTTGACAACATCCTTCAAGTATTCCAGATTTGTACTAACCCTGCTTTAGATTAGTAAGCGTTTCACTCTTTAACGATCTTTTCTAAAACTCCTCAACAGTATATAAATCAGTGCCTTTATTGGTCAAAAACATTTAAAGCATCAAATATTAACAATTAAAACACGACTCTTTTGCCTTTTACATAAGATTTATATATTTCCTTTAATATTTTTAGCGAGAAGCCAAGCATTCTTTTGAATTCGTTGTACACCCGAGTACTATAGTCCAAACCAATGGATACCCATCCTTTTTGATAAAGATGAATAAAAAAAACCTGGTCAGGTTCATAACCGTACTCTAACGGCCCAAACAGTGCGTGCAAAAGTAGGAACTATAACAAAACCACGTTGTCGTCTGATTATTATTTCTTTATCCGTACAAGGTTTAGGTACTACTTAAGTCTACACTGTTTGCCGTTAGAGGACGCTTATGAAAGCCTTATTTAATTATTCATCTTTATCTATTCAGATAGGTGTTCAATGAAAATAATCCTAGTTCAAACTTTTAAGAATGAACTTGTACAAATAAGTTCAGGAGTGTCTGCCCCTAGAGAAATATTTTCCCATTTTAAGTCGATTAAAAAATTCAAGTTTTGACCACCAGCCTCTTTTTGTTGAAGTATTGTGGCGCAGTTGCCATTAGCCATTCCGGATCTACCAAACTGACGTTCCTGGAAAACATCAAGGAGAAAGAGGCATTGAAAACATCCAGTTATTTAGAAAATAAGTTGGATGTAGCGGCATAAGCGACGTTATGATTTTTTCGCTTCTTCGTGTAAGACATAAATCGTTCAACAGTCTAATTCGTAGGATGAGGTATTGGTTCCTTCGTTAGCTAGTTTTCTAGTACCATGTACCATGGGCCAAGAAACTATAAATCCTTTACATGACTCTTCCCTGTTTGAGGGAATAAAATTCTCGGTCGGCCAAACAAACATCCTTCGTACAGCGTGTGACGTCATATGACGTCACTTTGCGCCCAAAACGCCATTGCTTTGACTGTACAAACTTTACCCCAAAAAACGCGTCATCACGGTACGGTGATGACTTTGCCTGTTTCTTTTAGTAGACTTTATTCACACATGTAAACGTTAATCCCATTAAAAAACGATAACTTAGTAAATTGTTGGAACCACACTTGTTAATGTGGTATTATGAACTAGAAGGTATACATATGCGCGAAGAAATGTGGTATTTATGAACTAGAAAGTATAACACATGAGTGCAGAAATGTGGTATGAACTAGGCCGGACGCGCGAAGAAATGTGGTATTATGAACTAAAAGGTATGTCCAAAGAAATGGCTTATGAATTAGTTGGCATACCATATGTGGTCTTATGAACTAGAACGTATACCATATGCACGAAGAAATGAAGTATGAACTAGAACATACGCGAAGGAATGAGGTATTTATCAACTAGAAGCTATACCATGCGTGAAGAAATGAGGTATGAACTAGAACATACGCGAAGAAATGAGGTATGAACTAGAACATACGCGAAGAAATGAGGTATGAACTAGAACATACGCGAAGAAATGAGGTATGAACTAGAACATACGCGAAGAAATGAGGTATTTATGAACTAGAACATACGCGAAGAAATGAGGTATTTATGAACTAGAACATACGCGAAGAAATGAGGTATTTATGAACTAGAAGCTATGGGTGAAGAAATGAGATATGAACTAGAACAGATGCGCAAAGTAATGAGGCATGAACTAGAACATACGCGCAAAGAAACGTAATATTACGAACTAGAAGGTATAACATATGCGCGAAATGTGGTATTTTGAACTAGAGGGTATAATACATTTGCGCAAATGAACTAGTAGGTCAGAAAGTTATTGGCTGTGCGACAAACGTAGGTCCGATCGCGGCGGTAGTTGAATGACTGAACACGCGTGACATCATATCATTATGGTCAATCATGACAAACTTAACAAGAGTCCCAAATATACTCAGTTTGAACCCTACAGTACGTCAGTATTGGATTATACTATAGAATTGCTAATACAGGACGCGATTCCTAAGTTTCATCACGTTTAACGACCTAAAAATATACGCATAATCAAGGTCGAGGACAGGATTACCGGGTACGTTTCGTATTTAAATTGAATGGTGCGGATTTAAAACGGGAGGTCTAAAACGAGAAACCGCTCCTTCCGAGAACTGTGGGGGGAGGGCCTTCTCGAAAAATTTCCTATATGACCTAGATTCACTATCACCCTCTTTTAGCACTCGCGGCAGTGAAACGAGAAACTACTAGGCTGAATAATAATGATGTGTAAATATAGAGGGCAAAGGTTCGGGTTATGACAGTATACTACCTACGTAGTTTATTGTCTCTAATAGCGGAAGACCAAGTTTCGCACCTATATGAGAAATGTCTAAGAACAATATATATATTTATATACATATATATATATATATATATATATATATATATATATATAGCTATTGACAGGAATTCATTCAAGATATTTCGTTATTTATAGTTTCGATATTAAAATTAACCGTTTGGTGAGAATGCGCTTTTGCATATGGATAAAAGCTAGGGTTTAAATTGTATTATCCATTAAAATATAATTTAAGGTGATAAAATCGGTTCTTAAAGGCATTAAGGACAAAAACCTTCCTTGAAAATCGCATTATCTGATACAAAGTCTAGATAAAAGGCAGTATCTATTCAAAATTTTAAACCTCTGGATTGACATGTTCTTAAGAAACTTTAAAAAGAAAATGTATAAATATAACATTAAATTTCTGTCCGAAATATGACGCAGCTTATCCAGTATTTTCATACGATTGAGTACTTTTACGAAAAAGACCGCGCGAAAGCCACTAAATCACGCGCGAGAATCAACTGTATGCTATAGTGATTACGTATTATTGCTGGGAATTTTTATTTTTACCATTTCGAAAATGTCGATTATAAAATATGTATTTTTAGCCACAGCCCCTAAGGGAGTGTAGGCTATTATAGTGTACTTAGTGGTTGTAGTAGTAGTAGTGCTTGTTTAAATATATTTTTGGCGCGAGAGACTGGATTAGACTTTGGGATATACTTAAAGGGAGAATGTAATCTGACCAATTTATGGTTTTTTTTGCGAGAATAATTTGGTGTATGGGTGTTTGGCGCGAATGACAGGATTAGACTTCGGGAGTTACTTAAACGGAGAATGCAACCCGTCATTTTTTTTGGCGCAAATGATTTGGTGTGTGTGACTTTGCGGCTTATAGTGACTGATAGCGTCACAAAGGGTTCTCGGGGTGTGGCTTCTCTTATGGACTTTATCATATTGTTACTGTTGCGGTTTTTTTTTTCTATGACATATTTATATATTTTTTGAATGGTTTTTCAACGACAACAGTATCGATTGAAAAACAAAGTTTATAAATAATAATTGTGATTGTAAACTGGAAATAATAATAATTACTATGTATTAATATTTAATTGCGTGTTATTACTCAGCAATCACAAAAATAATCTATGAATAACGTAGTTGAAATGGATCCCATTGACGATCATTTGCGATTCGATCAAATGGACCGATGAATAATAGTTTGAGTTTCTCAAAATTAAACTTAAAACACGTTATAACCACCACTAAGTAATTTTCATTGGATTTACTAATTTCGGAAGATGGGGAGGCAGATCTGGTTATTAGGTCAAAAGTTTAGAAGCGAGTTTTGGAAAAAACATTTTTTTTTTTTTTTGGCTTCTCCACCCCGAGGCGTACCTCCCTGTATTTTTGGGTTCTTTCCTGCTGTAAAAGGGCAATAAACGTTTCACTACGCGCTCTATAGAAACCGCCGTAAACTCCTCATTTCTCGACCCTGGGCTAATTAAATAAAAGTCAAAATAATGACTTATTTCCGAAATTATTAAAAATTGAAAAACAAACACGAAAATTGTTTAAATACATCTTTCGTTTAAGTGTCAAATTGCTTCAAAGTGAGGCTGTCACCCATGCCTATGGATTTTATTTTGAGTTTTATAATACTATTAATAATAGTATTAATATTCTAAATTTTATACCAATGGGTTGAGGCATTCTTAAGAAACTTAAAAACAAAAATGTCAAAAATATATAGGTATACGAAAGGTTTCATATGACTTTGTCGATTAAGTACTTTTACGAAAAGACCGCTCAGTTTTCGTCCGTTCGACACGTTAGCTTTCGTCCGTCGTCACGTTAGCTTTCGTCCGTCGTCACGTTAGTTTTCGTCCGTCGTCACGTTAGTTTTCGTCCGTCGTCACGTTAGCTATCGTCCGTCGTCACGTTAGTTATCGTCCGTCGTCACGTTAGTTATCGTCGTCGTCACGTTAGTTATCGTCCGTCGTCACGTTAGTTTTCGTCCGTCGTCACGTTAGTTTTCGTCCGTCGTCACGTTAGTTTTCGTCCGTCGTCACGTTAGTTTTCGTCCGTCGTCACGTTAGTTTTCGTCCGTCGTCACGTTAGTTTTCGTCCGTCGTCACGTTAGTTTTCGTCCGTCGTCACGTTAGTTTTCGTCCGTCGTCACGTTAGTTTTCGTCCGTCGTCACGTTAGTTTTCGTCCGTCGTCACGTTAGTTTTCGTCCGTCGTCACGTTAGTTTTCGTCCGTCGTCACGTTAGTTATCGTCCGTCGTCACGTTAGTTATCGTCCGTCGACGTCCTCGGATTTGAATCCGAAGACGTTGGCTTGTATTCGACAATTTCGTCACGTTAGTTAATACCCAAGAATTGGACAAATTGAATTTTTAGCCACACCCCCTAGGGGATGTAGGCTACTTTTTTCCACTTGGGTGTAGCATGTAGTACGAGTAGAAAAGTCGATAGATTTTCATTTCCACCAGACGACAAAACAAGCTTAAAAATAAACTCGTACTTTTGTATTTTATTTTTAAATATCCCAGAAACAGGAGGTTAAAACAGCGACGTCATTGCTAACAATTTAAAGGGATAATGAACTTGATATTTTTAATCTCCTTTCCAAAAACTTAATAAAATTAATTTAAAAAATAATGAGCATGTTAAAATAGTGACGTTATTGGTAACGATATAATGAACTTGACAGTTTTAATACTAAAACGTATTAAAACCAATAGTGAATATTATATAAATAGAATAAAACGGTGACGTCATTGTAGCCCCTGAGATGCTAAGGCTATACAAAATCTTCCATATCATAATATTCATGGGATGAACTGACATTTGGTTGTAGAGAGACGAAATGGATTATGGTTTTTGATGTGAATGAGTTGGATTAGATTTTGAGTTATACTTAAAGGTAGAATGCAGTTGGTCCAATTTATAATTTTTGGTGAGAATGATTTGATTTACGTTTTAATTTGCGTAAATAACTGTATTAGACTTTGCATTTTACTTAAAGGGAGAATGTAGTCTGACAAATTATGGTTTTTCGTGAAAGACTTGAATTTTGTTTTGCGCGCAAATGACTGGATTAGACTTTGGGTTATACTGAAAGGTAGAATGCAGTCCGACAAATTTGGGCTGTTTTGCACGAATGAATTAGATTATGGGTTTTTCGGCACAAATGACTGGATTTGACTTAAAGGCAGAATATATTCCGACATGGTTATTGGTTTTTTGAGCGTATGAGTTGGATTAGACTTTTGATTATACTTAAGTATTTCAGGTGATGTTTGGTTAGATTGGAGCTTTAATTGAGTCAAATATTAGAGATGATTCAATTATAAAAGATACCACAGACTGTATAGTAAATGGAGGAGGGTAAAAGAATGGCTTCTTTTACTTAGAGCCGAGAGTCGCAACCTCACTATTGGTTAGTAAAAGTTACTATGTTACCCTGGTTAGGCGTTATCAAATGTAAATTTAGATATTTTCTTGTCGCCATCTACCAGCTAGTTTATGAAACATTAAATATTAAATGCCATTGTTTGGTGTGGCTCGCGTGGTCAGTTTTTAATCAGTAGAAACAAAAAATTGTAAGGAATAATCCATAATAAAAAAGAAAACTGACTCGGAAATATCAAGCAAGGGTTCAATTCGGTTATTTTTCCTGTGCCCAAATCAACAACATTGCCATATGTTACACGCAATAATTCAGCCCAAAATTAAAACAATTGAAGTTTAAAGAACTTCATTATGTCTGTTATAAGTATTTTAGGGCAACAATCATTAATCCTGACCCTATTTCGGACCATGAAAGGTATTTTTGTGGTTTGACAAGCCACAGGGTGATTTTAATAATGTTATTTTACAGGTATTGTACCACCGGCTGATTTGGTTTAAACTTCGCTTAGTTTAGATAAATTTCTACCCCCGCCTGACATGGCACCTTGCCTATAGAGTCAGTCTATCTCGTAATTGGATCAACAGCGTTTTATATTTTGATCCCCATTTTTTTTTTTTTTTTTTTTTTTTTTGTTAAATTCAGGTAAAATTTTCCAATTTGGAAAATTTTTAACGAAATTGGAAGATATTTCTTCATATCTTTAGATTTTCTTTGGGAGCACATTGAAATGAATGTAAAATCAGCATCGCGATTTTTTTCTAAAGATTAAATTCGCGAGCTTGGCGCGATATCAATTTGACGAGGCCCAAATCAAGACAGGTTGCAAGTCTACTTTAAAAAGTATGCGAGATAAAAAATAAATAAAAGCCTACCTCATAAAGCATTTGGATGTTTGGAGTAATTCATTAAAAAGAAGGTACGATGGTTTTGATTTAAAAAGACACGAAGAAGGATGAATCACCACTTTCTGCCTGCTGTCAATCTATATGAAATAAAGAAAGAACCATATGTTACCAGAAGTTTATAACTTTTCTATAAGTAAGTCAATTAGTTCAATTCCTTAATTTAATTAATTATATGGCAGATAAGCCACTTTTAGGGGCGGTTTAAGTGTCATCTTGCATTTAATGAATGTTAGGAAAGTTTCCTATCCTAACAACTATGAGATATCATCAAGGAAGAACTAACGGAGAGGGGTTCGGATTAGATCAACAAGTGGGAGTCGGGACTCTTCAAAATCAACTATATTTATGGTGACAGTCTAATTTATACAATAATAATGTTCAATTTATGTGGTTTAGGTACATGTTTATGAGAGGCAACACGTAGACGACTTTTATGCCTCTTTTGTGGTTAAATTATTTTTTTAAATTAAAAATTGTTAGTAGCAAGAAAGAAAGAATGATGTCCATGTATAAATTGAAACACTAATAATACTTACAGTTAAATAATCCCCACTTTGTTGGAGCTCTGCCACATTCATAAAAAATCCTGTTAGTAAACAATGCCTGTAAAATAAGAGAATTCCCAGTGGTCAAAAATTATTGAAATGGCTAGCAAACTTGAGCTACAAAATGTGTGCAAATAGTCGCTAGTATCATAAAACCAAACATAAGATTTACTGACCATAGTGAATAACCAAAGAACTCTTAAGACTAACTTTTTTTGGGAAGGGATATTTATATTTAAGTGAAAATTTAACACAAACCTGATGCTACTATGGTCATTTCCACAACTTTTTGAGGGTATTGAGGCTCTGGAACACAACTCCCTCAGTTGTTTTCTTATATCAATTACTACACTCATATTCCTCTGATTCACAAAATTTTCTTTACACCATTCCTGAGTAAATATTATTTCAATAAGTAAATTTCAATTCATTCTAACACCTTCACAAACATGACAAAATTGTAAGTATAAAAAACTGAAATTAAATAAGCAATGCGAATGTAGGATTTCTTACAAAAATATATATATATATATATATCTTAATTGTATTTAAAGGGAGAATGCAATCTAACAACAAGTTATTTTTGATAGATTACTTTTCGTTTAAATGGGCCTAATCAAATATTAAACTAGAAATAAAGTGAGAGATACTGAATTCTTCCCAAACAAGGGTCAGCGACCAACGAACAAAAGCCTGTCAATAACTTCCCATAACATCTGATTGGTCGCTGATCCCTCAATGTGAAGAAATTCAGGATCTCCATGTACATCAAAAAACTAAAAATAGGCCTTCAAAAAAAATGATGGAAAAGTAAAATAAACTACATGAATTCTACGGAATTTATGGAAACAAGCAATAGATGTAGCTATTAAGCTTATGTCTAAAAAAATTTTTAAGTTGAACCTGAAGAAATCTTCAAGAATTCTCCAGGAACTTTTGATACCTCTTATGCTTCTTAAGTGAGTCTTTGAGAGCTCTTAAAGAAGTTGTAAGGACTCTTGGGGACCTTTCATGCCCCTCTGTGTCCAAGATTTTTTTTTTTTTTTTTTTTGTAAGTGGGGGAAAACCTAACATTTAGCCCTTATGAAAAAAAGTTAGTCTGATCTGAAGAGGTCTTCAAGAACTCTTCACATAATGAAAGACTTCCCCAAGACCTCTTAAGACTACATAAGACACCGGAAAGACTTCCCCAAGACCTCTTAAGACTAACTTTTTTTAGTAAGGGAGGTAGGACATAGCAATTATATTTTCTTACGTTCTCAGATTTCATAAATTAGTTTTTGGTGGCAGCCTTGCTGCCATATTATAACTAAATAGAAATAGTATCAGTACCTTATTTCCTTTGGCACTTTTATATCCCTTATATATATTGAGTAGCATAATGTGGTCTCCTTCGTTAGATTCAAACTTTCTAAGTACCGCTGCTGCCATTTCTCTCTAAAAAAAGAAATAAAATAAAAATAGGTAATTAAAAGTCAACTAATGTGTTTGAAGACTTGTTTTAAAAGCAAACAATATAGCCAAAACTCCAAAGAACAAAGATATTGATGGTGAAAAGCAGTGGTGAAGCTAGGATTTTTTTCCAGATAGGCTGATAAAAGTTTGAGGACTTGTTTGGGAGAATTTAGAGGATGCCTAAAAATCGCCTAGGCCTGTTGAGGATACTTATAGACTAAAAGATGGAAGGCTTTTTATTTTTCCGCAAAAAAATCAGTAAACTACTTTCAGGGAAAAAGGTAATAATCTTTTGTTATTTAAAATATATATTTCTCAAAGCATGTCCGTGGAAAGCGCTAAAATGTAGATGCTAAGCTTGGTGAGCTATTACAAACGTCTTTGCAAACTTCTGTTGAATTTGAGTGGAGTTTGAATTTTTTTTTTTTTTTTGCACATTTCAACATATTATCTCGAGATCGAGCCACACTCACACGCTTTATTTCAAATTATTTCAAATATAGATTATGCCTAACACAGGGCCTATGCCTAATTTAAAACATTATTATACTATTATACTTTTTCGAGATTATTTATTCATACTTTGTTTTAACAAAGAAAGAACTTGATGATCGAAAGTAAGAGAAATTTCAGTAATTTTAATAATATGATAACCAATAACTAATTAATATTAAAAAAAATGACATCTGTTACAGTCTATCCTTTTTGAATGGTCATTAACTAATATTAAATGATTTAATACTAACCTTGTTGTTTGGGACATGTAAAACAGATTCAGCAGACAGCATAGCAATGATTGATAAAATTTCGTCCCTAGGAATAGAGTACTTTATTAACAAGTCCCTTCTAACAAGTCTATTACTCCCGGGTCTTGTTTATTAGTGGGTAAAGAAAAAACAGGTGGTTCTCACGGTCTCCCCAGCCATGCCAGGGTTTATTTCATTCAATTCCGTGAAAAGTGAATGCAATAACTTTCTTACTTATTTTTATTAGTGGGTAAAGAAAAAACAGGTGGTTCTCACGGTCTCCCCAGCCACGCGTTCCTAACTTCAAGAAATTTGCAAGAAAAGAAAAAAAGCTGAGGTGGTTGGATGGGCTATGTTCTTACTCGAAAAGTCATGCAAATTCTGCTTGTATGGAAAAAAGGGGTATGCTAAAGCGCGGAATCCTTCTTACATACATGACAGTGGGGGAATAAACACCCGCATCCTACATGTTTAGAAGCCCCCCTAGTAGCTAAATTGAACATTAGAGTAATAGACTTCAATGGAGGGTTTAATCAGCTTCTGCCAAAGGTTCAAGCTAGCCCCCCCTGTAAACACAACGCTACTAATTCCGTTCAACTTGATAATGAAACCAATTTTTAATCAAGAGGCTTCTCTGAGAAATCCCCAACAAAATATTTTAGCTTCCAGCATTTCTGATGATAAATTTAAATTAAATTTCATTTTTGCTTCATAGTTGTGTTTTTTAATGCTAATTGTTTAAAAACAAATCATCATTCAGTGACTAAACTAAAGTAAGGTTCTTTAATAACTACAAAAAAATGACTTACGTGCAGGAAAAGTCTTTGGACGTCAATATAACTTTAGAAAACTTGGGTTCCAAAGGAAATGTTGACATCATCTTTCCTAATGCAGTTAGCTGAGATTAAAAAAATTGGGAAGACAAAAGTATGTAACAGATTCACAATAAATATTATGATTATGAAATATTCAAAGATCACAACATCAAATGCATCGCTTGAACTTGTTATGTGAAATGTATATAAATGAAAATAGAAAATGTCAGGTACCTTTGTGTTTGCGGCAGTGCTGTCAATTGCATTTAGTAGATGAAGTTGATCAATGGCGCTTTTAATGTTCTGAAAACATTTAATGATATAAACAAAGTTTGAATGTTTTCAAAGACGTCGGTAAAACAAATTGAATAAATTAAAAATAAACTCACTTCAATTGATGGTTTGTCCATGAAATCAAACTCTGCAACATTTTGAGCACCAATAGCCAAAAGTTGCAAAATCACGCTGGATAAGTTACATCTAAATACACAAAATAAGGATAGTTTATTAATCAAAGTCATGCAGTCACCAATTTTTTAAGAAACCAAAAGAAATGAAATGATTGAAAATATATACACTAGGTATAAATAGCCAGAGTCATTGACTCTGACCCATCCACTACACTCTACCAATTCCTCCGCTGTCTCATGTGCCATGCCCAACCCTTTCGCGTCATATTCCAGTCCCCCTAGGCTCCGTTTATCTTTCCATACTTATCATAAGTGCTGTACATACACTTCCTCCACAGCGATTCTACCCCTTCCATCCACAACCAGTCGAACACTATCTGTGGCCACAGCAACTTCAGCCTAGTCCTGTATCTAAGGCCATCTTAGCCTCCCTGAAATCGGCGAATTCCTATACTTTCCACCATCTCAACGCTTCCTTCTTGGTTCTTATTGGAGCCCCCAAAATAAACCTCGCCATCTCATATTGCCAAAACTTCCACTACCTGAACACCTTTCCGGACAAATGCATAACCTCACACCCTTACCCTAGTATACTCATGGCAATGGTCGCTATCAAATGTAACTGAGACAAAGTAAGAGTAATTTCAGTAATTGTAAAATATTGCATATATGATTATGCACATAAAAAAAAATCTGTTATTTGAGATCATTATTTAAAGCTGGTCATTTTTGACAGGTAATCTCTAGTTTTATTATATTTAACTCACCTCTGAATTTCAGGGAGGGAATGATCTGGGAGTTTCTCAAATTCTTTAACTGTGTAAAGTCTATAACATGATCCACTGAAAATAGAACAAAATTACCCAATTAAAATAACTTTATCTCCTACTGATGACAGACAAATATGGTTTAAATGTCGACTTAATTAATTACAAATCTATCAAGTCAAAAATCCAAAAATTATAACCTGGTTTCTCTTCCCGCTCTGCCAGCTCTTTGGACTGCTTGGGCTTTTGATATACGTTGAACTTTTAAAAGGTCAAAACCATTGCCTGAATGATATGTTCTATAGAAAAATATTTAAAAGATTTATCAGTTATTTTGATAAAGAATATTCTTGGTTTTATTTGTTAAAATTTGCGATATCGATCGCAGTTAAACTTTAGGTATCGGTATAGGATTAGTTAAATTACAATATCGGTCAAAATAACAAAGAACATCTCAATACCTAGCTTTAACCATTCCAGTATCAATAACATATCGCACACCACTTATAGTCACTGAAGTTTCGGCAATGTTAGTTGAAAATATCATTTTACGATGTCCTTTAGGAGTTTTCTGAAATACTTTCATTTGTTTCGAGCCAGGCAACGCGGCATAAAGTGGACAAGGAATAACTAAGGGAGTTCCATGAGGCAAAAGAAGGGCAGTGTCCTTCACACTTTTCACCATAGATTCAATTTCTTCTTGTCCAGTGCAAAACACAAGAATATCTCTATGGGAAAATTGGTCCTTTTTTTGCCATTATCTAGACTAAAATATTGTTTTTTAAATTTAAAGAACAATTATTTTAGCTATACCCTTCAGGTTCTTTTTGATGAATCTGAAAAGCCGTGACTAGTGCAGAGAAAACATAATCTTGTTGAGGTTTCGATGCATACATAACCTGGAGATAAATTAAGATTACAAATTTTTTTTTCTTTATTCAAGGGTGTTTATTCTGAGCCTTGGAATAGAACAACACCAAACTGCGTGTGGTTTGTGCTCACCTACTAAAGACATTACAGCCAAACTCACTTAAAGGGAGAATGCAACAGAACAACAAGTGACTTTTTTATTGATTCCTTATCGTTTAAATAGGCCTAATCCACTAGTGAAAAATTTACAATAAAATATTAAATTATAAATCAATTTTAAACTTACCCGGAAAATGGACTTAGCTGGATTCGTGGAGATCCTGAATTTTTTTGCATTGCCAAATTGAATGTTATTGAAAGTTTCATGGAGATCTCGCCTTAAAGATAGGCCTTTGCTCATTGGTCGATGACTCATCAATCTGAAGAAATTCAGGATCTCCATGAATCCAGGTAAGTTATAAATTGATTTCTAGTTTAATATTTGTTTGCAAATAGTATTTGTTTGAGGCGTCCACTCAATCAGAGTATAACCATATGGCCTCCAATGTTCTTTACTTTCAAATATATTTAGTCCCAAATTAGGCTTAGCGTAAAATCAACTGGAAAGATCTTTTCTGAGAGAAAAAGTGATAAATTTTTTGGGTAATAGCTAGAATAAGAGTAAGTAAGTCATTTTATTATAGTTATGGTTTATATATACTTGTTAAGTTCACGTGATTGGCTATTGAATTGCTTTTCAAAATCTCTTTGGACACCAAGTAGGTCCAAAACAAACCAAATATTGTAAAATAATATACCTGAATAGGATATTGACGTCCTTTTAGGTAAAATACAGGACAGTTGTTAAAATATTTTGAAAAGTTATCAACATCCATCGTTGCGGACATGACTATAATCTAAATAGCAAATTAAATAAAGGTCAAACTTACAATAAGAGTCAAAGAGGTAAAGATCAAATACTTTTAAAGGAAGCATGTTTCGTTTCTTTCTTGTCGCTTGAACACTTTTAACAATGCCAAACAATACATCTGTATTTATAGTTCTTTCGTGAGCTTCATCCAATATGATAACTCTATAACTATAATGAAAGTTTGAGATATTTTCCATCAAGTGGAGATTCGTATTTAACTAAAGCTCAGCATTATAAATTATATGCTCATTTTGCGATTATGTACGACTAACCATAAAACCTCATAATTTAATACTTCTATAATTTTATAATTTATCTTTAAATCCAATTATATAAGAAATAAATGCTAAAAGACTGACGCTATTCCACTCATATAACTTCTCTGCACGGCTTTAGATGTACGATAGTATAGTAGGTTTTGTTAATTAGTCCTTCACTGCCTTGGCGGCTCCCTCTTGTCTAAATCCCCTAACCCCCTGCAGGAAAATAATTTGACAAGGCCCGAATCCAGTAGGGTTGCGTGTCTACTTCATAAACTGCCATTTCAAAGAGGCATCATTCAATAATAATTGAATAAAAATTAGGAGAAATATCTGGACTAATATTAACACCCATACCGAAAAAAGTTAGCACCCTCCCGAACACTACAGAGGTGCTAAAGATATCTTAATGACTTCCCCAAGACCTCTTATGACTAACTTTTCTCTGTTGGGGCGGTATCTCACCTGCTAAGAATAGGATCAAGTATTGACTCTCTCAGCAACATTCCATCAGTTAGATACTGGACAAAAAAAAATTCTATAAAATATAGCTCAAAACATCATAAGCATATAAAAGTAATACTTTTAATTTTGTTGAGGGTGACGTCATGTCTTCAAATCTTACAGAATATCCAACCTAATAAAACATGTATTTTTATGATGACTTAGCTAACCAAATTAACAGGGTGTTTATAGGATCCCATAAACGGTACATGTTTCAAATCCCACCCGTGACCCAACATCTTTTTCACGGGTGGTACATTGTAGTAAAACATATATTTGATCTGGGTGGAAAGATAAAAGTAAGAACCGCGTTTTAACTAAATAGGGTATTATAATAACTCTGCTCTATGTAAGGTTACGCCAGAGACAAGAGACAATTAATACAGGACATGTATTTGCTAACATTTAGAAAGTAGCCCTGGTCCTTATCTTGCTTTGGGAGGATATAACAACCACGCTAAACCCGAAAAATACCCACCAAGCTTCCAAGATCACATCCAACTTCTATAGCAACCCTCTGCGCTATCGTAATAGCAGCTACCCTTCTAGGCTGTAAAATATTGAATTTAAGTAAACTCTGATGAGCAATATAATTGACCAAATATTGACTTTATAGTGTACCTGTACTATTCCCATACTTCCAGATTTAAGGAGGCCATCTTCAAATAAATACTAAGAAAAAAATGTTTAAACACAAACATTTTGAATAAAAATCAAGCCTATTAATCTAGAAAAAAGAAATAATGCTAGTACGCAATAGAAATACGTATTCCATCACCTAATAGCACAATAACCTTATGACAGAGTGCGAATTTTACTTGTACTACTTTTAAAAACCTATAGACCTTCATGTTCAGCTACACTTTCTCTTCAAGCAAGAAGCTGTAGACTAAATGTTATTTATAAAACACAGTCTATATAAAGAGTCAGCACATGTTATTCAAGCTGGGTCCAATTCCTTATTTCTGCTAGAGTTTCAAATGTATGTTCGGGATAAGGGCCAAATTCATAAACACGGATGAAGTCATGCAAGAGCAAATTGTACAGTCAAAGGCAACAAGATTTGCGATCTGCACGCTGTCTTTGACTGTACAATGTTTTGTGTTTGATGCAATTTGTTGGCGTCAAATGCAAATACTCTGCGTTTATGAATTTCACTCTAATTAGCTATTTATGAATAATGAAGAACTCTCTCTGATCATATTTGAGAGGATTATTGGAGTTGATAAGAGATGAGATCTACACTTTCAATTATTTAACTACACATGTGGATATCAATTATGATAGGAGTGCCCATCATTGTTTTCGCTACTATAAGTCACGCTAAAACTATGGTAGTTTTCTTACTTGCGGTATTTGAGTTGTTTTCCCACACGCAGTTTCACCAATTAGAATTAATGTACTACATTGGCGAATGGATTTTAAAAGTTCATTTCTGTAACTGTAAATTGGGAGTGATTGTCTTTGCTCTTGAATATAATGAGGAACATTAGAATTCAGCTGCGATTTTGGTTTGAAATTATAGGAATTATCATTATTATTTGAAATTGTTGCGCAGGCACCATCACGAAAATGGTTTCTTCCTTTCTTGTTGAAAATAGGTGATTTATAACCAATGTTATACGCAAAATTTTCAGTTCTATTTATCGTCAATGATGCATTGCCTTCGTTTAATGTTTCAGAATAACTAACTTCCACATTTCTTTTGGTTTCATTAATTTTAATTTTTTTTTCAAGTTTATTTGGTATTGATTGCCTCCCAATTGTCTCTGAGTTGGCCACAAGATAGATTCGCGGCTTTGTTATATTTTGATTAAAAATCTTAAATTCTTTCTTGAAAATTTTCCCTTCATCAATTTTACCTACTTTAGTGCTCCATTCTGAATTATTCGGTTTTAACTTATTTCTCTTTTTCTGAGACCGTTTCCTGGACATTATGGTAGGTTAATTAGAAAAACAGATCAATTTATAACATAGAATACGTCGTTTAAACACCTTCATACATGTGCTCCTTTCACACGTGTATGAGCAGACGATATTAACGGAATTTCACTAGATCATCCAGAAGGTTCTAATTTGCATATTTATTTCTTGCAAACTCAGTTTTACAAAATGCACACGATCGGCTATTATGCCCAATAGCCAAAGTTTGCAAACCCGACACTATTCGATTGACACAACATTTTACAAACTGCACACCGAAATTTTACAAAGTGCACACGACTTTAATGCTAGTATATTTAATCCAGTATTATTTCGAATGAGTAAAAAACAATGAGAATCAAGCTAAATAATTTATTTCACGAATGTCCTAAATAACATTAAGGCAAAGATACTAGTATTAAAGTCGTGTGCAGTTTGTATAATGTTGTGTCGAATAGTATCGGGTTTGCAAACTTTGGCTATTGGGCATAATAGCCGATCGTGTGCAGTTTGTAAAACTGAGTTTGCAAGAAATAAATATGCCAATTAGAGCCTCCCATCAAGGTCTGATCATCCAACTTCCCAGCTTCAATTAAAAGCTGTCTGCTACATTGTCCACTATTACTTCAAGACATCTCCAGGCTTAGGATCATCCCTTGAAATGAGCTACTAGCTGAGGGAATACCATAATAAAGACATTATTTTTTTTATTAAGCTACAATATTGTTTACTATGAAATAATAGTCTCGTCACCTATTTTAGTAATATTCTATACTAAAATACTTTTAGATTTTAGTCGAAAGTTACATTCTAATTTAGGTGATTAAAGCTGTTCCAATGGCACATTTTTCAATAAATCAGTATTTACAACAGGTAAATTAATGATGATTTGAAGTTGTGTCTTGAAACGTGTAAATTAAGGTGCTTAATATTATTTTGTAGGTTGACAGTTCGATACAGAGCTGTGATGGTCCACTGTTAGCAGATATGCTTTCGTGTCGCCATGCCCACATGGCAAGCCCTAGATTAATAGTGGATGACCCTGATTCTCTTGTTAATAGAGCCATTGAACCTCCTTGGGACGAAATAGTCGCAGAGCACATGAAGTAAGTTAAAGGGACATCACTATTGTCTTTAATAAATGTGTTTCTCTGCTATATATAGACAATACTAGGCATTTGAACCAATTTTCCTATAACTTTTGATTTATTACTTATTTTCAGAACAATTTCTGATATTAGCAACCACAATTTCAGTGATGCTTATCGCCACCAATATAATCTTGTTCAATATCCTTCATATATTTTAAGTTTTAAAGTTCTCAGTGTACTAATATGATTGTATTCCTTAATTGTTGTTCACATTGTTCGCTAAGGTCTTTCAGAACCAAAAAGATGAAAACTGGGCTTTACCTGTTATGTACAGTGTGTGCTTGGACTTAAGGCTGGTTGCTGCCAGTGTAAATATATTCCTTTAATTTATAAGGCTTATCTGCCGCGAGTCTTATCAAAGTACATTAATAGTAACACTGATATCAAAAAAGACCTCGGTAAAATGTCAGCTAGAAAGTACATACTGGGAATGCTTAAGATTCCCCATACCCCACAGTAGGATGTTAGTTGAAATTGTTGGCAGTTGTTTTGTATCTATCTTTATTCATTATTCTAGGTTTTTTATTGGCTACTCCACCAACCCACACCGCTAGTTTTCCCAAAGATTCTGTGGCATAATTTATGAACTTGAGGGTAGCTCTTGAGTGAAATCCTACACTTTATCCTAGTAGTTACTGACTGAACAAAAATATATATCGAACTACGTATAGTGCTCTAAAAACTAAACAGTATTTCTCTCAATCAGTCTTTCTTAAAACTAAGCCTTGATTACTTTCCAGCTCGTCCTTGTAATGTTAGATTGACATGACCAACTTTATGCAAGCACATCCCTCATAATGAACGAGTTCGCTACTTAAGCATTCCCATATTTTTTCTCGTCAGTTATCAAGACTGATGATTAGACCCCTCACAGCTAGTGCAGATTAAATATACGGACAAATTATAAATTTTTTAGGCAGATGCTCAACTGAACACAAAGGGAAAACGGAAGCAAGATGAAACTTTAGAAAAAGCTGCTGAGGGTCTCATGTGTTGCTTTAGAGTGTGTGCCGCTGATAAGTACGTATTTCAGGTTAAGGGGAAATAATATACAAGGTCAAATTCTGTAGCTCCTAAAATGAACCATGTAATATATAATTCATTCTGTTCCACCTTTAATAATTAATATGAATAAAAATAGCTTGAGATAAAATTCTCATGGTTTTATTTAACCTCTCCAATGAGCTATGCCAGGCCAACCAGTGCAGTTCAAATAGTTTTAGTTACCAAATATATAGAGTGGTTACCCAGAGACAGAAATCATATGAAAAATTGATCATATTAAATTCTGCATAAATTTCTGGTGTAACTAGTAAGATTATTTTTTTTAGTCGATCTGCCCAAGAAGACTCTAAGAGATGGGGCATGTTAAATGTTGTGAATCAGTTGTTCAAAATCTATTTCAAAGTAACACCCTTTACTACTATACACTATATTATATACGAGTAATCTATGGAAATTAAAAAATAATTCCACAGGTGAACAAACTCCACTTATGCAAGCCCTTAATCAGGGCTATAGACAGTTCGGCGTACAAGGACCAGTTCAGTATATCACAGCTGGTTACCTATAAGTGTGTAAATTTATTGTATTTAATAGTAACTATTATAGTGGTTCAGTAATCAAAAATTTAATTTAAGATATTATGTTGGGCGCAAAGCTATGTTTGAGAGTGATTTCAAAAGCGGTAAGGATATCCTATACTTGGTTTTATAAAAAAAATTGACATTTTCTTCAATTGATTATATTTGGCATAATTATAAGTTTTGAGATGGATGTCTAGGAAATAAATATGAGAAAGCTTTTATGCTCAACGGGAGTTTGCATCAACTACCTTTTTCAATGAAGCATTGATTATCAATTTGCTTCATCTTTTTTTCGTATTTTGCTAATGTTATGTTTAGCTTTAGTGTTGGACCGACTGACCAACATCGTCACGTAGAGAATTATATATTTTGATGATATTAAGAACATTTTCTCACTATGCAATGTATTATAGAACCAAGTATTATTGCTATGGAATTTCAATGAATTAGTTTGAACTCTATGACACTTGTTTGTTTCTTACAGCCGAAGACAATTTGACTTTTGCGTTTCAACGTTGCCATAAAAAATCAACTAGAAATAAGAGGCTCATATTGATATACCTGATTCCAGTTAAAATGCTTTTAGTAAGTGTCGGTAAAGGCTCTTTCGCAAGCGTGCGCTAAATAGAAAAACTTTAAGCTGAAAGAGTGAAGTAGAAACTGGTTTTTAAAACCAATCGTCACGCGACTATTCGCATACTGTTTCTCATGAAAAAGGATAGGGGTTATGATCCAAATTATTCTGGGTTGAAAAGGAGCGTGTGTGCTTGAAAGCTCCCCAAAAAAATAAAGTGTGAAGTATCGGTCTCATAAATAAGTTATTTAAATGTCTATTTCACCGTGTTATATATTAAAGAAAATTTGTTTCCATTGCAACTTCATGCTCTAGCAAGAGCAAATCATTTACACTCGCTTGCGAATGCCCCTTAAAGCCTATTTTTAGACCCCAAAAACTCGGAGAGATAGTAGCTAGAGATAGTAGATAGTAGATGGTTTTTTCACTCTGATGAGACTGTTTTTAATTGCAGGGGCATATGCCAAGTGCGGAACTTTTAGAAAAATACGACCTGCTACAATTCTCAGATGTAGTTAAAGCAGTCATGTAAGCTTGGAAATTGTAAACATTGTCAAAACTTGAGCCCTTATTGGCGCTTCAAGTGCAAGAATAGCTTTTTGAATAAATCTTCAGTCTCGCGATCATGCATGCGTAATATTTAGTATTCAATATTTTAGTGCCGGAAATTTACTAGCATTAAATGAAGCTATGGAAGCAAATGAAGCTTATTTCATCAAATGCGGGATTTACCTCATTCTGGAAAAGCTGAAAAATGTGGCATATAGAAATCTCTTCAAAAAAGTGTAAAGTCTATATTATTTTGTTAGAAAATTTTTAACTACACCTAAAGCAATACTAGCAAAAGCTAGGCACCCTTTTCCTCTGGAGATACATTTAAATCATGACATTCTTTTTTATGCTCCAAAAAGATGAGATATCCACCATAGTTAAAATTCCTAATTGCAGAGCTCCAAACAATCCTAATATAGTTTCGAGGTCATCCTATGATTCCTATTATAGTGTTTTTTGTTGTTTAGTGGCTTAGTTCCCGGAGTGCTAGATATGCTCAAGAGGTTAAAATTTTCTCCTAGCTCTTGACATTGACAAACTAGTTATTCTCGGTTTGTTCACAACACACCCATACTGATATATTTTAAAAGATTTCTGAAATGTAATATAAATTGAGAAATTACCATCTTACAAAGGTATAGAAAATGAACACACTAGTGGGTATGGATGAGTCTTTAAACGAGTTCCAATTATGATTATAACCGTAGATGAGCCGAAATTAGGGAATTTAATTCAAACACGAACAGAGAACAGTCAAAAATTTTCATTCTTTGTCTATATTTTCTATGTAACCATAGATAAATCCCAAAATCTCACTAACAGACCCAAAAAATGGCAAGTGTCAAACCTCATGAGTTTCGCCAAAGCTCAAAACATTACCTTTGGGTATATTTTTTAAGTTTTCACTTCATGGTATTAACAGAGATATATTTACAGTTGCATTATTCTGAAAACACATCAACTGCCAGTTGAAGCGTTTCTAGTTGCGTTAAAGATGATGGAAGTAGAAGATGTAGACTTGGATGAAGTCAACTGCATTCTAGCCAACTTAATCTTTGAAGTAAATTTGAAAGATAATTAATGATTTGGTATCAAAGTGTCATCTAATATAATAATTGTTTACAGGGAAAGATTAAAGGCTACATCTCCAATCAACATCAAAAACTCGTTGTTTCGAAGCAGAATCCTTTTCCACCATTATCATCCTTGAATTAAATATTTACCAGCGAAATGTACTGATTTTATAAAATAAAACTCTGATTAAAAATTAAAATTGATTTCACGAATGTATTTTGACATTCTGTCCATTTTAGTTCAATTTATAATTTATTCATTCCCTTACGGAAAAAAGTTAGTCTGATCTGAAGAGGTCTTCAAGAATGTTACAAAAGTCTTGAAGTCTTTGAGACCTCCCCAAGACTTCTTGACATAATGGAAGACTTCCCCAAGACTACATAAGACACCCGAAAGACTTCCCCAAGACCTCTTAAGACTAACTTTTTTTCGTAAGGGTTTGATCTAATTTTGGCTCTATACAATGATAAAAAGTGGCGCCAAATTCTGAAACTAGTTTGTGACACCCTCGCAAAACAGTATTCAGGTTTAGGCTTTTCTCAAACTTATAGAAAAGAACCTGAAGTTTTTTTAAAGGGGCATAAGGTTACAGAATTAGCCCTTTAAGTTTATTATCTTTACTACCTTTGCCACCTCAAATCACATTGGCCAAAGCTGGGCGGAGTGCAAAAGGAAAGATGATTTAAAGTGTCATTTTCTAATCGTAGTCTACCAATCGTTTTGCCTAATTCATGAAAAAAATTATAACTCTAGATATCACTTACAAATTTTGCCTAACAATCTAAGCTACTTGGACTTAAACTACTCATAGCTCAGATTAGCATTTTATTGGTAGGCAATGCAACCAAAAACTTTTAAATTAACATTCTCTCATTATTGAAATTATATAATTTTCATTGGCAATGGTCTAAGGTTAAAAGCAAAAAAGTGCGTTTGTAATTCTTGTTTCATCAAGAATCTAAACAAGTATCAAATAGAGACTGATGACGATGTCAAAAGGTTTCTTGTCCAGTCTTCGACAGTAAAAACTAACTCTTTCACTTTAAAAGAAATAAAAGCTATCATAATGTGTAGCCTTTCTGCGAAACTAAATTCTCATATAATCCTGAAAAATGCAATTACTGTTTAAGCCCAGTAAAGAGTCTAGCAATTCCTCGGAGGGCTTACAATACAGCTTTTTCCTGACGCACGTACATCCAACAAAAACATATGTATATTTCATCTGCATAATGAGTGTACACAGAAATTTTTATAAATATAGGATTATTGGACAGGCTTGAGGGGCGGTAGAAAAGAAGATTCAAATCTTATATTCATAACCAGGGCAACCAAACAAGTTTTATTTTGCCTCTTCTGTCAGCAACATCAATTCAAGAGGGCCAATAATTGATCAATATTTACTACACATTGAGGTCTGGAGCTCTTCTTTTGGCTTAAAGTACAATATTCAGTTGAAATTACGTTTCTTTACAGAAAAACTTTATTAACGAGACATTACAAGCCATGGCCCTTCTCAGTCGTTCATTAGTAATTTCAACTACATATCTTATCCATGGTAAATAAAAGGTTTAATAAACAAGTCCAATATTCCTTCTATATTTATGTTTGAATTCCTGTCTACGATCAGAAATGGAAAGGTTAGTCTTACACATTTACATTGATTTTTAATTCAAATGTTGTACACAACTATCTCGTCAAGGACAATGTTTTTTTCTTTTGCCTTTTAATGAAGTTTATAAAAGGTTTTTGTAACTAATTTCCACAATGCATTAACAAGGCAGCTGTGGTAAGATTCTAAAAATTCTAAGACCTACTTGTTATATATATATTTTTTTTGTAGCAAGCTCAATTTTGTTTTTATAAAAAAGCAGAATTATTTGTTTTATTATTGAAAGGATAATTTATAATTTAAACTAAAAGAATCAGGATTATCTCGTAACTATAGGCTAAAGGGCTTCGCGGGTAAATTTATACAAATGCAAACCTGTACAAAAACGGCAAGTTCCCGTAGTTTCTTTAATTCTTGCATTAAACACCTTTCAAACCTGCTGAATTCAACTAAATTTTAATCTAATAAAAACAATAGGCCAAAGATTCTTAAAAATCCAACGTATCCAGAGAAAAAAGGGTCTGTACAATTGTTCTTTTTTTCTTTAAATGAAGCTGACTGTAAAAACACAAGATTATATTTTTTTACTGTTAATATTGTGCGGTAATATGAAACCTTTAAAGAATGTCTCTGAAAAATATTCTATGATTGCAAATACATATAGAGCTAATAAAAGGGTGTCAAAAGATAAAATGTATCGGGAAAACAATTGCAATTTGATACTACACTAAGAAGTACTATTTGATTACGGTGATATTATGTGTAATAGTATTATCGGGATAATCACAACTATCAAAGTTGCAAATGGACTTAGTAGATAAGCCTAGCTAACTCAGTTTTGAAAAAATTTCAAAGAAATTCTTCAGTTGAAAAAGGACAAATAATGCTGGCAGAGCCAATTACTAGTAATCGCAAGTAATCACCAAGGTCCACAAAGTTGAAGATTTCTTTCAACAGTTACTTGTTGCATAACGTTTCTCTGTACAAAAGTTGACTTTATAACCTCTATTTCCATCTAGCTGTCCCATTAAACTTAAAAGTAATCAGTAAATGATTACTTTTCCCGAGTAATCGGCTCAACCC
The DNA here is from genome assembly GCA_963920705.1 of Odiellus spinosus. Classification (NCBI taxonomy): domain Eukaryota; kingdom Metazoa; phylum Arthropoda; class Arachnida; order Opiliones; family Phalangiidae; genus Odiellus; species Odiellus spinosus. Next base: position 7,677,900 of record OY987238.1, on the reverse strand, counting down.
AGCACTAATGCCAAATAGATGCGGTCTTAGTTCCACCACTCGATGCTCTATAGTGAGCAAAGTGTAATTAAGTTTTTAGCAATATTCAAAGCACTCCGAGAGTGGTCCAGTGGAATTCACTGCAAGTTTAAACTGATTAAAAGTAAATTGTTTTCAAGAGTCTAAGAAGTTCTAATGTTCTTACATAACACCTTTGAAGAATATGGTCTTCAAATAATTTGTGGTTTAACGTTCTTATTAGGCTCTATATTGAATTTGCAATTTCCTAAAAAAAATTTCACAAGACACGCGTTGGATTAATGAGCAATAACTGGGTAAAATATAATTTCATTGTTTAAAATTTGACTAATTGTACCAATCGACTGGGTATCTATACAGCCTGGTAAATAATAGTAACCACGCATCAAGTCTGATCAATTTAGGAAAAACAAAGGTATTAATTTTCTGAATATGTTTCGATAAAACACAAAAAAATACAAATATTAAAAAACTAACTCAGACTGTAATATGTATATATAATGTAGGATTTATACATTTAAAAATCCCAGGTATATCATCCAATGCCGTTATATCATGATGTTGACGAAACACTGTAAATAACAGTCTACACATTATTCTTTGATTGCAATTTTCATTTTTTTTTAAAGGTTGTAATATTTAGACACGATTTTTATATACTTTTGTTATTTTTTTTACAAAACTTTTATTACCACATAAAAAATCTTCCGCGAATGAAGTCGCTAAATCTCACCGCTCAAAAACATTATCCATTCATATTTCGGCTTGTTAATTTCGACTCCCATTAGTGGTTAGGGCGTAATAATGAAAGCACCATTATTATTTTATTATACGTAAAAATATTAAAATGTTCTTAGTTCGGCGGAGGTACAAGCGCGTAACTTGGCATTTAATGATTCCTTATACCAAAAGATTTAACTTCAAAAGAGGCTTTTCGCTAATTCCTGGGAAGCTCTTATAAAAGCCAAAATGTTTCGGTAAGGGTGGGATGCCATCTTGCATTCAAATTAAAATTTTTAACTCTAGCCTCAATCGTGTAAGTTCACATTATATTATTACATTATTTTCACGCACTATCAAACTTTAGGATAAGTAAATTAAAACCTTTAAGTAGCCAAATAAGACATTTCTTTGGAGCATATTTCCCTTGGACGTGAAAAATCCAAGAGATAAGAGTAAATTGGTGGTCAAAGAAGAAACTATAACACACATGAACAAGGATACCAGAAAGACTGCTTTTTTACAAAAGATTTAGGTGGAAATAGCCGAACAAAGCCCCACACCACGTGAGAGGATTTTTCAAAATTATCGTTTGTTCAGAAGGTATACTAAAAGGAGGGTATTCTGGACGGTTGCGCGTTGTTACTGTTTTACTACTGAGTTTAGATTATACAAGAGCGAAATTTTCAGTCTTATCCAGAAGGAACTCTTCTATGGGTGAACCCTACCAAAAAAGGGGATACAAATGTACCTACTAAACGTTCCAACCGCCGGAATCAGAGGGTTTATATTAGTATTCCTGGTTAACTGCTTAAGGAAATTATGTCATATATGTCAAAGACTGTTGTATACCTTTGTTTTCCCATCTGATATAAGATTTTTTGGCTTGGCATAAGCTCACCAATGGTCTAATTTTGAATATCTCATTGAACCTTCTAGAATCTCTTAATAAAAAATAAACTGCAAAGACTAAGGTCAACAGAGGTTTCATTATAATTAAAAGTTGATAAAGTCTCAAACTAGACTAGCTAAGACTAAATCGGTTTGTAATTTTAGGATGTAAAAATTCTTGATAAAACTGGATTCCTGATGCAAATTAAATATCATATAAAACTGTCACATGAACCAATTTAGCTCTAAATCATGTGCTATTTATAATAGACATCTCTTTCAGTTCAAAGACGAACTTTCATTGGCATCAAAGTTCTTTTGAAATCAAATTTCTTCAAGCCTAATTTCAAAACTTTGATAATTAGTGGCAAATTACTACAAAACCTTTTCGTAGTTTTAATAAATATTTACGGCTTTTATAAACAGTTTAAATATATTAAAACAAACTTATTGAATTAGGATGTAAAAAGTGCCACAACAAGTCGTGAATATGAAAATCAATGCAAAATAGCAACCCAGTCATATTTTTTACGTAATTACACCAAGTTTCACGCTAGCACCAATAAAAAAAAACGCGACTTAACCACCTTACCATTTGGTTCCTAGCAAGTATTTTATGGACAGTTATTGTCGGATTATAACTATCATTGAGATTAAACAATTTTATATGGCTACTGATATATGTCACGTTTCTCCTAAGCAAATAATACAAATTCAGTTTTACATAATCTATTTACAAACAAAAAAAAAGCCTATTGAGCAACAAAAAATGCAAAATAAAACAAGCCTTTCTATAAATTGGTATGGATAATAAAAAAAAATTTAAATTAACTGGATTATTATAACCTATAAGTTGTTTTTAAAAATAGAAAGTAGCGTGTTAAATAGTGAAAAATGATTAAATCAGTTGATCGAGGCCTTGATCGAGACTATATTTATGAAAAAAAAAAAAGATTTAGGCTTTTTTAGTTTTTGAACTATTTTTTCAGGACCTTTTCTGGTCCTACGACCTTATTTTTCATCTTTTTTTTTTTTAATTTTTGGTTCTTTTGGGAAGAAAAACTCTGGTTCCGAAAAAAACCAAATATTTCAAAAATCTATCGAAAACTGAGGCTGTAGGACAATTTAGACTTTTGAGTTCTTGAACTACTTTTTCGATCAATTTTTCGAAATTTTTGGTTCTTTTGCGGAACCACTTTGTTTCTTCCCAAAAGAACCAAAAATTTATCAAAAACTAAGGTCGTAGAACCAGAAAAGGTACTAAAAAAAGCTAGGACACTTTAGAATTTTTCAGTTTTTGAACTAATTTTTCAGGATATTCGTTGGCCCATCGACCTTTGTTTTGAATAAATTTTTTAAATGTTTGGTCCTTTTGTTGAACCACTTTGTTCTATTAATTTACTCTTATTCGATTAATAAAAATTGGTTTGTCGGCAAATTAAAAAGGAATGAAGATACAAAATGTGGAAGAATAAAGTTTGCGGAGAAATTATTTCACGCACGCACACTAAGATTATAGGGTAAAATGGGGATAGATGAAATGAGGGAAGGGGCTGGGAGGGGCATTTTTTTAGTCAAAATTAGGGGAGTAGGGTAGAAACGTACTACCAGTTGGCCATGCCAGGTTTGTTTAGAGTCATAAAATATATCTGGCAAGACGATCCTCCTTTGGCAGATGAAAAAAACACCTAGAAATATAATATAAAGCTCAATTATATTCCATGTTTATTTGGTAGCTCTGCATAATTTGTTTGCTAGAGATAACGGGAGTCGCGAACTCTGTAATGACAAGATTACTCTGTGGATTATCTAAGACTTTATAGCTTGCTGTATACCAATATGTGTTCTGTCTTTTGGTTTTAACTTTGAATTGCAACTTAAAAAGGCCCAACTCACTCTCCGAATAACAGCACTGAAAATAATTCCGGCACAGTGTAGAAAAACGTTGGGCAATATAAAAATGATGTAACTATTTGTACGTTAGTAAAGCGGGGTCTCAATACATCAAATATTACTATAAATATGTTGTTACACGTTTTTCACTACGTTTTATACTTCAGATAATGAGGTCTGATCAAAAGGTCTTAATTTTTTATACAAAAGTTATTGAAAACAGTGATTTATTAAATTACGAGGCTGCTACTTCATGACAGATTAAGAAAACGTTTATATAATAAACTTTCTCTAAACCATGAAGTAGCAGTCTTGTAACTTTATAATTTTCTAATGCATTAGTTTAATACTAGCATTAATTGTATTTAACTTAACAAAAACTTACTTTATCATTTCTTTCACATAGAAATTTGAGTTTTTGCGCTTTTTTGTGCATAAAGACTCCATCCAAATGACCTGTTTCCACATTTCTAATTTCTATGGCTTTATTACCCCAACCCATTATTTGACCTGTTCCAATGTATGCTGAAAGAATGGAACACTTTGTTAAATATAGAATTATTTAAGGCACGTTTAATTTTGCAGTTTAAAAATATCAGGCGTTTAGATAAATTATGGTCAGTTATTTCAGATATATTTAGGGTATTAAAAGCAAGTAACTAAGGTTGCTACAAAAGGTAGTCAAATTCCCTAACTATTCAAAATCTCACCATGACCATTTATGACAAATTTCCCTTCATTATATATAATATATGATACTATATTCATTTCTGCATGAAATTAAATGGCCAATTGGTTGTTTTGTGATGAATTCCCTGACAATTCCGATCAATTACCAAATTCCCTGAGGATTCGGAGCAATTATAAATTCTGTTTCTTTTCTCCGCCCTTACCGAAAACAGTCTGATCTGAAGAGGTCCTCAAGAACACTACAAAAGTCTATACAGCTTCTCCAAGACTTCTTGACACAATGAAAGACTTCCCCAAGACCTCTTAAGACTACATAAGACACCCGAAAGATTTCCCCAAGACCTCTTAAGAATAACTTTTTATGGTAAGGGTGACTAAACTCTAGAACTTTCCCTGACCTTTTGGCGCAGTTATTAAATTCCCAGACTTTTCAGGTTTTAATGACCTGTGGCAGCCCTAACATGTTACAAGTTACACTTTTGTAGAGATTAAAAAGCTGAAACAGTTTCCATCCTGCAATGGTATTGATATTTGCGACTCAAAGGAGTTATAGTCTGGGTAAAGGTTCAGTTTTTTTTTTTTTTTTTTTTTTTTTTCAAAATAAGAGGATGCAAATAATCCTGAAAAATTCAAGCTGGTAACTTACCAACAGATGTTGGCATTTCACCCCATTGTAGGACAATATTTCTGCTAACTTTACCGTAAGTATTGACATACATTCCTTCATCTGTTTAAATAAAAATAAACAAGATATTGATTGACCTCTTGGAAAGAGGTCCTTAAAGGGATAATGAAGATAAGTATCAATTTATAATCTGCACCAAATGTTCCCGTTTATTTGCAGTTAACGAAGTTACAATTGTAGCCCACAAAGTCTTATTCCATTTTCAGACCGATAAAAATGGCAAAAATATACGGATAATTTAGGTTTAAGTTGGCTGAAAAACTTTTAGATCATCTTTGATTAGTTGTATATTTTTACCCATTATTTACAGTATTAAACTTAAGAGGTTCAGGTAGCAACTTTGTTAACTATGAATAAAGATTTGATTGCACATTTGAACTATCACTTTCACTTAATACAATGTACTTACTGTTATAACATAGCAATAGTTGCATCCCTTTAGAATTTGGCAAAGTAACTATACAGTGTGATGTAACAGGACCTTGACTCTGTTGAATATAAATAAAAAATAATCAAAAATAAAAATTATTTACTGTAAGATATTCTCATCAGTACTGCTTTATTATAAGATATTCTCATCAGTACTGCTTTATTATAAGATATTCTCATCAGTACTGCTTTATTATAAGATATTCTCATCAGTACTGCTTTATTATAAGATATTCTCATCAGTACTGCTTTTTTATAAGATATTCTCATCAGTACTGCTTTATTATAAGATATTCTCATCAGTACTGCTTTATTATATGATATTCTCATCAGTACTGCTTTATTATATGATATTCTGATCAGTACTGCTTTATTATATGATTTAGCATCAGTACTGCTTTATTATAAGATATTCTCATCAGTACTGCTTTATTATATGATATTCTCATCAGTACTGCTTTATTTTAAGATATTCTCATCAGTACTGCTTTATTATAAGATATTCTCATCAATACTATAGTGCTGGTTAGCGTAGGAGTCCACAGTAAAAATAATAACAAGTTTAAAATTGGAGACATAGTTTAAAACAAAACATTAAGTTAGAAAAGTACAATCGCAACTTTCTTTAGCTTCGATCCACAAGCTGCCTTTGCCTGTGAGGCTGTCACAGATTTTTCATGAATAAAAAATGGAATTTGAGTTTCATTTTCAGATAGACCGTTAAAAAACGATTCTAAATATATGTCATAAAAAAATTAATGTAACGGTAAAAATACATATTTTATAATCGCCATTTTTCGAAAATTCCATGTAATACTAAGTCATTACTACGGTCACGTTGCTATTGTAGAACCTACATTTAATCCTCGCACTTTCTGTCTTTTTCGTATGTACTTAATCCTTTTGTATGATAATTATCGCTAATTACGTTCCACAGATAAACTTCATCATATATTGGAAAAACAACCACTTTCATATTTTATCATTTTCATTTAAAGTTCTTAAGAACGACTCAGCACAGGGGTATAAAATTTTGAACAGGGCGTTTTAATAGTACGATAAAACTAAAAATATGATCTGTAGGCGTTTGAATAAATAAAAGTATTTAGTTTCAAGGAGTACTCACATTTGCAGGAATGTAAATGTCAAAAACAGCTCCCGAGTCCAAGTCAATCGCGTGGAAGCCCTCAGTCGATCCATAAATGACTTTGAGGCGCACGCCTTCTTCGATGGTCATGTCCACAAGGTTTGGTTTATGAAGGAGATCCGAGAAAGACTTGAAAGCCATGAACTTGTGATATGGTTTGGGAGCCCAAGCGTATATCTCGATGCTCTCTCTTAAAGCTATCACCAGGAACTTTATTCTCTCGTACTTGACTGTTATTGACAATGGAAGAGAAGAAAAAAACGGGAAGTTGCGGAGGTCGGAACAGGATAGGAGAGGGGTCAATGACAAAAAGTGAAAAACGAGGCAAAAACAAAAAAATATAAATGGGAATAGAGAAAAGGGCCCAATAAAAATAATAAAAAAAGCAAAACCAAAACGGTATTCAGATTTTAAAATATACGCAACTAAGTGAAGTGTTTTTCTTTTTACACATACGTAAACAGTAATATGAAACCTAATTCATGCATTCTTTGTAAAAAAGTTATTCATAAGGGTATGTTACTGAAGAAAGATTGAGATTAGCCTTTGATGAGTGGCAGTTAACAGCTATGGTGTAAAACATACATTTGAGAACTATCAAAATACCCCTTAATTATTAATAAAGACCATAGACAAAAAACTACGCTTGTCATAAGGGAGTACAGTGATAGCTTCATGTATTCCTCATCAGTAAATAATAAGCGAAATAGAAGAGGTTTTGTTTAGCCAATAAGCTTGGACGGAACCCGATACTTCTTGCAGCGAAGCAGGGTGATATAACAATTAGCCCAACATTTTATAAGTCTAAATTACGAGGAATTTCAGACTAAAAATTCTTGAGGAGTGTGAAATTTTAAATTGGGTGCTGCTGAAGATTCATTTGTCTACTAGGAAATTCTGATGAAAAGGTGCCCAACTCTAAAACACACACTATTTGTAATAAGCAACTGTTTTGTACTATTTTAAAGAAACTTATTGGCATTAGCATTTTGTTTTAAACGTCAAAAATGTTTTTTGAGCCAAACTCTGGAACTTAGATATGTGTATTACCGCGAAACCTTTGGCAACTGTGAATGTTTTGGCATATTTACAGTCCAAAACTTGATAAAAAATATTGTTTTCAGAGTGTAGTTATACCTTTCAAGCAAATTAAATAGTTCTAGTGTAAAATTGTATATTTCATAACCTTGTTTTCTAATTCATAATTCTATGATTTTGGCTGATTAGTATCAGTTGAAAGTTATTGGAAATGTGCAGATAATATAACTACTGTATGTTTATCCAATATTAAAAATAAGATAAAAATTCTGTACAACAGCTTCTGCCCTTTCAACACTCTTAGCTCTATGTTCAAGGGAATATTCTACAAATCGACAAGCAATGTTTTTCGTACCACACCAAATTAAGGGTTTATTATGACACACAGACAAATTCTCAGCTTTGCTACAGTCGTATCCAGAAGCTTCTATGGGTAACCCCGTAGAAAAAAGGAAAGTTTATTTTGGATATGACTGAAAACGTACCATAATTTTGTACAGTAATGGAACTAATCCTTACTAGATACATAAACAAATAGGATAAGTTGACATGTATTTCTATTTTATTTTCCTATTCTAATATTCGTCAATCCATAGACACTATTTGAATTTTATAAACCACAGATTTAACTTTATTCCTAGAAGCTCTTGCATATCAACAAAAAATACTAGGGATATATTTTTTTCTTATCTCGAAACCATAGTTTTTGAAAGTAGTAAATACTTTCTAAGTCAACTAGATTTTACTTCAGCCTGAATCATGTTCCAAGTTCTCTAACTGATAAAAACCTTACCTTTATCTTCAAACTTTCAGCTTAGGTAACAAGCAAGATATACTTTTCATCTATCTATGAACCACCATAATTTCCAAATGAGAACTATATTTTTGTTCCCTTAGTTGTTTTGAATCTTAAACCAATAGTTGAACAATTTCTGAATTCATCATGTAAGCTATAGCTGCAACTACGAGTAACATAATAAACCTCCCCTTGAGAGTGACGGAATACTAAAACAAACAAGATACTGTTTTGAAAAGCAATATACAATGATTACGTACTCTTACTTCCATTTTTCTAAAGTTTCCCTGCCATCAAATGTCTAATGAAAATAGCCTTGTTGCACACTTCACTTACAAATAAAAGTACATTTTGGTACTCTTGTAACAATTAAGTTTGGTACCCCTTAAAGAAGGGATGCAACACGACTCTGTTCGTGCCTTGTCAAATTGATCTCACGCCAAGTTCAAGAATTTAATCTTGAGGAATAAAAGAATCAGAAAGGCTGTTTCAACGCACACGTGATGTTGGTTTTACGTTTAGTTTCAATGTGATTTCAAAGAATAAGGAAAGAAATCAGCAAAATTTGACAAAATGAAATAACCAGAATTCGATAAAAGTGGACCAAAATTTAAAATGTCACTGGTCCACTTTTTTTATTTCATTTGGTCTATTTAGTCAAATTCTACTGGAAATTTTCAATTTTTACCATATGATTTTTCATCATTGCTAAAGTCTATTTCTTTTGTAAATCATTTGAAATGAAAAGTAAAACAGATGTCCCGAGTATGTAAAACCAGGCTCGAGATCAATTTGACAAGGCCTGAATTGGGTCGGATTGCATGGAGTTACAAATAGTCTGGCTGTATTATGGTACTCTTGCAGCAACTAAATTTGCTATCTCTTAAAAAATATTCCTATAACAGCCTAGAGCCTGAGGGCTCCATTTTCCCTAGCACAAGTAGCACCAGCCATGCCTGGCTCCAATGAACTACACATTTGTAAGTCGATAAAAGTGAGTGTAAGAAGTCCTAATCATGAATTAAAATCGTGATTTAACAGTTGGAATAACTAACCCGTATTGAATTACAGTACATTCAAAACAAAGCCAACAAATGTTAAGTGTAGGAGAGTTACTAAAAGTTTACCGTTGCCACTCCATATACGAAAAGTGTTTTCCCAGTCTTTAATGTCATGCTGAGGTATAGACCACACCACTTCAAAATCAGAATTAAATAAAATAAAAGTAGGGAAAGAGACAAGGAACGGGACAGAAGGACACGGTATTTTGTGAAAGTACTCTTAAACTCATGATCTAGATTTTTGGCCTAGATCAATCATTGATTGAAAAACTAACCATAAACGAAAAGAAAAGAACCCAAAGTGAGTTATCACTCATGCGTACGTGTAATTGATGATGAAGCTAACTTACGTGAAAACAATTTTACAGTCGCAAAACTACAATTATTAAGGCCTATTGGACATAAAGCTATTCAAAGAAACTTGGCAAATCCTTAATGACTAATACTAGATTGACCAGCTTGTAACGCGCGCATGATCATTTCAATATGAACTTGAATAAAAACCGTGGCACCAATAGTGAGAAGGATAAATACACTCAAAAAATATATACCACTTCTTTAAGAATCCTGCGCAAGAATACATGAAAGTTATCTAATTTAAAATAGACATGCAACCTGACTAGATTTGAGCCTTGCAAAATTGATTTCGCGCTAAGCTTGAGAATTTTATCTTTAGAAATTGAAAAAATTGCAAATTTTACTTTTTATTTCAATATGCTCCCATAGAATAATGAAAGAAATCGGCTTAGCCAATGAGAAAAAAAATTAATTGGTCAAAAATAATCCAAATTGGTATATTCAAACAGAATTCGAATAGACCACATGAAATAACCTGATTTCATCAAAAAGTAGACCAAATTATGTTAGAGTTTTCCAGTTTGGACCATTTCTGACCAAGTCAGAATACTTTTGCTCATTGAAAGAACCAATTTCTTTTTTTAATTTATCGCACATTGAAATGAAAAGGAAAACTTATGTCATGAGTATGTAAAAACAGCCTTACAGATTTTTTTCAATTTCTGAAGGTCAATCTCACGAGGATGGCAATCAATTTGGCAAGACCCAAACCAACTCAGGGTGCATGTCTACATTAAAAATTATGATGTAAATTTGAAAATAGAACCAATTTTGGTTCTACGTTTTCTGAATCTACCTTATCGAAAAACCTAAGAAAAACAAAACTACTTTTATACAAAGTTTCATACTTCCAAGATATTTGAACTTTTCCAATTTTTTTGGATTTTATCAATGTAGCAAACTGGCGTGGTTTAGAGTGCCAAGGATGGAATTGAAATCTTGTGATGGGTGATTTTTTTGCTGGCATTAAATGTTTTATTTTAACATTCTTCATTTTTGCACTTTTGCAAGATTTTTTTGGAAACGGAATTTGGAGATAATTATTTTTCCATTTTGTGCTTTTCATTATTTCTTATTATTTTGAGGGTCTAGTTGCCGTTTTAACATTCTACAGCTAGGCTTACAGCAAATAAGCTATTTCTCTTCATTTTAGAATTGATAATATAGGAAAGCGTTATAATACCTACATGACAATATTTGTAATAGTAATTGTTCCTATACTGCAATTTGTTATAAGAAATAGTTTAAGTTAACCTCAAAAAGCGGATAAATATATATCATGAAACAATCTTCATGAATATTTTGTTATCAGCCCTTAAAGATTTGCCAAGGTTTGTACCAAGTACTACACACTCACCAATTTTAAAATGGACAGCTCCTTGGAGGTCTCCTACATTGATCCAACCGCTTCTCTTCTCTACTTGCTAAAATAGAATTTAGAGACGGAATGAGACTTTAAACTTTATCTTCGGCGTGAGCTAAAAGGTAAAATATAAACTTACCCCGTCGGTTCTTAAAATTTTACTCTTGAGCCAAGATAGATAGTAAACCCTAACTCTAGACTTCTTTCCTGATATTGTGACCAGAATATTTTGACCTTCTAACACTTCCATCTGTTGAAAGCGACGTCTTGAGATCAACTGATAAACTTTTCCTTGACCACTGCGATCAAGAAGCATCAAACCATTTTCTGTACCAATCAGAAGATTGACACCTATCGATGGAGAATATAGCGATTAGCGCTTGAGTAAAAATTCGTCAATAAAACAAAATCATCATACCCCAAAGTGCGGCGCAGAGAATTTCAGAATTGAATCTTTTCTTGTATTTGCGAATTTCCGGAGTATCAGACGTAGTTTCGTGAGAAGTGGGTGTAACATTAACATTAATGTGGCTCTCTCTCCTTGGTGAAGGTGTCGGTGATGGTCCGGTACCGCCGGAATTCCCAGCTCCGAAACCAAAAGTTAAGAAAGATCTCTGCTTGTGTTGCAGTTGTGGCGGAGTTTTGCTGACAGCCTGGCGATACTAGTGTAAATATTTAATTTGTAAAGCTTACTAACTACTATTCACCAGGCTCTTTACCTCTTCAGACGTGCTTCTGTCCTGCGGCCTTTGTTGAGAAGAGCCATGCTGTTGAGCGGATATATTTTGCTGAGGCAATAAGTCTGGAAGAACTCCGCTTGAACGTTGAACAGGGGTGGAGATTAGTAGTCCCCCTGAAGAACTCTGGGAAGACTCTGTTCTTTGCATATGCGACCTCTCATGAGGAGTTCCGCGATCTCTATCCCTGTCGTGATTATTCTAAAACACCCGGAAAAAATATTTCAGCATAAACAACTATAGCCTATATGTGGAAAATCAAGAAAAGATATGACACAAAAAACATTTAAAATGTTTTGGAAAATAAAATTAAATTTACACTAGGTGACCATCAAAGATTTTTAATTATTTAAAGACATATTCTCTTCAGCGCAATTGACTGGTTTTCAAAAGGGCTCCTTTAAGCTGAGTAGGAGCCCTCATACCACTGCTCAAAAATTATGCTAACCCTACGCTTACTATTATATTAACCTCCTTGACAATTCATTTAATTGACCAGCATGAATATTCGACGAAATTTTAAGAAGAAAATGCCAATATTATAAGGGCCAATAAATTTGATTAAATGTATGATAAAAGAAGAAAATAAAATTTTACATGGAGAAAGCATATGAAGAACAAGGGTGTGAAGCTACCCTCTACTGATAGCAAAACATTTCTTTTAAATTAATGCTGTTACTATTTTTTCTAAAGCCTATGGATTATATTTTTGGAGGAGTTTTCATTTACTATGAAATAAAAATCACCAAAGATAAAAGGAGGGCCTCAACAGCCTCAAGACAGTTCCCTAGACGTCGCCCAGGATACCAGTTCCTTACACAAAGTTGCGGACTGTGTGTTAAGTTTCTGGGTAAAGTGCCTTTTAATGTAGTTAACTTGCTTTGTAACTTGAATAGTACTCCCATTCACGGTACTATGTCCTAGTTTCCAGGTTTCATTCAAAATAATTTTTCAACTTTTTATCCCTTACAGAAAAGTTAGTCTGATCTGAAGAGGTCCTCAAGAACGCTACAAAAGTCTTTAAGACTTCTTAAGACACCCGAAAGACTTCCTCAAGAACTCTTAAGACTAACATTTTTTAGTAAGGATACTATTCCACAATCATGAATGGAGACCACGTGAAAGCAAGCATAACAAGTGCCAGAATGTACCAGCATCAATTGTTAGATATAGCTATTATAGGCACATAGCCCTATTGATGACATAAAATGTCAAAGGATTTTTTCAAAAAATTCTAAGATTTTATACCGTTGAGGTAATTTTTTATATCACATCTGTATATATTTTTTAATTGGTTTAAATGATAATTCCAAAAATTCAACTAAAATTCTCATTTGATATTGATGACAGCATCATATTAAAGGTCATTCACGCACTTGTGTCTTCATACAATTACTCAATATTATGTAAAGCAACTGGACAAATCAATGTTCGTTTACAATTATCCTTAAATATATGAGCTTAACACCTTGAAAACTCCAACACTTTACAATATCTAAACAAACCTGGAAATTGCGAAGATACGCTACAAAGTAGACCCTGAAAAGCAAACGTGAAGCTGATAATGAATAAGGAAGAAAGCCACCACGTTTTTATTCAAACAAATGGACGAAAAATTTGATTTCTGATGAAGAATCAGCAGAATTCAAACCTGATTGGACATTTCACGCAGTCAGTGTATCGGCTGTAGCGAAGTAGAGATTCCATGACTCAAGTTCACATTTTAGCGGAGGAAGTTAACGATATTAAGGCACGGAGAAGGAGCGAATGAGAAGTTCAAAAATGCATTTTGTCTTTAGCCAGTAAAGAGAATTTAGGCTTCCACGTTTATATATCTACGATCACTCTCGTTCATTCATGCTTTGGTTAGTTTTTTTTTTTAGTTCATTAATAGTTAATTGGTGCTGTGAGTAGAAAGCTCAATTTATAACAATTCTCAAATCAGTTGGGAATCTTCCATATTCTCTCGATGAGAAGGTGTTGAAAAAATAAAAACAAAAATTTGAAGATTTGGTCTTTAAATCTTTGTTTTCTCAAGTATGACAACAGTAACGTGAAAAACATGCTAAACAAATTAGGACATGCTAACAAAAATCAAGAAAAATCAGAAAGTATGTTTTAAAAACAACAATAGTGGTGACCGAATCAATATATTAAGCACACCTTCGCAACTAAGGTACCTAGCTTTGTTTTAAAGCGAATAGAACCCCTCAGTTCTTAATAATTAAAATATATTTTTTTCACAACTTTGCAGGCATAAACTATTCTAGGTGGTTAATAAATTTCCAGCCCCATTCATCTCTGAATTTTAGTGCTGGTTAGTAGTTTGTTATGGGGTTATTCCTAAAATTAAGAGGAATGCCTAGGTTCTATTCCCTTTAGTAAGAAAACAAGGTTAAAAACCGAAGTATTGAAAGAACTTAAAAAGACTCTATAAATAAACTGTAGCAGAAATCCCAAAAAATTAAGCGCCTGTTTTTTCGTAAAATACTAATCACAATTTGAATTAGATTATTTCCTAGCTGGTACACCCTTTCTGCACCACATGCTATCGAAATTAAAAATTGAAAATGGCTTAAAATAAAACTTTAAAATCTAGTTATATAAAGAGACTGTGGACAGGCCTTTTGGCCCCAGCTAATTTAAAGGGTGGTGTCAATCTACCACTACCAGTAGATGTCTTCTTTACTAAGTGTTAAACTCATTGTCACGAAGTAAAAGTTTGTTCTTTGATTATGGGCTTTAAGACTTGATTACAAAAGTTTCTTGGTTAGTGTTAAATAGTATTTTATGTTTATTTTTTATTTTTAACTAGTTTTTTCTTTTCTGTAATTTTAAACATATACGTGGCACCATTAGTGATTGTCACTTTCTGTTCTCATTTAATAAAATAATTATTCACACGTTAATTGTCTCAGTGTAGGTTGCAAACTTTTCGTTGTAATCAAAATTTAAACATTATTTTCAACAATTTACAAGGCGAAACTAATGTTGCGCTGAAACTTAGTTTTTTTTTTCCATACACTTCAGTAATTAACACCTATTTTTCAGCATAACTGAAATAATACTTTTTTTCTTAATATTTTAAGCCATTTATGTTAAAAAAATATTTTGCATGGCAGTCATCAACTTATCTAACTAGCTCACCACAAGAGTAATTAATTAAGCATGAGCAAATGTAGGACTTTTGCCACTATATTTATATCAAAGTAAAGTTTACCGCAACACCATAAGATATACAGGGTGGTTCGGATAAAAACCCCAATAGTTTCTATGAAGTGAAAAAATTAACACTAAGCGTGTGTTAGTCTTATTCATTTTTTTCCAAAACTCGTGCGAGAGAGTTTTGAAAAAATGAATTAAATTAGTACATGCTGAATGTTAATTCATCCCTCCATAGAAACTATTGGGTTTTCTTATCTGAACAATCCTGTATATATACTAATATATAAAAAGCGTTATATATTATCATCGCAAGAACAAATTAAAATCCATAAGAGCCTTGAGCTTTAGCCCATGGGATCATTCTCGCATACATAATCATAAAACGGCGTTTTCTTTATCATTTAACCCGTGTCACCACTCAGATCAACGGAGTATCTGATCTAAGTTGTAAGTGATGAGGTGTATGCAATAAATAAACAGATGCCATTTTATGATAAAGTAGCCTAGGCGTGAGCGAAGTAGTCTGCTTCAAGGTTCCTACGGCTCTTCATCATGGGAGCCATATTTGAAGCGATTTACTAATGAGGCATATTGCTGAAACGCCAGATACAAAATAAATGTGAAATATCACGAGCTTTGGGGTTTTTTTTTTTTTTTTTTGGTTTTTCTGTCAAATTGCAGTATTTTTCTGGCAAGTCGTTCTCATGAAAAGGAGGCTTTAGGGGCTTCAATTTGTTCTGGTGATCATGTTATACATGAAATAAGAAACATGATCTCTCCTTATTCCCAAAAACATCAAATAGTTGGGTCTTAAGACGTTTTAGAAAAGTAATGATCAGCTTTTAATCAAATAAAAAAAAAAAAAAAAAAAAACAATCATAAAAGTTTAAAACCAAGCAATTAATAGAAACTTATGGTGGAAAGCATGAAGCGAAGCCCAAGATATCAAGAGGATTCAGCTGGCTACCTTAGAGGTTATATTAAATTTGTTTCTTTCAATAAGCACTTTACAAAAACCAGGAGATAAGAAAAGGGTACCACTATGCATCTCCCTAATGTTATAGTTTTGTAGCTGGAGTGCTTGCAATTACTGTATGGTGTTGCTTAACAATCTTAATTCAAGTCTTGCGGAGTTTAATGAAATGGCAGTGATTCTCTATTGTCACCTGACAATGTTTTTCACCATCTCTGAGATAGCTACAATTTAAGGCTTGTGGCATGCTTCTCTTATTTTCTCCTTTTGCTAAAACTCATGATATTCTAACCAATAAGCCAAATGAAATGAATCAGGAGTGGTACTCTTGAAAACCTTTTTCATAATGCACTACAAACGTTTTTATTACGTACCCAAAATTTTAAAAACGACTAGTGTTAGTGATATTAAGTATCCCAAGAATGCAGTACAAAAGAGAGGAGCAGGGCAACTCTTAAGCTTTCTAAATTCTGACTGCTAGTTTGGAAAGTAAAATCTACAATTTTTTACAGTTATGATGGTTAATAATTTTTCAACAAAATTCTAAATTCCTGCACATATTCATAAATCTTTTAATATTTATAAACTATAAAAGGTGATGCTTTCATGCTACATTTAGTTTAATTATAAAATCCCATCAACACAGTTATATGTCCCTCCACCTCACCACCAGCAAGATACCAATATTTCTTGTCAATGGTATATAACAAAACACCCAACTCATAGGGCAATTAAAGGGACACTAAACTATGATACAAAGATATTTCTTAAAATATGCTTAAAAACATTATATCAGAACTCACCAAAGGTTCCGCTGTAGTTTGCAGTTAACTATAAAAGTTAACAACTAGACTAGGAAGGCGTAAATCCATTTTAGAGAGATTTAGACTGGTAAAATTCTTGAGAAAAAAAAGAAATTTAAAATTTTTTTCAAAGAGTCAATTGTTGATGCCAATGAAAGTACATCTTCGAAATGACGCGTGACGTGAAAGCCATGTTTGTTAGAAACAGTTGAAAAAAAGTCAAATACATTTCATTTCCTAAAATTTCTTCAAAACAGCTTTAGGCTTAGAGAGTCTAGTTCGCAAAACATTCGCAACTAAGCTGTAAATTACCCCGAAACCTTTAGTGAGTTTGGATAATGTTTTTATGCTTATTTAACAAATAACTTTTTTCCAAAGTTAATATACCTTAGTTTATTGGTAATTAAATGTAGGGTTGTGTGTAACAAATTATAAAATAGCTAACACCAAGTTTAACATCATCTTGCAAAATAATATAGAAATTAAAAGGCTTTATAAGCGCCAAATATATTCATGCTTAAATAAGATCTGAAATCAATCAAATATACCATATACGAGGGCGTGTCTCGGGAGAATATGGAAACATATTGAAGCTTAAGAATTATACAAAAATATTAGCTTCCAAATCCCAACTGACCTGATGGGTACTGCTCCTATTGCCAGTTCCGTGTTGTCTAGAGCGTTTGTAGGACAGATCATTGAGATTTTTGACTGAGGATTGCGCCGAGGAGGTAGAGGAAGATGACGGACGTATATTGAACGAGGAATTAGAGGAGGAAGTGGATACTTTGGCTTGCGATTGGGTTATGCCACCCACAGAGGTTGGTACCGCAGAGTTATTAGTCCTCTTTTTGTCATCCGAGCTACGAGACTGGTGAGAGGACGAATGGGACTGACTATGTTGCGAATGACGACTGGAACTCTTGTTAGGCGTTACATTTATTGAATCACGTTTACTATTGCGGTGATGAAAATTGCGGTCCAAATTTATGCTGGACGGTCTTTCTCGCCTTTCTTTATTATGACTCTTGGCATTGCCGTTATTAAAACTAATACTGCCATTTTCACGTACGTTATATCGTTCCAATTCTTTTTTATCCACTAAACTCTGGAAGTTTACGTAAAACTAAAATTTTAAAAACCTTCAAAAAAGAAATTCTATCACGTTTGAACTAGATTACAACGAGGAAAAAAACTAAAACACTACGTAAAGTAATAGATATCTCGTTATGATGGCCGATTCCTAAATAATATTAAAAAATTTAAAATGGTTGCAATTGCACTCATCATACGTTAATCTCTCGGACAAAAGGATCTGCACATGGGTGTACAGAATATGCCTGTACTTACAATAAGTTCATGGGAGGCAGAGTTTTACCTACAAAGGTTAATCTATCCCTTATCAAAAAAATAACACCCTAAGAGGACTTCAAGAACTTTTGAGACCTCTTATGCTCTTTAAGAGAGTTCATAAAGAGGTAAAATCTTTCCAAGACCTTTAGGTAGTATGTATACTTTATGCAAGATGGGAACAAAAGACCGGGGTGGCCTTCACCAACCAGTGTGTTTAAAAAATTCACAAAGAGATGAAAAATTAGATGTGCGATTTCCATGAATTTTAATAAACAAAATGACTGCAAGCACCCAACTTTCACCCCTCCTGCCTAGAAGGAATGACAATAACTACACTCATGGCTCACACGCAGGGAGCAATAAAAACTAAAAAACCATTGATGTTCGCACTACTCCATTGCGAACAACCCAGACTATATATACATGCCTAAAAAAAGTTCAATTTACAACACTTACTCTTCTGACTAGCGTCCTTTCCTCTTCTTCATCGGGTGTAGGTGGCAATGGTCTGTTTGGTGCTTGATTTGCAGAGTTATCTAAAAGAGAAGATTCTTATTTGTTTTTTATACTAACAAGAGTGGTTAAAAAGTTACCTAGAACTTCCGAATAACATTCAGATGGCCTATAAAATAGATAAACAATTAATTCATATTATTCAAATGAAATTAAAGGAGAGTTAAGAGCACTGCAAAGTCCTATGATGAGGGTGCAGGAATCACACATACCTACTGCTAAAATAATAGTTACGTACAATGACAAACTGTGAAAAACAAGGCAAATATTTGTTATAAAGAGTTATCTATATAGCGGTTCGTAAGAGACTAAATGAAGGGTGCAGTTCAGAGTGTTTGTGACAGAATCTTGTGAAAGCAATCTAGGACGAACTTAGCAGATTTGGCTTACACTAGGGCAAGCTCTACTCCAGTAAAGGTTATATTCACCAAACATTGTATACATCATTTTTATATCTATTGAGATAATGGCACGCAACATCAGTTTTAGAACAGTAACTAAAGATACCAATAATATTAATGTACTTTATGCATTAAAATTAATTGAAAATGAAGTTTATCACTGTTGCACAGTAAAAAATTTAAAGTATTTTAATAAATATACAAGACTTGACTAGCTTTGAAGCCATTCAGCTTCATCATCAGGTTCACACCATAGATAACCTTTACACTTACACAAAAATTAAAGAATTTTTAATGCTGAACTACTATGTGTAAAATCATTTAAGATATATTAAAACGGACTGGTTTGGGGCATCATCAGGCTGATGAAGGTTTTGTTAGTTACTTCTTTCGCAACTGTTTGCCGTTAGAGTACGCTCATGAAGGCCATGTTATGTTATCTGTCTTAATCTATTGTTAACAGTCCTAGATCTAACTTATTTTTGAAAGTGATGTTCTTATTCTGAAGGAATGTAATTTTAAAAGTCCCCTTCATACAAAGTGTGTACCTTACTTCAAAGTCTTCCAATCTGCCAGCATATAAGCCATTCTTAAAAATTTTTGTAATTAAGAATACCCGAAACAAATTAGGGTTATATGATGTAAAAATTTTTGGTGAATAAAGTTCCTAGGCTAAATTACTAAGTCACATTGAGAAAATAGCTGTTTTGATGCAGTTAGTAGTTAACGGAAGTTAGTGACGAAGTCGAGCAGCAGAACATCACCATGAGCTTTGCGCATGAACACATTATTCTCACCTCGGTAGCTCAATTTGACTTTTAGGAGGAGAGTTATTCTCCTGATCTCGATGATTGTTCACTGAGCTGTTTTCTCTCATCAGGACCAATTTTCCCTCACTTAAACACAAAATAACTCAATTGATTTTAAAAAATAAATAGAAAGCTTACAATTCTATTAGAAGTTATATAGCCAAACAAACAAAAATGTTACCGAAATTTAAAAAATCTGGCTAAGAAATGAACTAACAATAATATAAAATTCAAAAATAATTCATTCACTTGAAATAGAATGAAAGCTAGAAACATATCACATATAGGACTACAAACGAAGTCTCCTGAAAACACCTTTTTTAAAATATTGCAATTGTCAAGCACGCAATACTTGGTTTTATAAAATGGGAAGAGTTTAGTAAGAAAAGATTATTCACGTGAAAATTAGTGAAGTTGGTGGCTAAGCTCGAGAAATGGAGTTTTTCTCATTTTGCACACTTTCAGGGCTTCCACCCAAAATTCCTACAAAAATAATGATCTTTTTGCCTTTTCCATGCAATATTAGATGTGAATAGTCACCAAATTTTCTATAATATTAACCAATTAGTGACAGATATTCAACTTAAGCTACGCTCACACTAGCGTATAATAAATTTTAAAAGATAAACTAAATCTGATATTTAATCTCTTGGGTTGGTTTTATCGTTTTAAGCATGATCTGTTCACTGATCTTCATAAACCAATTTATTGTAGGATCACCTATAGGTTGATGGAGCCAAATCAGTTTTAAAACAGTTTACCATTCACATCAACTGCAGTGAAATATTTTCAAACGGTTTGAATAGACTAAGCATGAACACAGGTAAAGAAACAATAATGTACTTCTGTTCCAGTCTAAATAAATGGAATCTAGCTCAGTCAACGACAAGTCATATAGCTGAAAGCTTTTAGCAGATCAATTAGATAACTAAAACACGTAACTAGGAATATCCAAAAAACTGAAGACAATCTTTTTAAACTTAACCAGTATTTGAAATTTATTGAGATAGGTAGATTTAGTGACCAAACAGTAGTTTTAGGGTAGCAAGAAAGAAATTGTGACTTTTAGAGAAAACAGTGAACGAGTGGGAGCCCTGCGCTTCAAACAGCAAGTAAAAATGTTTACATGTGTAATTAAAAATGTGCATAGTGGAAAAAGCTCAAGACCCGTGAGTTGTCGAGTAAAGTAATATTTTAAGAAGGTCTCCAAAACAACAATATATTTTATAAAACCAAGTATTTTACTGTTGGCATATTATATAAAAAATCATCACGTGTCTTTAGAATCAGATAGCCTACGTATATGGGGGTTTGGCGTCATAATGGAAGTAATAAAGAAAACTATTTCTGGTTTAGTAGAAAATATGTTTTTTACAGAGAAAGCGACATGGTATTTATAGTGAATATATTTAAATGAGACTATAACGAATGACTTAAAAATAAAGTTTCTCTATAAATACCATGTCGTTTTCTTTGCAACAAACCTAATTTCTACTGTATCTACTATAACCATCGTTAATAATAAGTTTAATTTATATTTCTGGTTTACTTGAGAATCTAAAAAATATTATTATTGTTTTTGGGTGTGCGTGTCCTCATTTTGTCATTCTCAAGCCGGAGTAAACTTCAGTTTTAATATTTGCCCATTTTGAAAGAAAATGAATTCTAAATGGTGGTTTAAGTTAAAACTCAATAGCTTCTATGGAGGGATAAAATTTACATTGTGCGTGCGCTAATAAAATTTATTTTTTCAAAACACTTGCGCAAGAATTTGAAGAAAAGAAGTTTACCTAACATGCGCTAAATGTTAATTTTATCCCTGCATAAAAGCTGAGTTTTTATTTAAAATACACTGTGTATAACAAGTTGGTGAGACAGTTAACAGAGTGTATACCAACTCCATCAACATTTGCATAATTGCTACTCCAAAGAATTCTAAAAAGATATTTTACAGTCACTAATACCTTCATTACAGTTCAATACTCATCATTTCCTTGCTCTAATATCAATCCCCTTTAATAGCAAAGTCGCTATTGGCTTTTAGAAAGAAGCTAAATTTGTCTATGTAGCTGAGAGTGGAAGAATCTTATCACAATGTATTTTTACATTTAAATTGAACTGATTTTTTTCCCCACAAGTGACACATTAAATTTAAAAACAGTATCCACTTACAGAGGTCTTGGGGGATCAGATGCTAGAAGAGTTCCATCATTGAACCTAATGGCTTCTTCTTCATCATCATCGTCATCGGAGTCTGAGCCTGCACCACCACCCAGAAGAGACGGCCCGTGATCAGGTGTGCTACCATTAATACGATCGCTAGGTCTTCCATTCCTCACGGCTCCACTCACATTGCTGTTGCTAGCACTCGCGGCTAGTTCATTCAATTGCGCTGCCAAAACTTCCAGCTCCTAGAATTACACATATAGAAGTAAGAGGCCTCACTATTTACTGTGTAACACTCTCAGGGAAAGTTTACATAAGGAAACGTTACCTTAAGTCTAAGTAAAACTAAGAATGCTGCATCATAAGTAACACGTTTATGCCAAGAGTATTGTTTTGTTAGACTGGCTAGCTTTGCCATAAAATATATATTATGAGAGCACCAAAAGTCAGGTTCATAAGAATTGAACCAAACTAGTTGTATCCCTCAACAGCACTTAGCCACTTACACTCTACTTTGTTTCAAGTTTACATAAATAAAAAAAAATTTTGTTTAAAGGGAAACTTGGAATTAAAAACGGAATAGCTTTTGAATTTATTTTTGGAATCACCATGCCAAAAAAAAACGTATTCGAGAATTTTTTCACAATTTTTAGACAAGTTTATGGTGTTTAAATTAATTTCTAAAGTATGGTAAAAATAAATTTGAGCCAATCACATTATTTCAGCCTTCAACAGTGCTTGTAATGTCCTAACGTTAAAAGAATAGGCAGGCGTTTGATGGCCAAGGTCTTAGGCATCAGACGCGGGCTTATTCTTTCAATGTTAGGACATTACAAGCAGTGTTGAAGGCTGAAATTATGTGATTGGCCAGAATTTATATTTACACAGCCTTCAACAGTGCTTGTAATGTCCTAACGTTAAAAGAATAGGCAGGCGTTTGATGGCCAAGGTCTTAGGCACCAGACGCGGGCTTATTCTTTCAATGTTAGGACAATACAAGCAGTGTTGAAGGCTGAAATTATGTGATTGGCCAGAATTTATATTTACACCAAAAACATGTTTAAAAATTCTTTGAAAATTTAGTTTTTCAGGATGGTGATTCTGAAAATTAACTCAAAAGCCATTCCCTTTTTAGCTCCAAGTTTCCTTTAATTAGTCTTTATGATTCGTGGAGATGCAGTATGGTGGTCCTAATTACTATATGTCTCGATAGCTAAGTTGGTTAAAGCATGAGAGAGTTTCCCGTAGGTCAGTGGTTCAAACACACCCTGAGGTGATGAGTTATAATTTTATGGGCTCTGCCTACCACAAATCGTATACCCTTTTCAGACAAGGTGTAACTAGCCGGTTTAATCAGATTTAACCATGGTTTAGTCACAATTAACTGAGGTTTATTGAACTGAGATTGCTATGCAAACTCGGTTAAATCTGATTAAACCACGTCTAATTAAGATTGGTCTGAAGAGGGTATAACGGTGATAAATTCTGCATTCCCTATTAACCAAATCACTTAAACTTTTATCACCCATGTCAATATTAAAGACTCACTACTAAATTTCTTGAATTGATCGGATAAAGCTCAAAAAGAAATTACGAAACTAAAATTGAGTAAAATTTACTTCAGGTCTTCTTATTGCGGGTGGTTTAAAAACCCCTGAGCTTCTCTGTTGGTGTTGTTGTGGCTGTGGCGCTTGTTGCGGTTGAGGGTACTGCTGTACATGCTGTAGGTGCTGAATAGGAAACATGGGTTGTGGCATATGATGATTCCTGGGAGGTGTGATTGGCTTTCTCTCTTTCTCTCTCCTTTCCTCTTCAACAGGAATCGGTGGCAATGGTTTGCTCGGCGGTGGTGGATCTGGCACAACTGAAAAATTACATAATAAATATTAAAAGGATATTATTATCTAAAATGTATTTATGTTAAAATATGCCTTCGTGATGTTTTTCACAAAACAGTGAAAGTTTACTTTGCATGTGTGTAGATGCACAATAGTGTTCTCAAAATAGAGATTATACTGCTATACAACCTTGCTTAGAGTAAAACCCTATTTTCAACTTTTTTTAAGCTTTTTCTTTCGCTTTTCCAAGAGAAGCTTACAAAGCAATCCTTTACACAAAATGTATTGACAATGGTGATTAACTTACAATATTAAATTAATTTATGAGACTGCTACTTCAGTTTATTAAATAAACATTTCTGGAGAGCTTTCAGATATAATTGTCCCTTTTCAATCTCAACCATGAAGCAGCAGTTTCATAAATTGATTCATTTAATTATATTACAATCTCTTATCAATTCATATGGATATATGTAACTTGAAGCCAGTTAAAGAGGGACAAATGAAAAGCATGATTTAAGCTATACCTTTGATTTGACGCAAAACCCAAAAAAACAATTCAAAACGAGACTTAACTGTGTACACCATTTTACAAGATCCTGTTCCAGGATTTAAAACAATTCACTAATGAAATAGTTTCTACATGCTTAAAATAATGCATTTTAAACACTGAGCACCAAAACGCTTAAAAAATTACTTATTTTCGTATTTAGGAGAACAATAGAACAATACTACATAAGCCTTTTGTGTACATTTTAGATTAGACACATAGTTAATGTAGCTGATAACCAGTTTTACAAACCAAATAAGATTATTTTTCACGAGTCAGCCAATACGCCTTAGTTTTCTAGAATTATTGTAAAAATCGACCATTCTGTCATTACATTCCCCTCTCAGACCTCCCGTCACCAACATTGATGATGCATTAGTCAATTGTACAGTACAGATACGCTCACCGTACAATCCCCAATATTCTAAACGGTTAGAACAAAAGAGTGAATATCTTTGCATCTTACCTATAAGCCTTTGAGGAGGTACAGGAGGTCGAGCTGGTGGCAGTGCTGGAGGTATATCTTGAGCTTGAGGAACAGCGGATGCGGCGTGGCTAGGTCTGGGATCGTTCGGTGTCAGCGTTCTATTATCCTGTAACTGCTGAAAGTTACGCCGTAAAGTTGAGTCTTGTTTAACTGGTTCAATAGAGCTTGGTTCTCCAGGAATCCCAAGCTCTTCATCTTCACCGTCACTACCGCTATAGTGGTACTCTTCTTGAACATCAACTAAAGAAATGGTTTCACACTTAAAATCAGCTGCACTACTTCCTAAAATGATGCTCCTTTCATTAAGTATTTTACACAGAATTTGCCCAACTAGATCAGCGATCACACAAGAAACTTCGAAACAATTTTTAACCAGTTGGAAATGGTCAAAATGGAAAATTTTGCAGTCAACTGTATTGTGAATTCAAAAAGGTTTGAAAATGGTTTTAAGGTTGCTAGTATGAACGAAGCTCAAGTAATTAGATTTCCAGTTACATATAATGGGTTTTAAAGTCCATTTCAATTAAAAAATGGCGGTTTTCAGTCTAGAATCCATTTAAGAATGGTAGCAATACTTAATGAAAGATGAAGTCTAGTATTAAATTTATTATCCACTGACTAGAATTACCCCTTTTGTGCTTCCGGCATCTGTCAATATGGTCTTTGAGCTGAATTCTGACTTGGCGCTCAGTAGGCTGGTCCCTTATAAATGGCTGTTTCAGAAGCTGGTCAGTGTACGGTCTTTGCTGATAATCTTTGACTAAAATGGTTTCGATGAAACTGTGAAACTTTTTTGACCACTTCTTAGACTTTAACCTTGGAGGTGGATTACGAGGAATGAGAAAAAGGGCTCTCATCGGGTGCATATCACAAAGAGCTGAAATATTGGCACTTTTTAGTGCCTGATACAATTGTAATGGGTACAATGTACTCACGAGGTTGAGATTCAGCCATTTCTAAAGCAGTGATTCCAAGTGACCATAAATCACTCTGAAAAAGTACCGTAAAAATAAAAATTAATTATATAGGAGCTTAACCAGAGCTTGAAACTGTGACCCTTAAAATGGCGCAAGTTAAATTTGATGAGGCCCAAAATGCAGGACTTTTGGATGTACTTACTCTGTTATCATAGGTGGCATCTGGATTTTCATCACAGGCAATAACTTCCGGAGCCATCCAGTAAGGAGTTCCGATAAATGTATTTCTCCTACCTATAGTTCGATCCAGTTGTGCACTAACTCCAAAATCCACTACAAATACATTTACTTTTAAGAAACAAGTAAAAGAATTATTATTAAGAATATATGATAAGGTACCTAGTTTAACTTCTGCATTGTCCGTGAGCAACACATTTTGGCCCTTGATATCTCTATGTATAATTTTGTTGGCGTGTAGGTGACTGAGTCCCTGAGTAGACAAGACAAAAATGTATTTTAATACCATAAACCCGAGGAGTAGTTACAATCAAAGAGAACTAGCACTTTAAGGGACAAGGAAATTGGGGGTTGAGAAATTCAAGCTTAACTGTTCCGGTTGATCTTACATTATAAGCCTAAACAATGTCATGGTTATCCCTTACCGAAAAAAGTTAGTCTTAAGAGGTCTTGGGGAAGTCTTACATTATGTCAAGAAATCTTAGGGAGGTCTCAAAGACTCCCCCAAGACTTTTGTAGTGTTCTTGAGGACTTCTTCACATCAGACTAACTTTTTTCGGTAAGGGATACACTCAGATCAACGGTGGTCTCAAGTTTGTGAGTATCTGGGTTTAAATGGTGTTTGGCCTTTGTAATGCTTTTAAATTTAATTCGGTTTGATTGGTTTATATTGATTTTGAGAAGATGAATACTGATACTTCGAACTAACAATTGGGAGAATTATTTCGAAAGAAATCAATATGAATTAAACATTTAAACTGGTCCCTTTAATATTATTTTTACAGGAAGTATGTTAGGCAAACAAAGAGATTTAAAAGATTTTTGGATCCTTTTTCCTGTCAAAATCATTTTGTTACCTTAAGCTCTTCCCCATATTCTAAATACCTTCCCCAATACCAAGAAAAAACCACCACACACTGTAACAGCCACACTTTGGATCTTAGCGTTTTCAGACTCAAAAAAAAAAAAAAAAAAAATGACAATGTTTTGATATAACATCTTCGCTAAACCTAACATTTGGGGATAAATTACTGTAGAAAAATTGCTCACCCTTAATATCTCCCTGCAAACATACGCAATCCATTCCTCTTTCAACGACTGCCCTTTTGTTGCTGTTAAAATAATTTATACAGTATAACAAAAACTTATTCAATCAAAGCACAAAATAATCACTCGTCCTTAATTAATGGAGATCATAGATTTATTATTTCTAAATCATTTGACTGTTAAAATGAGTGTAAAACCAAACCTAGTCAATAAAACTACCCTGAAGAACTCGGCTAGCTGTAAGAGTTATTAAGATTTCCTGGGTAATTCTCATAGACAGCTTCAAGAACTTTTCACTGAAGGTTTAACAGTAGTTCACAGTTTATGATAAAAGTATGAAATTTCATAGTTGAAAAATTTATTGAAGTAAAATGCAACCCGACTCGATTCGGGCCATGTCAAATTGATCTTGCACCAAGCTCGCGAATTTAATTGAAAAAATGCGAGGTTGTTTTTACATATGGGTGACTTCGGTTTTACTTTTCTTCCAGTAGAAAAGAAAGAAATCGGCTATTGTTGAATTCAACTTAGATCAATTTGACAAGGCCAGCAATGAATCGAGTCAGGTTGCATGTCTAATTTAACCATTTCAAGGGCTGATTTTAGTTTAGCCAAATATTCGTTTTCCATATTTTTTACTAGTGAAATAGACTTTAAATTATAAATCTTGCTGTCGAGCTGATTTCTTAAAACTAAAACACCTTGTAATATCTTATTTAAAAACTTTTATCATGGTGAAAAATATTATTGTACGATGGATAATCCCAAACAGCCAAAGGAGTTTGAAAAACTCCCTTAGGAAACGTGAGATTTATCATGCTGAGCTGACAATCAATGTAACAATTTTGTTTACGCCAAAAACTTACACTTGATAAGGTCAGTTATTGATCCAGCACCGCAGTACTCCATGACAAGCTGAAGAAATGAGAAGTTGGGTAAATTAAAACTGTTTTATACGATAATTAACAACTGAATAAAAATTAAATGGAACTAACCCATAATTTGTCATCTTTCCCAGGCGGGCTTTTTTGAATGAAGGCTCCATAATAGGTTGCAATGTTGCGATGATGAGAGTACTAAAATAAAAAATTTAATTATTTTGATTACAAACCAGATATGAGATTTTTGATTCATTGATCTGAGCTTCAGCATATCTGAAGATTTACTAAGACAAAGTTTGTACAAAATTTTATTATCCCTATTTCTCAATTCTCTGACAAATGTTTGAGAATTGCTGGAAATGACTGCTGGTACATGATTTGAAACAGTCAATAGTTTGCTCAGAAAGTGAGGAAAAAACTGAGTGTAGTATGTTAAGGTAGAATGAGCCTATAGAGCATGGAGAAATCAACACGCTAACCATCAATTCGTGTTAGAACTTGCGCAAGAGTTTTAAGGAAAATCATGTAATAACCAAAATCTACATTTTGGGGATGAAGTTCTGTTGCACACCATATTAAAAAAAGAGTGGTTCTACGTCCTTTAAATTACTTGAAATATATGGGTAATGTGCGAAATTAACAAGCTATACTATAGCATCTAGAATAGGGTCATCAAATGGTCAATCGCAAACTTTCGAAAGACAATCGTAAAGGGTATTAGATTTTATGCATAAAATTAATGTTCAGAATCAATAAGAACAATATGTGCATGTCAAGGATCCTTTCTAAGTTCCTCCCGTTTAAACGGACTCAGTCCATGAAAAGCCAGTGTAACTTCGACTCCACTTAAAAAATAATTTTAGAATAGCCATGTGGAGGTATGAAAATATTTTCAAATCTACAGACAATTAAGTCCATTTGGTTACGAAATTTCAGTTATTATGCTTCTTCTAAGAGATAAGACTCGCTCTATGTCCCAAAAGACTTTAAAATGCATAATATTTTTGTAAGTTGATTATGAGGAAATTTGAAATCTCAAAGTTCATAGCCCACAAAATTTGAAATCTTAAAAGTCAACTGCTATTGCAAAAGGTCTGATGATCCCTGATCTAGAACATCAAGAGATTGGGCCTGCAGCTGATTGGTTGGTAAATAGTTCAATAAAATAGACGCATGCAATTACGAATTCAAATACTTCCAAAAAATATATATAAAAAAATCAAATATACATTTAAAGGGATATTATAAGCCGAAATGAATTAAATTGAAAATATTTCAAGTAATTTTTTACGACATTGGAAGAATTAATTCTATTTGAAGATATTTAAAATTTAATATAATCTTATTTCTGCAAGATGTTATACTTTATATCCTAATAAAAGGTGTATTATAAATAAAAGGTAAGTTCTTATGTTGCGTCAAATCTCTCACGGCTTTTTAATCATCAAAGTTCAACATTCCCCTCAAAAGATTCGGCCTTGCCCAATTTATTTCAATCGAAGATCACAAATTTAATCTTTAAGAATTGAAAAATTTCCATGTTTTTTTAATACGCATGACATTGGTTTCAATGTGTTCCCATAGAATTACGAAAGAAACCAGCTTAAGCAATGAGGAAAATTTAATTTGGAAATATACAACAGAATTTGACCAAATAGACCAAATGAAATTCAACTTGAAGTGGACCAAAGAAATTTGGTAGAATTCGGAGGAATCATTTCATTTAGAACATTTTTGAACAAATTATGTTTGTTCTCACTGGGAAAGGTGATTTCTTACGATATTCAATGGGAACACATTGGAATGAAAAAAATAAACGGGTATGTAAAACAGCTTTGCAGTTTTTTTTTTAGTTTCTAATTAAAGATTAGATTTGCAAGCTTGGCGCAAGATCAATTTGACAAGGCCAGAATTGAGTAGGGCTGCATGCCTTTATACTAGGAAAAAGATAAGAAATTTAGTTTATATAATCAAACTGATTAAACATTTAAATTTATATAAGACTAAATTCTTAGTAAAGAGTCTGTCAGTGTTCGCCTATCATACCTAACCCTCACCATTATCGTCTTCACTAAAATAATCAACAAACTTTGCCAGAGCTAGAAATATGACTATTTACATTTCATGATAAACGCTAATTATTATTCATATCCTATCTGTGAGAGGTTTACAATACAAAAAGATTCCCTTACCTTTTTGAGAACATTTATTTCAAGTTTAATTTCTTCTTCTTCATCCTCGGTAACATCCATAATTTTGATAGCAGCCAGTTGGCCAGTTTTGGTGTGACGACCCTTTGGCAATGATAAAGAAAATATTTATGTAAATACACTGAATATTTATTACCATATTCAAGCAATATACAATTCTATGTACATCTGAATGAATAACATTAAAATGATCAGCTTTTTAACGAGATAAAAATTTGTTTAGACCCGTTTTTATAGTATAGAAAAATAAGGAAAACAATTCCCTATCAATATTCTGTAAATATATTAGACTCTGAAACAGTGTTATTTTTTCATCGACTATCAAAATTCAGCAAAGATTTCACAGTTGAGAGCTCGTCTTCGATATGGCGCATGAACCGAAAAAGGTGTTTTTTAGAAATAGAGCAAGTAACACCCATTTCTCTAACGTCACCTATGTCTCATGCTTCTATGAACATATTTGAGAAGTGAGTCAAAAAACCTCAGTAAAACAAAAATGCTGTAGCTTTTATCGGACTTAAGTAAGAAATAATATTTTGTTATATGGTTTAATAAGTTAATTATTCCATTATAAACTAACTCATTAGTTTAATTACTAAAACAGCCTAGCTGTGAGAGAAGTGAACTGTTTGACTTCTTTCCAGAGAGTGTCTATCCGACTAACTCCTAGCAGATGCCTATAAAATTGCGCTACTGCGTGGTCCATTAGTGGTGACCTGTATGTCAAACTTCAAAGCTTAAAGGGCTCACAGATAGAGAACTGGACTACGGTAGGTAGTGTTTGACTCGGATGTGATGACATGAGAGTTACGTACACACTATGTGCTTAAATAAGTTATAATATATGCAAAATTGTAGTTGTTGAGCTGCTCGTTAGCCATTTATGGTCCTAGCAGGAGGCAAACCAAGGGGATTAGGGGTCAGAATTTTATAAGTGAGAGTTACACAACTCCGGAGTATTTTTCAGCCAATCTTAAAAATATCATTTTTGGAGAAAACAAGGCTTATACTTTCAGCAAAAACAAAAAAAAAGTCGGATCTTTAAGATGATTGTCCTTCAACTTATTATTTACCATGGGGATAATTAGCTTTTCAAAAACTTATATGACATTTCAGGCTGTGGCCCTTCTTCAATCATAAGTTTGGGTTAATTTTTAACATTCGACAGACTTATCAATGAAAAATAACTTAATATTAGTCTTCAGCCTCCCTTCAAAATTCAATACACCTCATAAATTAACAATTATGAAAATGGTTATTGCATAATGATTTTATTTTTTTTTTTTTTCTCAACAAGGAGTCAATGAAATTTAGATAAGACTTATTGCTAAAATAGAGAAAGAAATATCTTATCTCCTGAAAACTTGGGATTTAAGGAGCAAAATAAAAGTATAGGAATATAAGATGCTATTAAATACCCTTCTGAGGGCTGCGATATAATTTAATCTCTAACAATTTTGCTTGAGACTATACTAGTTTTATATTGTTCATCAGCTGTACATTATGGCGCACTACATTTCACGTTTAACGGGAGAATGCAGTGGAGCAAGCACTTTAAATAAATTTTAATGGAAGAATGAAACAGCACAAAGTGTTTAGGGATTCTACTACTGTAGCTCTGGAGTGTCTCTGAATTGCGCACATAAACAAGATGCAGATTTGACCACATCCAGTCTAATCACAAAATCCTTATGGCACTATTAATTGCATTCGAAAATCAACAAGCACTCTAGAAAAACGGCGTGATATACAGCACATTAAGATAAAGGTGTCTACTGATTGGTCGAAGATGTTTATGCTAATATCTGAATATTTTGCACAATTCTGAGATACTTGCATGTTTCACTTATTTTTCATTGTTACAAGGACATCTGACTTCATAATTAATTTAATTTATTTTATCAAAATTCTAAATGGGAGAAACTATTTTCCAATCAATGTAAATTAGCTTTTGACAATGAATGCAATTTACTTAGTACTGCCAAAGGCTACATTTCATTCATTGGTGTAATGAAGCAACTTGCTATATAATCTTGATCAAGGGAAGTTGGTTACGAACTTCCTTCTCACGCCTTCAATGCAACAATACCGTAATGTTTCCACTTGTCAACAACAGGTGGGACTCTTACCATAGAGATTAAACCGTGAATGAGTAGATTAAAGGCCATTAAGCTTTGTTCTAATTTTTCTACTTTGGGCATAGCTTACGGCTTGATTTAAATGTGGTGTCTGCATTAAAGTATGTCTTTAGTAAGGAAAGAACATGGTTTGGAAGGTAGGTTTAAATACCAAAATTAGTTACTACATAAATGTAAATATAAATATAAAGACTGACAAAATAATTTTATGTTGAACTGACATACTTTTATTTTAGCTTTTCCAACAGGTTTTACGTCAATTACCTCACTGTGAACTAAGCTTAAAGGCTTCTTGTACTAACCCTTAAACCAAACAAATAAATTTTCGTTCATAAAATATCTTAGAAAGTATTCTTAAAGTTTATTTTCGAAACTTTGACTGTAGTTGGAGTTGTCATTTTTTGTCATGTAACATGTAAAATCAACTATTATAAGCATCACGCTCGGACAATCGAGAGATGTAGGTATAGTAAGTACAAATGTGGATTCACATATAAAAACTATATATTCATCAATAATGCCTTAGTGTAAGCAGAGCCTTATACTCTTCTGTACAGGGGAGGGGAGCAAAGACAAGTCTGCAGGCCATTTTGTGAGCCCCTTGTCTTGGGTATAAAAAAAAGGGGCAATGTATCGTTAAGTGAAAACTTCTTAATTGCTAGAACAGCTTGTTTCATAGTAGCTCTAAAAATAAGCTGAAGTAGCAATTTTGGCAGGGCCATGACAGGGGCCACAAATATTTTTAAAGGGCTAGTTTTGCCATAACTAAAAAAAAAAAAAAAACACAATATAATCGGCACAAAGGAATTTTACATTTAGGTACACCTGTATTGAATTCAGGTCTGTAAAGACAGAGGAGCGAAGTTTATCATTTGCAAAGATTAACTAGCTGAGTGTGGCGCGAGATCAAATTGATGAGACCCGAATTGAGTCAGGTTGCATGTCTACTATAATATGTATTCAAATGTGTGGCCCTGTTCCTTTTTCGTTGCTTGGCGCAAGAATTGAGAGCATTTCTCAAATAAAATTGACACCAATATAACATCACCTCTTGTCATTGAAATAACTGCTATATATACATTTGGCAGCTGATTTATCACAATTTCAACTCTAATAATCTCAAACGATATTAGTCATCGAATTATTTTACTCAATGTCCTGTGTAAATGCAAACTAAGACTCACTTTGTAAACTTGGCCATAGGTTCCGGTACCAACAACTTCAATGAGTTCAAATATCCCTGCAGGATCCTAAAAAAGATAAACATATTTGTATTAAAATATTGTTCAATATGAGATAAGAGATAAAACTATGGTCATAAAATATTTTTCTACTTAAAAGTAATTCTGTAACCAACTTCTCATGAAAAACAAATTTAACAACACATTTTCAACCCAAAAAATGACAACAAAAATATTGCGAATCAAAAGCTTTGTGAAATTCTATGCGGTGTCTGGTTATTTCAAATAAATTAATGAGATAAAGATTGGCCATTGAGGAAATTTCCAAGCTTTGCTTAAAAGATAATTACCATTCCATCTCGAGATACAATTGTTCGTGCCAATGAGATTTCGTCTTCGTAATGGCGAGTAATTGGATTGAGAATATTTGTTAGAAATAGCGCGTGCTTTAGAAACATGGTTCATGCGCCATTTCTATATGATATTTAAAAGGAATCTGCGATTAATTATTCCCAAGAATTTTTACATTCTAAAATTTCTTCTCGACAGATTTAAGCTAGTCCAGTGTAGTTCGCAACTTTGCTAATTTACTGTAAATTAACTCGAAGCCTTTGACGAGTTTCGATATGGTTTTTACACATATTATGACAACCAAATAGTTTAAAATTAACTTGTTATGAAAGTGTAGTACCCCTTTAACAATGTTCAACTTACATTTTCCCTGGTGTCTAAATCTGCCTTAATAAAAGGTAACGGATTTTGGCGCTAGAGTACTTTAACACTAGCAAATGCGCTACAAGGTAGTGAAAAAAAATAATAAAAAAATTTCACTGCGCCCCTATGTAAATCTAGCGAGCCTTCATGAATCAAAATGGTCCTATATGGGGTGGAAAAGTAACAGAACAGAACAACATTTAGAATACACATTTTCGCGATAGATAACATCCCCGATGTAGATCTTTGTTCATGTTTAATGTCATATCAATTAAAACCTAGCAAGAAAAATGGTTCTGGTGGGGAAAGACTATCACGAAGGATGAGGTTGCTGACATTTTACATGGGCACATGTAGCTTTCTGAATATCATAAAGAGAGGTTTTATAGGTGAAGTTTGTCATCTCTCACGGGCCACCAACATCTCACCTTTCAGAAAAACCATTCTTCCTCCAAGTTATAGTAGAGCCCATGTTTAATTTTGCCTCCAAAATAGAAGCTTAGTGAATCCCTAATCAATTGTGAGCCGATATTACACTATACTTAACTGCAGAATATGAGTGAATTTGTCAATAAGGTACCTACTTATCAACACGAATTAAACTTGTTTTATTGGATTTGAATAAGTTGATTTTCATTTAAATTTTCCACATATGTGAGTTAAGTCATGTAATTTCAAGACCCATACCTTTTTGGGCCTCTTAAAGGACCTACGCCTACTTAAGAGGGCCTTGGCCAAGTCGGGCCCCACTAGGGTTTTAAGAATGGATTAAAGAGGGTTTTATAATTGCTCGAACAAAATTAAACCACATCTCCCGTCAAAATGATTGTTATAAGAAATTTTCGTTACTAATTCTTACCTTCAAACTATTCAAGTCTATATCATCAAGGCTGCAATTGACACTGGGTTGAGTCAGCGCCATTTTACCAAATCACTTAGGGTTATCTTCGCGATTTTAATATCTTGATATATAAATACACCAAAACTCGCTGTCTTTAATGCGGTTGAGACAAAGATAACTTCATTTTGAGAGGAATACTTGATAATTAAAATTTCGAGTTAAATGTAATAAAAAAATTCACATTATAAAAGGTTAATTGATATAGTCTAAGAAGCACTTTCGCAGTTAACACAACAACCCATTGTCAATTCACGGCTTCCTGGAATCTACCAAAAGGCCTGAAGCAAGTGCCTGACGCACGAAAAAAGCGTATGTTACACAGTACCGAGAAATAGTACCACGTTCAGTTCAGTCTAGACTCCATTATCGTCTGCTATAAACGAGGCTGGGATGGGATACACCTACTCGGCATGTGCCTCCAGCTTCCCAGAGCTCCTTTTCTGTAACCATTTCGATAGACTACAGATTCCCTCTTATATATATAAAACATAAAGGCAGAAAATTTCGGAGGAAATAGATAAGCCCCGTTTAACTAGACTTCCCTCGAATGGTTACAGAATAAGGCATACATAACTATACCGTTAGACCGACCTACTACAGTGCATAGAGCCTATATAAAAAGCTCCAAGTTCGAGCAAACATAACAACACACCCAAACCATGCAAAAGTTTGGGAGGACGTCGCTGAAGCCCGCTGGAAGCGGGATGTGTAACAAAATAAACCAGCCTGACCAGCTGTGTCGCGAAGCTGAAGCTAAGAAGAGCGGTCTTCTACAACAATAGCCAGGGAGCAGTCTCCTTTTCGACCGCCGGCGGCCCGAGAAGGCCAAGCTTATCGGAGTCTGCACACATGCAAGGCTTTGCAAGCTGCGTCAGGATAGGACTCGGAGGAATCAATTTCCCACAGCCTATTGTGGTGCCCGGACCCAGGGACGGAAATAAGGGAAGAAAACTGGACATTGCCCTATAATTTTTTTAACTATTCATAAGAGAAAGTAATAACTGGACATTTATCAGCACAGCTCACAATACGTGGTACGTGGTAGCAAGGAGGATCAGAGAAGGAGAGGAAATGTGGGGACGGCGCGGTTCCTACTGCGTCGGCCTAAACTCCCACTCTGGGAGAACGGGGGTAGAGACGTTTCGTGGTAAAATGTTGTCGCGTGGGTAAAACGAATCCTTTATGAGACGCGCTAGCTAGCGACCACGTGACAACAGTTTACCTCGAGAATTTCCTATCCCCCCTTTCCACCCGAGTGGGAGGTTGGCTCTTCTCTCTCTAACTCAACGCAGCCCCACATTTCCTCTCCTCTGATCCTCCTTGGTGGTAGTATACACATCCATTGTACCCCTAGCCCACCGTGCCCACGTTAGCGAGCCTCCCTGACCCAAAGGGACCAAACGGGTGCAAAAAGAACGTAACTGATGGTCCCAGGATAACTCCTAATATATACCTTTCAGTTGAGTGGGAAGAATGAGCCTTCCATCTACACGGTGTATTCTACATGTAAATTCAGTGATGTCTAGTTAACGTCCCAATTTGGTACTGCTCCAAAGTTACCTTCCACCATATACATAACTTATATTGTAAACTTTGGAGCCAATTGACCAGATTGGTCCCAAGCAAACTTGTGCCAAATAGATAACGGTTTTATAATATTGCTGAAAAATTAATTTTTGAATTAACAAATGAAATTTAATAAGAATTAGAGATAATGCGCGTTCAGAAAATGGCATTATCGAGATACAGCATATAAAGGCGCATTCACACAAATTATATTAAAGCACTTTTTATTTGTGCGAAAGCAAACTCATTTTTATAACTTTTTTGTAAAAAATGGAAATTACAGTATATGAAATTAACTATAATTTACCAGTAAATTAACCATATATAACAGTTTCATTTTTTGAGAAATATTTTAATATATATTGTTAATAGGAAATTGCTTTCATAATTGTTTCTGTAAAAAAACTAAGGGGTTTCAGATAGACAAATTCAAGCAGATATGCACCATCTGCCACCAACTGAGTTACTACATAAGTGAGGTCTATTGTCAATAATTTTAAAAGGCTTATTCAAAACATAATTCTCTAAACACAGGTCTGGCTCTCGGTCACGAGCTCTAAAATGTAGATGCAAAGATAGATACACTATGTTAAACTTCATTGAAAACGTCGATTAACCCTAACAAGTCCTAATTCTTAAGGGCTTAAAAA
Organism: Odiellus spinosus; assembly: GCA_963920705.1. NCBI lineage: Eukaryota > Metazoa > Arthropoda > Arachnida > Opiliones > Phalangiidae > Odiellus > Odiellus spinosus. The sequence goes on along the minus strand of OY987238.1, from coordinate 7,640,575 downwards.
TGCTTTTAAAGATAAGCATTTAAAGGGCTTATCTCGTGAACGAATGAACCCGTGACTACCTAGTTTCCTTTTACGATTAGTGATGTAGCAACACTGCTCGCATTTGTGATTTATAGGTTGTCTTTTCAGTGTCGTCTCTGCAATATGAATCTCTTTCTGTTTTATAGTCGGCAGTATTTCCTGATCCAAATCGGTGAGAGAGTCGTCAGAATCAGTGAGACATGCGCCTTTGACGTGGACTACCACTGTACTTAAGTTTGTTAAAACCGGCTTTCCATTGAGAGTTGAGGAGATTATGACGGAGCGCATCATCTTCTTGAATCGATTCTTCAACAGCCTCTTTATTATCTAGAAGTAGGCAAACAACAATGCTAAATATAAGAGGTGTCTCTGCGTAAGAAAACCCTAATCCTATACCACGTATCATATCGACTTTAACATAAACTTTCACCACGACGTGGACATTTCTCTAACCTCGTATAGAATCAGGCATGCCTGAACAACAACATATGAGGGAATTTTGGTTTTCAATTCGTGAAATTCGTCCCTCTAAGGGCGTATGAAATCGCATGAAGCTGCACAATATACTTGGAAGTAAAGATTTTTTAATATTAATAGTTTTCCCCTCGCCCCACGAACCTCTGATGTTTCATTGAAACTTGCGAGTTAGCAACTTCCCCCATAAGGTAGTTTTAATACACTTCTGATTATGATATACTCAAAATACTCTTAATTTAAAGAATTTATGCTGGAACGAGAAATAATTTTTTTACCATTATGTTGCCAAAATTCCTATGGGGTGTTTGAATTCTTTTTAAAGTAATATCAATTAAAGGGCAGGTCTTATTAAAATTTCGTTTCCATTTTTTAAAGTTTCACCAAACCACCTTCCATAAAATAAGCCACTTCTCGAAATTAACACCCACGCTTTTTTTTTTTTGGGTTTCTACCGAATCATAAAAAAAACCAACCCCTGAAATTATTGGGCCTCATAGATTGACCTTTTAAATATAAAAAATATAAAATTTAAGGTGAAAATATTCACCGAAAGATTAATTTGGTTCTTATATTCGAAGCATACTATCTACCATGATTAATAGACTACCAAATCACGTATAGAAAAGGTTTGCATAGCCAACAGCTCGCGAATAAGATTGGTCTAAAATTTTTAATCTTTGGTCAGGGAATTTATTTAGAAATGGTCAAGAAACAGTCAGGAAATCCCAAAGTGAAACTTTTGTACGAACCCTGCAAGGCCAACTTTAGGCATCATTTAAGTTAAGCAAAACTAGTTTTGAATCACAATAGCGTTCATGCTATAACGCCTACCACCGCCACTGTCATATTAATTAAGAACTTAACTTCGGTCGCGAAAACAAGTAACCAAGTGGCATAACTACCATGACCCTAAGACCCATCTTGTTTATTTCTAGCTCAATTTTTGTAGTTCATGTCTCAATCTTAAGTATTTTACAATAACTTGGTTAATAAATAACTAAATTTACTTTTTGTGAAGTGTTACTGGTTTGTATATATAACTATACTTAAAACTATGCAAACTAGTCATATTTTTTACAAGTATAATCAATAAAAAGAGGGTGAATTTTCATTTCATTCTCCGTTTAATTGGCTGTTTGATTTGCCTTTCCATTTGTCTTTTGATGCTAAGAATCATATTGAGGACTTTAGCTATTTGTTCCAGAGGTTTTATTTTTAGATCGACAAGTAAAAGGTGAAATAAAATAAGACTACTTTGACCAAGCAATGGGCAAAAACCTTTCCAGCTATTTCAGATGACCACACCAATAAAGGCAAGTCTCTTTCAAAATTCACATTTTTAAAGCAAAGAAACTAAATTAAAGCGATGTTTTAAGGAAGACTTTTTTAAAACAAGTGTTTTTTATCGATTCCTTATCGTTTAAATAGGCCTAATCTAAATAATATTAAACTATAAATAAATTTAAAACTTTCCGGGAAAATAGGCTTAACTAGATTCATGGAGGTCCTGAATTTCCTATAAAAAGGCCTTCGATCATAGTCATTGTTCGCTAGTCCTTATCTGGGGAGTTCAGAATCTCCATGAATTCAGCTAAGCCTATTTTGATCATAAGTTTTAGATTTATTTATAGTTTCATAATTGTCTGTATTTTTTAGGAATCGATAAAAAAATCACTTGTTATCAGGTTGCATTCTCCCTTTAAAGGGTGACACTACGCTAAATAAAAAAAACGAGGTTTTATGCTCAAAGTTTTGAAAATCGATTTGGATAGGCTATAGTGTGAACGTAGCTATGATCTATTTTTGAAGCTCTCTTAAGTTCTACTACAAAAAAATCTCTAGTTATCAAAAACGACACTTTTCCTTTAAATTCTTATACGCTGTCTCTTTCTGTATAGACAAACTTTAATTAGGGATAGGAACCAGCCAACATGGGCCACGAACTGCAACATTGTATACTTTAGAGAGAGGTTCTGAGACAGGAATATACTATACGTCTAGAGGGGTAATCAAGTTTGAGTTTTCAACGTTCACAAACTATGGCAACAATGTATCTCATGAAGATCACAGGGCTATTGTTTGAAACGGAGGAAAGATCCCCTTCTTACACGATGAAAACTGAACGGGATCCTCTAGTAGGGGTATATTCGAAATATTGTAGAGCAAATTCAGAATGGCGCGAACAAATAGACAAATATGCCTAGTAAAATATTTTATTAGGGCGATTCCAGTCGACGCTTGTTTCCTTCGTCAAATCTTATAGGGGGGCTGTATCGTGGTGAATCAAAAAATCGAAGAGTGGCCGGGAAAAAGTGAAATTTCCGAGTGGATATTGGGGATACGGGTCGAAGACGGACTCCCGTCATGTCCCGAAGGATTTTTTCCGACACGGCTAGACAAGGCGACCGACTTCGTGTAAGGCTATAAGCACCTACACTCCCGCGAAAATCCTAAACTCACCCCCCTATTATATTTTTAGTCTTTTTCTCCATATCCTAGTATTGCCGACGAAGATTTTACTTGGTACGAAATACCCTCGGATCGACTGCCCCCGCCAAACACTTCCCCTTACCCTCTCGCGAGCCAATCTCGTTGTCTGCTGTTACGTCTATCGTCGGTCTAGCGTCCCGTCGGGGCTTTCCCCAACCCTACGAAGCTTCGCTCCAGCTAGAGGCTCTATAACATTGGGAATCTGGTTGAGATTTCAGAAGGTACCGATATAGGCTTCCGGGTATCGCTCCGAGAATAGAGATAAGGATAGTACCTTTTTAACCGTGAAACTTCAACCTGATCGTGACTGTAGCTAGTCCACCCTCTTCTCTAGCCCGAGCGAACCTCTCTTCCTAGCTATTAAATGGGAAACGAAAAATAAAACGTTAGGCCTTTCTCGGAAAAATAAATTAATGCTCCTAGATTTTGCTCACTTTTGTACGTGTAGACAGACGGCAGGTTGATTTTCACCAGCGAAAAAAATACGCGTGGCTAGAAATAGTTGCCGATTTTTCGTCTATTCGTATAAGGAATAAACAAGATGGAAACCACCCTATATTCGATTTATAAAGGCTTAATTAGCCAGTCTAATTTTCAATCTATTAGCGATTTCCACTGTGTCGTTCGCGGACACGTAATTGATCTTGGCAGTACATGCGAAAGTAAATTTAGAAAAAGATTGCATCACCCAATCATCACTTTCAATATCCTTTTAAAAATCCACGATATCTCCATTAAATAAAAAAAAATACAATATTTAAAATGTACGCTTCATTATCCCTTTAAAATATACGCTTCACTATCCATTTAAAAGGCGCCTCATTATGACGTCACGGTAGCCCCCCTCCATAAAACGGTCTACGTTAAAAGTTGGATAACAGAACTACTACTATTTTTATGAATTCCTAATTGCCACCAGTTCTGTAAAGGTAACAATGACGTCGTGGTAGTCACGCATACGACAGCGCCTGTCGCGGATATTTTATGAAGCCAAAGTTGAAAAGTCTTGATTAGGCGAAGGTTCTCCTTAATATCAATTGATATTATCTCCATATTGAAAAGTATGACATATATTGAAAACATAAGAGTTCCCTTTCCAAGTTCTCTTCTTTCGTAAATAAGTTCTTGATTGTATCAATCTAGAGATTAATTAATCTATAGTATATAAACTCTTGATTGTAGTTGTAAATTCGTTCTTTCTTGCGCAATAGACATTTTTTTTTATATTTTGACTGGGCGTATCTTTGAGTAAAAAACACTGGACACAAAGCTATATAGAAGGTGATCTAATGTTATTTTTATCTCATAGGTCTGGAGATAATGATGCTCCTTCCCGAATGAAATGTATAGCGCCAAATACTTCAATCTTAATCAATTTCTGTTTTCAAACATAAAAGGGCAAATACCACGTATTCGTTCAAAAAAATAGGCTTTCTCTACTGAACTCAAACTCAAAAAAAAAAAAAAAAAAAAGTCTATTGCGCAAGAAAGAACTCCGTTAAAGGGAGAATGCAGCCTAACTTCAAATGATTTTTATCGACTCCTTATCGTTTCAATATAGGCATAATCCAACTATAAAAAAATATACAAACAACAACTAGAACTAAATTTTAAACCCGGAAAACAGGCTTAGCTGGATTCATGGATATCACCTGAATTTCTTCGCATTGATTGGTCAGCGAGCAATCGAATGTGATTGGACGCCTCATGGAGACTTACTCATTGGTAGCTGAAAATTAAAGTTTGAAGAAATGCAGGATCTTCATGAATCCAGCTAAGCCTATTTTGATGGTTAAGTTTTAAATTTATTTCAAGATTAATATTTGTTTGTAAATTTTTTTACTGTTGGATTAGGCCTATTTAAACGATAAAGAATCGATAAAAAAAAATCACTTGTTGTTAGGTTGCATTCTCCCTTTAAGAATAGGGGTTGTTTAATCAGAAATTGCCACGTAATTTTCACGGTAATTTTAGAATACTCTAACATGACTTGTTTTTAACTTCCTGGAGGTACTGGTACGATCAATCCGTGTGTTTGTGTGTCTGTTCATCCCAAGTCAGCACATCTTTATACTCTTGAGTTGTCATAATTATCAAAGTTGACACAGGTACACAATGCTAAACTATAGAAGGAAAAAAGTGGTCGGGAAAAGTCCTTTGAACAAAGCTGTAGAACTTAAAGGGAGAATGCAACCTAATAACAAGTGATTTTTTATCGACTCATTATTGTTTAAATATATCAAATCCACTACTGAAAAATTTACAAACAAAAATTAAACTACAAATAAGTTTAGAACCAACCCGGAATATAGGCTTAGCGGGATTCATGGAGATCCTAATTTCCTCGCGTATAAGGTCTAGCGACCAGTCAAACGCGATTGTAAGTCTCGTGGAGATCTCGCGTTATTGACGGGTCTTTGTTCATTGGTCGCTAGACCTTACACGGAGGCAATTCAGGATCTCCATGCATCCCGCTAAGCCTATTTTTCGGGTAAGTTTTAAATTTATTTCAAGTTTAATATTTGTTTCGTAATTTTTTTATTTATTCGTACTTTTTATAGGCCTATGTAAACGATAAAGAATCGATAAAAAAAAATCACTTGTTATTAGGTTGCATTCTCCCTTTAAAGAATTGTTTCGATAAATCAGTTGGATTGGTTTAAAATATTTTGCAGACAGTACAAAGATAGAACAACCCTTATATTTGTTTGAAATATCTTAAAGGATCGTAAAACAAAATTTGAAATACCTAAAGGGAGAGTAAAACCAATTTGAAATACACAAAGGGAGAGTGAAACGAATTATTTTACAGGAGAGTGAAATATAATTTAAATACTTAAAATCTAGATTTAAAAGTACAGTAAAGGAGCGTTAGAAATAAAAAAAAGGAGAGTGAAATTTTGATACCCATAAAGGGAGAGTGAAATTTTGATACCCATAAAGGGAGAGCAAAATTTTAATACCCATAAAGGGAGAGTGAAATTCTGATACCCATAAAGGGAGAGTGAATCTTTGATACAGATAAAGGGAGAGCGAAATTTTGATACACATAAAGGGAGTGAAACTTTTATAGAAATAAAGGGAGAGTAAAACGTCGATAAAAATAAAAGGAGAGTGAAACTTTGATAAACATAAAGGGAGAGGGAAATTTTGATACTTATCAATGGAGAGTGAAACTTTGATACGCATAAAGGGAGAGTGAAACTAATACATAAAGGGAGAGTGAATCTCAAATTTTAAATCCCTAATAGATCATCAAAAATTAAGTCGGAAATGCGAATGCAACATCAGATCAGTAATATTTTAAGACGCTATCAGGATCATAATGTTGTTTATTTTAATATATAGCGGGGTGCAAGTGAACCGAAAATTCCTAATAAAAAATGCACAGCTATAGACAACCTCAATTTATCTCGCGTGCAATGTTCAACTCCATAGGATTTGAGATAAATCGATGTTGCCTATTTAATTTTCTAACGCACGTGAATGCGCGTGGCTAAAGGACAGACAACGTAAGAGTGCGCGCCAAGATAAGACGTGCCAGATATTTGTCGATTAATGGCGGAGCGAGACTGGATATAGAAGAGGATCGAGACTCGCTCTAGATACATACGAAAAAAAAACCTTCATTCTGTTGCCATGCGTGTGTGCGAGGGCTTCTCTCGGCGATGGGAAGCCGATCGTTCTCGCTCGCGATCCCAGAGATCGTTAAGCCTAGGTTTATTTTTCTTTCCGCTAATCAGTAGATAATCGAACTACTTCCATCGCGTCTTAATACGAATTAAAACTGGAATATAGATTTAAAAATAATCCATCAAAGAGTTTGCGGTACATTCGAACATTTATCGGATCGAAACCCATTCAAGATGGTCCGGGAAACTTGGGGGAAGACCGTATAACTCCCAGTAGGAGCGCAGCGCCACGACTTTCAGGTGAAACTTCATTTTCTATAACTAATCTATAATAGGCCTAAAACCGGAAAATTATTTAAAACGATTTTCGAATAATATTTTAAGCCTATTCCAAATTCTCGTTATTTCGTTTTAAATAAAAATTATTCGCTAAAGAATAGTTAGTAGTCGAAAGTCGCCCAGCGTTATTAACCTAGATACGCTAAGCCTTTCCCCTAGAAGAAAAAAAAAACTCGAAAAGAGACTGCACTATTTATAATAAACCATGAATATAATATATATGTGTCTAGACTTTGGGTACTAACAGCGCGTCTAAGGATATTTTCCACGTGCTTACACCTGACAGTGCAGGTGAATGACCTCATGCGCGTCTCTAATTTCCCTACGTCTACGTCTACTGCCCAATCATTTGGTGGTAAACAACCTCCCAAAACCATATAAGTTTATAAAAGGCGAAGTTTTTCGCCACATTCAATTAATATTATGGTCCAGCGCAGCGTAGCGCAAATTCTAGGGGTGGTTCAATAATATTAAAACCCCCTTTATCCATCCTCCCTTGTTCGGGGGATTCTTAACCCCGTTAGTATGCCTCTGGCTATATAAAAAAAAAATACTTAAAATACAATATTTATGCCCTATTGGGAATTTATGTTAATATATAGAAAGTTCTTACCTGATGCTTGTTCAACGTCGTCTGCTTATAATATCTCCCCCCATTATAACATAAAACCCCTAAATGGACAAACAGTCCTATGTGCTCTTTACTCGTCAAGAACCAAATAAGCAGACGATGTTAAGTAACATTAATTACGCGCGAACCAGGAAGAAATATTTCAATGGTCAATTTATTCAGCAGATAGGGCCTTATGATATTAAACATTCCTTCGCGGATAGAAAACTAGAAAAAAGCTCATGAGAGAGGTTTCGAATAATATTATCAGGAGTATATAAAACGTATACGATAGACAACGTATCTCAAATTCTATGGAGTTTAACATTGTACCCGTGTTAAAATGAGGGTGTTACAGATTTTTTATTAACTCCGAAGGGAAAATGAGTGGCATTTTCGGAAAGATCGTTAAAAACCATTCAGAAAATGTATAATATGACATAGAAAAATTACCGCAAAAGTAAAAATATATATTTTATAATCGCCATTTTTGAAATAATTCCCTGTAGTAAGACGGCATCATTAAGATCGCGTGGCTATTGTAGAGCCTACATTTGATTCTCGCGCTTTCAAAGGGTAGAGTAGAAAAAAATCAATGTTATTAATAAATAATTTTAGTACATTTAAACTGGGTCTAAGCACTGTCACAGAGGAGAGATAGTCATAAGATTTCGAGCAGGGGTTAGAGCGGGGCTCTGGCTTATAGGGTTCCACGAGTTTTACCCGAGGGCCTCATCGGGTGGAAACTCCTACGAGTTATCCGCTCCTGATATTACGAAAGCCCGCGCGGTAGATTTCACTGTATTTCACAGAGCTTATGATTTTTTTTTTTTTTTTTTTTTTTTTTAGAAAGTTAATTTTAAATGTACTATAACTATAAATATTTCTATATTGATTTTTCTGTAGGAAAATTCGTTTTTTATTTAGCTGCATGGCATTTTAGAGCTAGAAATCAATTTTGAACTTATTCGGAATTCAACGTGTTCCTATAATTTCGACCAAATTCATATTTTCCTCTTATTCAAGAATTCTTTGTTTCCACTCTAAATCTACAAAATTAAATGGAATATTTTAATAGAGATGGCGCTCATAAACTACAAAAATTGATTGAAAATTAAATAGTGGTGGCACTCAAGTATTATCTGCTTCATTGTGTTTAGTTTGAGATATAAGGCGGTTTTCAGTTATTAAACTGGAGTTTCTTTGAAACGCTATAGTTTTTTATTATAATTTCATATTTGAAACATATATTTTCCTATAATTTCAGCAGTAATTCTCCTATAATTTCAGTGGTAATTCTCCTAAAATTTCAGTAGTAACTGTCCTATAATTTCAGTAGTAACTGCCGTATAATTTGAGTGGTAACTGTCCTATAATTTGAGTGGTAACTGTCCTATAATTTGAGTGGTAACTGTCCTATAATTTCAGTGGTAACTGTCCTATAATTTCAGTGGTAACTGTCCTATAATTTCAGTGGTAACTGTCCTATAATTTCAGTGGTAACTGTCCTATAATTTCAGTGGTAACTGTCCTATAATTTCAGTAGGAACTGTCCTATAATTTCAGTAGGAACTGTCCTAAAATTTCAGTGGTAACTGTCCTATAACTTCAGTACTAACTGTCCTATAATTTCAGTAGGAACTGTCCTATAATTTCAGTAGTAACTGTTCTATTATTTCCTATATTTCTACAAAATTATTAATATAATTTCCTTTAAATCGATGGAAAATTATTATTCCTATAATTTCCTATAAATCGATAGAAAATCATTATTCCTATGATTCCCTATAAATCGATGGAAAATTTTCTATTCGCCTAGATGTTTTTTGGGTTTTTTGTTGTGGTCACCCTGCAAGGGGGGAATCGAACCATCGCGCCTTGCACAGTTTGAAAATATATATTCTTTCTGAGGTACAAATAAGTAAATACTTGTTAAGGTACGTGGCGTGTACTATACACCGACTATGAGGAATGAGCTGCATCTAGCCGAAAAGGTACTGGTATTTCAAAACGACGGTATTACGCGTATATAAAGGGCTTATATTCAGACAGCTGAAGCAGCTGTTACCTATTCCTCTAAGGCAAATGAAGGACCAACGCGTTAAATTGTAAACATTGTATATAGTTAATGTGATTTCAGAATGGAAATCCGTCGCGGGATGTTCTCCTCCCTTGGCGTTCGCCTTTAAATATCTTTTATCGATCCTATAACATCCTATACCTAAAGTATTGCGCGACATTAAAGGGAGCCCAAAGGGGGTGCAAATAGAGGGGTCGACATTTTTAAAATACGTCATCATGGGAACCAATTGTGGGGTTCAAAATAGCCGCTAGAACTATCCTGGCGCTAGGTGTTTGGGCGCGTTCCCCGATATGTAGTATTCCGCGTTTCCCCGAGTCCTCCCACTCCCTACTCCAACGTGGGCCTCGTGGCTCCACCCCGGATCCGGATGATGCCTATTTACGCCAGGGCTCTTCACGAAAAATAGTTCCCTATCACGTGATAGTGACGTTTTTTAAAAATGTCTTCCCCCCCCCCATATTGGTCTTTTGCACCCCCTTTGGGCTCCCTTTAATAAGAACGGTTATGCCTCTTCCGAAAACTATTGACGCGGGACAAAGGATTGATGGAAGTAAAATATACCCGTTTATAACGTATATCCCTCATTTACTATCAAATTATCTTCTGCAAACTGCTATATCCTCCATCTGCCACTAAAAGATGCCCTTAAATCCTTCAACATTCACCAAACTGATCTTACAATTGTCACCATCACGTGAAAAGTTTTGACAGAATTTGAACCCACAACCTCAATATAGTGTAAGGAATAGAAACTTCAGTAGGTAGCCGTCCCAATCCAATCTGGTCTATTGAACTGGTCCGTAGGGCACTGGTTATGGGATATACTTAAAGGGATAATTCAGTCTGACAAATATACCAGTATTCCAAATAGACAGACCAACAAATATGCCGATATTAGGAGAATGCGGGCAATTTAATTTTCCGTTTGCTGACGTCACAACTATTCCAGAACCAGATTCAGCCTATAATTTAATTTGGAATTAAAATTTTCTAGTTTAAAGGGGGAATGAAGTAGCTGCTGACAGCGAGTGCAATTTTCTATTGATTCTTTATTCCTACAATTTAGCTACCACTTTTACTAACGCGAGGATTAGGGCTAGCGGACTTTTCTAGCTGATAAAGGTCTATCGAGGTGTTGCTTAAATCTCACGTACAGGAGCTGTAGTCTCTAGCGTCCTCCTTATAGGTGACGCCACTTCAGAAAAAAATCTCTCCTCAGGGATCTTTCGCGTCACGAAAAATGGGAGATTAAGCCTCTTAACAATGTTACATTTGGCTACTTAGAGTTAGAAGTATTAATTTACTTATGAAACTACTCGAAAGAATACTAATTTTTTTTATCAGTAAAAAATATTCGATATTGCCCGTTAAAGTGAGGCTGATATTATTTTCGAATGCCTATGGATTAATTTTTAGAGTTATCATACTATTGAAACGCAATATTAAAAATTTGATAGGTCTTCTAGTCTTCGTTGGCGCGTTATTAAGAAACTTCAAATTGAAAATGTCAAAAATATATAGGTGATTTTTCGGATATACCTATGACGTAGTTTATTTCTGGAACGTAATTAACGATAATTTTCATACGAAAGGTAGGACTTTCTGAATGAAGTACAGTACTTTTGCGAAATAGTGATGACGTAGTAAAGGGATACAGCAAAGAGCCAAGGGGAAAGAAAGCCTGATATTATGGAACCCCTTACTTAGGGAGCGCTTAAGGGCGAATACTGTAACTCCCTCACTAAGGGGGATGACACCGAGGCTAGAAACCAGCTCTGACGTATCAATGTCGAGAAATGGCGACTGTGAAATATGTATTTTTTCTGTCGCGGTATTTTTTTTCTATGAAATATGTATGTATATATTAAATAGTTTTTCAACGATCTTTCCGAAAATGCTACTCAATTTCCATTTGGAGTTCATGAAAAATCCGTAACAACCTCACTTTAAGTATAAGCGAATTTAAGAACGTCTTAGAATAGGACCCCTGTTATCGCGTCCCAGGGAAAGAACGATCGCCAACCCGCCCCATCTGTCTAGTCCACCGTCGAGAATTAATCGTGCTAAATAAATATTTTCGGTTTAAGAAATGAACTAAACAACCTCGATGGAGTCTCCCCCTCCCCTTCCTCCGCTATTTTCAACTTACGTAAAAAGTAGACGCGGTAACAAATCGGGAGTTATTCGGCACTATTGCTTACGTCTAGACAGGCAATTATTTCCCCTAAACGTCCCCGTTTTTCCCCCTTTTAAATAGTCTATACGCTTTGGTAGACTGTGTGTAGTAATTTATTATCCGTCATTGTGGGCTTTCCCGGGGCGACCGACTCTCTATAGTGTTTTCGTCTTCTATCGAAATACCTTTCCTCAGACGCTGGTGAGAGGTCGCGCGTTACTTAGGTCTTTATTATTATTGTTCGTGATTGGTTTGAAGCGAACTGACGTTCGGTCTCGATTACGCACCACCCATTTTCCTACGAGGACTAATGTCTAAACATTCGAGTAAGCACTCTTATAGTGACGTAGAAAAATATCCTCTTAAGGGAGACAGCCAAGAGCCAAGGGGGGAAGAAAGCCTGACGTCATCGAACCCCCTTACTGGGGGAGAGCTTGGTAGGGCGAATACTGTAACTCCCTCACTAACAAGGGAGAGAGATAAAAACCTCTGACGTATCAATATCTCCCTTGCTGACTCCCTAAAGATTCGCGTAATCGAAACTCGCAACCCCATTTTTTCAGAGAAAAAAAAAAGCATTGACCCAGAATTTCGTTTGGGATTTAATATTTTAATAATTTAAAGATGACACGCAGCCTGACTCGATTCGGACCCTGTCATATTGAATCAAAAATAAATTTGAAAAAAAATCAAGAAGCTGTTTTTACCTATAATGTGACGTCAATTCAATGTGCTCCAATATAATAACGAACGTTAACCAATCATGGAAAATCAACTAATTTGCTCCAAATTGAAAAATTTCAACAGAATTTGACCAAATAGACCAAATGGACAAACTTGAATTCAACAAAGATGTGCCAAAAACCCAAAATGGAAAATAATGTTGGCTCACTTTGGTTGAGTTTCGATTTTTTCATTCGGTCTATTTCAAAAGAAATTTTGCAATTTGAAGCATTTTTTCTCATTGGAATGTAAAGTAAAACAGACGTCACACAATTTTTCAATTTTTTTCAATTTCTAAAGATTAAAATAGACTCGATTCGGACCTTGTCAAAATGATCTAGCCAAGCTCACGGGTTTAAAATAGACATCGCCTAATTTTATCAGAAATGGAAAATATCAACAGTATTCGACCAAATAAACCAACGAAATAACCCGAATGAAAGTCATTATTAATTTTGGTCCACTTTTGTTGAATACATGTTACTTCATTTGGCCTATTTCGTCGAATCCTGTTGGAATTTTTCAATTTGGACGTTGTTGACCAAATCAGGCGATTTTTAACCACCACCCCGGCCTTGTTCCCCCTTCTTAAAAAAGGAGGAACTCTATGATAAGAAACTTGCCAAACATAATCTAAGATCTTCTAGAATAAGCTTAGGTGTGGCAGTTTTACTGGTAAATCCACCATTACGAGCTCTGTTCCTTGTTTTAACATTTCGTATAATCACCTGATTACTTGAGTTATAGAAAAAGCAATCATAAGACATATATTATCAAATCTTTACAAAAACACCGCCCAAATAGCACCAGAATGAGCCCAATTTGGGCGGGAAACTGAGCATATGGCATGTCTTTAAACATTTCAAGGTCAAAGATAGGCGGGCAGCCGAAATCCCATCCCAAAGGCACTTATGTCAGCCCCCAAATGAAGCTAGAGTTCCAGTAAATCGCGAAAACGATCGATAATGAAAATCTCCGACGAAGAATGTCATGGACAGTTCACGAAGAAGGAAACGTCGCTTTTCCCGACTCTAATAAGGGGAAAGGTTCTGTCTTTTGCCGAAGCGAAAAAATTTAACTACGTATCCTGGACTCCAATTGCGAAGTCAGGCGGCGTTTTTTGTTAATTAGCAACTCAGAGAAGAGTATGAATTTAGTAAACAATAGCTCCACAAAATGTCTCTCTTAGAGAATTTTCTATTTTCGTGCTGATAGGGTATAAATAGTGTGGCGTAGTTTACGTAGGGGCAAACAGCAACTGCCCATCGTGATTCTAGCAAAGATAACGACCGAGAAGATATTTTCTTTGGGCACTAGTAATCAACTGCGCATGATCGGCGAGCCTTTGATCGGTTATCTGGTCAGCTGTGATCAAAATCAGTTTCAGATTTCACCTCTTTCAAAACTACACTGCCAAATAGTCCCAGACCTCTCTCCCACCCCGGTATAGTTCTTGGTTGGAGGGGGGGGGGGGGCTCGAGGTTAAACACGTTTCACCACGGGGTTTCACCAACAACCTTTACTCGCTCGTTTTGGTCACTTGACACCACTACCAAAGTCTACGTGACTCCCTTCTCCTAGAGACCTAGGATCTGATGACATTTGCTTTTAAACAAGTAAAAGCAAATATACGTCTCTATCACGTTTCCATTCTTTAGCACTATAGGGAGACAGCAAAGAGCCAAGGGGGAAAGAAAGCCTGACGTCACGGAATCCCCTTACTGGGGGAGCGCTTGTAAGGGCGAGTACTGTAATTCCCTCACTAAGGGGGATGACAAAGAGGTGAGAGATAGAAACCTCTGACGTATCAATGTCTCTCTTGCTGACTCCCTATACATAGCCTTAAAAATACTGACATCTTATAGTATATGCTTGATATTATTGCGTGAATATTGATATATTCTTGGTCACACCTTGGGAATAATAGAAGCTATCGCTTCCAGGATATGATACTCTAGCCTTTGGTAAGGTATTCTGGTCTGTCTCTTAAAAGCACTGGTGAGGGGAAGGGGAAAGAATGAGGGCTTTTCGTGACTTCCTGTAAAAGTGTTACGGGTCCAGTTATCTCTGCGCATGCGCGATTATTTTAGAAAATCAGAGAGCAAAACAGTATCCGTTTGTACCGGATGATTCCACATTACCCCTTTAGGCGCGCTGAAGTCACGCGTTCCCCTTTGTTGGACGATTTTTTGGAATTGGAAGCGATATCTTCCAATATTCATCCAAGGTCATACTAAGTAGACGCCGGAAGATGGATAATGGCACCAAAGTTTGACTATATAAGAGACTGCGCTAGCTAGTCTATAGAGAAAAATAACTCAATTTGTTGACATTTTAGAGATACATATACGGTTGCATGATGAGTATAGGATTTTTTTTTTAATTCGCTTCGTTGTTTTGTCACTCGCAGGGGTCCTCCGTCTGTTATCGGAGCCACAAATTAAATAGCGATATTGAGAAGCGTCGAAGAAGTATCTTTCGCCCAACCGTTTATTATTCAAAAGCGTAAAAATCGTCTAGACAGAGGACCTTTAAAAAGAGAATCAGAGGAGATATCGGCCAGAAAACATAGACGGGGGGAGTGCCGCCATCCAGGCTTCTTCGCTTCACCGTCTTCCGGATCAACCGTTATCGAACTAGTCGGGTTCGCTCGTTGTTTTTGGCCGCTCCGAGGGGTCAAACATCGACTATCTTTCCGCGCACCGGCGATGAAGACCGGGGTCACTAGCCACCGCGCTCTGTCCCTCTACGCTTCGCCTCGGGCTGCTACTGGCTGTCGTTGGTCCCCGCGGGATCGAGTTCCTCCGGATCACACTGGACCCTTACAGGCCAAACTAAAAGTCAACACTTTTATCCTAGTAAGTTTGAATTTCATTTTAACTCGAAACCGAGCATCGATCGCGATGTTCACTTGGTCAGCGAACTCGATGACATCTGATTAAGGACGCGTATCAGAAAATACGGCATGTAGAAATTGCATAAAAGGCTACCTCATTTCCGGAGTGGAAATTAAAAAATGTCCCTCGACAATAGCCTTTTCGATATTAGAAAAGGTGGTTGGCACCAGTCGTCATCCTTCAGGATCAAGCTCAGTAAGGGGGATGAACCAACGCTATCACTGCGCATGAGCGCGTGCGCAGTGGTATGCCATGGTTCATCCCCCTTACTGGGCCTGATAATGAAGGATGACGACTGGTGCCAAACCTCTTTTTCTTACATCGAAGAAGCTAATTATACTCTGACTCGCTCAGTGGAATATAAAACATATTCACAGTGATTTCTCTCGCTCTAGAGAATCCAGTGTAATTCGCTATTAGACATATGTCTGAGGTTTTGTTTCGATTTCTTAATTGTCCTACAGATTAGAGGTACCAGAGAGAAATGTTACTCGTTTTATCGCCTTGCCTGAGAGGTTTTAACATTTTGCCAAAATCGGAGGAATCTTGATCGGTACATGGGGAAAACTTTGATTTTGTTTCAATTCCAGACATAAGAGCGACATTAGCCAAAACTCGTTGCGAAAACGCCACGCTCTTTTTTAATTTAGTCGGTGTTAAGCGGGATTTTGAAACATTGTAGCGCATAGAAACAGTGTTGTAAAAAGAAAACAATTTCATTTTAAACCCGCGAAAGATCTATAAGAAAAAGAGAGAAAACCGCACGCACTGAAGAGTTTTTCGCGGAGCCTAAGCTTAACCCTAAAAATAGGCCAAGCCCAGACAGTTTAACCAGAGAAAATGTTCCAGCGTTGATGGTGTTAAACTATTTTCGCGTGACTTGGTCGAATCGTGCGATAGCAATTTATTCTTCAGGGTCTAGGGGAGTAACTGTGACTGCATGGCGGGCTTAGCGCTGTAATCTTTTTTTAATTCGTATTACAATTCATTTGACGTATATTTTAGAAGAGCGATCACTTTGGATTTATCGATCAATTATAACAAAAATTAATAGGGAAACAGAAATCAGTCAGCAGAACCGTACGAAACTTTTATCGAACTAAACCCAGAGAGGTGAAACTTGCTTAACGAAACACACAGCGCGTTGAAAATTAATTGGGTTGGAATGACGACAGCAAGCGGACGATCGCTATTTTCTGGGAGAAGTACGCTTAAATCCCATCATTCGATAATGAGAGAAAAATTTTCTCGTGTCTCACATAAATATACGAAATTAATGGATTAGATACACTATCGTTGCAAACCAACGATTAAAACCCAAGAGAAGCTTATCAAATCCATTTCGAAATAGACCTATAGAAACGAAATATATGTATAGGAACGAAATCGACCTATAGGAACGAAATCGACCTATAGGAACGAAATAGGAACTTTGGGGAATTCTAGGGACCAGATGAAAATCCTGCTTTAATATTTGCCCTTCAGATTTTCAATAATTATCTAATGTTAAATATCTTTCCCTCTTAATTTAAATTATCCAAAATTTGTCTAGTTTTACTCGTCGCTTGCTACAAGTATTCCTATTTATTCCTACAATGTAAGAACTTCAACTTGGAGTAACTTTAATAAGGAATCATAAATAGTTTTGGCATATGTCGGTAATTCTTTGAACGCGCTAGCATTCAATGTTATGAACCGCTCGTCAAGTGTAATACAATTTCAATAAAGAAATGGGGCTTATGCCACTTAGATTATAATGAAAGGCGCTATGTTCCATAGACGTACTCCAACGCGTATGAACACTATCATAGTTATATATGGTATGGGAAAATCCTTATAGACTTCCTCCAAAGTAGGAATATAAGCGATTTATTTGCCTAAGTTTGGCGATTTCCAAGGTCACATTTTCTCTACGGAAGTTTACTTAGCCCTACAATTATCTTCTTCACCTAAAGTGACTGCGTGGAAAGGAAGCGCCGTCTGCTAAGGCAAATTATTACAAAGTAACTTCGGGTTCCCATATTAACATAAAGTTTACCTTTTTCGAAAATAAAAAAATAATAATAAAAAAACTGCCCCGGTGAGATTATTTAAAGTTACGGGTCAGCGTACTCGAAAACGAGAGTGAGAGTTACGTAACCTCCGCGGATCCCCTGTCTGAAAGAAAATGAGTGGCCCCCCGAGATTGTTTGCCCGTGGGGCTACGATTACTTAGGTATAATCAACGTCGCGAAGCCCTCATTCGTCGCTCGCCAACTCGAAAAATGACGGGGTCTTTCCCCGGGAAAAAGCGTCGACCCGCCCTCTCCTATTCCCCATTATCCCGAGGAAGACCGCCAGGCTTTTTATTAGATTCGTCTGAGGCTGTTTCTTTTGACAGCTTTTTATTTTCGTTCCGATTTCCCTCATTCGGCCGCGAAAGGCGGCTAGGCCTATGCGGGTGAGGAGAAGGAGAGGGAGGGAGATTGGGAGGAGTGGAAGGTAGGTGCGCGTGGTCACGGTGTCAGACGCTGGCTGGCCCCGTTTTAGACTCTGGCAAACTACTTGGCTGCCTCCCGTCTACTTCGGTGACGGGAAGTTCAATAGCGAGAGCGCGCGCGCGCCAGTCTCTCTCTCGAGACAAGGGTTTATCGCGCGGCTCGTACGTGGACGTGGTGGTGGCGCGCCAAGCTCCACTCCTATACTCTCTCGGGAAGAGGAGCTAACCCGAGCTTTCTTCCACTCGTGTCCGCGAGAGAAAAGGGAAGAAGATTTCGGGAGTGGTTAAAACTTCGGCGTTAAGCTGGCAAAGACCGGCCTTTTAGGCGACGAGTAGTCTAGCGTTCTTCCTGTCGAAACGGGCCTCGGACCCCTCGGTGTTTTCCCGTCACGGAAAGACCTTCGAGAATAATTTTAAAATTATTTAACCGAAGCCGGTAGTACGGTACCCGTCCGGCTTTTTTTTCTACAGCGTCTATTATATTTTTTAGGCTGACCTAGTTTTGGAGTTTGAATCGCGAGGTGCTCAATCTCGACTTATTATATAGGGAATGGTTTTCGCGCTTTGAAGGTGGATATCGAAAGCCCCCCTTAAAAAGGCAAATCATCATTTCGAGGGAATCCCCGTTTCTGTTGGCTTCGTCCTTCAGTTGAGTCCCCCATTCCCCCTTCTTAAGAGTCTGCCTCATTCTAGTACCTAGCGATGAATATCTTTTCCATTCAGTGTATCTCGGAGTTAACCAAATAAACGACGAAAAATCAATGTACCTCACTTACGTATACCCGCCGCGTGGAAATATAACTGCAATTCTAATAACCAATTTGAGATTGGTAAGTTTAATTTAGTCAATATGTACCGTCTTTTTTTCTTAAATTGCCGTTTTAGTTTTACCATTTTTTATTTTTGACCTTTACCTTTCGTTTTTAGTTTTGCCTCATACTTGAATTTTTAACCTGGTTGGGGGTATAATGCATTTTTTCCCCATAGAAATAACACCTTAGCAGACGACGTGTTAGTTGCGAATAGTTGATGCAGTATTAAACTATGTAAAGCCGCTTTATTTCCTTGCTTAGCAGACGACGTTAGTGTTAACAAATAGCCCAGTCAGATGCTCAGAGCCGCATACATAAGGGAAGATGATTATCAAGGTATACATTCTAAAGCATATAGAGTATATTTAATCCATTGATGTAGACAAATTTTTCACCCTAGAACCATAGTGTGTGAGGAGAGAGGGTTTGGTTATGACATTTAAAGGGAGACACATCTAAATAATTACGTCCAAACCTATTGAAGTTTAGTCTAAAGAGCGCCTATAAAAACATTTACTCAAAAATATTTATCCGTTTTCTTGTAAAGAGGATTTGAAAATTAACTTTTTAACCTCTTAGTCCTGGCCCGAAACCCCGACTAAAATATCAACCCCGTAATAAAAAAAATTAAACATTGAAGCAAAAGTAGGGGAAAGGAAACTGCTCGACCCAATACCCTTCAATGGCTTTTAAAAAGTAGACGGTGGGGACGAGAGATAAATAATGTATTCTCTATGGGACGCCTGTAGAAGTGTTTCAACACGCGTACAACCGTGTCCGAGGCAAAGCTCGCATTCAGGGGTAAATGAGAGATAAATAATATATTTTCTATGGGACGCCTGTAGAAGCGTTTCAACATATGTTATTTCCTTAGTGGAATTTCGCTCTGCCATATTTACCACTAAATTTTATTATGTTACTTAAACAGCTACACTATTTGTAACTTTTATCGTTCACCGTACCAAAATAATATACATGAATTGACTTTAATATTTCCTAACAAAAAAATAAATAAAAAACAAAAAGTTTAGGACTAGACCGGCCTTCCTGCCTCTGCAGCCGTAGAAAACAAATTCTTAAAGACACGTGATATAGCCTGCCAATAGAAATCCATTCTGAAGAGGTAATCCCCTTTCCCCTGGAGCGATCATGAAAAACTATCTCTCTTCTCTCCGCGTCAGCGATTACGTTTTTCCTCCGTGGTGATTAGACAAGAGGGATGAAACGAATTTTACCCCTTACAGACCAGTTCCTCCTACTCTACACTATACTTTCGATTTTTTCTTCTTCCGGTCAGTAAACACTATTATTTTAGAAGGCGTGGGTTTTGTACCACAATAGACTCTCTTATCATTTAATTGGTAATATATATTTACCCCTAGAGTAATAATTAGCTTTCTCGACGACTGGGACACTGTTTAAAAATTCAAAACGGATGTAAATCAGACTTTATAATATATAGCTTATTACGTGGGAGGGCATAGTGCGTCGAAGTTTATCAGTCCCGCGCGTAACTACCTCACGCCATTTAAAGTTCGAGAAATTTAAGAAAAACATTCACGCGGAATGAAAATTTTGTTAAACAAGGTAGTCCCATAAGATTTCTTTTAACTAAGCTATACGTTAACACTAACGTATCCGAATCACTGAAATTTCTCTTACTCTCAAGTTCCAGTTCTTTCTTTGTTAAACCTCGCGAAAAACGTTATAATCTATAAACCATATAATAGTTTAATTAGGCCTCGTTAGGCTTAAAGCAAGCCCAAAGGAGTTTCAGTGACCTTGAGTTTAAATTACTCCTATAGGATAGATGTGACTCCGCCCATTAATTTAACAATACATGGGTCCCATTTTTGTCGTCTGCATTGTAACAACTTTGGGGTCCCTTTAATCGAAGTTTGAAATGAAGCGCGTTACTCGAGTCTCAAACTCGCCGCGTGTTTTGAAATAAATCTCAAGCGGAGTTTGCAAGAAAGTTTAACGTGAAGCGCATCTTAACTTCGCATGTACATATTAGCGTTCCCTACAGACAGACAGACAGACGTGACTACAGAATTATATATTTTATGTCGACGTATAGAAGCAATGTATTGCTGCATTCTCCATCTATGGCGCCTACGATTTCTACACTGTACAGTGAAAGGCCACCATGAGTTTGTGCACGAGACTTAATGTAGGGTAGTTTATCTAACCAATTAAATTTGGTTTTCCCGACGTTATTGTCCGACGCCAAGCGTCAACGGTAGAAAGTGGCGTTTTGCGCTGGACCGAAATTCCGCTTTGTCACGAGTGTGACCATATTTCCTTTCTATTTTTTCGGCCACGTCCAACGATAACGCTCTAGACGAGCCAATAAGAAACGAGCGTATAATTTGTAGAACCATGCGTCGACGTAAAACAAAAATCTGTCAGTTTAAGTCAAGTAGAAAGTTGGTTTTTTCGGTCAAATGAAAACCAAGCTTATGGGTAGTTCGTGAACTACTATAGTTAAGCAACACGAGGACTTGTTTTTCATAACGGCATTGGCGGAAGATGCGCATGATCGCGATAGTTAAGAAAACATAGTTTTGCCTAACTAAAAACGAACATATAAAAATTATAAACATATCCCTAAATAATGATTAATATGATGGAGGTTATATTGTTCGTTTCGTTCCCCAAAACAGGTTTTCCGGATTTTTGGGCGCAATACTGCTAAATTTTGTCTCGAAAGCTGAAATATTATACAGGGTGTTTCGAAAATGGTGGTAGGACCGAGCTACAGTAGGTTCTTTGGGTCATTTTAAGACGAAAACGTTATACGACGTTTTGTCATACGGGGCGCCGTTTAAGAGTTACGAAATGAATCATGCATGGATGATCCCTTAACGTACTTTAATAAACGCATACTCAATGATAACATACGCTTAATTATTTAGCTGGTATTTTAACATTGAGTATGCGTACTTTTAAGGGGTCATCCGCGTGTGATTCACTTCGTAACTCTTAAACGGCGCTCCATACGACGAAACGTCACAATACATTTTCGTCTTAAAAAGATCCATAGAACCAGCTGTAGCTCGGTCCTACCAACATTTTCGAAACACCCTGAATTTCTTGTAATTAATTTAGTAAATTTTCCGTGTCGAGCAATAATTTAAAAGCGTTTTCATTTCCTTATAGGAACGTGTTATATTCAACGAAAAAATAAAAATAGCATAAACAAAGCTATAATATAGAATGACCTTGACATTGAATACGCAACTTTTGGCTCGACTCTCGAGCCGCTTAAACTAACATAACTAAAAATTTTTACCATTTATATTTTAGAGGTGTTTGGACCGAATCCAAAATTTTAAATTACGAAATGAAAATTAGTTTTAACTTTTTTCGAGTACTTCTGCATTCCAGTCGTTTAATAAAAATTTGAGAAACAATACGTTGTAATAATTCATAACCAAAGTGGGCTATCTTTATAAAATCACGTGATTTACACGGCACTAACCGTTAAGGGGATAATAAAAAAGATAGTGAGGAGCAATAAAATATAAAAACATTATAAATGCACTAATTTACAGTTAATTATCAAAGTTGAGATTGAATCCGCTAAGCTTAACTTCTTTTTAGCTACGTTCACACTTGACACTTTGGAACCGTTTTCTAACTGTTTCGAATGTTCAAATCGACTTTTTAAGATTTTAATTTTGTTTCTTGATCAAAGATCTACAAGGGTGACCCCAAAATTTTATCATTTGACCTTTCCAAAACGGTTTTAAAGTCTGTAGTGTGAACGTAGCTTTTGATACGGAAAAAACATGGATTTAAATTTAAGATGGAACATCAACACTTAAGCGTCGTTTTCATGAGGGCGATATCGCTGAAACGAGAGCCACAAGATAGGCATGTTTCATGAAGTTTAGTACAGTGATAGGGCTGCGAAGCTAGCCTTCCACTGTGGCATGTCCATCAATTGACAAAGGTAAACTCAAATAGATATATAGCCTATAGCTGCTAATTTTGGGTAATGTTTCTCACAAATTGCTCTTATGAAAACGAAAGTCGTGCTTCTTCATCAACTGCTGAAATAGTTGGTATTATAAAACTTCACTTTGTCCCAAACTTGAAAAAAGGCAACATTTTTGTTGGTTTCAAGGTGGCAAAAGTATAGACAACCCTATACTTTGACCAACCTTGAAAAATGGCAACATCTTCATCAGAAACAGGTGCTTTTTAACGGCTCTTTTTACTGGTTATTTCCAAGGTAATTTATAATATCACTATAGTTTTAATTTTATCATTGTATAATGAAGTTAGGCTTAGCGGGCTCAAATACAAACTTTATTACCTGCAAATTAACGAGAAACCATTGTGTTTTAATGTTTTTATGCTTATTAGTTACGAAAAAACTGGTTTTACGTCACTTTAGCGATCATGCGCCTGCCCGCCACCGCTGGCAGGTTTTATTCGCGACCGAAACGTCTGCTAAAAAATACACTATAACAGGAGTAAATATGTAAAACTCCAATTAAATATTGGCAGGGCTCCCAGTCCAAAGTCCACCAAAAATAATAGGTATTATACGTCAAAAATTCCAAATATATAGAATATTTATAGGTGCTTAGACCTTTCGGAACAAGAAATTCAAAATGTTTAACTTTAGCCTCTTAATTCCCGGTTATATATTCATGTTGATTTTAACAATCGTAGCATAAATTATATAAGACCGTGAGCTAAGACCACCTTTAACTATAACTACCATCCTATTAGTTGCCTGCAGTCTTAAACCTTCAGGCTTTTGTAGATACAAAATATTTCACTGTTAAAGGCTCGAAAGATTAGCGATTGTTTCGACTATGTAGTCGTACTTTCGGGGCCTAGGGTAAAATCCAACATTAAAAAACGTTGGCTGGAGATAACAATGAGCTATCAAATAATACCATCTCTACGCATCCTTGTTAAGCCTACTTTCCGAGTAATTTAAACAATTTAAATTGATACTATTGCACGCTAGTTTTTCGAAAATCGAACGGAAATGTTTAAATAAAAATTCACTTACTAAATAGGTATGAGGACATAGGTAGCGTTTCAAAATTCCATAACACATAAATCCGTCACGAGAACAGTCGGGATAAACCGCCGATTCCATCTCTCATCAAAAACGTATAGATTCATTTTAAACTTATTTCAATCATTTCACGATAGTTCAGCGAATATTATGACAAAAACTGTGATAATTAGACACAACTTACTCTAAATATTAACGATTATCGTAAAATTAGACTTTAAGACCGCGAAAAACACTTTGAAAGCCAGACTACACATCCGTTGACCGTGACCGTGAGTGAAGAGCTTACAAAATCAAGCAGACGACACCAATTCCGGAATTGTGTAGCCGGACTCATGACGGATTTAAATAGATGGGTATTTTTCGGATACAATCCTCTAAAGGTGCCCTCCCTCCCAAATTTTACGAAAGTTGCAATCATATAAAAATAAAATATGGTACGGTATTTATAGGATAAATATAAGAATTGTAGGTATTTATAGGACCAACTCGGAATTATTGGTATTATAGGTACTCTGGGAGCCCTGCAAGTTTCGTGTGTTTATCTCTACTAGGCATAGATTTTCTTTTTAAAACCAAGCACGGTAACTAGATCTTCAGATTCAAATCACACGCTGTTTTAAATGAGCATGCTGCCTACGAGAAAACCAATTAACTCCAAAAATTTAACTTCGGCCGCGAAAACCTCATTTTGCGTAACTACCGTGGCCCCACGAATCATCTTGTGGGTTTCATTCCCCCTTGGCCGTTCTGCAGAACGATTTGCGCAAGAAAAAGGGAACCAACTCTGTCTGGGCCAATTTTACACGATACGCGCATCAAGTATTTTATAAACAAATGAAATTAGTGTTAGCTCTATGAGTAAGGCTTATAAATGAAACAAACCAATTTAAAGGTTTCATATTTTTGGATTTTTACTTTTCATCGGATCAGAGCTGATCATAAAACTGTTTTTATAGACTTATTATATTTAGTACAGCTAATAAATAAAGTAATTAGCCAATAACTAATCGCCTTATGATAAAATGAATAGTTATCTTCGGTTTATTGTTATACGGCAGAGTTCACTTTGCACTTATCTTCCCCCTCGGGTCCCTCTAAATATTTTTTTCTTGGGAGATTCTTAGACAAAGAGACTAATACGTAAGGCAGTCTCATCGGAGTCTAGGGCGTTTTTCTTCGTCTGATCCAGGAGCACTCGAAAGTACATTGTGACAATGGCATTTGGAATGCTCCCAATCAAAGCACTATAAGAAGTTTACTATATAGTATTTATGGTTAAGTTTAATTAGATATTTCAGAATCTCGAGAAATATTTAGGTGGCCCAACACCCTGGAGGGCGAGCAACAAACTCCCAATTTGTTGGTATACGAAAACGTCTGGCACATCCGCAGTTTCGACCTCGAATTGTCGCACGCGTTTTGACTTTGTTAAGAGAGGCAGTCGCGGAAATCCAGCTTTTAGGGGGTGGACGACTAGACGCTAAGGGAAATCACGATGAAACAAGGGGGAGAGGAGGTAGTTGTCTCGTTATTTTATACGCTCCCCCTCTCTATCTCTCCTCGAAACACCACGCAAACCGAGGCGAGAAAGTCAGACGCTGAAGCCAGACGGTTCTTCCTTCATGATTCTAATATATATAATACGCTTGTACTTTTTGTCGGCATTTTTATCAACGGGGAAAAAACCTACAAGCTTATCGATGCAACTACGCTTAGCTAGACATTTCTTTCAGTCGAAATACTCTTCAAACAATAACAAGTCTGGAGGCCAACGTGATAAGCGAAAGTTCCAATTCGAGGAAAATAAACTTGACGTGTTGTCGATTTTTCCCATTTTTGGTTCGCATTCGCAAGTTTCGCCAGTTAATGATTGAGACTCAAGCAATTTGAATATAGTGGGATGAACGACAAATTATGGCGCACCTCAGTTTAATATTTTTGTTATACCTTAATCCTGGTAATAATAATAATAATAATTATGATAATGTAGGCATCGTTATCCCCTTTTCAAATGAGTCGCAGTTTTGTAATCGTCAGACGAGATACTTCGAAAATTTGTAAATTATTAACAACCCCCCCCCCCCCCCCCTCCCGTTCTTTCCGGCAACCACAATATTATAGGCCATGCCTTCGTGGTTGCCTGTAACGTAGTTGTGAAATAAATAATATTATTAATTCTTCGAGGGACGGAATACCTCTTATAGGAGTCGGCCAATTTCTCTTTGAGGTACAGTAAAATTTCCTTGACTAATAGAAAGGTCCACTGGGTGCTCTAGAGTAATAGAAATTACGCCAGAAGTTTTACTCGCGACCGAAACGTCGTCTGTTAAATTGTTATCCTTATTTAAAAAATACACTATAACATGAGTAAATATGTAAACCTCTAATTAAAATATTGGCAGGGCTCCCACTCCAAAGTCCACCAAAAATAATAGGTATTATAGGTCCAAAATGTCAAATATATAGAATATTTACAAGTACTCAAGCCTTTCTGAACAAGCAGTTAAGAATGGTTAACTTTAGCTACTTAATTTGCGGTTATATATTCATGTTTTTTAACAATCGTAGTAAAAATTATATGAGACAGTGGGCTAACTACAACTACTATCCTAGTAGTGGCCCCCAGTCTTAAACCTTCAGGCTTTTGTAGATACAAAATATTTCAGGGTTAAATGCTGGAAAAAAATAGCGCATGTTTCGACTATGTAGAAGTTTCGGGGCCTGGTGTAGGTGTACCATCTCTACGGATCCTTGTTAAGCCTACTTTCCGAGTAATTTAAACAATTCAAATTGATACTATCGCACGCTAGTTATTCGAAAATCAAAAGGAAATGTTTAAATTAAAAGATTTGAAGTTGTAACTGTTGTATAGATGGCTGATATATACATGATTTTTTAAAATTTTTATAAAGGGGTCAATCCATGTGAATTCGACTTGATGAAAAAGGGCCTAATTTTAAATTTCAACCATTATTTTTCTCAGGGTATATATATTCGTAAGAAACTGATATTTACCAAGTTTCAGACTCCAAAAAAATTATTTCTCGGGTTATTTTTTTTTAAGTTTTTTGCATAAATTTGGATCTTAAATTTTCAAATTGGGTTTTCTCTAATATCTTTAGAATTAATAGCCTTAAATTAATAAAAATCCATATTGTAGACGAAAACATGGTGCTGAATATGAATTTGATGACGAAAACACTGGGAAAAAATTACAGAACGAGATAATCTCAATTTTTGGGGGTCTCATAGGGGCCATATTTGAGACTTGAGCGTCACCTTCAAAAATTCTGAAAATTTAATATTTTTGAATTATAACTCGAGGAATAATTTTATTTGGAGTCTGAAACTTGTTAAATATCAGTTTCTTATCTGTAGAAAAATAATGGTGAAATTTAAAACTAGGCCCTTTTTCCTCAAGTCGAATTCACATGGATTTACCCAAAGAGAAACCCCAATAAATGGTGTTTCTCTATACTTTAAATGCTTTTAAAACATTTAAAATTCATGACTTTATAAACCCCAAACCGGACCCTCTTTCCTCGACTAAAATCTTACCGTTTATGATACTAGCAAGGTTGCCATAAAATTTGGCATTTCAAATTCCCTGACTGTTCCCGGTTTTCCCTGGTCATTTGGACTATTCTAGATTCCTTTTCTTTTCCATAACTTAATCTGGCACAACCTATTTTTACAGGGACCTACCTCTTTAAAATTCCCTGACCTTTTTGGCCCAATTTTATAATTCTCAGACTTTCCAGGTTTTATCCTGAATAGTTACCAGTGGACCACAAGCTCAAGAGAGCTTGTTAGAGAATGATCATAGAATATGGATGGCCAACCCTTACGGAAAAATGTCAGTCTGATCTGAAGAGGTCTTGGGGAAGTCTTTAAGACCACCCCAAGAATTCTTGACACAATGGAAGACTTCCCCAAGACCTCTTAAGAGTACATAAGACACGCAAAAGACTTCCCCAAGACCTCTTTAGACTAACTTTTTTTGGTAAGGGAGTGTTACTAAACCCAGTCTAAGACATAATTTCTTTGTTGAATTCTTACTGGCCACATCTGTCACGTGTGGTCTTTAAACCCTCCCCTCAATTTGAATTTCAGCATTTGCTTAAGAATGAGGGATTCTGGCTATGCTACTTTTAAATAATGATTTGGTCAAGGGTCAGGTAATGCTACATATAGAAATTGACTACCTTTGCACCTTGCGATATATGAAAGCTTTATAAAGTAGGCATCGCGCCAAGCTCGTGAATTTAATCCATAGAAATTTAAAATAAATCCTGAATCGAGTCGGGCTGCTTGTCTACTTTAAATTCTGTTTACAAGGCTTCTTTTAAACAATTCCTTAATACCTCTAGCCAATCTGCAAGTACTCCCATTAATTTTTTTTGTCTTCTGTATTTGTTACGATGAAATGGGTGAGAAAAAGCGAAAATTAGCTGATTAACTGGGAAAACTAGTGTTGTTTTAAAATGGTGTAAGTTATATTATGCGAAATAACATTATTTTATCAATCAAAATCAATGGAAAAGTTTGGCCTGTTTTTGAACGTATCCCTGCTTAACTTTAAAATTTTATGCTTTTGGACAAATATCATTAAAAAGATATGAGAGCATTTAGGGTTTTACTTTTTCTGGTGAGTCACATGACAAGTTTCCGTCATATCCACTAAGCAATACTCTTGCCTCTTGTAACCAGAAATAAAAGCTAATTCGTGTTCTCTTATTTACCCATCCATTTCCTGCTTTCATTGCCCTTTAAATTTATAGTGTAGGTTTTTCTCTAAATCTCCCTGCATAAATGAAGTATAAAGCTCTATCCAAAGGTGGATGGTAAAGTCACTATGTCTAACAAATGTTTTCAGAAAAGGGCGCGAGTTATGTTTGTAAATAAGACATTGCGAGTATTAGCTGACGATTTTTTATTTTGGTTTATACTTCCTTTAATGGAACAATAAAAACTAATGACACTCTTTCTTGATTTTGGGTTTTTCCTAAACTGTAAATTTCCTAAATATGATAAACGGTTTAGATAACTAGACCTTGGACAGTTCTTAAATACTGAGGAAATAATACAAATTGCATATTAAAGAAGATGAGGTGGGTTTAGAATTCCTGTTACCAGATAGCTGGTGATACTATTCCTATTTGAATGGTATTTTCATTACTGCGTCCGTCGACTATAGAGATTGGATACCTATAGTTATTTTTCATAGGTTTATAATATTCCTTTGTCATTGCACATAGAATATAGAGGAGTAGAAAGTTTAACTGAAGGGGAGGGTTCTTCGAGATTTAGATTCATACAAATGCAGAATTTAAAGCAGGCAATTAAGTAGATTTTTCTTCACAAAAGAAAACTCTGATTACTACAAGGGTGTGTTATTTGTCCAACGCCACAAATTTTCCCATGCAAACGAAGGGTCACTAATGGCGTTTTGAGTGAGCTAGTGGGTTGGTTCAATACTCCTAGGGTGGGTTTTGATACTCTTGCTACACCAATACCTTCCACTCCACTAATATAAGCCCTATGACCCAGATGTAAAGCCTCCAAGGCTTTCAGTCCATTTGTATTATTTTTATCCAAATTAAAAATATATTTCCAAGGCTCAAAACCGACTGATAAGATATTGAATATTCAATACTCATACTTTATCAGTTAAATTTGCATAATATAGCTGTATGTTTTGATGAAAAATTCTGTATTAATTACAAATTTATATTATCGATGATTTTTCCTTTTTTATATATAGGCTGCCTTATTTAACCCTTTATATGTTGTCCTAAAACTGTTATTTGATGCGTTAAAAATCTACAAATCTTACGATTAAAGCAGCTATACATCTACAAGTTTTTAGGGTTCATCAGTTGACGAAATTTTCTTTATTTTTGTTTAACAGTGTGTGGCGCCTGGGTCGGTCAAGTGGTTCTGATATTTTTCTTCGAGAGCAGTGCCCTTTGATCAACACCATTAGTCATTGCAAAATGGGAGCTCGGTCCTGGTGTGAGCGCCGCAGTCAACCACCTCCTCAGCATCAACAGGAACAGAACAGCCAAGAACACAACTATCAGGAGGAAGAGCTGGCCAATAACAGCCAGAGGGATCAACCTCCTGCCGCAGCGCCCTCTCCAGGACCCCCGGAGTATTGCAAGGAACAACCACTCTTACCAATCTCGACTGCCATTCTCTCTTCACAGCCGATTATCGAGAAGCAATCCAAACGGATGCTACAAACGATCTCGCCACCTCTGCCTTTGGAGTCATCAGTAAGTAAAATTTAACTTCGAACAGATGGATGTGCTATGACGTAAAACTTGCTGATTGTATTAAGCTACAGGGCGTTGCTTACTTTTATGGAATAAAGTGATAGACTTTTGATTACACTTATTTGTTGAACACATCTTTCTAGCCATTAAATGTCTTTTCTTTTTCCACTTTTTTCCATTCCAAGGTTATGTACACAGACTCGACCGTGAAGGAACGACAGCGATTGGAGATGGGCCTTCTCAGGGACCGCCAAGTCCGTTTGCAATCCGTACAGACTGACATTCTTCTCGATTTGCCACCCGCCATCGCCTTACCCGACGGCGAAGAACACCGCACTCACACGTGTAAGCTTCGCGACGCCCACGGAGCGGGTTACGGAAGTGTTCAACTTATCCATTTGAGAGACGCTGAGCAAGAAAGCGAAATATACAGGGGATACATTAGGCCGCCTCCCAACAGGACAGTGCTGGAAAGAGGGCTGCGGGAAAATGTTCTTTATCCTCATCATCCTCCTCCATATGGCTCCGGAGGGGTTCGCGGATCGTACAATCGGCATCATCCGCCATCGCGGTTTGGCTTTTCGCTAAGGACCTCTTCCGTGGATTCTGACATGGTCGCGCTCTTATCGGGGTCAGAAAGTTTGAGTTCTTTGGATTGTCCCAACATACACCGACAAAGAGAGTCTTCTCAACGTTACTGTCGACCTCCCAGTTACAGTCCCAGTGAAGCGTCTTGCGGCGGTACGAAGCTTAAGAACAATACGGCTAATAAAATTGGATCTTCGTCAGACGAGGGTCGGACATTGAGCGCAAACCTCGAGTACAAAGCCGCAGACGATGTTCCAATCGGGGCGTGCCTCAGGGTAGGTGCCGTACCAAACGAGTCTTACGAAGAATATTCGGACTCGCCTCCCCCTAGTTATAGCGACATAGTTGGCTCGCGAGAATTCGACAGCACTGCCCTCGCCACCCGGCAACAGAGCAACGGAGTTTGACGAAGAAAACACGGCCGATTGAAATGTTCCTTCAGTCGCGCCGTTTGCCGCAGTTTTAAATAATAAATCCTTCGGGAATTATAAACGGAATTTACAAATTTTACAAAGAGTACCTTTATCCGTTTGTTAAATACTAAGGAAGTTTAAATGAATTGAAGAACGCGCTTTCGAATACGAACGACTAGGTATTTAGAAAAACCGAAAAAAAAAAAAAAAAAAAGGAGAGTAATATTAAATGACTATATAAACTATTAAACAAAGTCTTTCATATAAAAAACAAGTTCTCTCCCAATATTTTGGGCAGGAAATAGCGGGAGAGATTGTGATATGGCTCTTCCCGTAACTTTCCCTTCCCCACTATCGGAATCTTGAGCCTCATTTAATCGCTTTTCTTATGTTACTAAATAATTAAAACGAAATTCTTTAATTAAAATAATAACTGTGGGTTAATTATTAATTATTTTCAACACTCCTTTGAAGTAGAACAAATTTAATGTTTGAAGCCTAACTTTTATGGCGAGCATTAAGAATAAAATAGTATATTATGGAATACACTTTCAATTTGGTGCCAGAAATTTAAACCTACTTACATACTTTAGGGTAATTTTTTGGAGCAGTTCACCGATCGCTATAAATCTGTCAAGTGATGTACTACTCTCCACTATTGATATATGCGTAAGTCAAATTTGATTTTACGTTCAGAGGTTTGGT